>JAFIRS010000024.1:0-622157 GCA_018342105.1 Gonioctena quinquepunctata | reverse complement strand
TGCGTCAACACATGTTCACCTCCTACGAGAGATGAAGATGGGTTGCGGAAACTTAGGTGGCTACCTCCAAGTGGTATCGCTGGATAACGGGGTTGACAAGGAAAATCCAGTGGGAATGACCAGAAATGGTCAAAACCTGCGGATCTCTAAGTCAATCTCAAACCAAATGCCACCACAACATGGCTTAATCCAAGGCGTCAAGCGACCCGTGCCGGGGATGGATGATACCTGAGCCAGTCAGGTATAAAAACGGAGCCTCTGGGATACATGGCGACCTCCCAGAGTAATCTGCCTTACACCTGCGCAGGGGCACCGCAGGTGGGACGACCCTTTCCCTACACAAACAACCTTGGGGAACTTCCAGTTGAAGAAGACCCAACACCGATAGCGGGTATGGAAGTCGAGGAGATTCCAGTTGAATCACACTCGGCACCAGAAACCGTAAACCCAACCGAGGAGGGATCAGCAGATGGTCGAACACCTACTGAGAAACTCCCGGAAACAGAGTGGATTCCAAAGCCATTTGGTAAAATGGAAACCAAAAGATTCTTCAGCTCATCAAAACCCAGGACATGGGGATAGATACTGAAGAATGGCTTGTCATCAAGAGACAAGAGGAGGCCTCGGTCTAACTCTTGTATTTCAATCTTCGACTGTGACGCCCTAAGTGGTGGGCGACACAGAATCTTTGGAGAGATCGGCCCGGAAACGGGCATGAGTCCGAAGAACCTTATCAACGGGCTTCTAGACCTAGTTAGGGGCACAAACCTGTTTGAATGAGGAACCACTGACGACAGAGTGATACAATAGACCCCAGCTGGTCGCAGTGTCAAGGGAAGCTAAGTGCCAACCCTGTCTCTGGCTCGTCAGCCTTAAACCAACCAACCAACCAAGTACTAATCTAATATCATTTTTTGTTGAGACACTGGAATATTGACATACTGAAATTAAAGTGTGGGTTATTGCGAAACTGACGGCCTCTCTTTCATTTTAGGCAAATAACAAACAAACTAACGGCAAATTATTAGCCTACTTCTTTAGTTTTCCGTGAATTATGTCAAAAGTATTTCCAATATCTCCGGTGAACTGAGTTATGGAACGGTTTTTTTTATCAACAACAATAGCGACGAATTAAACTTTTACACAACTAATTAACGGCAGATCATAAGGTTTTTTTGTTTTGTTTTCGACTAATTTTATCGAAAGTTCTTTTGGTAACTTCATTTGAACTAAGCGAAATGAGTTTTTTTTTTAATGAGCGGTGGCTTGTGGGCACCGGCAGCTGGTCAGGTAGACGAAAGTCTTATCGATATCTGAGCCAAACAATATCGGGCGCGGTTAGTACTTGGATGGGTGTCCACCTGCCAAGGAAGGTGCGCGTTAAAAATGCCCGGAACAACTGCAGCGTAGTAGCATATTTGAGCACGAGATATGACGATAGATATGCCATCCTTCGGAGGGGACGTCAAGATAGCGGTCCCAGTTTATAGATGTTGAGATCGTTAAAGAACTTTGAAACAACAGAGGATTCGGCAAAATTTACGGTTGGGGAGAGTGCTCACCGGCGCGCGGTGTTTAGCTCTGGTCACAGAAATAGCCGAAGTTAAATAAAGCAATAAAATAAAAGCGACGACTTATACACTTACTTTTCCGTTTTTCGTGAATTCGATTAAAAATTGTTACACTATCTGTATATGAACTTGGTGAAAAAAGTTTTTTTATTAAAAAAACAATAGCGAATTATTTCAGAACAAATTAGCGGAAAATTAGTGGCAAATGATTAGCCCTTATAATTTGTTTTTTTGCAAATTTTGTCGTCGTTTTGCTAACTAAGTTGAACTCAACAAAAAAAAACAGTTTTTTCGTTGAACAACAATAGCAACTAATTATAACTCCGGATAGTTTGCTCTCCGCGGATTCTATTAAAAGTTGTTTCGCTAAGTTCATATGAACTTAGCGAAACATAATTTTTTTTCTTGAACATCAATGCGACAAATTTAATTTTTCCATAACTAATTATCGGCAAATTAGCGGCCACTCGATTCGCTCGAGTTGTTTCGCTAAGTGTGGATTTATGCAGCACAAAATAACAAATATCACGTAACAAATAAGTATAATTTCTTATTTTTCAATGACACTGTTTATGCAGCCAAGTATCAAATATCAATTAACAAATAACAAATAAGAAGTTGGCCAACTTTAACTTTCTACGTTAATTGAACGTGATTTTCTTATTGTGCGCAACAAGTACGCAGGTGACCGTTGATTGGCCTGTCCAGTGAAGAAACTTAACCTAACTTCTGTCAAAACAAACGATATTATTTATGTTTTGTGTTTGCTTTTATCGAGGGTTTTGTTTGGAACAAATATATTATTTTGAAATGGAATTCGACGACGCTGTTCTTGTGGACCTTGTTCGACAATTTCCCTATTTATACGACAAAGGGAGCAAGGAATTCAAGGACAAAAATATGAAAGACAATGCTTGGGATACGAAAAAAAAAAAGCAGTTTATTTCCAACAGGGGTACCCAGTTACAGGAAATGTTAATACAACAATCTATATATATATATATATATATATATATATATATATATGAAAGTAAATGCTGATAAGAAAATTTATAATATTTAACATACAATTAAATTCTAAAGTTCAAGAGAAAAGTTTGAGTAAACAAATAAACAAGAAAACAAAAGAATACATAACACCAAAATACTGTAAGGTTGCTGTAGTAGACATGAACATTATAGATACTCAATAATACACGATGTAACAGCATTCAATGAGTCAAAATGAATGTCACGAATTTCACAAATTTTGTTGAAGCTACCGCACATGAAATTCAACGGTGATCGTAGCATAACGTTTGTTCGTGATGCTTCGCAATAAATTTGGCATTGTGCCGACCTCCGATTCTATGTACTAGGAAATTAATTTCATTTAAAAGAGCAGCATAATCAATATTGTTATTAATTAATTTATACAAAAATTTAATGCCAAGAATAATTCTCCGTATTTCCAAAGATGTCATTTCGAAACGTGACAATAAAATATCATGATCGATGCCTCTCACAGGATATTGTCCATCAACTTTCAAGCATAAATATTTTACACTTTCGATTGACATTTTTTGGTAATCGTAGAATGGATTCCATATCAAAGAGCCATACTCCAACTTAGATCTGGCAAAGGCAAAATATATCAATTTTATGGTGGCAACGTTTTCGAAGTTTTTGCTATTTCTGTAAATGAAACCAAGCATCCTATTTGCATCCGCAACCATTTTTTTTAATATGTGTTGTAAATGTGTATTTGCTGTCGTATGTTATACCAAGGTCCTTTATCTCATGTACCCGGTTGATCGTGTTATTGTTGATAGTATAATCATCCATTATGGTTTTATATTTTCTTGTAAACGATATAATATTGCATTTGGATACATTTAGTTGAAGACGATTATTATTACACCAAAGTTTAATTAAATCTAACTCAGACTGTACACAGTGACAATCAGTAATGTTATCGATTTTGTAGTATAATTTAAGGTCATCTGCAAATAGAAGGCTGGGAATTTTCAAAGAGGTTGCCAAGTCATTATTGAAAATTAAAAACAAGAGTGGCCCTAGATTAGAACCTTGTGGCACTCCAGACGTAACTACGTATGAAGCAGATTTGAAAGATTCGTATTCAACAAACTGTTTTCTGTCAACTAGGTATGACTCAAGTAGAGTGAGCAGTTGCCTGGAGAGTCCCAATTTTATTAATTTACTAAGAAGAACATAATGGTCTATTTGATCAAATGCCTTTTGGAAGTCCAAGTAAATAACATCGACTTGATTCTGCTTGTCTAAATGAGTACAGAGATATTGGTTTAAACATGCAAGGTTTGTTGAACACGATCTTTGTTGTACAAAGCCGTGCTGGGTGGGGGAAATAACTTTCTGAACATGAGAGTAAATGACCTTTTGTATACATATTTCAAAGAGTTTGGAAAAATTACATAAAATAGAACTTGCTCTATTGTTGAGATTATGTGATGCCTAAAAACAATTTCAGAGACCAACTTGCAGTATGCAATAATAAACCTTGTGTTTCACTAGTTTGACTAGTATTTAATTGGTACTTTATTGAAATACTCAAATTCCTGAAAATATATAAAATTACAACACAATAATTAACAAAACTTCAATAACTTACGATTGCCTCTATAGTTTTTAAGCAAATCTCTTGAAATGATGTTATTTTCTATGACAGAAATAGTTTCTCTTTGACAATATTTTTGTACAATTTGACTTTTTGGATTAAATTTTGTTTCCATCTATAGGGTGCTCGAATAAAAAATGCAATCTCTAAATAAATTATTGAATATTTCTAACACTCCCGCCCGGTACAGCGCTGAACAGAACGAAGTGCTGTACCATCCTTAGGTTTATCAACATTCAATAAAGCAAGTTTGGTCACAGGTCTCTCGAAGATACCATTGATTGTTTGTACTTTGGGTCTTCTCACTTGACCATCACGGGCTTTCGTCACTACGATAATTCTTCCTTTCGGCCAATTGCATCGTGGGAGGTCTTTATCACATATAATTATTATATCTCCTTCTTCTAATGGACGGACTTGCTTATGCCATTTTGAACGCAGTAAGAGTTCTGGAATATATTCAGCAACAAATCGACGCCAACATTTATTCGAAAACTGCTCACGATATAAATAGTTGAATTTTAAAACCTTTGCATCATTATCCAGCTTTGCCATAGTTTTATCACCATTAGAGCAACCAACTAAAAAGTGATTCGAAGTTAATGCCTCTGATTCCTCAGAATCTAGCGGAAGATATGTCAACGGCCTAGAGTTCACAATGTTTTCCGCAGAAATTAAACAACTCCTCAGCAAAGGATCTGTGGGAGTTCTTAATGGTAAAGCGTCACAAAGTGCAATTTTAACTGCTTTAACTAAGCGTTCCCAGGAGCCTCCCATATGAGGTGATAATGGTGGGTTGAAATGGAATGATAGCTCAGGACCCACAAATGAATCAGCGATTTGTTTTGTCGAAATTCTGGAGTTCTTCACGTAGAACACGTTCTGTTGCTACAAAGTTAGTTCCCTGATCACAATATATGTGTCGAGGTCTTCCTCTTCTATTCATAAAATTCGAAAAACAGAGGATGCAGTCATCATGTCCAGTTTATGAGCCAGTTCCAAATGTACTGCTCTAGTGGTTAGGCACGTGAATAAGGCTCCCCAGCGTTTTTCGACTCTTCTTCCAACCATCACATTCATTGGACCAAAATAGTCGACGCCAGTATGAGTAAACGGTGAAGTGAAGGTAGCTAGTCCACATTCAGGCAAAGGTGACATTTCAGGTACTTCAGGAGTTGCAGATTTGATATTACACGTCTGACAATTTTTTCGAATTTTATTCAAAATTCTTCTTAGTTTGGGAATGTAGTATTTTTGTCTTATTTCATTAACAACACTTTCATGATTTTTGTGTTGAAAGGCGTGGTGATACTTTGTAACGATCAATAAGGTGAGATGACTTTCTCGGGGTAAAATTATTGGTCGTTTGGTGTCAGTTCCAATAAAGTCAGCAACATCTAATCGTCCTCGGACACGAAGAATGCCATGCTCATCTAAATAAGGTGAACATTTATAAATGTTGCTCTTGGGACTAACTGTAGGTTGTAGTTTGGTGGTAGACAAATTCTTCAATATTTTTCTCTCCTCTGGATAAAACTCTTTCTGAACGATTTGTATCAAGGTATTTTCAGCAAGTCTCAGTTCCTCTGAAGATAATGTGCCCACATATCTATCCTGACTTTTCTTGAGAGTTAAGTTTATAAATTTATGAACATAACTCATTGTTCGTAATAATTTATTATACCGACTGAAGTTTTCCATCTTTAGAAGAGGCTCGCACGTTTCATGGATGCTCGCAATTTCTTCAGAAACTTGTTTTTTAGGAGGATCTTCCGTTGGCCACAGCTGCTCCTCTCCATATAGAAACTCCGGTCCTATGAACCACCTATCAGTTGCTTTCAAAGAAGGTCGTTTACTCCATTTGGTTGCTTCATCAGCAACATTGAGCTTGGTGGGAACATAACGCCAACTGGAAATCATGGAAATATCCTGAATTTCGGCCACTCTGTAGGCAACATATTTGCTTAGCTTCCTGGGCTCTTCAGAACGTAACCAGTTCAAAACAATTTGGGAGTCATACCAATAAAAATTACATAAAATAGAACTTGCTCTATAGTTTGTGATCTGACTTGAGTCGCCTTTTTTTAAAATCGGACATATTCGAGCTGTCTTCCACAGTTCAGGGAAGGCACTGGTCGATAAAATTAGGTTGAATATGCCCATGAGAGGTATAGATAGTATGTCAATACAATCTTTTACTACAAAACTAGGAACATTATCGACTCCCGCAGTAAGTTTGTTTTTTAGTTTTTTTGAAGCAGTAGCTATATTCATCAACCCTTAACACTGATAGAGCTTGTCCAATATTGAAACGACCGTTTGGTAGGTAGAGAGTTGGAAAACACGAGTGGTCACGATTTGCTGTGGCTGCTTATGCTACGGCGAATCTTCACCAGTGTCTTGGAATGCAGCGTTTAAACCGGCGTGAAGTTAGCAGCTAATTTCCAGCAGCCAAAATTCCCATGAGATCTGGCAGCTACTTTTTGGCAGCTGAATTTCTCACGATCCTTTTAAGAAGGGAACAACTCTCGATTGCCATTCGAAGAAGGAAACTGGTGTTTATTTTCATATAGATTGAAAAAGGGATATGATTGTTGTTCGTTGAGTCATAAATGAATGAAAATAATTGAAGAAGTTTTATGAATTTCTAGTTGTAATTGCTCATTCAACCTATAAATTTTTACAATCGCATCGTTGAAAGTGTTATCACAGCGTATTTCATAAGGAAAATATGTAGTTGCATGGCTTATGAAGTTGCAGAAAACTCCAATTCCTTACCTGCCGTGAGAGGGGCGGAGATAGCTCTCTGATGTTTTTTTAAAAAAATTTAAAAATTAAAATGATTTTTATATGTAGATGTAGTCTTCGCAAGGCTTATGAGTTTGCAGAAAACTACAATTACTTACTTGCCGTCGGAGGGGGTGAAATCATCCCCTGATAAATTTTATTTAAAAACGCCATATGATCGTTAAAAAATGTTGTGTAAGGATGATTTATATATAGAGAGATAGTATTTGCATAGCTGAAGGGTTTGCAGAAAACTACAATTACTTACTTGCCGTCGGAAGGGTTGAAATCATCCCCTGATGAATTTAATTTGAAAAAATCCATACCATCGTTAGATAATGTTGTGTAACTATGATTTTTATATGAAGAGGTAGTATTTGCAGAAATTACGAGATTTCAGAAAAATATTGTTCCTTACTTGCCGTCGAAGGGGTTGAAATCATCCCCTGATGAATTTAATTTAAAAATATCCATACCATCGTTAAATAATGTTGAGTAACTATGATTTTTATATGAAGAGGTAGTATTTGCATGAATTACGAGATTTCAGAAAAATAAACCCCTTTTTTAATTTATAAAAATCCATACCATCTTTAAATTGATTTTCATATGGAGATGTAATCTTTGCAGAAAACTACAATTACTCACTTGCCGTCGGAGGGGGTGAAATCACCCCCTGATGAATTTGAGGAATAATATTTTTCTGAAATCAATATGAAAATCATAGTTACACAACATTTTTTTTTAAAATTAAGTAATCGAGGGATGATTTCAACCCTCCGACGGCAATAAGAATATATTTCCTGAAATCTCATGACCATACAAATACTACCTCTCGATATGAAAATCATAGTTACACAACATTTAACGATGATATGGATTTTAAATTGAAGTAATCGGGGGATGATTTCAACCCCTCCGACGGCAAGTAAGGAATAATATTTTTCTGAAATCTCATGAACCATGCAAATACTACCTCTCGTTATAAACATCATAGTTACACAACATTTTTTAACGATGATATGGATTTTTTTGAAAAATTGAAGTAATCGGGGGATGATTTCTGTTAGAAATAGAACGTACATTTCTCCAAGTAAACTTTGTTTTAATGTATCTTTTGTTAGTAGCATAAACAAGATTGACATTAATTGTGAAAAGGTTGTCAAAGTAAAAAAACTTCTACAAATACGTTTATTTATTCAATCATTCATAAGGAAACAGTTCAATTTCCAACTGGTTATGGGCCCAGTTATCGCCTGATTGGAAAGTACGCAGTGAATAGTTCAAAGTTTTGCAAAACTCTGGTGAACTATCTGATCGAGTAGAAGCAGAATGACTACAAGCAGTTCGTTTTTATCTGTTGAAAAGCTGAAAGGTCGTGAAAATTATGATACTTGGAAATTTGCTACCCAAACATTATTGGAGCACGAAGAACTGTGGGACTGTGTCATCGGCACAGAAAACGACCAGAAAAAGAATGTTAAAGCAAAATCCAAGATTATTTTATTGATTGAACCAATCAATTTTGTTCATGTACAATCAGCTAAAACAGCGAAAGAAGTTTGGGATAATTTGGAAAAAGCTTTTCAAGATTCTGGTCTCACTAGGAGAGTAGGTTTACTCAGAACTCTAATCACTACCAAGCTAGAAGATAGTGATTCAGTGGAGAGTTATGTGAACAAAATAGTTACCACCGCACATAAGTTATCGGGAATCGGTATGCCTGTTAGCGACGAATGGGTTGGTACTCTTTTACTAGCTGGTTTACCAGAAATATATAAACCCATGTTGATGGGTTTAGAAAGCTCAGGAACCCCCATAACTGCAGATGCTATAAAAACGAAGTTATTACAAGATGTCAAGCAGGAGAATGAGACTCCAGATTCGTTGGCTCTGGTGAGCAGAAAACTTGACCATAAAAAGGGGAATTCACGATATAAAAAAGTGCGATGTTATTCGTGTAATAAATATGGTCATTTTGCATCACAATGCACACAGAAGAAAATATCAGAAAATATTCTCTATACGTCCTTTGTCGTCAGTGGAGCAAGTACCGAAGAAGAATGGTTTATCGACTCAGGAGCATCAGCCCACATGACGGCAAGAAAAGATTGGCTCGAATGTACGACTTTACCATATACTTCAGAAATAAAAATTGCTAATAATACTTGCTTACCCGTGGAATGTATCGGCAATGGGAAATTGGCCCTCGTTTCCAATGGAACTGTTACTGATGTTTGTGTGAACGATGTTCTTTATGTGCCAAATCTATGCACAAATCTATTATCAGTCAGTAAAATCGTAAAAAAAGGTAATTCGGTCATTTTTGATGATTCAGGTTGCAGAATATACAATTCTAGTAATCAACTCATGGGAACTGCCTCTCTTGTTGGAAATATGTATAAGTTGAACATTCATAAAAAATGTCGGAGTTTTCACGCAGATATGATAACAAAACAAGATTTGTGGCACAGAAGAATGGGACACATGAACATTCAAAGTTTGAAGTTATTGAACAATGGACTAGTGACCGGGATTGAATTTAAATCGAGTGCATCGAATGAACCCTGTACTATATGTTTGAAAGGTAAACAGACTCGTTTTCCTTTCAATCGCAGAAGTACTCGGTCATCTGACATTCTGGAATTAGTTCATACCGACTTGTGTGGACCCATGTCAAAGAACTCATTGGGTGGTGCCCGATATTTTTTGATTTTAGTGGACGATTTCAGTCGAAAGATTTTTGTATATTTTCTCAAAAACAAAAATCAAGTTCCCAACAAAATCAAAGACTTTGTGGAGAATCAGACTCAGAAGAAAGTGAAAATTCTTCGCAGTGATAATGGGACCGAATACTGTAACACAGTTCTCGAAACATACTTGAAAAATTGCGGTATTCAGCATCAAACTACAGCACCCTATACTCCGGAGCAGAATGGTGTCGCCGAACGTAAAAATCGATCCATAGTAGAAAAAGCTCGATGTATGTTATTTGACGCTGAACTTAGCATTGATTTTTGGGCAGAAGCAGTCGCTTCAGCAGTATATATTTTGAATCGGTCACCAAGTCATGCGATAGACAAAACACCCGAAGAACTCTGGACAAAAAACATACCGGACCTGGAACATCTTCGAGTTTTTGGATGTAAAGCGATGGTTCATATCCCAAAACAGAAACGAACTAAATTCGAACCAAAGTCTATCGAATGTATATTTTTGGGATAAATACGTTTTTTCAATCAAAACGAAAAAAATCTTTATCAGCAGAGACGTTACATTTTTTGAAAATTGTCAACAGCAAACTTCAACGAATAATGAATCAAGTGATAATAAAAGTGTAAATGTCAATGTCTCAAAAAATTAAACTTCCGAACGTTTTTTCGAATGTAGTGCTTCAAATCTTGAAACTATAATGCAAAATGAGGCACAAGTTCCTGTAGAAACAGAATCTGAGCATAGTGCTGATAAAATTTCCGAAATAGTGGGAGAAGTGGATTCTTCAAGAGAGAATGAAGTAAGAAGATCTTCAAGAGTTAAAAAGTCCGTTGTGATGGAAGACTTGTAACTTTTTCTGCATTCGAAATCGCTGAACTTTCAGATCCTCTAAGTGCCGAAGAAATTTCTTCCAGATCTGATTCTTTTCTTTGGCAAAATGCAATGAAAGAAGAATATGAAGCACTAGTTGAGAATGAAACGTGGTTTTTGACTGATCTACCCGAAGATAAAAAAACAATAGACTGTAAATGGATTTTCAAAACCAAAAGAGATTCTCAAGGAAAAATAATTCGATACAAAGCACGTCTAGTAATAAAAGGTTGTGCACAAAGAAAGGGGATAGATTATGAAGAAACATATTCCCCTGTTGTTCGATATACATCAATTCGTTTTCTGATTGCTTTATCTGTAAAATACGATCTTCAAATCGACCAAATGGATGCCGTTACAGCTTTTTTACAAGGTGATTCAGCCGAAGAAGTGTACATGCTACAACCAAAATGCTTCAGTGATGGTAGTCACAAGGTATGCCGCTTGAAGAAATCATTATATGGCCTGAAGCAAGCAAGCAGAATCTGGAATTTGAAGTTAGATGCAGCTTTGACAAAATTCGGATTGAAAAAATCGAACGTTGATCCATGTATATATTACAACATTGATAAGAATCAGATTTTAATAGTTGCAATTTATGTGGATGACTTGATGATTTTTTGGAATGACATTGACACAAAAAATCATTTGAAGGAAAGTTTGATGGGAATGTTCAAAATGAAAGATATTGGAGAAGCAAGATTCATTTTGGGAATGCAACTGACTCGAAACAAAGTTAAAAACACAGTTTCCATCGATCAGAGTACATATATCAGAGACGTTTTAAAAAGATTCAATATGGCTGATTGTAATCCTGTTTCAACTCCTATGGATTGTAACCAGAAGTTGTCGAAAGAAATGTGTCCAACAACTCCTTCGGAAATAAGAGAAATGGAGAGTGTACCCTATCAAGAAGTAGTTGGTTCAATTTTATTTGCTGCCCAAGTATCCCGTCCAGATATTTGTTTTGCAGCAAACTTTCTTAGCCGCTTCAACAACAATCCAGGTAAACCTCATTGGTTGGCAGTCAAACGTGTACTACGATATTTAAAAGGCACAATCGATTTCAAATTGGAGTATACCAGAAATGAAAATGAAAATTTAGTTGGTTATTGTGATGCAGATTGGGCAAGTGATAGTTCTGACAGAAAATCGACATCTGGATATGTTTTCATGCTACAAGGTGGACCTATTTCATGGAATTCGAGAAAGCAGCCAACTGTAGCATTATCTACTACTGAATCTGAATACATTTCACTAGCTTCGGCTGTTCAGGAAGCTATGTGGCTGAAATATTTGGAAAAGGAAATATTATGCGGAGCCGAGAATATTGTCATCCATTGTGACAATAAGAGTGCCTTACATCTAGCTACGAAAAATAGTTACCATGCCCGATCGAAACATATTGATGTTAGGCATCATTTTATCAGGGAGAAAATAGCTCAAGGATTCCTAGATCTGCGCTATTTGAGGACAGAAGAAATGTTAGCGGACATTTTCACGAAACCAGTTAATGGTGCTAAACATTTCAAGTGTTTGGAAGAAATTGGACTTGGAATGTAGTTCTAGTGGGAGTGTTAGAAATAGAACGTACATTTCTCCAAGTAAACTTTGTTTTAATGTATCTTTTGTTAGTAGCATAAACAAGATTGACATTAATTGTGAAAAGGTTGTCAAAGTAAAAAAACTTCTACAAATACGTTTATTTATTCAATCATTCATAAGGAAACATTTCAATTTCCAACTATTTCAACCCCTCCGACGGCAAGTAAGGAATAATATTTTTCTGAAATCCCATGAGCCATGCAAATACTACCTCTCGATATGAAAATCATGGTAAAACAACATTTTTTAACGATGATATGAATTTTTTTGAAAAATTGAAGTAATCGGGGGAATGATTTCAACCCCTCCGACGGCAAGTAAGGAATAATATTTTCCTGAAATCTCATGAGCCATACAAATACTACCTCTCGATATGAAAATCATAATTACACAACATTTTTTAACGATGATATGGATTTTTTGAAAAATTGAAGTAATCGGGGGATGATTTCAACCCCTCCGACGGCAAGTAGGGAATAATATTTTTCTGAAATCTCATGAGCCATACAAATACAACTTCTCGATATGAAAATCATAGTTACACAACATTTTTTAACGATATGTTTTTTTTAAAAATTGAAGTAATCGGGGGATGATTTCAACCCCTCCGACGGCAAGTAAGGAATAATATTTTTCTGAAATCTCATGAACCATGCAAATACTACCTCTCGTTATAAATATCATAGTTACAAAACATTTTTTAACGATGATATGGATTTTTTTGAAAAATTGAAGTCATCGGGGGATGATTTTAACCCCTCCGACGGCAAGTAAGGAATAGTATTTTTCTGAAATCTCATGAGCCATACAAATACTACCTCTCGATATGAAAATCATAGTTGCACAACATTTTTAACGATGATATGGATTTTTGAAAAATTGAAGTCATCGGGGGATGATTTCAACCCTCCGACGGCAAGTAGGGAATAATATTTTCTGAAATCTCATGAGCCATACAAATACTACCTCTCGATATGAAAATCATAGTTGCACAATTTTTTTTAACCATGATATGGATTTTTTTGAAAAATTTTAGTCATCGGGGGATGATTTCAACCCCTCCGACGGCAAGTAAGGAATAATATTTTTCTGAAATCTCATGAGCCATACAAATACTACCTCTCGATATGAAAATCATAGTTACACAACATTTTTTAACGATGATATGGATTTTTTTTTAAATTGAAGTAATCGGGGGATGATTTCAACCCCTCCGACGGCAAGTAAGGAATAATTTTTTCTGAAATCTCATGAGCCATGCAAATACTACCTCTCGTTATAAAATTATAGTTACACAACATTTTTTAACGATGATAGGGATTTTTTTGAAAAATTGAAGTCATCGGGGGATGATTTCAACCCCTCCGACGGCAAGTAAGGAATAATATTTTTCTGAAATCTCATGAGCCATACAAATACTACCTCTTGATATGAAAATCATAGTTACACAACATTTTTTAACGATAATATGGATTTTTTTGAAAAATTTAAGCAATCGGGGGATGATTTCAACCCCTCCGACGGCAAGTAAGGAATAATATTTTTCTGAAATCCCATGAGCCATGCAAATACTACCTCTCGATATGAAAATCATGGTAAAACAACATTTTTTAACGATGATATGGATTTTTTTGAAAAATTGAAGTAATCGGGGGATGATTTCAACCCCTCCGACGGCAAGTAAGGAATTATATTTTTCTGAAATCTCATGAGCCATGCAAATACTACCTCTCGATATGAAAATCATGATAAAACAACATTTTTTAACGATGATATGGATTTTTTTGAAAAATTGAAGTAATCGTGGGATGATTTCAACCCCTCCGACGGCAAGTAAGGAATAATATTTTCCTGAAATCTCATGAGCCATACAAATACCACCTCTCGATATGAAAATCATAGTTACACAACATTTTTTACGATGATATGGATTTTTTTGAAAAATTGAAGTAATCGGGGGATGATTTCAACCCCTCCGACGGCAAGTAAGGAAAAATATTTTTCTGAAATCTCATAAGCCATGCAAATACTACCTCTCAATATGAAAATCATAGTTACACAATTTTTTTTAACGATGTTATAGATTTTTTTGAAAAATTGAAGTCATCGGGGGATGATTTCAGCCCCTCCGACGGCAAGTAAGGAATAATATTCTCCTGAAATCTCATGAGCCATGCAAATACTACCTCTCGATATGAAAATCATAGTTGCACAACATTATTTAACGATGATATGCATTTT
Organism: Gonioctena quinquepunctata; assembly: GCA_018342105.1. Taxonomy (NCBI): domain Eukaryota; kingdom Metazoa; phylum Arthropoda; class Insecta; order Coleoptera; family Chrysomelidae; genus Gonioctena; species Gonioctena quinquepunctata. The sequence continues at coordinate 607,733 of JAFIRS010000024.1, read as the reverse complement.
TTTGAAAAATTGAAGTCATCGGGGGATGATTCAACTCCTTCGACGGCAAGTAAGAAATAATATTTTTCTGAAATCTCGTAATTCATGCAAATACTACATCTCCATATAAAAATCATAGTTACACAACATTTTTTAAAGATGGTATGGATTTTTTAAAAATTAAAATCATCAGGGGGTGATTTCAGCACCTCCAACGGCAGGTAAGGAATAAGAGTTTTCTGCAGTCTCATCAGCTATGCAAACACTACCTGTTCATTTGAAAATCATTCCAACACAACATTTTTTAACGATGATATGGCTTTTTAAATTAAATTCATCAGGGGATGATTTCACCCCCTCCGACGGCAAGTAAGAAATACGAGTTTACTGCAATCCCTTCAGCTATGCAAATACTATCTCTCTATATAAAAATCATCCTTACACAACATTTTTTAACGATCATATGGCATTTTTAAATAAAATTTATCAGGGGATGATTTCACCCCCTCCGACGGCAAGTAAGTAATTGTAGTTTTCTGCAAACTCATAAGCCTTGCAAAGACTACATCTCCATATAAAAATCATCTTTACACAACATTTTTTAAAGATGGTATGGATTTTTTAAATTAAAATCATCAGAGAGCGATTTCCGCCCCTCTCACGGCAGGTTAGGAATTATAGTTTTCTGCAATTTCATAAGGCATGCAACTACATATTTTCCTTATGAAATACGCTGTGATAACACTTTCAACGATGCGATTGTAAAAATGTATAGGTTGAATGAGCAATTACAACTAGAAATTCATACAACTTCTTCAATTATTTTCAGTCATTCATTTATGACACAACGAACAATTATATCCATTTTTCAATCTATATGAAAATAAAGACCAGTCCCCTTCTTCGAATGGCAATCGAGAGCTTTTCCCTTCTTAAAAGGATCGTGAGAAATTTAGCTGCCAAAAAGTAGCTGCCAGATCTCATGGGAATTTTGGCTGCTGGAAATTAGCTGCTAACTTCACGCCGGTAGCGTTTAAAAAGTTAGGTTTGTTTGATTAATAAATACGTAGTGCAGTTATTTATTCAACTTTGCAATAGTTTACTTGTTACTTTGCCAAAATGCCCAATGGTAAGTACTATTCAGTAGCGAAAAAATAAATTATGGCAAATGTTATCAAATTCATGAAAAATTAGGCCAAAAATGGGATACAAATACCTTTACAAAATTACAAAGAACGTGCCAAGGCAGCAATGGGTATGACAGAATATTGTTTTAAAAAAATTAAAACGGAACAATCAGCTGTGAATTCAGGTAGTATTCCTTCTTTGCCGTCTCCGCAAAAAAAGTAGGAAGAAGTCGAAAAGTAATATTACGGAAGGGCAGGGTGAAACAATAAGAACGATTATTAATGATTTTTGTTTGATTGAAAAACAACGCCCTACTTTAAAGTATATTCTTCAAAAAATAAAAAATGCTCGGGTAGGTTTTGAAGGCTGCCGTTCAACATTGCACAACATAATCAAAGAGTTAGGTTTTGATTGGGAAAAAACGCCTGATAATCAAACGATATTGACGGAAAGTCATGAAGTTGGAATTTTTAAGAAAATTAAAAATGTTTCGTGAACAAGGAAAACACATTATTTACACTGATGAGACGTATTTGCACAGTTCTCATACGCATTCTAAGACGTGGATTAATAAGAAAAATACTAATTTAAATTGAAAAAAACCGTATAGGAAAGGAAAACGATTAATAATAGTTCATGCAGGAGGAGAAATGGGGTTTGTAAAGGATGGCCTTTTAGTATTGAGATTACCACCCTATCACCCAGAACTAAATCCGATAGAGAAAATTTGGGCTTTGATAAAAAATTGGGTGGGGACTCATAATGTAACTTTTAAATTGGATGATTTAGAAAAGCTTGCCAGACAAATTTTTTCAAATATCACTGTTGAGGAATGGATAAAGAAGAAGCTTGTATTGTTCTTTTGCGGAAAATCTAGAAGAATTTGAAAACTCGCCAGTCATCATGAAGTCGCTATCTTCAATTAATAGATTTTGACAAAAAATTCCCAATCTCCGAACCCCCACATACCAACTTTGAATGAAATATGACCATAATCAGAAAACTCGTCCTTTATCTTGGGGCCGCCATCTCGAATTTATAAATTTTGACAAAAAATTCATAATCTCCGACCCCAAAAACCCCCGCATACCAATTTTGAATCGAATTGGACCATAATCACAAAGTTCGTCCTTTATCTTGAAGCCGTCATCTTGAATTTATGAATTTTATCAAAAATTTCATAATCTTCGACTCCGAAAACCCCCACATACCGATTTTGAATCGAATCGGCCATAATCAGAAAACTCGTCCGCCATCTTGAATTCATGAATTTTGACAAAAAATTAATTATCTCCGACCCCGAAAACCCCCACATACCAATTTTGAATTGAATCGGACCTCGCCCACCAAAAACTACGTCTCGTGTATCGCCTATACCAAATAAATTGGTACGCCTATGGAATTTCTATTAATAGCCATAGTTCGGGAATCTTCGAGAATTGGTTGTTAGGTAGGGGAAGGCCAAAGTGGTCGTTTCAATGATGGACGAGCTTTAGTAAATATTTATTCACATCCTCAGTTCTTTCTTCGTTCCCTATTAATGGGCTTTACGGTCCATCTTCTTTTCCTCTTCATGAGAAAACAACTTGCCGTCAGTAGCATTAACAAACAAAAAGCGCCTCTTTCATTTCACTGAACATTTTGAATGTTGTTTATTATGAAATTATGAGGTAAGATTCATTCAAATTTCAAATGGCTTGAAACTCGCTTGTGCGCCTGCGTACCATTTATTGCTAATTGTTAATTTGGTGTGCATAAATGGTAACATTTTCACTACTTGTTATTTGTTATTTTGTGCTGCATAAATCCACACTTATACATATTATTTTAGATATGGAAAGTTCGTATTGAAAAACGTCTAGAAATTTGATAATTTTGGCGTTTTCGCACCCATTCTGAAGAAATTTCCAAAAACACAAAAAATTGTAAGAAAGTCTCTCGAAGGAGTAGAGGCAGATCGAGATCTTATATTGGAGAGAACTAGTATCAAGACCTGGGGAGTAGGCAGAGTGATACCCAAACGTCAAGTAACAGAATCCTAAACTCTTCCACTTGCCTACTATCTTCATTACTGTTATTGAATTTGTATATGAATTTTACTCACGGTTATAGATACCTCTGATATTCTGTCAAATGTTCAAAATATGCTTGCACTAGACCGGCGGTTTCTTGCAATAGTTGAATCTGAACACAATAAAATATTTATGTCAACAATCGTCGATATGATCAAACAAGTTTGTTTGCAATGACTACTACGACCGAATCTACGTCTCAAAACGACTAGATATATTCGTTAGCTGGAATGGGGAAGCACAAAAAACTAACGCATGCGCCTACTCATAGCGCTACACGCGAGGGTGCGTTCGGAATCTACATATCCGAATGCTGCGTTCACTTTTTTTTTGCTCCAAAGGATTTGATAAATCCACATCTGAAAACAGCGGCCAAAGACGGCAGACTATCTCCGGAAATATCCGAAAGCCAGGACCAGTGGCGTACCACCCGATTTGTTCTTGAACATATATATCTATGATATAAAAAATGGGAACATCTTCGAAAGTATATTGTATTGAATAACTTCACTGATGGTTGGTTGGTTTGGATGGGTGTTAGAATTAGCTATCAAATTTAAGAAACTGCCTCATATATTAATTTGCTTTTCGAATGTCTTGTTGCTGGCATGAATAGATTTTAGCAAGGCATTGTTGTTCCAGCAACGATTGGAAAAACGATTGGAAAAACAATTGCGAACATTTCTAACCTTTGTATTTCAAAAATTAATTTCGCATTGAAGAACTTCGTTATGGGGTTTACAGATTTTGTCAATATGTTTTGTATTAGAATTCAATCAATACGCGTGTACATGATTGACTTCCCTAGGATGCCACAAGGGTGGATTTTTCAGCCCTAAATTTCCCACTTGGTTCTAGCATAAAGAGATTTTGGCAAAATGTTTTGTATTGGAATTGGATCATAACGTGTGGAAATGAATGACTTTCTTAGAGTCAGTGGTAGATTTTTCAGCATTTGATTTAAAAAAATTAATTTCTCATAAAAGACTTGGTTCTAGCATTAGAAAATTTTGGCAATATGTTTCATATTGCAATTTGATCATCTCGTGTGAAAATAAATCACTTCCCTTGCAGGGGTAAATTATTCCATTCTTGATATTAAAAAAAAAGAATTTCCAATAGAAGACTTGGTTGTAGCATAAACAGATTTTGTCAAGATATTTTGTATTGCAATTACATTATTATGTGTGAAAATGATCAACTTCACTAGGAAGCCAGGAACAGATTCATTAATCTGCTCCCTAAAATTCAAGGAATTTATTTCTTATAGAAGATTCCGTTCTAGTATCAAAATATTTTGTAAAGATGTTTTGTTTTGCAATTCGATAATTTTGTGTTGAAATTCAGAGGAAGAACTGCAATACAAATTGGAAATTGAATTTGTATTTCCCTTCTTTGTGTGGAAAAAATTTCATGGGACTCTTTCAAATGTGAATATCTCATAAGTCAATATTACAATTACATATTTTTTTCGTAATTGTAATATGTTTGTGCTAGAAGTCTTCTATGGGAAATTCATTTTTGAATATTAAGAGCTGAAAATTTACCGGTGTGGAAACAGCGGTCAAAGATAGCAGACCAAATCTCCGGAAATACCCGAACGCCAAAACCAGTGGCTTACCAACCGATTAAGTCATTAACATATATAACCCATTATTATGAAATCTAATAGAAATATATCTGAAAATATATTGACTTGAATACATTTATTGATGATTTCTTTGGAAGATGGGAGGAATTAATTTTTTATAAAAGAAAAATAAGTGACATAATTTTCAAAAATAAATTTTTCCTAGAAAACTTGGTTCTTGCATAAACAGATTTTGGCAAGATGTTTCTTATTGCAATCCCATAATTTCGTGAAAAAATGGCCGACCCGCTTGGGATCCAGGGGTAGATTTTCCTACCCTTAATTTAAAACAAAATAATTTCTAATAGAAAACTTGGCTCTAGCAAGAACAGATTTTGGCAAGATGTTTCGTATTGCAATCCCATAATTTCGTTGAAAAATGGCCGACTCACTTTGGGATCCAGGAATAGAATTTCCAAAAAAATTCTTTTTTAGAAAACTTTGTTCTAGCACAAATATATTTTGACAAGATGTTTTTTATTGCAACACCTTCATTTGGTGAAAAAAACTTTTTAACAAAAAATTAAACCGACGAAAAAATCAACTGAAAAGCAAAAAATAAAATAAACCTTAGTCTAAATGATAATTGAGCTCCTAAACTAATGTAAGTAACTGATTTTGAGTCGGCGCCAATTATCGAAGATCATTATCTATGAAAGAAGTCATCAAAACGCAGCCGTGCATCCGGCTGCCATCATTTTACGCTTCACCTAATTCAATTGCTAGTTTGTTTGGCGCCGACTCAAAATCAGTTACTTACATTAGTTTAGGAGCTCAATTATCATTTAGACTAAGGTTTTTTATTTTTTGCTTTTCAGTTGATTTTTTCGTCGGTTTAATGTTTTGTTAAAAAGTTTTTATTTTTTACTTTTCAGTTCCGTATTTCGTCGGTTTAATTTTTTGTTAAAAAGTTTTTATTTTTCAATTTTTTGTGGCTAAAATCTACCAATTACTACCTACTTGTTTTTTGATTACTTCCAAAATACTTACTTACCCACCTTACTTCAACTATTACCAGTTAAATTATATGATTATCTACTTTTACTATTTGTTGTAATATAAATTATTTTCGTTGTTCTGGTTAGTTTATTTCATTACTTTGTATATCATTCCATCCTCTCATAAAATATACTGATTTTGACGGAACAAGAATAATAGTAGCGATCTGTCATTGTCAACTACGTATGTGTGTGCTAATGTTCACTAGTGAAAAATCAATTATCCCCTATTTTTCTAGCCGTAAGGGCGGCTAATTCCTTTCGAAATCCAAATATAAGGTATACCCTATCTATTAAAAAAAGAATCATCCAAATCGAAGAACCCAGTAGAAAGTTATGCCTGATAGAATCGGTTAACGGACCAGAATTCAGTATCCTTCATTTCGCTACCCTTAGGGGTGGATTTCATCTTTTAAATTCAAATGGGACCAAAGTCGAAGTACACCCTATCCACTGAAAAAAGAATTATCGGAATCGGACGCCTCAGTAAAAAGTTTTGCGTGATCATACACAAAAAAATATGATGGAAAAACATTAAATATAGGGGTCGAATAGAAAACTTCTTTCTTTTTGGTTTCGTCGGTTAAAAAATGGTCGACTTCCCTGGGATCCAGGAGTAAATTCCCTATTCTTAATTTTCAAAAATCAATTTTTCCTAGAAAACTTTGTTGTATGTAGCACAAACAAATTTCTGCAAGATGTTTCTTATTGCAATACCATCATTTCGTGAAAAAATGGTCGACTTCCCATGGAAAACTTGGTTCTAGCATAAACAGATTTTGGCAAGATGTTTTGTATTAGAATTCAATCAATACATGATTCACTTCCCTAGGGTGTCACAGGGGTGGAGAATTAAGATTATCTTTTTTATTTTTTGTTATTAAATAAGTTTATTGCATTCATTATCATCAGTATTCTTGTTAAATTAGCCTTCTGAAGCTTTCGAGACTTTATATTTTGTATTGTATAATTTAAAGAATGACTAGACGCTGTGGTCACACAATAAAAAAATTGCACAAGTAACCCCTTCACCATACTTACTCACTTCACACATATATGCGCATTTCAATAACTATGTTATTATCATCAGTAAGTCAACTACACTGTGTAGTTAACAGTGTAGTTAAGGGGCTACTTGTGCAATTTTTTTATGTGTCCAGCGTCCAGCCAGTCTTCAAATTATACAATACAAAATAAGTCTCGAAAGTCTGGGGCTTTCGAGGCTAATTTAACAAGAATACTGATAATAATAAATGCAATAAACTTATTCAATAACAAATAATGTAACAGATAATCTTAATTCTCAGACACATATTGCCAAAATCTGTTAAAGCTATAACCAAGTTTTCCATGGGAAGCCGACCATTTTTTCACGAAATGATGGTATTGCAATAAGAATAATCTTGCCGGAATCTGTTTGTGCTAGAACAAAGTTTTCTAGGAAAAGTTAATTTTTGAAAATTTAGGGTAGGAAATTCTACCCCTGGATCCAAAGGGAAGTCTACCATTTTTTCACTAAATGAAGGTGTTGCAATAAGAATCATCTTGCCGAAATCGGTTTGTGCTAGAACAAAGTATTCTAGGAAAAATTTATTTTTGAAAATTAAGAGTAGGAAATTCTACCCCTAGATCCTAAGGGAAGTCGACCATTTTTTCACTAAATGATGGTGTTGCAATAAGAAACATTTGCAAAATCTGTTTGTGCTAAAACAAAGTTTTCTAGGAAAAAATAATTTTTGAAAATTAAGGGTGGAAATTTTACCCCTTGATCCCAAGGGAAGTTAACCATTTTTTCAGTAAATGAAATCTTGCCAAAATCTGTTCATGCTAGATCCAAGATTTCTATGAGAAATTAATTTTTTAAAATCAAGGGTAGGTAATTTTACAGCCCTGGATCCCAAAGTCGACAATTTTTTCACGAAATGATGGTATTGCAATAAGAAACATCTTGCCAAAATCTGTTTATGCTAGAACCAAGTTTAAAAAAAAAAAACAATTTTTAAAAATTATGTCACTTATTTTTCGATTATAAAAGTTAAATTCGTCCCATCTTCCAAATAAATCACCAATAAATGTATTCAAGTCAATACATTCATTCTCAGAGATATTGCTATTAGATTTCATATATATTAACGACTTCATCGGTTGGTACGCCACTGTTTTGACGTTCGGGTATTTCCGGAGATTTGGTCTGCAATCTTTGGCCGTTGTTTTCACACCGGTTGAAAATTCTACCCCTGGCTTCTAGGGAAGTCATTAATTTTCACATAAAATGATCGAATCGCAGTACAAAACATCTTGACAAAATCTGTCAATGCTGAAACGGAATCATGCATGCGAAAATAATTTTTGGAAATTCCTGGTAATTTGGCCGTTGGAAAATGTCCGCTAACTTCACACCGGTGGTAGTTTTTCTATGATGGCGATATTCTGGAGAACTGAAAATCCAGTATTCCTTTTTGCAACATTTTCCATTAAGTCTCAATCTGTCACAAGAGCTAGTTTATGAGAAAAAATATATATTCCATTTGGAAAGTAGGAGTAGTTTTTATGTGACGCCGATATTTTGAAGGACTGAAAAGTTGAATTCGTCTTCCTCACAATGTGCCACAAAAGCTAGTTTATGAGAAAATAAATCAGTGGGGGTAGTTTTTCTATGATGTCTATATTTTGAAGAATTAAAAATTCAGGATTGAATATGTTTTTTTCAAACATCTCTTCCCTGTAAGTTTTGAGCTGAAAGAAATCATGATCTCCGACCCCAAAAACTCACATACACCAATTTTGACTAGAATCTGACCATATAATCACAAAACTTGTGCGCCATCCTAGAGTCGCCATCTTGAATGTATGGATTTTGACAAAAAATTCATAATTTCCTAACCTGAAAACCCCCACAAATCAATTTTGAATAATATATGACCATAATTAGAAAACTGGTCCTCCATCTTGGAGCCACCATCTTGAATTTATGAATTTTGACAAAAAATTCAAAATCTCCGACCGCGAAAACCGCCGCATTCCAATTTTGAATCGAATCGAACTGGAATCACAGAACTCGTCCCCCATCTTGAATTCCTGAATTTCGACAAAAAATTCATAATCTCCGACTCCGAAAACCCCCCATACCAATTTTGAATAATTGGACCAAATCAAAACTCGTCCTCCATTTGGGGCCGCCATCTTGAATTTATGAATTTTGACAAACAATTCATAATCTCCGACCCCGAAAACCCCCACATACCAATTTTGAATCAAATCGGACCATCATCACAAAACTCGTACTCCATCTTGGGGCCGCCATCTTAAATTTATGAATTTTGATAAAAATTTCATAATCTCCGCCCCGAAAACCCCCACATACCAATTTATAATCGAATCGGACCATAATCACAAAACTCGTCCGCCATTTTGAATTTATGAACTTTGACAAAAAATTCATAATATCCGACAACGAAAACCATCATATACCAATTTTGGATCAAATCAGACCATAATTACAAATATCGTCCGCCATCTTAAAGCCGCTATTTTGTTTTTTCTCTAATAAAAAATCCATAATACATTGTCACCAGAATTATGAACACCTGCCAAATTCAGTTGCAAGATTTGACCCGAACATACAAACATTGAAAGTTAAATAAAAGCTTTTGTAATAAAAAAAAATTCCGTTTGGAGGTAGTTTTTTTCTATGATGCCGATACTTCGTCACAAGAGCTAGTTTATGAGAAAAGAATATATTCCTTTTGGAGGATGGGGGTAATGTCGACATTTTCAAGAATTGAAAATTTGTGGTTGAATACTTATATCTTCCTTTTGGGTGGAAACGTTTACAAAAATCCATTTTTCGTTCAAACGCCAGTGTAGAGGTTTTTCGTTTCCTTAATCGAATCCATAAAGTTTAAATACATGGCACCTGATATATTAATTAATTTTTGGCCCCGTCGGAGATGGTGCATTGGAGGTTGAAATATTGAAAATCCACCTTTCCCAACGAGGCGACAAATAAATTCATATATCATGCGCCATGTATTTCAACCTTCTAAATCCAAACGAAAAAACTCTTCAATGCCATCTAAATGGAAATTATAGAGGGTTAATTTCCAACTACCCCTATTATAAATTTAAATGTATTCTAGAGATATAATTTACCTAATATGCAAGAAGTAGTAATTAATGAATAAACTAAGTATCAACATTTACTTCATCTGAGTAGTTAAATAAGGTATTACTTCATCTGATAAATCCGTCTTAAACTAGAAAAATGTATCTCTGCCTAGGTACCTATACTCTCTTCATTTTTGCATTTGGTTAATCTATATTACTTACGGTTTTATATAATGTACGTTCAAAAAACACCAACACTGCCACAAAATTCAATGAAATATTGATGCAAAACAAAATGGAATCCGCCAACATTCGTCGCCAAGTGGTTAATAAAACATTGGTGTGAAGTAATCCATAGATTTCTAGCCACACATGCTGACGTAGTGGAAAATTAAAATATGTGGCTGGGTTACATATTTATCAGCACCCGGACTAAAAATCTGTGGCCGGAAATATTCAACATACATATGTGATCTGGAATTCAACAGCTTTCGATATCATCATGATATCAGTCGATATGAAACCTGGAATCATGTCAATTCATATTATGAAAGGGACCTCTTAAGATGATGTCACTTTTCTACGGAAATGTTTCTGTCACTAACAGACTTTTTGATCAAATGATTTTTTCAATGGGGATCGCGTCAGTTCTTCACACCCTTCGTTAAATCAGTACCACAAGAGGTGCGTTCATGAAAATTATAAGAATATTATAATTTCAGGTTGAATACCGTAATGGAATCGTTTTTCTTGTCACCCTTACAATTTTCGCTATAATATTTTTTTTATCGAGTAACAATAATTATTTACACCCCTTGTAAAATTCAAACCACAAGATGTGCGTTCATGAAAATCATACCAAATATGGAGAATTTGATGGTGTTCATCGTAGTGAAATCTTTTTTCCTTGTCACCCTACAGTTTTCGAGAAAATGATTTTTTTATCAGGCATCGTCAATTATTTACATCCCTCGTAAAATCAGAACCACAAGATGTGCGTTCACGAAACTCATACCAACTATGAAAAATTTGATGATGTTCACCGTAGTGAAATCGTTTTTCTTGTCACCCTCACAGTTTTTGAGGAAATGATTTTTTTATCGGGCATCTTCAATTCTTTACATCCCTCGTAAAATCAGAAACCCAAGATGTCCGTTGATGAAAATCATACCAATCATAAGAATTTTATGATGTTTCGTAGTGAAATCGTTTTCCTTGCCACCCTCACAGTTTTCGAGAAAATTATTTTTTTATCGGGCATCGTCAATTCTTTACATCCCTCGTAAAATCAGAACCACGAAATGTGCGTTCACGAAATTCACTATTATTATTGGTATGAATTTCATTGACGCACACTTTTCTGATTTAACGAGGGGTGTGAAGAATTGACGATGCTCGATAAAAAAACATTTTCTCGAAAACTGTGAGGGTGACAAGGAAACCGATTTCACAACGATAAACATCATCAAATTCTTTATATTTGGTATGATTTTCATGAACGCACATCTTGTGGTTTTTTTGGGGAAATTTTTTTCCGAAAACTGTATGGTGACAAGAAAAACATTCCACTACCGCAATCAGCATGGAATTCTCTATAATTGGTATGATTTTCATCAACGCACATTTCGGGTTTCTGATTTTACGAGGGATGTAAAGAATTGACGATGCCTGATAAAAAAATACTTTTCTCAAAAACTGTGGAGGTGACAAGGAAAACGATTTCACTACGGTAAACATCATCAAATTCTCCATATTTGGTATGATTTTCATGAACGCACATCTTGTGATTTGGATTTTACAAAAAAATCATTTTCTCGAAAACTGTGTGGGTGACAAGGAAAACGATTACACTACGGTGAACATCATCAAATTCTTCATAGTTGGTATGAGTTGCGTGAACGCACATCTTGTGGTTCTGATTTTACGAGGGGTGTGGGGAATTGACGATGCTCGATAAAAAAATCATTTTCTCGAAAACTGTGAGGGTGACAAGCAAAACGATTTCCGTTCGATGAACATCATCGAATTCTTCATATCTGGTATGAGTTTCATGAACGCACATCTTGTGGTTCGGGTTTTACAAGGGGTGTAAATAATTATTATTACTCGATAAAAAAATCATTTTCACGAAAACTGTATGGGTGACAAGAAAATTGGTGTGAAGTTACCCATAGATTTCTAGCCACACATGCTGACGTAGTGGAAAATTGAAATCTGTGGCTGGGTTGCATATTTATCAGCACCCGGACTAAAAATCTGTGGGCGGAAATATTCAACATACATATGTGATATGGAATTCAACAGCTTTCGATATCATCATGATATCAGTCGATATGAAACCTGGAATCATGTCAATTCATATTATGAAAGGGACCTCTTAAGATGACGTCACTTTTCTACGGAAATGTTTCTGTCACTAACAGACTTTTTGATCAAATGATTTTTTCAATGGGGATCGCGTCAGTTCTTCACACTCTTTGTTGAATCAGTACCACAAGAGGTGCGTTCATGAAAATTATAAGAATTATAGAATTTCAGGTTGATTACCGTTATGGAATTGTTTTTCTTGTCACCCATACAGTTTTCGAGAAAATGATTTTTTCATCGAGCATCGTCAATTCTTTACACCCCTCGTAAAATCAGAACCACAAGATGTGCGTTCACGAAATTCATACCAACTATGAAGAATTTGATGATGTTTACCGTAGTGAAATCGTTTTCCTTGTCACCCTCAAGGTTTTCGAAAAAATGATTTTTTTATCGGGCATCGTCAATTCTTTACATCCCTCGTAAAATCAGAAACCCAAGATATGCGTTGTGAAAAGCATACCAATCATTAGGAATTTGATGTTGTTTACCGCAGTAAAATAGTTTTTTCTGTCACCCTCACAGTTTTCGAAAAAATGTTTTTTTTATCGACAATCGTCAATTTTTACACCCCTTCGAAAATCAGAACCACAAGATGTGCGTTCACGAAACTCATACCAACTATGAAGAATTTGATGATGTTCACCATAGTGAAATCGTTTTCCTTGTCACCCTCACAGTTTTCGAGAAAATGATTTTTTTATCGACAATCGTCAATTTTTACACCCCTTCGAAAATCAGAACCACAAGATGTGCGTTCACGAAACTCATACCAACTATGAAGAATTTGATGATGTTCACCATAGTGAAATCGTTTTCCTTGTCACCCTCACAGTTTTCGAGAAAATATTTTTTTTATCGGGCATCGTCAATTCTTTACATCCCTCGTAAAATCAGAAACCCAAGATATGCGTTAATGAAAAGTATACCAACATTAGAATTTGATGTTGTTTACCGTAGTAAAATCGTTTTTCTGTCACCCTCACAGTTTTCGAAAACATGATTTTTTTATTGATGCATCGTCAATTCTTTACACCCCTTGTAAAATCAGAACCACAAGATGTGCGTTCACGGAACTCGTACCAACTATGGAAAATTTGATGATGTTTACCGTAGTGGAATCGTTTTCCTTGTCACCCTCACAGTTTTCGAGAAAATGATTTTTTTATCGGCATCGTCAATTCTTTACATCCCTCGTAAAATCAGAAAAGTGTGCGTCAATGAAAATCATACCAATAATTATAGTGGATTTCGTGAACGAACAGTTTGTGGTTCTGATGTTACGAGGGGTGTGAAGAATTGACGATGCTCGATAAAAAAATCATTTTCTCGAAAACTGTGAGGGTGACAGAGAAAACGATTTCACTACGGTAAACAGCATCAAATTCTTAATGATTGGTATTATTTTCATGAACGCACATCTTGGGGTACGGATTTTACGAGGGGTATAAAGAATTGTTGTTACTCGATACAAAAATCATTTTTTCGAAAACTGTGAGGGTGACAAGAAAAACGATTCCACTACGGCAATCAGCATGAAGTTCTCTATGATTGGTATGATTTTCATTAACGCACATCTTGGGTTTCTGATTTTACGAGGGATGTAAAGAATTGACGGTGCCCGATAAAAAAATCCTTTTCTCGAAAACCTTGAGAGTGACAAGGAAAAACATTTCCTTACGATGAACATTATGAAATTCTTCATATTCGATATGATTTTCATGAACGCACATCTTGTGGTTTGGATTTTACAAGGGGTGTAAAGAATTATTGTTACTCGATAAAAAAAACATTTTCGCGAAAACTGTATGGGTGACAAATAAAACAATTCCACTACCGCAATCAGCATGAAATTTTCTATAATTTGTATGATTTTCATTAACGCACATCTTGGGTTTCTGATTTTACGAGGGATGTAAAGAATTGACGATGCCCGATAAAAAAATCATTTTCTCGAAAACCTTGAGGGTGACAAGGAAAACGATTTCACTACGGTGAACATCATCAAATTCTTCATAATTGAAGTTATTTTCATGAACGCACATCTTGTGGTTTGGATTTTACAAGGGGTGTAAAGAATTGTTGTTACTCGATAAAAAAATATTTTCGCGAAAACTGTAAGGGTGACAAGAAAAACGATTCCATAACGGTAATCAACCTGAAATTCTATAATTCTTATAATTCTCATGAACGCACCTCTTGTGGTACTGATTTAACGAAGGTTGTTAAGAACTGACGCGATACCCATTGAAAAAAATAATTTGATCAAAACGTCTGTTAGTGACAGAACATTTCCGTAGAAAAGTGACGTCATCTTGAGAGGTTCCTTTCATAATATGAATTGACATGATTCCAGGTTTCATATCGACTGATATCATGATGATATCGAAAGCTGTTGAATTCCAGATCACATATGTATGTTGAATATTTCCGGATACAGATTTTTAGTCCGGGTGCTGATAAATATGTAACCCAGCCACAGATTTCAATTTTCCACTACGTCAGCATGTGTGGCTAGAAATCTATGGATAACTTCACACCAATGACAAGAAAAACAATTTCACTACCGCAATCAGCATGAAATTCTCTATGATTTGTATGATTTTTATCAACGCACATCTTGGGTTTCTGATTCTACGAGGGATGAAAAGAATTGACGATGCCCGATAAAAGAACCATTTTCTCGAAAACTTGAGAGTGACAAGAAAAACGATTTTACTTTGGTGAACATCATCAAATTCTTCATAGGTGGTATGAGTTTCGTGAACGCATATCTTGTGTTTCTGATTTTACGGGGGGTGTAGAGAATTGACGATGCTCGATAAAAAAAAACATTTTCTCTAAAACTGTGAGGGTGACAAGGAAAACGATTTCACTACAATAAACATCATTGAATTCCTTATATTTGGTATGAGTTTCTGAACGCACATCTCGTGTTTTGGATTTTACAAGGGGTGTGAAGAATGATTGTTACTCGATAAAAAAATCATTTTTGCGAAAACTGTATGGGTGACAAGAAAAACAATGCCAATACCCCAATCAGCATAAAATTCTCTATAATTGGTATGGTTTTCATTAACGCACATCTTGGATTTCTGATTTTACGAGGGATGTAAAGGATTGACGATGTCCGATAAAAAAATCATTTTCTCGAAAACTGTGAGGGTGACAAGAAAACCGGTGAACATCATAAATTCTTATATTTGGTATGATTTTCATGGACGCACATCTTTTGGTTTGGATTTTACAAGGGGTGTAAAGAATTATTGTTACTAGATGAAAAAATGATTTCCGCAAAAACTGTATGGGTGACAAAAAAAAACAATTCCACTACCGTAATCAGCATGGAATTCTCTATAATTGGTATGATTTTCATCAACGCACATTCTGGGTTTCTGATTTTACGAGGGATGTAAAGAATTGACGATGCCCGATAAAAAAATCATTTTCGCAAAAACTGTGAGGGTAACAAGAAAAAAGATTTCACTACGGTGAACATCATCAAATTCTTCATAATTATGGTCATTTTTATGAACGCACATCTTGTGGTTTGGATTTTACAAGGGGTGTTGAGAATTGTTGTTACTCGATAAAAAAATCATTTTCGCGAAAACTGTAAGGGTGTCAAGAAAAACGATTCCATTACGGTAACCAACCTGAAATTCTATAATTCTTATAATTTTCATGAACGCACCTCTTGTGGTACTGATTTAACGAAGGGTGTGAAGAACTGACGCGATCCCCATTGAAAAAATCATTTGATCAAAAAGTCTGTTAGTGACAGAAACATTTCCTTAGAAAATTGACGTCATCTTAAGAGGTCCCTTTCATAATATGAATTGACATGATTCCAGGTTTCATATCAACTGATATCATGATGATATCGAAAGCTGTTGAATTCCAGATCACATATGTATGTTGAATATTTCCGGCCACTGATTTTTAGTCCGGGTGGTGATGAATATGTTACCCAGCCACATATTTTAATTTTCTACTACGTCAGCATGTGTGGCTAGAAATCTATGGATAACTTCACACCAATTAATAAAACACGTTTGCATCGCAAGGACCTGCGACTAGAGCAAATACTTTTTAGCGGGGAAGTACCGAAACGCTAATGGGAAGTACTGATTGCATGCACTCCAGCGTTGCCAACCGTCTTATAATTCTAGTATTTGTACGAAAATTACAACTTCATGTACTATAAAATTTCAAAGTAAATATACTACGCACTTTGTACTATAATTTCAAGTATTTTTTTTAATATACAACAATTTGTAGTTTCACAAATCATAACAATATACCAAAGGTTTTTGCAATATACTAATCACTCTACAGACGACTTCAACAACAGACAACACTTCCAGCGCCATCTAATAGTTAATAATGAAATTGATCAGTAAATCATATAATCATTGTCTAAAAGGGGGATTACCAAATAATAAACTGGGAATCCCCTAAGCCAGAGGGACTCCCAGATTTATTATTTACATTTACCAAGAGCAGAGGAAGCTGAAGCTGAGTTGAGTATATATTCTAATGCCCACCCAGTGTGAAATAATATTTAGCAAAGTTAATTTGATAAAAACCAAACAAAGGAACAAATTAATTACAAGGACTGTTAACCGTAGCTTACTAGCATTTCAATGAAAGCGAGGAATGGTTCACGCATAACATTTGACCCATCAAAACAAATGTAGGTATTTAGGCTGTAATCAGTTTATGTACGGACACGTTGAGAAAAATACATCCGAGATTCTAATATATCTGACGAAGATGTTGAGCTTAATTTCGGCTGTTATAGATACTTCGTAAAATTATTATTTCATTTTACCGCAAATTTGTTTTTATTTTTTGTTTTTTATAGAAAAGGTACTGTTAAAAATTTCATGAATTCAGAGTTTTTTGTTAATTTTTATTAAATAATATAGGAATTAAACGTATTTCTTGTTTCTTATTTATTGTACTATATTTTTCTCCAATGTACTATAATAATTTAAGGGCCCGTACAATAACAGCTTCCAATACAGCTGGCAACACTGATGCACTCGTCCACGATCACGTAGTACAGTACAGAGAGAGATAGCATTGTTTCGGAATTGTTTATCTCGAGCCCGCAACCTTGAGCTTTAGCTAGATTATTATACTTGTTAGACACGTCTGCATTTCATATATACAGGGTGTAATCTAACTTCTTGCACAACCGCCAACAGTTGATAGTCCATAAAAAAATAAACATTTTTCATTTGAAATTTTAATAAGCCAAAATAAAAAGTGTTACCTACCAAAACTTCGCAGTTTCCAAAATTTGGGCAAATTTGACAAATAAAAAGATTTTTTTGAATTTTTTATTCTTTTCATTTTTTAAATTTTTAACCACTGTAATTTGTTATGTAATGACATGGTGGCATTATACACTTATCATTCACGGGTGTACGAGAGGTTATTATATAATAGACTGAGCTATTTTATTACATCTCCCTCTGTCGTGACGAAGTGGGATTTAGTGTTTTCTTGATTTGATAATTCCGTGCTTTCTCTAAAGAATATTATATCTCATATACAAGCTGTGCCAGAACAATTGACTGGATAGCGGAAAATACAGTGTGAGAAAAAACGAATCGTAAAACTTTAACGAAATTATTAGATATCAAATAAAATGAAAGATGGCTTCGAACCTGAAAAAATACCCATATACAGGGTGTGTCAAAACATTTGACTAAAAAATTGAAATAAATTGTACATCATTTATCCAGGGAGAAAAAATAATGATGGAATACATAGTGCAATTCTATCATATCCAGGAAAAATTACAGGTTATATCATGACAATGATCACGCAGTAAATATTGCAGAATGAAAATTTGAAATCCTATAGGATGTTTCATAATGGTCGAAGTAGTTGAAAAATAATAAATTATCTAGATATTTTTGATGTGAAAAATAAATTGTGGATTGCGATAAATGTGTTCGACACAGAAAAAATGACAGGAGGCGTATCAAAATATCGAAGAGAAAAATTTCAAGTAAGTATTATAGAAGTGTCTAAAAAGCTATAATGAATGTTTGCTACGAGGCTTATTTTTTATAATTAGATAAAACTACAAGGTGTATCTAAAAAATTGATTTCGAAAACTTTCCAAAGTTGAAGATATTTCTCATGGGCAAAATTAATGCCGTGAATTCCGATTCAGGAAAAAATGGTAGATATACAGACTGTGTCAAAACAATTCATCGAAAATTATACAAATAAGTAAATCTTATAGACCTATCGCACTAGCATCCTGCATTTTGAAGACTTATGAGAGATCGATCGAAAATCATCTCAAATACTGGTTGGAAAAAAATACTTTACTCCCTGAGACACAATTTGACTTCAGAAGAGGAAGATCGACCATTGAAAGTATAACCCACCTCGTTACTGATATCCAAATAGCATTCACACGAAATGTATCCATCTCTGCCATGTTCATTGACATACAGGGGGCATACGATAGTGTCAATTTAGACATTCTCATGGATAAAATGAATAAATTAGATCTACCAACTATGTTGGTACAAAATATAAATAAATTATGCTATATAGACGTAGAATATTTGTCAGAACAAGCTCCGTATCATTAACCCGAAGAGAAACAAGCCTAGGTCTTCCTATTAAGCCCTCTTTTATTTATAATCTACACTTACGATCCTCAATCAATTCATAGCTCACAAATAAAAATATTACAATTCGTCGACGACATATGCATGTATGCCCAGCATGAAGACATAGAAACATGTCACCTTGAAGTTGATAACGCAATGCTCGAGGTTTCCACCTCTAGCTTCGATAAGTCTTGGAAACTTCACAATACCTTATAGAAGCCATGTTGAATTCTTAGGAGTCATAGAAGATATGAAACTCAATTGGAAACACCACATCAACTATCTATGCAGAAGAGTAGAAAAAACAATCAACATCATCAAAGTATTCTGTCCAAATATAGCTATGTTATTCTACAAAACAATGCTAAGGCCAATTCTAGATTACGGGTGTATATTATATGGGACTGCTGCTGAAACCCATTTAAACAAATTACAACGCATCCAAAATAAATGCCTGAGGATATCAGTCGGATACATGATGAGTACCCCATCGAAATTAATCGAAAGTGGATGCTGCGAAATGCCATTATTTTTTAGAAGAGAATCACTGTGCCACAAAATCGTAAAATCTGTTCAAATATCCATGAATTGAGTATTTTAGTACTGACATATAAGTATTGGACCAATAAAAAGTATCCACTGTTGGTGGAGAGCTACCTCCAAACTACCCAAATGAAAGAGAAAACCTACATCTCTCAACTCCCGATTTCCAAGTCTTCTAAACCAAAAATATACCATACTGGGAACTTTTCTGACCCTTCCTCAAACATCAATAACATAAACTTTATTTATTGTTCCAGTTTTTCAAATGTTGCAGTTTTTCCCCTACAGAATTGGAATGGGTCATACTGGGTGCCCCATTGAAATTTGTGGAGTTTTAATTATTTTGTGTTGAATTCAAGCTTTGCTTACACCTAGCACCTGGTTCTTGTAGGCGGACTATCAAATAAAAAACGGCTTAAAGTACTTTTTATAATTCATCTAGTTATAGTAGAAAGTCACAGGACATCCATAATATTCCAAGTTTACTTTTAAGTAGCTCTAGGGTTCTCTGACATTCAATTTCTATTCTTATATCACCGAATTCAGAAGATATCCCTTGCTAGGATTCTAGTAGCCTTTTCATCTTTGAACCAGTCTGCCTCCCCGTCCCTCTCTACGGAAGTTCAAAAACATATTCGACAGACAAAAACTCATAGCTTCAGATTTATTAAAAATATCTTACACTAAATATAAAAATTTTCATTTTGAGCAATTAAAAAAGTATATACAATTGAAAATGTTCCCTTTCGATACTACTTACAAAACACGTTCATGGAATATACACCCTAATTATCAATTATATCACATTTGTTTGGTACATTTGGTCCATAAATACAAAAACGTACATCTTTTATATTTTTCTCAATAACACAATTTTCTCAGTTTTCCCTTATCAGACAATAACTTATTCTTCAGATCTTGTTTGACATTGGCAGAATCATACTTCTTCTCGGTAAAGAAGTTATTCGAATAACTATGGTCGAAATTGGCTTCATAATTCATTTGTCTAACGGCTTTCTGTCTGCTTGGATCCAAATATTTCTTGGTCAAAGATTGGGCTATAAAATTGGTACCTTCCTCGCTCGTTTTTCTTTTGATCTGCATCTGCTCTTCGTAAGTATGGTTTTTCACGTGTTTTCTCAAACTACTGGGATCAGTGTACTTTTTCAGACAGCCGGTAACTTGACAAGCATACGGCTTCTGCAAAGAACAGTTCATTATAGCAACGATGGAAAAAAGAAGTTTTTCGAAATAGGAAATGGAAAATCAAAAGAGATGATGTGGGCTTTGCTACCCAAGCATTTCTATTGGGGTTACAATAAGCGAGGACATGAAAAATTATTATCGCTTTAAATAGGCTTTAAAATACATAACGCATATATAAATGCACCCAGAAAAAAATTTTGGGTTAAATTTCAATTACAGCAGTTCCCATTCGTTTTTGAAAATCAGCAAATTTTGAAGCTACTAATATTGGCGCTCTTTGTGACGTAAACGACCGAGCAGCCAATAGGCGTAATCGGGTTGATTGTGACGTTAAACGGCAATGTTGCCAAGTTTCTTAAACAATAAATGTCAGAACTAGAACACTATTCGCAATGTCAAGATTTAAAAATATGGCAACGTTGCAAAATTGATTGAAGCTGACAACTGTGGGAATCGGCGCTAGAAAAAAGCCATTTGAATTTAGGCGACTTTATTTTTTTTTTAGAGTTTTAGAAAATACAAAAATTAAACGCCATTAATTTTTTTTTGAAAATTTTGAGTCCTCGCTCGCGTGTTTTTGCTAGGTGTATGTGTGTGTCAAGTATCGCGTTTGTCTATGTCACACGGAATCGGCTGTTATATTTTTGGGTTCAACCACTCGATTTATATGCACTTCTCTCTAATTCATCCACTTTTTTTTCTAAATATTGAAATTAAATTATAAATCCAAAAAATAAAAAAAATCACTACTATCAACAGATATTATCCCGAGAAATTGTTTTTCTAAAGCAAACGGTTAATAATTGACGAAGGTCGATAATGATTTTGATTTTCGATAATGATAATTTTCAAAAATGTTTAAAAATAATTTTCAAATAAATAAAAAATATGTAGTCCGGTTTTTTATCATGTCTTAACATTGCAATATTATAAACCAAAAGAGATACGAAGACGATTAAATGGGCAAAAAAGTTACTATTTTGGAGAACATTACATTGGTCGAAAAAATTAGATTTTTTGTTTTTACGCATAGAATTTTCATTTTAAAAATATCAAAAAATGGGAAAGAAAAGTATCTGAAATTTTCTATAATAGTGTACTATTAAATCTTCGATATATCGTTTCGTGTCTTCACGGCCACCATCAAACAATTTTTTTTAAATACTAATTTTGAGATTATATTTTGTCGTGCATATACGATTCTTTTATTTGTTTGATTCAAATACATTTTATTTTATTCAACAATTTGTTTTTTTCCTGTGTAGACCAAATACAAACACGAACCTAAGAACACAAGTCTCCCTGAAAAACCATAGGATAAAAATGTCAGACTTACATATCCAATAGATTCTATAATATTTTACCTAAAAGGAGCACAAATTCACGTTTTTTATAAACAAAGTAAAAAATCTCAGGTAAAAACTATAGATTTCAAATTTATAATATATTCAAAAAGCTTGTAAATCACGAAAATTCCTCTTAAACGAATAATTTTTTCCATGTAATTTTTTTTTCTTGGGTGCAATCTTCGATTTCTTCTTCTATTCATTTTTATAGTTTTGTAGATTGCCAAGTTATTATTGGTTGTCAAATATTATTCAAAGAAACATTATTATTAGTATTATTACATAAGTAATAATATGGTATTGGATATGGGATAGGGTCAAATACAATTTGACAGGATAGGAGGGTTAGAATAGAATTCGACGTTATTGTTTAAATACTTTCAGATTATACCTACCGTATCAAAATGTGTTCTCTGGTGTTTGGCCCTGTCGGAGCTATTGGAAAAGCTTTTTGTGCAGCTGGAAAATTGACATAAATATGGGCGCTCTCCCGTGTGGCTTCTCTGATGGATTTTCAGGTTTTCGAGTCTGGAAAAAGCCTTGTCGCATCCCTTGAACTGTAAGTAAGAAACAAAAAATCATTCAGGGATATTTGTAAAATACAACTTTTATTCGAAACCTCACATTTACATTTGTGGAATAGCCTCAGCGTACTTTATACATATGTCCGGTTCAATGTTTATATTCTCATCTCGATTTGAAACACAGGGGTACACACATTTCTTTGCATACAGTACTATAGCTATATTAATAACGAGATACACGATATTAGTTGAATCGGACAAAAGTTTTATCTTCTGGGGATCTGAAATATCAAAGTATTCCATATGGGAAGCTCCTAATTGGTAGAAAATAAAAGGTCAGGGAGCTACCACTTTCTAATCACCTGTGTAACTCATTAAAATGAACAAAACGGAAACGACACACTCTCCCCAATCACCGATTGAAAAAAAATGGCCTGTGTCACTAAGAAGTTATATTATAACATTGAGTATGTAAAAACCAATATGAGAGAAATCCCTAAGCAATTTGTAGAAGTAGTTTTTGAAAAAAAAATCAATAAGCAATGAAAAATCAGATTAGATCGTATTGGTCGAACCAATGTAACCTAAAACGCCGAGAAATGCCAAAATTGCAATAAAAGGATGAAAAAGCTACTAATCACAATTAGAAAATGCAAATACATATTTGAAAAAAAAATATGGTGGCCATGAACCCAGAAATATCGTCGAATGAAAAATCTTATCAATGTAGATAAATGCAATAGTGAAATGTTTAACTCCCGTCCCATTTTGGCATAATTCTCATAATATAAAATAATTAATAAAAAACCTTTTTAAAGACAAGTTTTTATTCAAATGCACTAAAAAGTAGAAAATAATTGCTTTGGATGTGTGACGTAGGTTATTCCATGAGTTATAGATTCAAAAGCTTGTCGCGCAAAGTTTTCAGTTCGAATACAAAAGCGACAAACTTTTGAATCTATAACTCACGGAATAACCTACGTCACACATCCAAAGCAATTATTTTTTACGTTTCATTTGAATAAAAGCTTGTCTTTAAAAAGGTTTTTTATTAATTATTTTATTTTGTGCTTTTTGGTACTTAAATTTTCGCCTTAATCTATGCATTTTTGTTGAAGCTTCGTTATTATGAGGCTTTTTGCCTGTAAGTTCTGAGCTATCTAGTCCTTCAATGAGGATAACATCTAAATATTAACTCATCCGCCATCTTCCATTTATGAATTTTAACTGAAAATCAATAACCTTCGGCTAAATTCATAATCTCCTACCCCAAAAACCCCGACATACCAATTTTGAATCGAATCGGGCCATAATCACAAAACTCGTTCGCCATCTTGAATTTGAAACACAGAAATCATCGGCCATCTTGGAGCCGCCATTTTGATTTTAGGAATTTGTAATTTTTGACCCTGAAAACCTCCACATACCAATTTTGAATCGAATTGGTCCATAAACCTAAATCTCGTCCGCCATTTTGTTTTTTCTCTAACAAAAATTCATAATCTCCGACTCCGAAAACCCCCACATACCAATTTTTAATAGAATCGGACCATAATCTCAAAACTCCTCCATCATTTTGGAGCCGCCATCTTGAATTTATAAATGTTGACAAAAAATTAATAATCTCCGACCCCGAAAACCTCCACATACCAATTTTGAATCGTATCGTACCATAATCACAAAACTCGTCCGCCATCTTGGAGCCGCCATTTTCATAATGCATTGTCACCGAAATTATGAACACCTGCTGAATTTCAGCTCAATCGGATGTCGGCAAGTGCTCCAAAAATTGGTTACAAATTTTGAACCGGAAAGAATGACATACGATCGAAGCAAGTTAAATAAAAGCTTGTAAAAAGACACGACTATTTCTAACTAAATGAAAGTTCCAATTTTGCTTTGTTACCAAAAATACAATCATGACATGATGAATCGGTTTGCAAAAAAACGATTTTACGATCGGAAAATTTGTATCTGATTGAAGACAGAAAGCTGACAAATTTGTAAAAATGAAAAACTTTTCCAAGACAAGCTTTTGTTTAGAAGTGTGATGACATTCTCATCTGATAACCGGTAATTACAGACTCAGAAGTTTGTCAAGCGACCAATTTAATTTGAACATAGAATAACTTGCCTCACACATCTAATAAAACATTGTTCCATTTCAGTTCATTCGAATAAATGTTACTGTTATATTTATTTTAATTTTGACCCCTTAATTTTTGTGATTTTAACATGGAATCCATTATTCTAGACCTCAAAAACCATAGGATATTAATTTTCAAAAGAATCAATCAGACAATTAGTAAAAAAACACGTCCGCCACCTTGAATTTTCACAAAAAATCCATAATCATCGACATCGAAAACTTCTATACGAATGAAAACATAGATCACAAACTTCATCCGCCATCTTGAATTCTCGAATTTACACATGTAATTCCTAATTCATTGCGATCCCAAAAATCTCCAGGAAACAATTTTGGATAGGATCGGAACACAAATCACAAAATATTTCCGCCATCTTTTAATTTTGAAATTGAATTAATAATATCTTCGGCCCCTGTTACCCTTGAGAATACATTTCAAAGGGAGAACGACACACCCTGTGTATCATCTGAAATTACTTAGTTTTCCGCAATACATTTCGACTCTAGCATTGATTTCAATCATCCTCAGAAAATAACATTGAAAAACAAATAATGAAATAAATCGGCTGTTTAGTTTGTGTGAACTTTTGTCGGCGCCACTGCTTCCATCCAGCAATCGACTCGAATGAATACCCAAATCCAAAATAAATCGAGAACGGACAGAAGCTGTGTTGCCAATGTTCAAATAGTTCACTATCTGCACTCCCACTCTTGGTAAATATATGTCTACAAACTCAACCTGGGCAGGGTGAGGAAGAAATTCCACAGTTTCCTGTGAAGCGCTATTGTTTGCTGTTTTAATACAACTGTACGAGTGTTTTTTGAATCTCAATATGTCTTCCATTTTGCAATGAATCAAGAAAATTATGAAAACGTGTCGAGAGATTCTCGATCCTCCAGCAAACGTACTCAGAGGATTTTTTTATGTAAATTCCTAATTGTAATATGATGTTATGAATTCATATCGAAAAAGTTAGCTTTCAACATTGAATGATTTCACCTTCCGTTGACGAGATTTTTCTTGGTCGATATTTAACTTGGTAACACAATGAATGTCATTTATTAGGTATATAAAAATCTTTGTTATGCAGATAACACAGGTGTAAAAATATTTTTTTTTGAATTCCTAATGTTCGGCATTGTAACATAGTTTGCAAATTATTATACTGCCACCAATTGGTAAAATGAGTTGTCTGCCCGAGTTGCACAACTTTTGCTTTTTTGGTAGAGTACGAATACGAAAATATTTTTCTTTTGATTTTTCCCTTATTTCCGTGTTGCAGACGAGGTTGCAAATTAATGAAAACTTTTGTAATAATTCCAATTCTTATTTTAATAAAAAAAGGCAAGAGGTTGCAAAGTAAAACTTTTCTCAAGAACATTATTTAAGTTATTTCTACGAGTTTGCAAAACTTTTGGAATTTTCATCAAAAAATTGGGATTAATAACAATTTTTTTTCGATAAAACAAACATTTTGAGTTTTGTTTGAATGGTTGCAAATTTATCAGAGGATGTAAATTGCTATTTTTCAAAACATCGAAAGTTTGCAGAACTTTTGCAAATTTTTCCGCGCTAATAATGTGAAACTTCATTAAATCCTGATTTTCAACATCTTCCGTTCAGAAAGAGGGGTTGCAAAATCAGACTAATTATCATTTGAACGTACTCTTCACTCTACTAAAGTTTTAAAACTTTTGTAATTATTATCAAATTTTTGGAAAATCATGTCTATCTCTACTGGCCTACTACCTCATTTTCATTAACCAGTCTTCCAGACAACCGATATTGAGGCATTCAAATATTCAATTTCACTCAACTCCACTAAACAAAAATAACCCCTTTTTAATTAAATGCTAGTTTTTCACAGTCTGCATCGTATTAAAATAAATATTATGCACCTAATTATCATGTGCGCTGTGCTGTGTGTTTTTTGTTTATTGTTCTTCGTGGCATAATATCTTCTGAGTTGCCCCAGGTGGCTGTTGGTAAGCATAACAAAAAAGATGTTAAGAAATGCGTTGAAATAACATCAACACGTGTTAGTTACTGCGTTAGACAAATTTAACTTTTTTTCGGTTGTCAATGAACTTATGAATTTGATACTGCATCGCCATGGGTAATTTAGCTAAGAGGACAAAAAATCGCGGAAATGACTCGTATTTCGTTGCCAAAAGTATTTGTGAACATGTTTTCGGTTATTCACTCATTCATCTCATGATTGTCACATAATATTCCAAACGTTGTTTGGTATTCGGTTACACTACATGAATGAAGAATATAAATTGATAATCAACGATTGACCTTCTTCCATTCAACATATTACTTATAATAATAATGGCATTTCTATTTTACTACTAATGATAACGCTATTCTTTGATCTCGAAATTTTACTGGCATTCCATTATGGCAGAGATCTAATCCAGACGAATGCAGAAGGCGGTAGCGAGTAGAAATAAGGGGAATAAAACCATCGCATACTCCTACTGAATCAAACTCCAACCCCCTGATTTTGTCCGGAGTCTTATTGACTCTCAGATATCCTTCTGATTTTCCCTCATGAATTTCCTTCAAGTCGTCACATATCATCTTTCTGGGCAAAACGAATTGGGAAATTGGCGACTTCCCATCAGCTGAATCCCATACTCGTATAGTAGGCTCCCAAGCAGCATTATAGTGCCGGAAACTGATACTGCAACTTCGACTCGGTGGTTATCACGTAATCACCACTGAATCTACCACTATACAGTAAGAATAACTAAAATTTAATATGTGTATGGTTGTAGTCACGTAATTCCCATCTATGGTAGCTACTCCACAGTTCTATAACTTATTAGTGTCATTTGAGGTGTCTGAAACATTATGGCCACCGAGCAAATCACTTTAAAGGTTTTCAAACTTAAAAGTGGGAAATAACCGTTGGGGTAACCATCCTGTACCACTTAAATATCACTTAGAAGTCTCAGTCACTTTCAAGATACTATGATAGTTTCGGTGACGTTTTGGTAACTTCCATAAAACCTTCAATGTGCCAGGCACTTGATTGTGATATGTGGTGATGATTGCCACGTTCTTGCTATCTCCATAAGTGATAACCACAGTTCGCATTTAAAAAAAGTCACTACAAATTACAATAACCTTCAAAATTCACCATTCCGCGCGATGACGAAAGCTAACCTAAGTTTTCTCAAATGATTTTATTGTGGCTTACAAAAAGTTTGTTTAACCTGTTACGTGATTTTTTAAAAATTCAATAGAAATTTTTCTTGATTTTGAAGTAACCGTGGATTGGTCAGCGCGATGACGAAAACTAACCTAACTTTTCTCAAATTATATTATTGTTCGTTTACCTAATACGTGAATGATATTCATTCAAAATAAAATGCGTCACGCGTTTTCATTAGACAATTTTTCTTGATTTTGTATAAACAGGTCAATTTAAATAGATCGGATCTCCTGCTTAATATTTATACTTTAATTGTTGATTCTGTTTGAATAAATGCCATCATTTTCATTACTTGTTAATTGATCATTGTTACTTGATAATTGTTGATTGGAATTGCATAAATTCACTATACTTGCTACTTGTCCTTTTTTAACAATTAATAAACATGTACCCACAATTTCGAGGTTATAACTTTGAAATGGCAGGGTATAATAGCTCGACGTGTACGCCCCTTCCAAGGGTATAAGACCTATTGTAATTTTCAGGTTATAACTTTGAAGTGGTGAGTCATGGGCCTGCGACGTGGGTGCCACTTTCCAGTGGTGGAAAAGTTAATAGTTTAGTTCCACTGGGCACTTTATGATGGGAGGAGCTTTAGAGTGGTATATTCACATTTTCTGGCACTTTAAAGTTATATTCGCCAAAAGCCGCCATATTTACAGGAATATGCTGGGTCGCCATTATTAGAGAAATGATCGAAATATTCAATGAAGATTTATTTGTCATCAGCACTGCATCAAACGTAGTAATTTGTTACGTAAGTATTTGTTTCAACCAACCAAGATTGATGAAACAATGTTTGAGGGATTGAAGTACATAATTTCAGAGGCGAGTTATTTCCAAAATTATAATGTTTTTCTCAAATAAAGTGTATTCAGATGGCGCGTGCTCACAATCGAGCTACAACACCCATATTTCACATAAAACTTACAATCGTTTTAATTTTATTCCGATCAGAAGTATCCAAATTCAATATACTTACTTACGGTTTGTATGTTTATATGTTATATATTTTTATAGTTGATCGAGTGTTAGAAATGAATCAGGCAAAATGGAAGAATGAGGAACATTTATCAGAAAAATATGTTGCTGAACAGAGATCGAGCTACATATTATGTACACAAACGCAGTCAGTTGTTTAACGTGTCTAGTGTCGGCCACTACATATCCACGTTTTTGCCAGGTGACCACAACGTGGTTGGAATGTGGCTATCTGTATCCAGGAACGTAGATCGGAACGTAGCAGCCACCAAAAAAGTGTTCCCCATTTTGGTAGCCGCCGCGTGATAGAACCGTGTATATTACGTGGCAGTGGTTGTGGTCAAACACTTCAAAGTTTTTCAGAATCGTGGCCGCTACGTTCCGTCCACTTAAAATTCTAGCCATTTTCAACAACCAGGGAATCCCACTTCTGACACCAACTGTTCGTGGCTATAGCAATACTGAACTAATTATTGAATACTTATTAACATTCAATACAAAACAATAATAAAATCTGACAATTAAATAACTTAATCGAATCTCAGTACTAAAATACCACCCGCGTCACTGAATCATTTCGTTATACTCAGTGAATTTACTCTGAATGAAGTGCCCTACCCTAGCACCCGCTGTTTCATTTAAAGATCATTAGTACCCAGAACATTCCTAACGTCGTTTCTTGTACGTACGATAATTTATGTGTGAAAATAGCTTCGTGCATAGACCCTTCAAAACTATTCAAGACAACTGAACCAACTTTTTTCCAGTATATTCCTTAGGCAGCGCATCCTTTGAGTTGAAGAGAACTCGGAGTCGATGTTCCATCGCCTACCACGATTTTTTGAAAATGGCAATAACTCGACTTTTTCTAATCAACACACTATATTTTATTGCATCATTGCATGGAATTTTTCAAGAGCTTTTCGTCGATATGTCGTTTGTGTTTGTGGGGTCTACTTTGTGAACTTTGAGAGGTTTGTGGCAAAATAAGAAATAAAAGTGTTTTCGGGAAAAAAGGAATCGAGTAGGCCGTTGTCGTAAAATTGTACAGAATTATTAATAATGAATTTCACTCGAGAAGAATTAGTGAATATCGTCTACTGTATCGGCAAAGCTGACAGATATCCTTTATCAGCAAGAATTATACGGGTGTCTTCATTCCAAAAGTTAGGAGATCGGTTTGAACTCACTGGTAGTGTGTCTTATATCAAAAAGGAAATTGTAGGTGGTTGGATCAATGAGGAAAATAAGTTGCAAGTTTTATTGATGCTACAAGAAAATCCTCATCTAAGCACTAGGGAAATAGGAGATCGATATTAGAGATATATTTAAAAGAAATAAGCAATAATGAGAACTGTGAACAACACATGGCACTACAGCCTCTAAACAAGCGCGTATTTAAGGGGGGAAAATGGGGGTAATTACCCCCCCAAGAAACAGTTTTTTTTAAATTGATGGAATGGCCACCACACTCCACATCTCTACTCAAATCATTTACGATTTTTTCCGTTGACGAGAATTTGCTATTTAAAAAAACTGACTTAGTTTTTTGGCAATAGGTCAAAAACTATTGATGAT
Source organism: Gonioctena quinquepunctata (assembly GCA_018342105.1). NCBI lineage: Eukaryota > Metazoa > Arthropoda > Insecta > Coleoptera > Chrysomelidae > Gonioctena > Gonioctena quinquepunctata. Next base: position 577,257 of record JAFIRS010000024.1, on the reverse strand, counting down.
AGAGAAAATAAAAAAACAGGTTCTTAAAGAGGAACTCTATCTCAAGTATCTATAATAATAATTAAACGTTGAAAATAGGACTCCGCGTGGGCGTTAATGCAAGAGTACAGCACCTCTCGAGAGAGCAATGCACATAAAATATTTTTTTATACCATTAAATATAAATTAAAAAATTTAAAAGAATTATAGTATTATCTGAATACTTGAAAGAATGTAATTCCATTAGAAATTTTTCATTGAATTTTGATAATATGAGGCTATTGTTAATTAAGTAGTTTTTTTGGAACCGCCGATTTTAATATTAATCGAATAGTTCGCAGGCACGCCATATTTTTTTTGCTTCTAGGAGCACATTTTGCATGGGTACTAAATAATATCAAGCTATAAAATTGTTTAAAAATTGATTATTTTGTTAATTAGGTATTTCTAAAGTTAACAAAATATGAGAAATCGAATAGATATTGAAATTTTTTTAAATTGATATTTCACATTATTATCCGTTTTATGTCTGACAAAGGCATATTACAATGTTTTGAAAAAAATACGCTATTTGTTTATGAAATATTTATTAACAAATGGATAAAATGGTTTTTTAAAAAAATTAAAAAAAACATTTTTATTGTTTATAATAGTTTCTTAAATTCCCGAACTCGCAGTTTAAGTCGCTATTTGCTTTTCATCACCGGCGCAACACCGTCCCACGGAACTTGGTTAATACTTTTACTTTCCACTTCTAGACGATAAAATTTAAAACGGAAAACATCTCAAATATTTATCGAATGAGAACCTCACGTCCCGGGATTAGAGATTGAAATATCGTGGAATCTTAGAACACTTATCTCTTTGCTGCAGTTTATGTGATACAGTTGGAAATGTATAAAATTTACACGTACAATTTTTGCAATTGACTACACAGCAATATCGAGGGCTCATTGTTATTATATGTATGTTGTTATACTACCCAACCGTTGCCACCAAGGTAGTACCCAGAGAAAAATTTCGGGAGGGGGTGTTGGTTCTAAAGTAAATAATGCAATGTACATTTTACCAAATGTTATTACACACACACACATTTTTTTTTCACCAGATATATTTTACAGATTTCGTGGGTGTTTAACCCCCCCTTGGTTGCCACTACGATAATAATAATGTTTATTCATCTGAAGTATGGTACAATATTATCAAGTGATTTGTAAATAAACGGGGAGACCTCAGAAACTGAAAATTTTCAGCTTGTGCCTGTGATTACCAGGATCATTACCTACTTCTGCCACCATGGGCTCTGTCCTAGATTCATCTATCCCCTCCAGCCTAATGCACACAGCGAATTGAGAACGAATTGATTCAGATTAGAAGTGCAGTGACTTACGCAGTATTTTAGTATTGACTTTCGATTGAGACATTTAGATGTAAGAATTCATTATTGTTTGATGTTTTGAAGTGTGAATAAATGAAGAATAATCAGATCAGTATTTTGATTACCACGAACTCCAGATTCGCGAACATTTATATTCCTGACTTACCCTGTATATGAATAATATGGAAACAAGTCTTTCTTTCGAACTGTGCAAAAAGTTACACTCGAATTGGTTGCATAGTTTTCGAGGAAATGGCGGACGTACAAACAGACACACAAACATCTAGGTCGAATAAAAATAATTAATTTACTTACCGGACACTTGTTGGGTTTTTCGCCGCTATGCACCCTCATGTGAATTAGAAGCTTATACCTTGCATTGAATGGTTTTGTTTTCCGTGGGCAGTCATCCCAGAAACAAGTGAATTCTTCACCTGAGGAAAAAAAGACATACCTAAACTTATCATTATTATTACATTATTTGGAAATAAAATTAGTTTCGTGAGTCAATACCAAAAGTCTAATCTCAGAGTGAATAGGAAAACGAACTCAAAGTCATAATATCACCTCAAACGGGGATTATCGAATCAAACTTTTTTATACACTCTGTGACCACTCTTTTCACAAGCACATAATTTAAAATCAATTGTCATAATAAAATATATCATCGAACGTGAACTATGTTCCTATAATTTTACATCATACAACTCTTGATACTTTGATGAGAGTGATATAACCTCACAATAGCATTGATTTGTATGAAAATATGAAGAGGATGTTCATAAAATCAGAAGTGGGATCATTTGCGACCGAAAGATAAATTTTAGTCACTATCTTCCATCTTTCAAGATAACCTCTTGTGGGGTATTCATGTTGAGAAGGGAAACATTCTCAATTGAACATTGAGCTCTGGGAGCCGAGGAATAAGAAAAAATGGAGACGTTAAAGCGAAAAGTGGATTTTAGTTCATCTTCCGAATCCTCTTGCGAAGTTGAGATGATCGATACTGAAGATCAGATGGATATGAGCTCCGAAGAGGACAAAAATTGCATCATTTGTGACGATGCAATGGTACCAGTGTGCCAAGTGCAAACTTTGGGCACATGCCGAATGCACTGGATTGAACGTGAAATAAGCAAAAGCAAAAAAGTGGATTTGCGATTTTTGTTTTTTCGATCATTTCCATTAGTTTGTTTCATCATTTATGTTCGAGAATCGTTTTTCTGTTACAATTGTTTTGGTTTTGAATAAATCGTTTTTTTTTTTTTTTTATGTTCTGGTTCCCACGAAAAGGGATATCCTGTAATGTTCAGAGAACATCGTGGGAACCAAGGGAAATAAGGTAGGAGTTGGTGTTCTTCTTAAATTTCTGGAGGTTGTATGCCTCGGGGAACACCTCCCTAGGCAATGAGTTCCAAAGCCTCGCAGTTCGTTGGATGAATGAGTCTTTGGAAAGTGATGTTCTGCAGGTCTCCAAAGTGACCACGAAGGGGTGTGAAGACTGAACTTGACGTGTTAATCTCGAAGAGACTGCCAAAGGAGGAACGATTGTTGATATTTCAGAAGAGCATCGCCCATGAAAATATCTATAAAATAGAGACAAATCGCCAACTTTTCTACGGTGTTCCAGACAAGTGAGCGAGTTTGTAAGCGAGGCATCACCGACGGACGAATTGCCCTTTTACAGAATCCAATAGCTTCAGGATATGTTTAGGTGCCGCACTCCAAATATGGGAACAGTATTCAGGACAGGTCGGATCTGTGCCTTATAGATCATAAGCAGCTGACTGGAGGTGAAATAGCTCTTGGCACGAAACAAAACCAAGTTTTGGGATGCACTTTTGGCAATGGACCTCACGTGATTTTCCCAGGAAAGGTTATTGCTGATAGTAATACCAAGCATCGATATGGATGACTTCAGTGGTATGGTTACTCCTGACAAAGTTATGTTAGGCACAGTGAGATCGGCTTTTCTAGAGAAAAGACATGCTTGTGTTTTGTTTGCATTGAATTCTACCAAGTTATTGGATCCCCATTCGAGAATTGTTGCTGAGTCCATATTTATATTGTTAATATTTCTTCCTCGTTCATTTCTGGTTTCACGAGCTGATATAGGGGCCCTGGAAGAGAAAGCGGTATGGAGGGTACTATCATCGGCAAAGCTGTGTACGGGACATGAAGTTGCTTTCAACACGTCGTTGATGTGAAGTAAAAATAGTGTTGGTGCTAGAATGGATCCTTGCGGAACACCAGCATTTATGAGTAGAGTGTCAGATGAAACTCCATCGACCACTACATGGAGAGACCTGTTTGAGGAAAACTAGCAAGCAGAGAACACAGCTGAGGGGCAAGCCATAAGATGGAAGTTTGGCGAGGAGTCCCTGGTGCCAAACTCGATCGAACGCCTTGGAGATATCTAATGCCACAGCTAAAGTTTCTCCATACTTTTCAATAGATAGCTGCCATATATGTGAGACGTATGCGAGCAGGTCACCAGTTGATCTCTGATGGCGGAAGCCATATTGCCTATCATTGATAATTCCTGAGTCTTCCAGATATTTCATGAGCTCGATGTTGATGGCTTTTCCCATGACCTTCGAAATAATAGATAGCAGTGCGATAGGTCTGTAGTTGCTAGGTAGGGTCTTTTGCCCTTTTAGGGACTGGCTGTACTCTTGCAATTTTCCAATTGGACGGAAATATTCCCAAATTGTAAGAGTGGTTGAACAACTTGCAAAGAACAGGTGTTAGTTCGGGGCACATTTCTTGAGAACAATCGGCGGGATTCCGTCAGATCCACAGGCTTTGTTGGTGTTGAGACCCAGCAAAATCTTTCTGATAGTACGTTGGCGAAAGGTGATCTCGGGCATGTGACTGTCAATAGGTGTAATGTTCGGGGGTTGTTTTCCCGAAGAATCCAGAGTGGAATTTCCAGCAAATAGGTGCGCAAAGATATTGGCTTTTTCCTGGGCAGTCGTTGCTAGTGTTCCATCTTCTTTGGTTAGGGAGGAAAAGAGCTGGAAGTGAAGTTTCTTCCACAGCTTTGGCGAAAGACTAAAATGAACGGGATCCGTTGGGACATTCCACAAGTTTTGATCTTATTTTGGCATTATGAGCATCTTTTGAACTTTCTATTGTCTCTTTGCATATGGCTCTAGCCTCAACGTATGCTGCTCTGGTCTGAGGTCCCGGATTTTTTGTCATCGCTGGTATGCTGCCTTTTTGGAAGCCACAGCTCTAGAGCAGTTTCTGTTAAACCAGGTCTTATCGGATGATGTTCTTCTTTCGGTATTCGGTATGTAAGTTTGCATCCCCAACATGATGATTTCAGAAATTGTCTCAGCACATCGTGTTGGATCTACTGAAGAGAAACAAACTCTTCCATGGAAACGCTGAGAAAAACATACGAAGACCTTCCCAGTCGGCCGAATTGTAATGCCACATGAGACGGGGTGGTATTGTGCTGCTCGATGGTAAATGGAAAGAGCATGTTGTGGAGATGAGGGTGTGATCAGAGTTTCCAAGTGGGGCACAAACTTCTATTCTATACGGGTCAGGATTGGTGGTGAGGAAAAGATCTAGTGTATTGGCAGACTGGTTGTTGACATCAGGGATGCGGGTTGGTAGCTCGACCAGTTGTTCTAGACCATGAGTGATGGCGAAGGCCTCGGCTTGACGACCTGCATCATCTGTTTTGTTAGAGAATTTGAGGCAGGCAGCATTATGTACATTAAAGTCCCCCATGATTATGGTTTCAGCTGTTGGATGGTTTTCCTGAATGTAGTCCAGTTTGAGTGATAAAAACTCAAAGAGGTTGTTATATGAAGGTTCATTAGGTGATAGGTAAAGGCAGCAGAGGAACTTAGTCACTTTGGTATCAGATAGCTTAAACCACATCACATCAAAGTCTTTCGGTTCCAAACTCTCTTCACGCTGGCATGAAAGGTTAGCCTTAGCGTAAAGGCAGACTCCACCTTTGAACCTGAATCGAGAATGGAGTTCGTAACCAGGACAAAGCATATGGACCTTGTTGGTGGACGAGTTTACTTGTGTTTCTGTTAGAGCCAGAATATCCGGTTTTTTCGTCTGTAGGTGATGGTGGACGTCATTGATGTTCTTGTTGAGTCCACGGATGTTGCAAAAATTAATCTTTAATGTTGAGTCCCCTCGAGTACCTCTCGCCCGGAAATCCGAATGGAGAGGTATTTTACTTCCGGAGTGTTTTACTCTAGGAGACTTCATCATTATTACTATTAGCTGAAAATAAAGGAGGAATTGGGGAAAAGGAAAGAGGGAGACCGGAAAGTATCGACCGAACACTGAAATATGGAATGATCCATTTCACAGGCACACAAAGTCGATATGGTGGTATTTCACCGGGCGATGAGACCATCTTCCACCTACGGTTATCCTTTTAGTCGCCTCTTACGACAGGCAGGATTTACCCCGGGGCTATTGCCAAGCTATCAGATTGCCATTATACCTATATATTATTATTCGATGATCGTCATATTACATATTGGTGAGTATACTTTGACATTTTTGTGTCAATATTGTAGAAATTCACGAGACCAAATTTTTTAAAAGCTAGAGTGGTATTTTTTAAAAGAAATTTGGTCGAGTGGTATTTTTGTCGGGATATTATCAAAGTATACTCTACCCAAAATATCTATCACAAGTGGTATATGACAAGATTATATACCTATCTAGGTATTATAAACATACACTTGAAAAATGGTGTTACTTTCTCTAAGTTTTTTCGAATTTCTTCTAAGGAAGTGTTTCCGAATCGGTCGGACATCATTTTTTAATTTGACTGTGACTTCATTTGATGCTGACTGAATTATTTTGATAGCTTTGGTATAAACAATGGTAAATACCCATTTTATAAAATAGGTATTTACCATTGTTTATACCAAAGCTATCAAAATAATGCTATAGCAAGTAGCGTGTATATTCGCGAATATACAAGCAACATGGTCGTATATTCTATCCACTTCAAGATAAAGAGAGAGAGAGATAGCATTGCAGCAACTGAGAATAGAATACCAACAACGTCCCATGCCATTTAAAAATGATGGTCTTGATGAAGACAAGCCTTACGTTATGCCTGTTGTTTATGACAATCATCACCAACCAGATTTTTTTTTAACTTTTACTATTCCGTCATTTTCTTATGACAAATGAAATGTTCGCTTGTAATAAGTGATTTTTTTTAAGCTACAAAGTTTATCAGCTATTGACCATCAAATCAATTCATATTTTCCGACATTATTCTGAGAGAATCAGAATAGGCAAAGAATGTATCTAAATCAGTCTTTTTGTTCTGAAAACTTAAACTTCTTTCAACTATATTCAATAATCCAGATGCAAATCTGTCCATCCAAAAACTTGCACTATAATGACTCTGGTGAGGTAGAGAAATGAACAGGCTCAATTATTTAAAGAAAGTTTCATTCTTTTCGATTGTTGTGTATATTCTAATTAGAAAATAATATTACTGCAGAAGCTCACCTCTCTTCAGCTCCACGTGACACTTTTCTATATGTTTCACCAAGCTGGTCTGTGAATCATAGAATTGGTAACACATTTCCCATTTGCACAGGAAGCTTCTCGAGCTGCTGACTTCTTCGATTTGGTTTTCAGATCCATCTTCATCTTTTTTCTCCAAGTACTCCCTCCTTTTCCTCATAGGAAACATCACATTACTGCTAGAACTCAGAAGAGGATCGTCGTTGAGGAGAGCCTCATTCTGAGTTAGAATCATTTGGTTGTCTTCTTGGATATTGAAGAGGTCTTCGGTGGCGATGGTTGTTTTCTCTTCGATGGAACTGTTGAAGTTGTTGTTGAGGCATTTGATGCCGATTAGATGACCGAATTCGTTCTTAATTTGACAATCCTGTAATTTATTCGGTGATATATATGGGTATATAATGAAGTATGGTGTATATTTTGGTCTTCTATTCAAAAAGGAAAGTCCAATTAGTGAACAATATTTATATGATATTCTGGCAATCGCTTATCGAATGAATATTTTCTATCATTAATTAGATTTTTTCCTCAGGGTTGCTATGTTAGAATATGGACTTTCCTTAAAAATAATCCTATTTTATAAAACTATGCTCAACGAATAAAAACCGAATTATGAACTATAATTTTTGTTATATATATACATATATATGTTATATATATATATATATATATATATTTATATATATATATATATAAATATATATATATAAATATATTTATATATATATATGAATATATATATATATATATATATATTTATACCGGGTGACAACGATATTACTAGCACCTCTATTTTAGAATTCTGAATAGATTAAAACAATATACTAATGCGATTGAATTAGAATCATCGTGAATGACATAAAAAGCAATGGACAAATACAAATTTGACCATTAACCAACAAATTCAATGACAGGGTGCAATTCAATTTTTCAGAATCACTTTATTTTGAAAATGTCGTTTTTTTTAAATGGCACCATGACAAATCTAGGGGAGTGAGGTCTGGAGAACGTGGGGGCCAACGTATGGGACCATTTGTTGCAATAACCTGTTTACCAAAATTATGTATTAGATGATTCACTACTGAGGCAGCATTATGGGCATGACTATACCTAGTGACAAGACTAAATCGTGTTTTCATAATCAATCTCTCGCAAAATGTCTATTCCACAAATATTTGATTAGTTTTGACTCAAACTTATGGGATTTAGGTTATTAAAGCTGTTTCCAGATAAAACAAGAATGTATAATGTTTCTTAGTAAAGGAAGAGAAATATTTTTTTTTCAATCTGGTCCAAAATAGGGTCTTCGTTGGATTTAAAACACATTTTCTCAATGAAAATTTTCAATATCTTGTCAATTTTACCCATTTTTCGGCAACACAGACAACTTTTTTCAAAATTCCCGCCAAGTCTGAGGTCACGTGATGTCGCAACGTATTGTTTAGTTGTCAGACATGCAGAAACGAACCGCCATTACAGTTTTTCAGAAATTTCAATAACACATTTTTTTCCCATATGTAGCCAACTTTATGACGGACACTGTATATATATATATATATATATATATATATATACAAAATAAGGGATATTGGGGTAAGCAGCAATGAATAAGTGAAATCTTTAAGGTTTATCCAAGCTTTCGGAAAAGTGTACTTCCATCATCAGGGAAACTACCATAGATGAAACTACTATTCTTATTTATTGTCTTTAGATATCAATCAAAATTGACATTAATGCAATATCATATAATAGTTTTTTTCAATATTACCGCCTCCTGGTAACAGCAGTTGGTACTAATGTAACAGTTGGCACCACTGTGATAATTTCCAAGTTACACCCGTCAGATGTCGTTGGCTTAAATATAATTGCGGGAATTATTCCTCACCTGTCAGTTTCACTTGTCACACCACATAGAGTGCACTTTTATATTTGTATAATTTTAAACAATGTTTGTATTAACTTTGAACTTTGTTTTATTCATTGATCTACGTTATTTTCTTTTGTATCGCTATGTTAGATCAATATGTATCATTGAAACCAACCTCAACAAAGTTGTAAGTAGCATAATGTCTCACTTGAATATGATTTGCTATTGGTATTTTCATCTATTGTAGTTTCCCTGATGATGGAAATAAACATTTCCGATAGCTTGGATAAACCTTAAAGAGTTTACTTTTTCAATATCCCCAGTTTTGTACCTAACTAGTCAGCAAATACTACCCACCCACTTGAAGTGAAGTGTTCTAGTTCACATGCATTATGTGAATCTTTGCTTGTTTTTCATTTTTATTGTTTGAAATGTTGAAATACTTCATTTTGGTTTTCTGTCGTTCTCGTATAGGAGACGTCGCATGAGAAATCACATTATATGAATTAAATTAGTGTTGAAGGAGGTATTCCATACCTTTAGTGAAATAGTTGGAAATATCTCTCCCTAAAATAACCTCGTCACCATACGATCATCTTCCGCTCGAAGAGATACTGAGATTTTATTATTATTGTTTTTCGATGCCTGAAGACATGTTGAAAAAAAAGTTATATAAAATAAGTATATGAAAGGGAAGGAGTTTCGAAAAAGGCTTGTCAAGTTTCTGATCAATTTGGGAGACTTTTCTTCCATATAATTCGTTAAATGATCAGATGATTGTTCCACAATTGGAATAATCTTTTTGAATGAGATTATCAGTAGAATAAGAGTATCAACAAATTCCACTAAAGAACTAATTTTTTCGATCTATTTTGCAACTATATGCTCACCTGATTCAAATACGAAACAGTGTTGGCAGGAACTCGTCGAATGAAATTGTTGAAATCCATATTATTTTTCGTGATGGTTCCAACAGGAGGGAGAAAACTTCCACTGTCGTCGAACTCAACTCCGTTGCTCTCTTCCAGCTCTTGAAAGTCTGCAGGGAATTCTCCAAAATCCAAAGACCCTCTCAATTCGTCACAAATATCGATATTGATGAAGTCGATATTTTCAGTCGATGATTTGTCATCCGATTTCTCAACGGAAAAAGGTGGTGCGACATAGAACTGGGAAAAATCAGCACCGAAACTTGTTTCAGATTGAGAGTTTTCGGTGGTGAATGTTTCGGTGTCGAAATTGTCTCCGGACAAATCTGTTTGATCGCCATTTTGACTAACATTCTGATCGAAATCGACAACAAAATCGTTGAAATCGAAATTCACATCCACCTCGCTGTTTGGTGTACTAGCAGGTGTGTCATCGGAATTCGAGATCAAGTAATCGATGAGAAAATCGTCGTTTTGATCAGCTTCTTCTTCGTTGATATATGTTGTTTCTGGGATATTTTCGTTGAAAGTTGAAATTATGTCATTTTTGGATAGGTTCTGTGCTTCGTAAAATGCCAAGTTAAATTTTTCCATCAATTCTGTCTGGGTCAGATGATTGAGCGGATTATAAAGTTGTTCTGTCATTTCGTACGATTTCAAAAGCATCTAGAATATGAAATACTATATTAAGAATCACATTTTGAGACAGGGTGGGGAGGATATTGAAAAAATTGCACGGTCAGGGAGAAAGTTAGATTTCTGAACTCATTTATTAGGTCTGCCTTCAATCAAGCTAACGAATCATGTATTCATACAACATACAAACAGCATTTCCATTTTTGTGTAGACGTTAAACTCTATGATCAAAAGTTGAAGAAAAATTCTTGATATTGTGATCTGTGAGTCAAATCAAAATGTAATGCAACTGGTTTCCTTTCAATTCGATATGACTATATAATTCCATAAATATATCAAAATTCAGATTCAAAACACTTTTGAAAATACAAAAATTCACTCAGCTATTGAACAAAAGCACACAAGGATATATATAGTATATACTTTAATTTCAACTAATTATCATTTATAAAGTTTAACTTTGAACTCGAGAAAAATCCAATGATTTGAAAAGGGAAACATCCTCAATTGAATAGAAATATTTCTGATATCTAACAGACAACTACTTTCCCGGTTAAAACCACGCTGGTCATTGAACTACATCTGATAGATATTGTGCAATAATTTGTGGTTCTCGCTCAAATTTTTGAATTCGATCATTTGTTTTGTAAGTAAATCTTATATAAAATTTTACCACAACCTTCCTTATTGAGCTGTTTGGGATATACAGGATGCCAAAATTGAGAATTTGGAAATTTTGACTAATTATTTTTTTAAGATTCTTGTGAGATTTGAAACAATAAAACGTGGGGCGCATGCAATATATGATAGTAAGGACTGCAGAGAGTAGATATTCATGCATAAATTATATATTGCATGTGCCCCACGTTTTTCGTTTTGAATCTTACAAGTATTTTTCTCAACAGGTCGTAACTAAAAAAGCCATAATAATGGCCCTTTCATTCATGACCTAAAATCAATAATAAGAAATAACAAAATTGGGGGAAGAAATTTTCTTTAAATTATATCTGGACAAAATGAATGATTTTTAATGAACTTACGTTGAGGAAAGAGAATGTTAGCATATTCATCAAAATTGTATTTCGCAAATTTCTTGCAGTAAATCAAAAAGCGTATAAAAAGGTAAGACCTCTAAGGCACGCGGGCAAAGCCGCGGTAATAATCAGTTTTCTGCAAACCAAAAATAACTTAGATTTTTGTTGTTGCATTTTCTTTTCATTTCGAAAAAAAGATAAAAAAATATCCATATTCTTTTCGACAAACATCGAGAATAATCACAAATTTTATAAAAATGATTGTTGAAAAATTCGTGAACTGGAAAAAGTCATCAATCATTGAAACACTAGGAAGATGAAAAATCTATTAATTGTTGCAAATTTTTTGAGGCACACTGCACAAAGATTGCGAACTTACCTTCAGCACAGTTGGATTGATTAAAATGTCACGTCTCCAAACAAATCATAAATTGATTAAAAACACACAAAAACAAAAAAAAAAAGAAAACACTTTTCCGATGAGCTACTCTACATAATTACTGTCACCGTAGACACTAATAAACGCACTGAATTTATTTCGAAGTGATACCATCAAAATGCCATAACTGAATTAAGTTGACATCTTGAAGTGTTATATTTTTAAACCCCATAAGAACCCGATTGCGTGACAAAAAGTCACTCGGCATGGTTCGCCATCCGTTCGGAGCTTTCAGGTTTCAGGAATGAACACGTGTTAATGTTGTTCTTGTAATACAAGTGTTTGGAGAGATCATTATTAATAGTTTGATTATAATATTCCAAGGGTGACAGGTGAAATTGATGGGTTGCTAACTAAGCGAATCTAAAAGTCGAATTGATCGACTTGAAAAATTGAGAGTTAGAATTGAAATGTCACGCAATTTACCTACTAGAAATGTTTTTGCTCAAGTGGAAATCCAATGAAATCAGTTAATTTGAACATAACCAATCAGAACAACATTATACTGAAAACAGATTCCATGGGCTATGGATACATTTTGATTTATTTCGATTTTGACGTTTCAAATGTTTAATCATTTCAAAATGTCACGATTTGGTTGTAATACTGACGAGAAGATCAATAAAATTATCGAAAAAATATTGTTTACAGTAAAAAATTTGTATGGAAAGCATTTATGGGTAAATATCTAGTTACATCACACATGCACTCTGAATATGTGGAAAATACTTTTCTTGTGTGTTGTACTGAATGGAAAATATTGTTCCGAGTTAAGCATCTTAACAAACCCTCATTTCAAACACGCTTCGCAAAAATCATTCAAAATACCTTCTTACCAGCATAAACAATATACTTAAATCACTTATTGATTTGCAATATCAGTCAGTTTATCGAAAATCTCTTCTTACACAGTTGCAAATGAATAATTTTCGTTCCTTTGGCAGAAGTCATTCTAAATGTCTTCTGTCAAAGGAACGAAAATTGTTCATTTGTAACTGTGTGAGAAGGAGGATTTTTTCGATAAAAACGACGATATTTTGTGCAAAGTTGGGTCGAAAATAAGTGGTTTAGGGTGTATTGTTCATGCTCATAAAGAGAAGGAGGCATTTTGAGTAATGTTTGTGCGAAAAAACGGTGCTTGAAAATGAGGTTAGTTTTTTTAAAGTGCTGTAACTCGGAAACGGTATGAGACCGCCGCATTTTTCTTCCGGATTCGTGTTCAGGAGGCAAAAACACGTAAGAAAAGTATTTTCCACATATTCAGAGTGCATGTGTGATGTAACTAGATATTTACCCATTTATGTATTTTTGCAATGTTAGAAAGTATCAATTAGAAGGAAATCGACGGAGGAAGAATTGGCGTCGATTTTATAGGATTGGGCTGTGAACATGAGAAGACAAGATGGTCCAAAGTTTAAAGAAGCTACGGTCAAAACTATGTGAAACCTAACAAGTAAGCTCTTACAAGATAAAAACTCGTGTGCGGTCGGGAAACCCCCATCAAGAAGTTCCTTAAGCTATTTTTTTCTGTTTCGATACTCTTTTTGTCGCTGAGCATATGATTTTACTATTGTCTCTCTGTAATGTATATAAATGGTAAACAGTGAATACTCGAATCTCCATTGCAAAATTGTAATAATTTAAAACAAAAAAAAAACAAATAACAAATATATTTTCTACTTTGCTCCGAAATCTTATATGCGCAATAGAAATATTCAATTCCACAACGCTCTTGTGCTACAAATACACGAATAATTTCAAAGACCAAACGGAGCTGCCGTAAAACGAGGGATTACCAAGCCAGAGGACCGAGCTTCAATCCTCAACACGACCATATTTTTTTTATTTCATTCGGTTACTCGTTTGGCCAGATTATTTTCAACTCCTAATGTAATTCGATATGGAAATTCAGATTGTTTATATTTGTATATTTCGTCACGTAAGGAAAAAGCGTTATGCTCCCTCCATGGTTCCAAACGATCCAATAAATCAATTAATATCGAGGTAGCAGAATATGTTGCCATCAATCTCATGTATCCACCATTTTGTGTTTCTTTTTTTTCTCAATATTTTTCCCTTTGAAATTTCATGTTTTCTATTCCATCACATTTAATTGTTATTATACCATGCAATACTATATCTATATATCCTTTTTCCAAACTTCTCCGCCACAGTAAAAGGTATTTTATTCCTGATAATAATATTCATTGTATTAATTGACGTGCCATTAATCCAACTTCGGCATAAGAAATGTCCAAAAAAGGATATAATCATCTGTTTACGCCTATACTATAATTGTCTAATGACAGGTGAAAAACATGACGTTAAAAGAGACATGACATGTTTGTCAATGATACAAGAAGTGAATAAATATTTTGCAAGTTAAACCAATTTATTTGCTTCTTATCCACAAAGAAAAGTTCAATACATAAAGTACAAAACATATTTGGTCCTTCGAACGAGATATTACCAGTGAAAAGGGTGAAAACATCGAAATTTGGAAGAAAAATTACCATATATTCGAAGCAAAAAGGGATAGACGATAGCCATAACAGCGGCGCAGTGGATCATTGCAACTGGAGCAGGGGCAAGCAACAGTGTTTATGTACAAGAAAGACTAGTGAGTTCCTTCCATGTTACCGTCCCAGATTCCAACCACTGTTTTATTTTGAATTGCGTTTATTTAGTTGTTAACAAGGGTATTGCAAGTAGCTCTCGTTCCGTGATTCGAAATAAATTCAGTGTGATATTTATTTGATAATATAATCTCTATTATTTACCAAGATGGCTGAAGAAATCAAAACGTTAAAATTCAAAAGAACTTCACTAAAACAACGACAAGCAATGTTTAAAACCTATCTAGAGTCATTTACCTTTTTGATAAGTGATAAACCTCTTTATGAAATTAAGTTTGAAAACATTTTAGAATTACAGTTACGTTTAAAAATTTTAAGTTCAAACTCCAAAATTGAGAGGGAAGAGTTTCAAAAAACGTTTTTCTTTGTAACCTCTTTGGCTAGAAGTTATATTTCAAAATATTATACTGCAAGAGACGCAAACAAGTTAGCTAACCAAAATATGCAGTCAAATAAACCTAACCTCATTCCACCAATTGAAAATATTAAATTACCACAAATACATCTCCCAAGGTTTTCCGGAGCGTACGAAAATTGGCTAGAGTTTCGGGATACGTTTGACTCGTTAATTAATTTAAATCCTGCAATTAGTCAAATACAAAAATTCCACTATTTACGGGCAGCATTGGGAGATGGTGCAGCGCAGGTTATTCGGTCTTTAGAATTTTCTGCTACAAATTATACAGTAGCTTGGGAAGCTTTGCTCAATCGTTATAATAATGATAGTTTGTTAGTGAATAATCATGTCAAGTCGATTTTTTCTATTGCAACGATAAATCAAGAATCAGCTCATGATCTACGGAAACTTCTTGACACTGTTTCCAAACATTTGAAATCATTGGAAACTCTTGGACAACCAGTTGAACACTGGGATACCCTACTTATTTATATATTGAGCAATAAATTGGATAAAATAACCGCACGAGAGTGGGAAGAATTCAAGGCTAACAATAATAGGGCAAACAAGCAACAACTCTCCACATTTGATGATTTCAAATCGTTTATAAAAAATAAAGCTGACCTACTAGAAACCTTGAAATCAACCAATGATGTGAAAGTATCGAAAGGCAAATCTCCTCAAGTTACCTATCAAACAAATACTCAGCATAGAAATAAACCAATGTGTGTGTTCTGTAAAGATCAGCATCACTACATTCAAGCATGTTCTAAGTTTTTGAAGTTACCTGTTCAGGAGCGTATCGAACAAATTAAGCGAATAAAACTCTGCATAAATTGTTTACGTGGAAACCATCTCAACAAATATTGTTTTTCGGGTCATTGCAGAAAATGCAACGGTAAACACAACACTCTTCTTCATATTGAAACCCAAAATACTCAAAAACATGAAAATGTTGAACAAACTACCAAGGCAAATTGTGCCAGTACATCTGAGAGTGAAATAGCCAACTATTCAAGTGTTGATCAGTCAAAAACAAATTCAAACATTCTACTATCAACCGCATTGGTGCAAGTGAGAGATAAGGCAGGAGGTTTACATACTTGTAGGGTCCTGCTGGACTCCGCATCACAAAGTCATTTCATAACCAACGAATTGTGCCAAAAATTAAATTTACCAAAGACTAAAATTCACATATCGGTAGTAGGGATTAATCAAGTGACGACTGATATAAATCAACAATGTACAGTAAACATAGAATCACTTCATAATGCATTCAGCAACAATGTTACCTGTTTAATTTTACCAAAAATCAATGAAAGTTAACCAAATTCACCCTGTAGATATATCGATGTTGAACATTCCTCAGCATCTCAAATTGGCTGATCCAGGTTTTAATGAATGTGGCAAGATTTTCTCTGACTTGCTGTGCATAGGTCAAATTTCTTTGGGTAGAAATTTACCAAAATTACAAAAAACCGTATTTGGGTGGATTGTTTCCGGAGCGATTAGTCCAGTTCAATCATCTTCAAGGGTTCATTGTAACTTAAGTACCAATGACATAAATTCCCAAATACAAATTCAGTTGTCAAGGTTTTGGGAAATCGAGGAACCCTTTCATGAAAAACCTATTTTTTCCAAAGATGAAAATTTATGTGAGGAAATATTTCGAAAAACCACAAGGCGGGATGAACAAGGTCGATTTATAGTACACATACCTATAAAGGGCTCCCTCAACTCTCCAGGTGACTCAAGAAAAAACGCGTTCAATCGATTTCGATCTATAGAATCTAAACTTAAGAGAAACCCTGACATATGTCAATTATATGTTGATTTCATGGAAGAATACATACTACTAGGTCACATGTCCAAAATTCAGGGCCCCATAAATGATATAAATTATTTTTTTCCTCATCATGGAGTGTTAAATGAGAAGAACCAGACAACACGTTTGAGAGTAGTCTTCGATGGTTCTTGTCCTTCAGAATCGGGAGTTTCATTTAATGATTTGCAATATGCAGGTCCAACCATACAGGATGACCTTGTGTCCATCCTATTACGTTTTCGTGAATATAATATAGTGATTTGCGCAGACATCGTCAAGATGTATCGTCAAATATTTGTTCAACCTGAACAACGATGCTTACAACAAATATTCTGGAGGAGTAATCCATCAGAAAATTTGCAGATTTACCAATTAAATACTGTTTCCTATGGGACCAAATCGGCTCCATGGCTCGCAGTTCGTTGTTTACAACAACTTGCTAAAGAAAACGTTGAAAGGTTTCCACAAGCCTCAACTGTCATGTTGCAGGATTTCTACATGGACGATCTTTTAACTGGTTGTAAAACGGTAGAGGAGGCTGTGAGGTTGTGTGACGAAATCTCCAGTATTTTGAATTCTGGTGGGTTTCACTTACAAAAATGGGCTTCAAACCACAAAGGGGTTCTTGATCATGTGCAAGCCATAGATCCTTTAGCTATTTTAAAATTGGGGGAAAATGAAAGAACAAAAACCTTGGGACTTTACTGGTTTAGCTCAGCAGATGCCCTAATGTATAGTATTGGAAAATTCAATACAACAAAACCTATTACCAAACGGTCAATTTTGTCCGAGATAGCGCAGATATTTGATCCACTAGGATTATTAAGCCCTTGTATAATCTTAGGTAAAATGATACTTCAAAAATTGTGGATGCTTAAACTAACGTGGGATGAAGCAATACCGGAAAATGTTTATTCTAATTGGTTTAAATTAAGAAATCAATTACCAGAATTGAATACATTACAAATTACCAGAAGAGTTTTGAGTAATGAGGCTACTAGAACAGAGCTACACGCTTTCTCAGATGCATCTCTAGAGGCTTACGGGGCAGCTTTATACGTACGTATAATCACCAAATCAGGCGAAATTCAAATTCGACTTTTATGCTCAAAGGCAAGGGTTGCTCCATTGAAATCTCTTACTATACCTCAATTAGAGTTATGTGGTGCTTTGTTGCTAGCTCAGCTAGTTAACAAGGTAAAAACGTCTATGAGAATTCAATATGATGTTTCATATTATTGGAGTGATTCTACTGTTTGCCTGTGTTGGATAAAAACACAGCCTAATATTCTTAAAACATTTGTGCAAAATAGAGTTGCTCAAATTCAGTCTCTCACCAATCCTTCTGATTGGAATTTTATTAGAACCAAGGAAAACCCAAGTGATATTCTAACCAGAGGAATGTATCCTAAAGATCTGCAAAATTCCACGTTGTGGTGGCTAGGGCCTCCTTGGCTAGCATCATCCAAGGATGTCTGGCCTATGTCAATTAGTCCATTTACCCATGAAATCCCGGAGAGGAAAAAACAAGGAACTATCTGTCATACCGTCAATCGAGTCGTTAATGAATCTGATTTATTTCCGATGAACCGATATTCAAAATTAAAACGATTACAAAGAGTAATGGCATACTGCCAACGATTTATTTTCAACTGCAGAAATAATGAGTCTAATCGAAAGTTTGGTACACTTGATGTTCTCGAATTAAACCAAGCATTGAATTGTTCAGTTAGATTATCGCAAATTGAAAGCTTTCCGAAAGAAGTGTCCTTACTAAAAAATGACAAACCATTAAAAAGGGGATCCAAAATACTCTGTTTGAATCCATTTATGGATCAAAATGAAATTTTGAGAGTGGGTGGTAGATTACAGTTATCTAACTATAATTTTGATAAAAAACATCCTGCTTTACTCTCCAACAAACATCACTTAACCAAATTGATTTTCCAGCAAGAACACATTAGACTATTTCATTGCGGTCCTCAACATTTGCTATTTTCTATTCGCGAAGTTTTTTGGCCATTGTCTGGACGAAATTTAGCGAGACAAACGGTTCATTCTTGTTTGAGATGTTTTCGTGCTAAACCTCGTCAAAATAACCCAATAATGGGCAATTTACCAAAAACAAGAATTTGTTCTGCACCAGCCTTTAATCTGACCGGAGTGGATTATGCGGGACCAATCAAAATCAAAGATAGAAAGGGCCGAGGAGCTAAGGTGCTGAAGGCATACCTATGTTTATTTCTTTGTTTAACAACAAAATCCGTTTATCTAGAACTAGTTAGTGATTTAACCAAAGACGCGTTTATAGCAGCGTTTCGACGGTTTAGTTCTCGTAGGGGTAAACCAGCAGAAGTTTATTCCGATAATGGAACCACTTTTGTGGGTGCTAAGTCAGAACTAATAGATTTAGCTAGTTTCCTATCAAATAATCATAACCAAATCCAGGAAGACATCACCAATTTAGGTGTCACTTGGCATTTTATACCGGCCTATTATCCCCATTTCGTAGGGATCTGGGAGGCAGGAGTTAAGTCGGCCAAATTACATCTGAAAAGGGTCATAGGAGAAACTTGCTTAATTTTCGAAGAATTATTAACCTTGTTAACCGAAATAGAGGCAATTCTAAATTCTCGTCCTATTTCCCCAATTTCCTTAGATCCCAATGATTTTTCCGCACTTACCCCATCTCACTTTCTCATTGGTCGACCGTTAACAACACTGCCTGATCCTGATGTCACACATATCCAGATCACAAGACTGTCAAGATATCAGTTACTGCAGCAAATGCAGCAGCATTTTTGGACCCGCTGGTCAAAGGAGTTCATCTCAGGAATGCAAATAAGAACCAAGTGGAAGATCAATCAGCTTTCTCTTGAGGTTGGCGCTTTGGTGGTCATAAAGGATGATCACACCTCACCACTTCATTGGCAGCTTGGACGAATAATCTCCTTATACCCTGGGCCAGACGGAATTACTAGGGTTGCAAGCATCCGAACTACATCTGGTACAGTGAAGCGATCATTTTCAAGAATTTGTCAACTCCCAGTTGAATATGAACAGCAGTAGATACTGATAGTGTACGTAACGACAAGTGTAACGTGCAAAACCAGGAACTCTATTATATAAAACAAATGAACTGCAATTTATAATTTTCCTTTTGATTTATTTATGTGTTTAAGTTGTTTATATCTTTGAAAGTTCAACCCTTTCAAGGCGGGCGGTATGTTTACGCCTATACTATAATTGTCTAATGACAGGTGAAAAACATGACGTTAAAAGAGACATGACATGTTTGTCAATGATACAAGAAGTGAATAAATATTTTGCAAGTTAAACCAATTTATTTGCTTCTTATCCACAAAGAAAAGTTCAATACATAAAGTACAAAACATCATCTAAACACAAGTTATACATATAAATATAAAGAAACAAAAATATCTTCCACGTATTACCACTCAACGATAATATCCGACTTGATTCGCATATACAGGGTGTTAGTGAATAAGTGCGACAAACTTCAGGGGATGATTCTGCATGAAAAAATAATGACAGTTTGCTATATAACTTTTGTACGCAAATGATTCGTTTACGGAGGTGTTAAAGTTTTTCTTAAAAACTGACTATTTATTTATTGCTCTGAAACCGGTCGAGATATGCAAATGAAATTTGGAGTTTTAAGAGGTAGTTATTGCGGATTTCTTTACATGCAATTAAGAATTTTATGGTCATCATTGGCGCGCACAGAATAACCTAGGTCAAACAAGTAAATAAATTATTTTTCCTTTTTGGGGCATTTGTATTTATAATTTTTTTCTCAATCATTTTTATTTAATTATTTTAAGTCATTCATAAAATTCGTCATTCTATTGAATTCTGACAAAAATTGGTGATATATGACCCTAAAAATCCACATACCAATTTTGAATGGAATCCGACCATGATAACAAAACACATCGTCTTCTTGGAACCGCCATCTTGAATTCATGAATTTCGACTAAGAAATGATGATATCCGACTACAAAAACACACACCAATTTTGAATGGAATCGGACTATAATAACAAAAGTCGTCGCCATCTTGAATTCGTAGATACTGATAAAAAAATCATAATTTTTTGACCCCAAAAACCCCCACATACCCATTTCTATTGAAATAGGGCTATAACCACAAAACTCATCGCCATATTGGAGCCGCCATCTTGAATTCATGAATTCTGGCAAAGAAATCATGATGTCCGATCCCAAAAATCCCCACATACTAATTTTGAATAGAATCGAACTATAATCACAAAACTCGTCCGCCAGAGATTTGAACTAAACACATACATATGTGAAATTAAATAAATGCTTGTGAAAACATTTCATTATGTTACTCGATCCAGGCCATGTTTTCTGCAGCCAGCTCTCAGACATGAGAAATTATTAACAAATCATTATTCAATTTCGAAAGAAAAAAGAAAAAAAAAGCTGCTTGAGCTGGGGCATTGATTTCTGATTTTAGGTTATAGATGACACCTTTTGTATTCAGTCTGTTTTCGTGTGACGTCAAATCTGTTTTGGATAGGTTAACGAATCTGCTGAAAAACTAATGTTCGGTTTTTGAATTTTGAAAAAAAATCTGTTTTTTTTTCTTGCCATACATTAATTTTGTGTGTATTACTTACTTACACCATCAACCTTTAACTTTAGGAAAGCAAATTTTCCCCAATTGTATGACATACTCTTTAATACTGATTGGACTTTTTTGGAAGACAATGATAAGTGGATATAGCGTGTGATAGGTTCAACAACCTATTAAATAATATTTTCACAGAATGCGTTCCCAAAACAGTTGGTAAAAAATCTTCCTACCCACCTTGGTTCACCAGCGATATAATAAAAAATTGAATGCAAAGGACAAGTAGGTATTTACGCAATTATAAATCAACGGGTGACACTGAATTTTTCGAATTGCACAAAAATCTTCGCAGAGATATAAAGAAAAATATCGCCATAGCACACTCCAATTATATTCGAACAGTGGAAAAAGATCTAACAGATGATCCCTTCAAATTTTGGGCTTATCTGAACACAATTAGGAGCAGCTCAGCTATTCCTGATTCTCTAAACTATGAAAATAGTAGTCTGTCTGATCCCCAACGTATAGTCGATGCTTTTGCCACCTACTTTGAATCTGTTTCCATCAAATCATCCAATTATTGACAATATGAAAGCATTAATAATTTCAACACATCAACTTTGTCCATTCCTAAAATAACTGAAGATGATGTGCTGAAGTCTTAAAAAAAATGTAAACCAAAAATGACATCGGGACCTGATGGTATTCCATCATTTCTCCTGAAAAACTGTTCTGTCATTTTCGCTAAACCTTTATCCATCATTTTCAATCTAGCACTGACAACACTTTGTTTTCCGGAGGTCTGGAAATATGGTAAAATATGTCCTGTCCTCAAAATGGTAGACAAACATATGATTGAAAATTACAGACCAATCGTTATACCATGCAACTTCAGTAAATTCTTCAAAATGGTCCTGTATGATATTATATATGCACATGTGAGATGTCATATTGTCGATAATCAGCATGGATTTGTTAAGGGTCGTTCGACCACAAGTAATCTTACATGCATTACTCAATACATAGCAGTAGCTTTGAATATGTCTTCCCAGGTTGATGTCATTTATACAGATTTTTCGAAGGCTTTCGGCAGGCTTGACCATGATAAACTTCTCAAAAAACTAATTTCGGTTGGTTCGACTGACAAACTTCCACTCATTTTGGAGTCTTATCTAACCGAAAGACTATTAAGAGTTCAATACTGCGGTTTTAAATCTATCGAAATAAACGCTACATCTGGTGTTCCTCAGGGATCTTTTGTCCTTTGCTATTTATTATATTTATAAATGACATTTGCCTTGGCTTAGACTCTGAAATTCTATTATACGCAGATGATTGTAAGTTATTTCGTTAGATTTCCAGTGTAAACGACTGCAGCTACCTACAAAAAGATATAAAAAAATTGAATTTATGGTGTGAAGCGAACTCGCTTCCTCATAACATAAAAAAATGCAATTTTGTTTCCGTCAGTCGCAAAAAATCACCCACTGAATATCCTTATACAATAAATGGAAATGGAAACATCTTGGCAGAATTCAAAGATCTCGGGGTCATCTTCGACGAAAAATTCACATTCACTCATCACGTAAATACTATTGTTTCAAATGGTTTCAAAATCATCGGTTTTATCATTAGAAATTCCAAATGGTTTTCTGATATCAACACATACTCAGTCCTTTTCAATGCGCTTGTGAGATCAAGGTTTGAGTATTGCTGTCGTGTGGAATCCTTGTAGACCAATCAATAGTGATTTTTTCGTGACAATTCAACTCATGTATAAAAAATCGCATATGCCACAGTGCAATTGTCAGTTTGACAGCGGCAAAAGTTAGCTGCAACTTTTACAGCGACAAATGCACTAGTTGTTTTTTCACTTATTCATTTGTTTATCAATTATCGCGGTGTAGGTTGCCAAAATAAATAGTTTGACATGTTTGTCAACAACTTATTGAATTTCTAAGCACTAACAATGAGTCGATTCGGTGAGTCTACGAACGCCGAAATTAGTCAAATTGTTAATACCTGTGTGCCTACTAATAGAGTTGCGACGCAATCATCAATCTGTCGACACAATTTTCTACGTTTTGCGATGCAAAAAGATATAAATTTGAGCCAGATACTTCCATCGAGAAATTGAATAAAATATTGCAAGATTGGGCATTTAATATGCGAAAAGGTAACGGAGAAGACTACAAAGAAGCGGTAGTTAAAACAATTTGGAACACCACAGCTAAAATGCTACAAATTAAATATTATAACGAATTCAATATTGTATTTAACCCTTTCACCGACGTTCAGTTTAATTCATCACGAGCTGCACGTAATACTAAACGTAAAATCCTACAAGCACAACCCGAAAAGAGAAAATCTAGTGCATCAGCTCTTAATAAATCTGAAGTATTTGCAATGGCCAGATTATATGACCAAAATGAACCGGAAGGACTTCAAAAGAAATTATATCACATTTTGGCGTTTGAATTAGCATGGCGCGGAGGAGAAGCAGCTTACTGCAAAACCACTTATTTCGTATCTGAAATTGAAAATAATGAAAAAGAAACTGGACGTATCGAGTATAATCATCTATTTTCGAAAACGAGACAAGGCGGTAACAATAATTTATGTGACAGCAAATGGATTACGCCTAATATTTTAGAGGAAGATATTTGCCCAATACGTTTATTTAAAAAGTTAATGGAAAAACGAGACACTTTTATAACATTGGACAGAGTATTTCTTACACCAAATCCCTTTTGGAAGATGAAAAATTCTAAAGGTTGGTATGAGAATGTGCCGATTGGAATGAATAACATTTCCAAATGGACTAAATGCTTAGCACAACATATTGGTATAGATGTCAAACGTGTCAAAATTACAAATCACTCAAATCGAGCGGCAGCAGTTAGCGAATTAAGTTAAAGCGGAATTGAAGAACAAGCTCTAATAAAAATAACAGGACACATCAATTCATCATCAATAAAACCAAACTTAAAAGTTGACAAAGAGTATCATTCGAGCATTATTCAATCAATACGTTTGGAAAAATAAAAAACTTCAACATCTACCACAGAAACGATTAGCTTTTAATAATTGTACATTCAAATAAAAATGTGTTTATTTTTAATGTTTCATAAATAAAGTTTGCATTGATATGTTTCTAAATTTCTTATTCATTGAATTGTCCTGCCGAATTACACTCGATGTTTGTATTGATATCAGGTAAATTTGTGTTGTTCAAATTCTAAACTGTTTCCTTTAGCAATTTGACTCGAAAAACTGTCAACCTAAAAACGCTCCACCTTCGGTGTCGCATTTTTAATAGTTGACAGTTTTTCTCGTCTAATTGCTAGGCAACAGTTTCTCATTAAACAACCCAAATTTACCCGATAAAATACAAACCTCTCGTGCAATTATGAGTGACAAAAATACTACCGGGAAACCGACTTTGCCATCATATCCTGTTATGTTTTCTACTCCCAACTGTCATTGCTAAATTTGTTATAAACATTTAAAAGCATTTTTTAATTTTCTTTAGTATTTGACTTGTAACTTGAAAACTAAAGAAGCAATCTCGATACTCTCAATGGACGAATTGTGGAGAATCAAAATGCAAAGAAAATGAGTCCTAGCACAACTCGATCGTATTATTAGTAACGCAGAAGAACCGGAAAAAATCTGCGTTTTTTTTTTTTAAATTTATATTTATAACACCGCAATTTCTCAAGTTTTGAAGCAGGCTCTCCACGACATAGTATTGATTGATATGTACTTTATGTGTGAAAAACTCAGGCACTGTTGGAATAATAGTTTTGGCATAATTGCAATTTGATTTTTTTAATGCACTTTATTGCAGCAGACCTGGATGCTCCAGAGGTGGTGCGATTTCAATATTTCTTAAAGATTTTTAGAATTGAAGTATAGTACTACAAAATGACTATTCTCATTTTGCGTTAAAATGCTGTGAAATAGATGATAAATACTTGCATGACCGTAAACCGGCGAGTGCATGAAAGCGGCTCGAGATTGGGGGTAGAGCAGCAGATTCATAACAGGCGCAGCGCGCTTGATTACTATACATACGCTTCCCCGCGACTGCTGCTCTACCACCACTACTCAGCCGTTTTCACGCACTCGCCCATTTTCGATCATGTTTGCAAATATTTTTCACCTGTTTTGCAGCATTTTAACGCAAAATGAGAATAGTCGTTTCAAAGTACTATTCTTCTACTCTCAAAATCTTTTTGAAAAATTGTAATCGGACCACCTACGACGCATCCAGGTCTGCTGCAATAAAGCGCATTACAAAATTCAGATTTCAATTATGCCAAAACTAATGATCCGACAGCGCCTGAGTTTTTCACACATGAAGTACATATTAATTACTATTATGTCGGGGAAAGTTTGCACTACATACACAGTCGGTTTACTGGTAGTATTTTTGTCACAGACTCAATAGAGCAGAAAATCTCCATTGATTGGCCTATTGTTACAACATACACGTCATAAATTTAGAAAATATTCAGAGACGATTCTTGAAGTACATTAGTTTTAAATGTGATGGATTCCATCCAAACCGAGGTATTCGGCATAAAGTGCTACTTTCGAGATTCCAGGTTCACTCTCTAGACAATCGTCGTAAATACCTAGAAATATTATTTTTGCACAAAGTTATATTCTTTATAATTATTTGTCCATACTTACTTGCACATATAAATTTGCATGTTCCTTAGCTACCTGTACGTAATAGTAATACATTTTACCTGCCCTTTCCTCAAACAAATGTACTTACACGCTCTCCTCTGTTTAAAATATGTTTTGATTACTTGTCAATCCAGAATAATGTAGATATTTTCAACTGCAAGCCAACTGACATCAAAATAGCTATTTTGCAATCATAATGATTCTTACTGAACATTTAATATAGTTTCATATTTGTGGTGCTGTGTATAAACTTTTTTCTCACTGAGTTTTTTTTTTTCATACCATAATTGCTCTTATTATTTACTTTTTATGGAATAAGTTGTTTTATTTCATGTACATTAGGATTATCTCTGTATATGTCTGTATATTAGGATTAACTCTGTTTAACCTTTCCTGAATGTGATTACTATTGTTTCGGACGTCCATAGTCTTAATGTATTTAAAAGGTTTTCACGATGTTTCGTGAAAACCTTTTAAATACATTAAGACGATGGACGTCCGAAACAATAGTAATCAAGTTACCACGTCGTCTACAACCTTCAAACAAACGTTTCCTGAATGTATATTTCCCATTCTGTAAATGGCTTCGGCTGTTGAATGGTTTTAAATAAATAAATTGCTTATCAAATGTATGTATATATATATATATATATATCTATATATATACATACATATATATATATATATAGGTATGAATATTTATTGACTGTGAATTATCAAGGAAAATTATTTTTATTTGGGAAGCAGTCAGGTATGTTAGATTCAATGAATATTCTTCGTTTTTTCAGTCAAGCTTTCGATAATGTTTATTATCTTTATCAAGACTTCTCTACAATTTGAGTGATTAAAATCAGAATAATATTATTAATAAATATACTTACTAACATGAAAATTTAAAATTAAAGGGTGACATTAGAAGTTTCTTTCATGAAGGAAAAATTGTTAGACAGTGTCAATTGACTTTTTACAAAATGTCAAAATATATATACAGATGGAAATTTTTATTGAAAAAGATTATTATTTGAATGAAGTTCATTTTGTTTGTGAAAAATATAAGTGTATGTAGAGCTCAGATCATCAATATCTGTTCGTTTATCAATGATGTTATTTTTATTTTTGTTGATGTACCATTTCTAAAAAAAGTCTTTTAGATAAGACATTTTCAAAATCTAAAATTTCGGAATTATTGTAATCGATACGATGATCCTCGTCAATAGAATGAATGGATAGCGCACAAGATCTTATAAACCTCCAACAATCACTTTTGTGGCCTGTGATTCTATCTTTAAATAATTGTTTTGTTTGACCAATGTAAACTTTATCACAATCAATACATGGTATTTCATAAACAATATTTGATTGAAATTCCTTTGGAATTGGTGTTTTCAATTTAGTATGGATATTGGAAATTTTTATATTTGTTTTTGCTATTTTTATATTTTTGTTATTGATAACATATGTTGTAAATATCTCTTTTATTGAATTGAATCATCCGTTCCTTTTCATCCATTTCATCACTCCGAACTTCTTTCCTTGATGAGCTGCAAAAACTGGTATTTTATGTTCTCAGTTGGAAAGTTTTTGGAAATATACTTACCGAAAAGCCAGATATCGTAAGGCCAGAAAGCTAGTAATGGCTCCTTTGAAATTTTGAATCGAGGCTGTCAATACTCGGTGAAAATCCATATTAATATTGAATGTTTTTTTAGGCACGTGGCAGGTGAATTAAATCACAAAATGAGAGGAACTACCGCCAGTTTTTCCTATCTCGACACTCAAAAACACCAGGTCAGTTTCTCTTCTATATTTCTTCACCACTAAAACCGATCGACATAAACCACGTGTTATTTTTTTTGGCCGAAAGGCTTTATCATCAGAGAGCATGCCGTTAATTACAGACGAGCGCTTTTTCATGCGTTATAAAAATTTCTAATTGCCATTTCCATATCTTTCGTCTACCCTTTTATTTTCATTTTTCAGCTTTTATCTCGAGTGTTTAATGTCACGAGATGAAGAGTAGGGTTATACCGAGTGATCTTGAATTAGTACGTCAAATCTTCACTTGCTTATCCGTTTGAAATATAGTGGTTTTCTAGGGTTGCTTGTAGAAGTTGCATTTTAATATTCAGTTTATTGGTAACAACGCATTGAATGGCATTGTTGTCGGAAATCGCTACTCCCGCCTGATGTCACCGTAGGTTTGTTTAAAATAATGATTTGAAGCGCGAAATTTCAATAATTTATAACAAAGAATTGAGGCGTTAACTTAAAATTCCCTGTTTTTCAATAATTGAAGAGTGTATGCATAAAAAAATCAATGGTACACTCCACAAAAACAACACAATAATGTACTCTGACAACTCAATAAATCAATCACAGTTCACTGTTAAAATTACGTACGACAGTG
Organism: Gonioctena quinquepunctata; assembly: GCA_018342105.1. Taxonomy (NCBI): domain Eukaryota; kingdom Metazoa; phylum Arthropoda; class Insecta; order Coleoptera; family Chrysomelidae; genus Gonioctena; species Gonioctena quinquepunctata. The sequence goes on along the minus strand of JAFIRS010000024.1, from coordinate 548,880 downwards.
TATCCGTTTTCTACAGGATGAGTCAGCTATGTTATATAGCCATCAATCGGTGGTCGAAAATACTGGAGAAGTCGACATTGTATATCCAATGATCTGGAATACACTCGATCAATGTCCATTTGTTTGTTTCGGAAATTCCAATATGACGTCGTGGGCGTGCGATTACGGGCAGTGGCGTAGTATTCGTTTTTCTTAACACCCCCCCCCTTCCAATTTTCACCATGATAGGGCTTTCCAGATGAACAACTTTCATCTTGCTTCTAGGACTACGTTAGATTCTGTGATCCATGTCATTGATCCTCTTCTTCACCTCGTATCGTCCTTCTCAAAACGGTGATAGTTTTGGAGATACACATTTATTCCTACGAGGATTGTACAGCCAATCCTCCCGAATAAGTTATCATATCATAAGGAGCTTTCATCCTCTCACTAGCCGGTATCAACCTTTCCCGAGGTGTTTCGTTGATTTCCAACACGCTGTCCCTCAGTTTGTCTATACAGTACTGCATCTCTTGGTTGCTTGGTGATCCGAACACCAAGTAATCGAAGTTCCTTTCCGGGGTAAGCTTGATTGAATCGTAGACAGCTGCTCTGTATCCAATCAGAAATAGTGTCTGTCCCAGCCCTTTTGATGTTTTTCCACGCCTTGGAAAGGTGTTCCTCCATAGTTGGGTAGAATCTTTGAACCTTGCACCCCCTCTGGGGTGGAGCGCAGTAGTTCAGGTCTTGCTGATACCCATCAGCTCTCAAATCTTCTTGAATAACTTCGACTCGAAATTCCTTCCTTGGTCGGAATGTCCTCCTCATTTTCCTTCATGGATTTCCTTCAAGATTTGGTAAAACCAATTGGGAAATTGACGACATCGTACCCGTTTGGGAAGTTGATTTTCCACAACCAGGGAATCCCACTGTCCCCACATCTCCTTGAAAATAGGATCTCTGTCCGAAATATCTCCCCAGGAGGGTCTACCAGTTCCGTCCTCTTTCCAATGTGGAAGGTTCCCAATGGTCGGGTCGGTTTCTTAATCCTGTCTCATTTTGCGATAGTCCAGTCCAACAGTTTCGTTCGTCTGATATCGGCGACTCCTTCATGGCATTCAATACGCTGACAATGCTTAAAGGCTTCTGGACATGGTTTTCTAGATAAGGCTCTCGCATTACTATGTAGTTTTCCTGGGCGATATTTGGTTCAGAAATGGTACTGGTTTAATTTTTCTATCCATCTAGCTATTTGTTCCATCTCCAGAAGCCGCTTCAAGGCCGCATGATCCATCGCATCTGTGTCCGGTATGAATAGGTCTTCTTGCTGTGGTCATGATTAAACTCAAACAAAGCGCTGCCATCAACTTGCGAAAAGCTTTATCCCTTTCGATAGACCAGTTAAAGTTGATCCGATTTCCTGTCAAGTTGTGTTAATCTTTTGGTCTCGGACAGTTTGTTTGACTTCCGACTGCCGAGACTGTGTGGCCCAAGAAATCCACTTGCTTCTGGAATAGGGCACATTTCTGAAGATTCAGCTTGAGGTTGGCAATTCTTAAACGTCCGAAAACTTCACGCAGATCGGCCAGATGTTCTTCGAAATTTATTTCCATAATCATGACATCGTCAGGTTTTCCAAGTGGGTCCACGGACAGGTTTTTCAAGTGGGTCAACGCAAGATCGCCGGGACATCACAGGGACCAAACGGCATTACTGTAAACTGATACAGTGCGTTACCAGTAGTAAACGTAGTTTTTTCCTTACCGTCTTCTTGTAAGTCCACTTTCATCAGATTTCTGCACTCGTGTTTTCAACTGTGCCCTCTACAACTGTTCTCTATGTTGGTCGTCGTATCCCAATCAGGTCTGCATACTTGCGATGCTGGTCTTCCGGATGGTCTGTAACATTGCCAAAGCAGGTCCACTTCGATCAAAAGTTGGAGCGGAGTTGTTCAATGTGGCTACTCTGTCACGGTGTTCTTGGATCTTCAATGATGAAACTTTCATCTCTAGGTCTTTCAAAGGCTGTATTGTTCTCTCATGCACCACCAACACTTCTTTCTCTGCTTCATCTCGTACTGCAGTAACTTCCTTCAATCTTGTTGTAGATTGAGGCAAGTAAATTCCAACCAAATATGTTCGCATGCGTAATTCGGGTTGATGTAACTTCAAAATGTGATAATTGGACTATTTTCAGAATAGGGCACAAACATTGCAGCTCCTGAACTGGCAATATTACAAAATATTTCAATCCGCATGTGTAAAAGTTTGTTGAAGTATTTCCTTCAAATAACTATATTTTAATTATTTCCGAATTTCAAGATCATGAAATAATCAGGTAGACCCGAATTCACTACTTACGATTTATTTTTTCATAGAAATACTACCTATTGCGAATGTCACCGATTCATGACTAAAAAAAGTTTATATATACATATATATATATATATATATATAATGGAAGGAATTTAATGGACATAGCCCTCAGAGAAAAGATGTCACGCAGGTAGCTATAGCTGCCTCCGTGGTGACGTTGGTTGTTGCCCTGGAATTCAGGGTCTGCTGACCGAAATCACAAATGATCGGCTGGCTTCTGTTTGTTGACTCCGTTGATTTGTCGTTTTCTACCAAGTGTTGTTCATCCTTGCACTTCTCCACTGTACTGATGAGGGCCGAGAGCCCGAAACACGTGTCTACGGTTAGCACTTTTCTCTAAGGGCTATGTCCATTGAATTCCTTCCATTTTGTTTTTAACAGTACCCTCGATATTACTCTCTTTCATATATATATATATATATATATATATATATATATATATAGGGTGAGTCAGAATAAGACCGACAAACTCCGACTACAGATTCCTCACCTCATTTCGAGGTGAAAAGTTGCCATCAAGGTATGTCCTAAAATGCATACACTCTGAGATACAGAGTGTCAAAAGTACGAAAAAAAAAATAAGATTTAATTTTTCTCCAAAATTCCTGAAGGAAAAAATTTTAAGGTTTAACAACATGCTAATTTGAAGTTATATTTTTTTATTTTCGTAAATCAGTGGCGTGGTTACGATGGTATGTGGTCACATGTTCCATCATATTTTCTTGGGATAAGTGAATGGAAAAAATGAGCGTTTGACATCAGTTCGGCTCATCGATCCTCAACCTAAAATTCTTAACATTCCATGTGCCTAAAAGTGGAGGTTCCTGAGATAATTGAGAAAAACTGAAGATATGTCCTTAGTAGAGACATAATTCCCTATGTGCAATAATCGCATAATGCTAATAAACTGAAGATAAGTACTCTTAATTTGTTGAAGTTTATGTTGGAGTATCATTAACAAAGCCATTTCTGATTGAATTATCTAGGAAAATATTATCGAATCAACATATTTTCCTAGATAATTCAATCAGAAATGGCTTTGATGATGATACTCCAACATAAACTTCAACAAATTAAGAGTACTTATCTTCAGTTTTTCGCAAACATTATTTCAGAACTCAACTCTTATCTAAGTGGAGTATTACGAATTTGAGGTTGGGTTTGGTAACATATCAGTGAATCCGCGATATCGATTCGATCAAATAATTGATGAATGAAAAAATGGAGTTATCGGTCTCATTCTGACTCACCTGTAATATGTTTCCGATTCTCCTAACATTAAAAAATGTTCAGGAGGTTGACACATATTTCGATATGTTGTAAGAAATTAGCATTATGCGATTATTCACATAGGAAATTATGTCTCTACTAAGGACATATCTTCAGTTTTTCTCAATTATCTCAGAAACCTCACTTTTAGCACATGAAATGTTTGACTTTGGTTGAGTATCGATGAGCCAACTGATTCAAACGCTCATTTGTTCATGCACTTGTCCCAAGAAAATATGAAGGAACATATGACCACCTACCATCGTAACTACGCCACTGGTTTACGAAAATAAAAAATTATAACTTCAAATTAGCACGTTGTTAAACCTTCATTAGTGTACCAAGTTTAAAATTTTGGAGGAAACAAATTAAATCTTAATTTTTTTCGTACTTTCGACACCCTGTATCTGAAAGGGGATGCATTTTAGGACATACCTTGATAGCAACTTTTCACCTCGAAATGAGGTGGGAATCTGTAGTCGGAGTTTGTCGGTCTTATTCTGATTCACCCTATATATATATATATATATATATATATATATATATATATATATATATATATATATATGTATATATATATATATGTATATATATATATATAATATTAAAAATGAATCTCGATTATTAACGTAAGAACAGCTGGACCTATTTGGCTAAAAAAGTTTAATGTTCGTAATAGCCCGAGGATGGTTGATACGGAAGTATGAAAGCTGGAAATTGGAAAATTCAGGGGTATAAGAAACTTGGGGAAGAGAAAGACTATCGAGTCATTTATTACCAAAAGGGAAATAGCTCAGCAGTTACACTATCGCCTACCAAGCAGAAGGTCACAGGAACGAATCCCACTTATTTTTTTTTTAATTTTATGAAGTCAACTGCTGGACCGATTGTATTATTGGATACGGGAAAGATTGAAGGTGCTTTTTTCTATGGGATTTTTGAGGACCATAACACGATTCGAGCGATCGATATCCATTATTCTTTGGTCGTGGAAAAGTTTTCAGGAATATAATATATATATACAGGATGTTTCTTAATAACGTGTTGATATTCAAGGAAGTTACTCTTGGGTCCATTTTAAGAAAAAACTTTATATGAACATATATCCTAAAGGTCTTAACTTTTGAACCGCGTTCGTGCGGGATTTGCACTGAATCATTTTAAAGATAAAAGTGGTACGCCACTGCTTTTTCACAATATAAAAAATATTTTTGGAATCCTCATTCTTTTCTGAGCAAACCTAGTCGTCTGATTTTTTTCGTTTGACATACGGATTTCGCATAAAAAAATAAAATTCATTCATTTGCATCTCGCTAAACCACTTTATGTAACTTCAAACAAAAATGTATTTAAGAGAATAATTGTTAAACGGTAAAATTATAAAATTTAAGTAAGCTAATTACATTTTGGAATGCTAACACAAAATTACCCTGAACGCACAAAGAAATAAATTAAATCAGATGCTCAAAATGTGAATCTCCTGCGAATATGCATATCTCTGCCTTTTTTCTCATGGACTCGCGTATTCTCTGGAAAATGCCGGGACTGTTTCTAATTTATCAACTGCTCTTCATTATGAATTGGTGTGCTGAAACCAATGCTTAAAGATGACCCCACAAGAAATAATCTAAACTATTCAGTACGGGGACCTAGGTGGCCTTGCCTATGGTCCTCCGCGACCTATCCAGCGAATAATGTAATTTTGGTTCAAATATTCACGGGCCAGAGCACTGGAGTCGATTTCTGACTGAAATGGGAACATCGCCCATCAAGGCTGGCAATTCTTCTTCGAGAAACTGCCGGTAATTATGCCCATTCAAACTCGCATGAAGAAAATAGGGTACAATTAAATAAATACCGCATATTCCAGCCCACACGTTAACGGAAAACTGCTCCTGGTGACGAGATTCCAAGATTGCATGAGGGTTTCTTCAGCCCAAAAATGATTATTGTGAAAGTTTTCATCAGTGAATAAAATTTCAGTATCAAATAATGGATTTTCATAGACTTTTTGAAGAAACCATTGGAAAAAGTTCATCCGTAATGGAAAGTCTCGAGGGAGTAGCGCCTGAACCCGTTGGATATGGTAGGGATATAATGAAAAGTCATGGAGAACTTTCCAAACTAGAATATGTGAGATATTAAAAAAAGGTCAAACATTAGTTATGATGTATAATTGGTACCTAAAAATAAAAATAAAACCAATTAGTGTAGGAACCTAACTTACTTATTCAAATTTATAAGAAATATTATTGAATTATCAAAGCTTTGGATGGACGATCTCGTTTTCTTTTTTCTCTTATGGGAATGTTTTTTGCTTCTGTTGGTGGAGCCACGTACTTTGAACGAATGGCCAACCCAATCACGTGTTTGCACATACATTTTGAAAAAAGTTGGGCAGTCACATTTTCCCTGTCTCCAATCATTTTTCAAAATTGGTATTGAAACCAGCCATTTGCAAAAATTTTGATTTTCAAAATCATCACAAAGTTTTCCCAATTCTTTTCAAAAACTGTACAAATGGATGCTTGCCCAGCTGGAGTTTGGTAGTACCTATAATTGTCACCATTACGTAGCACAGACACATCTGTTGTCTATGATAAGATTCTGTCCAGTCCTTGAGACTTATGGAAGGATCTTTGGCAACGTAATTTTCTTCTGGGTTGGTAGTATAGTTTGTGGACCATTGGTTCACCATTTCTTTAGCAACTACTAAAAACCGAGACAGTGGGAAGCGTTCTCGTAGGGTATTGCTATCCTTCATTGCTTTGTTAAATGACTCCAATGGTTGATGCAAAATTAGGAGCTGCTCCCAAGAACCAGTTGCGATTTTGTACCAACCACTCCTCCCTAAAATAGTCAATGAACTCAATGTGGTCTTTGTATTTCTGCACAGAAGCTTCAGAAGCTGCACTAAATATATTTGGACTTGTTGTAGAGTGCAATGTATCAACATCACCCAGGATATAACTGCGCGTTTTCTTGTTTTCTATTCTTTCTACCCCCTCTTGTATTTTCTACTTTCATGTGCCCAACACATGCGAACTACCACATTATCTCAAAAAACCTTGAGGAACGCGTTTTGGATACTTTTCGCAGCATCACAAACCGAAACCTTTGGATTCCAAGTACTTCCGTAGCATTCTTGTATTCGTTTTTGAAGTCCTTCGAAAATCAATTTAAAATCTCCTTTTTGTTCGTTACTCGCAACCGCTAAACGCAGAAGATAGAACTTTCGGTTTTGGTCGGTGGTACCACATATCAAAACAGAAGAACCTTGCCAAATAATTTTGTACGTGGCATCTGCATGTACTACGCTGGCGTCTCTCGAAATTTCGATCAAATATTTTGTTGAAATGGCAAAGCGGAAAATCGGCTTGATTTCGTCACAGGCGTCGATTGGGTACGAAATCACAAAAACATTATGAGGATCCAAAGGCAGCTTGGTGGGTGAAAGTATCCAAGCTTCTAGCTCAAGTAATTTCTCAACTGAGACATTTTACGGAGTTTGATATCAGTCATCTTGTTAAGATTTTGCATTTGGTTTCATTTTTAAATCAAACAAGGTAAATATAAAGTTACACCACTCATGCACTCTGAATATGGGGAAAATACTTTTCTTACTTAAGAAAAATGCGGCGGTCTCATACCGTTCCCGAGTTACAGCACTTTAAAAAAAAATTAACCACATTTTCAAGCACCGTTTTCTCGCACAAAAATCACTCAAAATGCCTCCTTCTTTTTACCAGCATAAACAAAACACCCTAAATCACTTATTTTCGGCACAACTTTGCACAAAATATCGTCGTTTTTATCGAAAAAATCCTACTTCTTACACAGTTCCAAATAAACGATTCTCGTTCCATTGACAGAAGACATTTAGAAACTTTGCCTTATTTTTCATGTTGGTGATAAATGAATCACCGCCAACTTTTCGAATTCAAATGTGAGCAATAGTTTCCCCTTCATTTATGTGTGCAATTGTTGTGGGCGGTGATTCATTTATTACCAACATGAAAAATAAGGCGAAGTTACTAAATTCCATGTGTCAAAGTCTGAAATTGATTTATTTGGAACTGTGTAAGAATTTTCGATAAAAACGACGATATTTTGTGCAAAGTTGTGCCGAAAATAAGTGATTTACGGTGTATTGTTTATGCCGGTAAAAAGAAGGAGGCATTTTGAGTGATTTTTGTGCGAGAAAACGGTGCTTGAAAATGAAGTAATTCGGGAACCGTATGAGACCGCCGCATTTTTCTTAAGTAAGAAAAGTATGTTCCCCATATTCAGAGTGCATGTGTGGTGTAACTTTATATTTACCTCGAACAATTTATTGATTTCAGCTTTTACAATATCACTCGAACCATATGACGAGGAACACTCAATTTTTGTATCATGGTCGTGATCAGCTACGGCTTTGAACATAAGCACATAATCTGAAGTGTTTTCGAATAATAAGTATATTTTTGCGGAGTATTGCGGTCCACGTCTTTTTAACTCGTTGCACCTGTGCTATTTCTTCTTTCCATCTTCCGTTCCATGATTATAGTTTTCACGGCCATTTCTGCTTGATCACAGTTATCGGACTTTTTAACTAAACTCCAGTCCACCAACTGCTTCTTTTTATGAGTTACTACTCAGGAATATGGAGTTGCTTTTCTTCTTCCCACCGATCTTTACAAAAACTTTTAATATACAATTAACAGCTTTATTAATCAAAAAGTATTGAAAACACTGTCAAACACGTTAATCTAAGTGCGAATTTACACGATCCAATAAAATTTATCAATAAATTGACCAATATGGGTTATATTTACACCTGACAATTGATTGGTCAATGTTGACAACAGTTTTTACTCAGGAATACCAACATACTGATAAGAAATGGTTAAACTATAGAAAAAGTTCTGAATATTATTCAATAGCTTATTGAATAGACTCTGATCCATTCTCAAATATCGTCTGAATTGATCAGGATCTGCACGTGGAATTCTTCGTGGCCTAATGTCAAGTTTCCTTTCCTTCTCTTCTCAATCCAAGGTTCAATCCACCATCTTCTACATCTCTTTCTTTTATGTTCAGCAATGCTCATTGCTGCGAATGTAATGCAATGTAAATTATGTTTTTTTTTCGCACAATCATTTTTCTCGCGGTTAGGGTAGGGTATGTGAAATCGCGTAAATAATAACAACCTGAAAATCTCTGTTCTAGCAGGCATCCAATTCATGTACGAAAGTTACTGCAAATTGTCACTAAAAATTGATGAAAAATTAGAACCGATTCTAAACTCATCAATTTATTGGTCAAGTTCAAATTGACGACAATTTTATGTTTACACCTATCAATAAAATTCAAGGTCACAAAATAGACCAATTTATTAGATCGTGTAAATTCGCACTAACTGCAACAATTCGTATAATGGCAATGCTCACACGCAGAGACGGATTGAGAGGGGGGCAAACGGGGCTGCAGCCCCGGGGCCTCCACAAGAGAGGGGCCTCCACAATATACATTTTTAGGTAAAATTTCCTAACAAATACCGAAGGATATGCAAAATTATATATAAAAAATCTGACAACAAAAGAGCAGTTCTCCCACTTTTTCCTCTCATTTTTCGTTTTAAACATTCAAAAACATGTTTCGTATTCTTGTCAAAATCCATGGTTAATATTAATCTTCGATCTGATGAATCATGTGTATATGCGAGAAACAATCACCAAGTAAAACATCATACTATTATACAAAACATTATATCGTATCGAAATTAGCTGTAAAAACAAGAACAATTGAATTTAAAAAAAATATACATTTTTTTTATTAAATGGAGGATTTTCTGTCGATGTTTTCTTCGAATGACACAAGCGATCTAGATACACAATGAAATTCAATAATCATAAGCAAAAGAAAATAATATTTCAATTTATGAATATGATTGCATCAAATTATTTATAAGAGCCCTGTGCACATTCCATAATAGAACAAAAGTTCAAATTCTGTTGACTATTTTTCTGCCGATTCTACAAACCTTTTGCCCGTCTATACCTGTTTTTCCTATTTATTGGTGTTGACAAGTGTCCGCTGAGTGGCGCGCTTGTAACAGAGAAATCCCCGAAATCTGAAAAGGTGAGTCTAAGAGAAAGATGACATTCCGCAACAAATGTAAATCCTTCTGAAAAGGACTATCTATCTATCTATCTATCTAAGATGTTCTACTATCAAATTCTTGAAAACCAAATTTTCAGAGCTACATTCTCAAACATTGAAATTACAGTGATTATTTTTTGACATCGCTAGAAACCAATGGAAACGTTCAATTCAAATAATTCATATACGTTTTGGCCAATCAATAGTGGGAATATTCTACCTAGAAAATTGTCGCGGGAATAATTTGAGGTATTTTGTTTTATTGTCTAACAACCTATATTTTTAATTTGACGTCTGTCATCAATTCGCATGAAAAGTGTGAAATGAATCAAATCCGGTTTAGTACATTATATAATTTTGCAAGGAAATGTTTTATGATCGTAACATCAAAAAATAATCTAAAGAATACCACACGAGAGTTCGATATAGTAGAAAATAATTATCTAGATTTCTTTCTCAAACTTGTTGGCAATAGCCACTCGAGCCAGTTGGTCTCTCTTGTCTATTGCCTGGCAACAAGTTTTCGAAAATCTGTCGAATTATTTTCACTCTCTTGTGATATTACAACTGAGAATGTGATGATGTCAAATTGCACTGGAAAGCGCTCATTTTTCAAAATGAAAAAAATAGGCGAATTACGATGAGACAAAGCCGCCTATCAAAGTTATCACTTCTTAGCATTGAGAATGATTTTCTCCGGATGCTGGATTTGACCGAAATCATCAATGATTTTTCGTCGAAAAAAGCTCGGAAGAATCCCTTTGTTTACGCTGTAATTTAATTTATTTCTTGTATTTTATTATACCTGCATATGCTCGTGTCGAAATAATTTGATTTGTTCCGCAATAAATAAAAAAAAAACTTGTTTGAAAAATAATTAGGGGCCTCCACTCCTTTGTTGCCCCAGGGCCTCCACACCTTTTAATCCGGCCCTGCTCACACGCAATTGGTCGATCGTGTCAAGCGGCTTACGAAGCACCGCCAGCTCATTTTGAATTGTTAGCTGACCATAAACCCATAAACATTATAGTTTGTAGATATTATTCTAGTGCTAACCAATTGTATAATATTGCTGACCAAGTAATTATTTTGTATTATGACTATTTATTTTGCAAACATGCATATCAAGCTGACCAAATTCGTACTTATTATCTGATAATAGGTACTTAGTTTATTTGCTAACCATAACAAAACATATTATGATGTCAAAAGGACTTAAAAGTTGATTTTTCTTGTTGACCCAATAGTTAAATGGCGAATCATTTAATTACTTGCCTATAAATAATATTCAGTTACCCCGCCCCAAGCGAGGATACCATAGGATATAGATGATTGATTCGTTTTCGGTTATACAAATTAATTTGGGTCGGACACTAAAAACTATGTTCCAGAAAGTGTGCAATATTATAACCATACAGCAATCGGAACTTATACCGGTCTCAACTATTCAGTGAATCGAATACATTCATTATGTTTCTCATATTACCAAAGCACGATGTTTTTTGATATTTGACCAAATAAAGGAATTCTCCCTTCACTTGCAGAGCCCCTGAATTCACCCCTGTGATAATTAGGGGTCATCCTGTCTTCTGGAAGAGTTCAAATTATTAAAATCGCTGAAGACGCCGCCTTCATAAATAATGGTAAACAGTTCATCATCTCACGCAACGACTACTAGGTATATATTATGACACACCCCGTAGAAAATTATAAAAACAACAATTTCTTGCCGGGTGTTAATGACATTTCATATGTTTTTGTATGCGAGCTTTCTGATTGGCCGGCTGCACGTGGCCGAATATTTTTTGCCGCCCTGAAACATGATACCTCTCGACATCTTCATACACTTGTCTCTGAAATTTTAAAGAGAGACAACATATATATAGTTCTTCGGCTTCACAATTCTCGGAATGTAGTGATGTACAGTTTATTATCTGTTTTATTGCCATGGAGGAAAATCTATTCCGATAAATTAAACAGATCCATGAGTTTGCTTGCATAAAACAATAATTCTTAGTGACCACTGAAACGATTTTGTTTTTTTTTTCCACCGTTAGTATTATTAGTATTAGGTAGGTGCATGTAGACAAAAATGATGAGGAAAATGACAAACAATCTAAGGATTTGGGTGCTTTCTTGGCTCACGTTGAACAAACTATAAGAGACACAAGACATGTACCTATGAAGATCATGATGACCCACAAAAAATCCATCTTTCAAGAATAGTCCATATTATTATTAATACACAGCAAAAAATTCATTCGAAATTTTCCGACTATTTTCATTATTTAACAAATAGAACTTAAGAAAAATCCATACTTCAGTAACCTTCAGTATTTTATTTAGATGAAATATGGCCATTTCACAAATGTGTGTACCTATACTTTTCAAAATAACAAATTCAAGGAGAATAAATCAAATTGGGCGTTCAATGATTCAGGAAGACAGCTCGCCTATCACAATGGGCACAGTACAGTATAGTGGTTGTGATAGGGACGTTCGTGTTTTCAGATTGAAAATTAAAATTTTTAAATGGGACAACTTGTAAATGTTTATAAAGATCTTTAGCTCACGATCGAATTGGCGGAAATTTTGTTATGTTATAGTAGGATAGGTCATTAGAAAAAAGTGATTTTGTATGTTTAGTTTCTGAGATATAAGCGGCCAAAGTTCGTAAAAACGTCGTATTGGGGTAGGATTGACAAAGAAAAAACTGTTTTTTAGTCGAAATAAGACAAAGTAAGGATGAAAATGTATTGATCGGAACTCATAAACATGTTCAATTATAATCTTATTGATGATAGTACATTAATGTGTATACGGGGCATAGTAAAAAAAACGTTTTTCCGAATTTTTTTCCAGCATTATTTTAAAACCAACAAGTTATATTTTGTTAAGATAACATAGTTTCTGTCTATTGTAGGCGAAAAACGTGTTTTGTTTCTTGATGAATCTCTCTGCTTGAAATATATATATTTTTTTAATTTTCGAGTATACCCCTACACTGAAAACAATTGACAGATCGTTTTTGATTACAAAATAAGGAATTAATTGCTACTGACCATTGAATAACAGATAGGGTAACATTCTGACAAACTCAATTGTTCAATTACCAGCAAGAGATGAACTTCGCCATTTCAGTATACCATTTTAACTGTACTGAATAAAGATTATTATTATTATTATTATTATTACCTTTCATTTAGATAAAGGGTGCGTTACACTTTTTTTTAGGTCATTTACAATGTTTTTATTGAATATCTAGAAATATTTTACTCACAATATTTTGAAAATGTTGAGTATCTTATACGATAGTTTTATCAACTTTGTATGTTGCGTTTCTAAGATATGCATTTTTGAAGTTTACGGTATTACGATATATGGGGTAACCTATCGATTTAACAAAATTTTATGGAACCTTTCGACACATTCAATTCTATTATAAATCTTTTCGAAATCAATTATTTGATACTATAAACAACACAAACCATACTCAACAACAATTTGGAACTCAACAAAAAAAACGAATTATAAATAACGATTTCTAACATAAAAAGTCAATTAATATTATGGAAATTATAATATAACAAATCGAAACTAATTAGTTATAAACAACATAATCAACAATTTACATAAAGAAACTATCAAAAAACAAACAATAACCAAAACCCAAATTCAATTAAAATTATTAATATTGTTATTGATTGGTCTATTTGCGCAATCTAAAACATTTCTCAATAGTGTATGACTAGGGTACTTTATTGTTTCTATTTGAAATTGATATGCATAATCCTGAACCTGGACTATTACGCTGTCGCATAGCGTCCGGGTTTAGGAATGCTATAAAGTATCAACTGTGGATATCCTTTACCTTTAGTATTATTCCTGATGCACCTTCAAATGAACGTATTCTAGGCTACTACTGTACCTGCAAAAGTGGAACAAGAACAGTGGGATGCTGTTCCCATATTTGCAGCGTACTTTGGTACCTAGGATATGCTCGTCATCAAGAAACAATAAAGTAGGTACCCTAGCCATGAACTATTAAACAATGTTTCAGATTGCGCAAATAGACCAATAAATAACAATTTAATCATATTATTTGAATTTAGGATTTGTTTATTGTTTGTTTTTTGAGAGTTCAATCATATAAATTGTTGTTTATAACTAATTAGTTTCAATTTCGATTTAGAGTTCACTACTCAATACACTATAAGATTTTCACTACCTAAGGGTTCACTAAAGCACGACGCGTGTTTCGCTATACAATAGCTTCATCAGGTTCATTTCGATTTGTTATATTATAATTTCCATAATATTAATTGACTTTTTATGTTAGAAGTCGTTATTTATAATTCGATTTTTTTAGACTATACTGTTGAGTTCCAAATTGTTGTTGAGTATGGTTTGTGTTGTTTATAGTATCAAATAATTGATTTCGAAAAGTTTTATAATAGAATTGAATGTGTCGAAAGGTTCCATAAAATTTTGTTAAATCGATAGGTTACCCCATATATCGTAATACCGTAAACTTCAAAAATGCATATCTTAGAAACGCAACATACAAAGTTGATAAAACTATCGTATATGATAGTCAACATTTTCAAAATATTGTGAGTAAAATATGGTCCAAATTAACGGAACAGTTTTCTAGATATTCAATAAAAACATTGTAAATGACCTAAAAAAAGTGTAACGCACCCTTTATCTAAATGAAAGGTAATATTGTCAGAATGTTACCCTATCTTTTATTCATTGGTCAGTAGCAATTAATTCCTTTTTTTGTAATCAAAAACGATCTGTCAATTGTTTTCAGTGTAGGGGTATACTCGAAAATTAAAAAATATTTATATATATATATATATATATTTCAAACAGAGAGAGTCATCAAGAAACAAAACATGTTTTTTCGCCTACAATAGACTGAAACTATGATATCTTAACAAAATATAACTTGTCGGTTTTAAAATAGTGCTGGAAAAAAAAATCTGAAAAACGATTTTTTTGACTATGCCCCGTATAAACCCTAATATACTATCATCAATAAGATTATAATTGAACATGTTTATGAGTTCCGATCAATACATTTTCATCCTTACATTGTCTTATTTCGACTAAAAAAACAGTTTTTTTCTTTGTCAATTCTTTCCCCAATACGACGTTTTTACGAACTTTGGTCGCTTATATCCCGGAAACTAAACTTACAATAGTTATTTGTGCAACCAGTTGGGAAAAGCACTATTTTTCGTTATGAGCGAATTTCTGCGGAACGAGCGAAGCGAGTTCCGCAAAAGAAAGCGAGTTACGAAAAATAGGGTTTCCCAACATGATCCACACAATATTTTTTCTAATTTTGATATGTAATCCTTTTTCATTCAAGTTGAAAATATAAAAAAAATATATGTTTAAAAAACTGAAACACACGCTTTCAACGCACTAAAAATTAAAAAATAATTTTAATATTCTACTATGCCGAAAAGCATGGGGTGCTGTTTCGTTAGGTATCTTTGAGAAACATAATACTTTTAGAATAAGATCCCAGAGCCGGCAAACCTACCTCATTTTAGCAAAGCTGAAATTTTAAGTATGACTAGTGTGGTATGTAGTTGAGAACGTATGCGTTTGCTTGAAAAAAAAACAAATAATTTCTCAATTTCGATGGAAAAATAAAAAAAAATCGTCGGGAGTGGGGATTCGAGCCCTTGCCAGTTTTTTATTTCAGAGCTTAGATCTTGCGCCTTAGACCGCTTGGCCAACTGGACGATATTAATTGTCAAACGCATTACGATACTTCAACGTGAGTGAGAAAGTTTTATATGTACTTTTATACCTGCTACGTAAAAGGGCCCCTCTTTCAAGCTAGCAAGTATGCATACGTTCTTAACTACATATCACACTACTCATACCTGTATGAATAATTTTTGGTATGTTGAATAATATCTCTTTTTTCTCTTAACTCTCTTTTCTTCCCTCTCAACTCTCTTTGAAGGACCTTTTTCACTTTTTTTTTGCCACAGACGATACAGGAAGATTTTGGAAAGTATTCTTCCTCAAGAGCCCATCGTCTGTCTATAGACTCGCTCAATCCTAGATTAGTAGCACCAGAACGTTACGTTCATTTTCTCACGGAAAATGATGAAAACTTATTCCAATACAATAGTATCCTTTTGCCAAGAGTCATATTGAGGTACACAACAATAATGATTTGAACTAGAATCACTCATTTTTTCACTCGAGGACGTACAATAGTCAACAGAACATTCATCAGGTAAACAAGAATTTCATTAATAACAACAATTAAAAGAGATTCGACAAGTTTCAGGTATAGAATGGCTAAAATCATATAAACAATGTACGTATGTATAGTTTCAAAAATCGACACCAGAGGCAGTATCCGTGATTTTGAATTCCCAATGGCGCACGGAACTTGAATTGCAATATGTCATTTGAAAGCCCCTGAAAAACTGTATCCAGAACAGTCAAAATTATTCCTCCAACTGACATCTGTCAAAAATAAAAAAAGGCAGAGTTCAAAACTTTGCCATTTAATTATTCAAAATCTATCAGATGGATTAGAACTGAATTCGGCAGGGACAAACACAACAAGAACATCAAATTCGGTCTGCAGTTGGAGCTTTCCACCGTTTCGTCTGGCGCTACGAATGTTTAATTTTTCTCCTGGGCGTTACATAACATTTTGTGCTACTACGTGTAATAATAATAAATAATGATGAGATTTATTTATTATAATTTTCTTTCACCTGCTCAACCCGAAATAGCTCAAAGTTACTGCTATTAATTCCGGCGGCTTTTATTCCGGAGGACTTCTTGCGGGCGTCTTTTTTTCCGCGACTTTTTCTCCGGTAGCGATTCCTTCAAACTGACCAGCCGGTCCTTGCCCAATGACGCAATAAAATCATATTATCATCTGTTGAATACAAAGAATCTCGCACGAAAACATATGGGAAATTGGCCCTCGGTCGAATTGGCTGAAATTGTATCGTGTTATAGTAGGATGGGTCATTAGAAAAAAGTGTGAGTTTAAATGATTTTTTCTAATTTTGACATTTAAAGTGACACTTTTAAAAACTCGTTGACGTTATCAAATGTTATACTTCTCATCACCAGTTACTTTTCGCAACTGGTGACTTAACATTTCAGCTCTGCTAAAATGAGGTAGGTTTGCCGGCTCTGGGATCTTATTCTAAAAGTATTATGTTTCTCAAAGATACGTAACCAAAAAGCACCCCATGCTTTTCGGTATAGTCGTTGAATATTAAAATTATTTTTTAATTTTTAGTTCGTTAAAAGCGTGTTCTTCAGTTTTTTTAAACATATATTTCATATATTTTCAACTTGAATTAAAAAGGATCACATATCAAAATTAGAAAAAATATTTTGAGAAACACGTTGAAAAACTCTATTTTTTTTTATTGGTGCCCCTTTTTACCCATTTAAAGCATGCCTCAGCGTGTTTAAATCGAACTTTAAAAAACGGGCGTTTTTTTAAGGTAACCATGACAACATCAACAAATCGAGAAACGTGAAGTCTAAATGACAAATTTTTGATTATTGATCTGACAGGAGTACCTTGTAACGTCAAATAATATATTACTCACAATTCGTTCATTTATATGTGCTTCTCCATCCATTTGATGAACTTTTCATATTCTTTTTTATATATATCACTGGATTTTCGCAGTATTAACCGCGATTCTGCCTCACTATTCAAAAAATCGATATTAGAATCATTCATTTTTGAGCTCTGGTGACAACAAATATTGATCTTTGGTAACAAATTGCAAATGAATGTTTTTCTCATTTCCATGACAACGAAAGGTATACTGATGTCACATCACGAATTCAACCTTCTTGCATTATTAGTTCTTATTTCTATTTTTTGTAGTAATAATACCAGTATATATGATTTCAAAGTGCACCAATAAAAAAAAATAACGTAAAGTATTCGTGGATAACTGGTCTTAAAAACACTTGCTCTATTTCGAAAAATCGCGCGTGTTTTAAAGCCCTTTTTATCCACTTATACTTTAATATACTATTTCGTAACTCGCTTTCTTTTGCGGAACTCGCTTCGCCCGTTCCGCAGAAATTCGCTCATTACGAAAATAGTGCTTTTCCCAACTGGTTGCACAAATAACTATTGTATGTTTAGTTTCCTAGATATAACCGGCCAAAGTTCGTAAAAACGTCGTATTGGGGTAGGATTGACAAAGAAGAAAACTGTTTTTTTAGTCGAAATAAGACAATGTAACGATGAAAATGTATTGATCGGAACTCATAAACATGTTCAATTATATTATAATCTTATTGATGATAGTACATTAGAGTTTATACGGGGCATAGTCAAAAAAATAGTTTTTCCGAAAAAAAATTCCAGCACTATTTCAAAACCAACAAATTATATTTTGTTGAAATAACATTGTTTCAGTCTATTGTAGGCGAAAAAAAGTGTTTTGTTTCTTGATGGCTCTCTCTGTTTGAAATATATATATATTTTTTAATTTTCGAGTATACCCCTATACTGAAAACAATTGACGCATCGTTTTTTATTACAAAAAAAAGGATTGATTGCTACTGACCATTGAATAAAAGATAGGGTAACAGTCTGGCTAAGATGCCTAGAAACCCAGACATCTTAATTCTGACCTACTCAATTGCTCAATATTACCTATCATTTAGATAAAGGGTGCGTTACACTTTTTTTTAGGTCATTTGCAATGTTTTTATTGAATATCTAGAAAACTGTTCCGTTAATTTGGACCATATTTTACTCACAATATTTTGAGAATGTTGAAGATCATATACGATAGTTTTATCAACTTTGTATGTTGCGTTTCTAAGATAGGCATTTTTGAAGTTTACGGTATTACGATATATGGGGTAACCTATCGATTTAACAAAATTTTATGGAACCTTTCGACACATTCAATTCTATTATCAAACTTTCCGAAATCAATTATTTGATACTATAAACAACACAAACCACACTCAACAATTTGGAACTCAACAGTATAGACTCAAAAAAATTATAAATAACGACTTCTAACATAAAAAGTCAATTAATATTATGGAAATTATAATATAACAAATCGAAATGAACCTGATGAAGCTATTGTATAGCGAAACACGCGTCGTGCTTTAGTGAACCCTTGGTAGTAAAAATCTCATAGTGTATTGTAGTAGTGAACTCTAAATCGAAATTGAAACTAATTAGTTATAAACAACACAAACAACAATTTATATAATTGAACTCTCAAAAAACAAACAGTAAGCAAATCCTAAATTCAAATAATATTATTAATATTGTTATTTATTGGTCAATTTGCGCAATCTAAAACATTGTTTAATAGTTCATGGCTAGGGTACTTTATTGTTTCTTGATAACGAGCATATACTAGGTACCAAAGTACGCTGCAAATATGGGAACAGCATCCCACTGTTTTTGCTCCACTTTTGCAGGTACAGTAGTAGCAGGTGCATCAGGAATAATACTAAAGTTGATAGTTCATAGCATTCCTAAATCTGGACGCTATGCGGCAGCGTAATAGTCCAGGTTCAGGATTACGCATATCAATTTCAAATAGAAACAATAAAGTACTCTAGCCATAAGCTATTGAGAAATGTTGTAGATTGCACAAATAGACCAATCAATAACAATATTAATAATTTTATTTGAATTTGGGTTTTGGTTATGGTTTGTTTTTTGAGAGTATCATTATGTAAATTGTTGATTATGTTGTTTATAACTAGTTTCAATTTCGATTTGTTATATTATAATTTCCATAATATTAATTGACTTTTTATGTTAGAAGTCGTTATTTATAATTCGACTGTTGAGTTCCAAATTGCTGTTGAGTGTTGTTTATAGTATCAAATAATTGATTTCGAAAAGTTTTATAATAGAATTGAATGCGTCGAAAGGTTCCATAAAATTTTGTTAAATCGGTAGGTTACCCCATATATGGTAATACCGTAAACTTCAAAAATGCGTCTCTTAGAAACGCAACATACATCGTATATGATAGTCAACATTTTCAAAATATTGTGAGTAAAATATGGTCCAAATTAACGGAACAGTTTTCTAGATATTCCATAAAAACATTGTATATGAACTAAAAAAAGTGTAACGCACCTTTTATCTAAATAAAAGGTAATATTGAACAATTGAGTTCGTCAGAATGTTACCCTATCTTTTATTCAATGGGCAGTAGCAATTAATTTTTTGTGTAATAAAAAACGATCTGTCAATTGTTTTCAGTATAGGGGTGCTTAGATGATTTCCTATCAATCCAGGGATACAATGTTATGATTATATTAATTTTTATTATTGTTGTTACTGGATACTGTATTTTTTTTCCATAAGAGGTAACATTGTAATCGATATGTGTACTTTGAAGCATCAGAATAAAATCTATCTATACTCGAAAATTAAAAAATATATATATTTCAAACAGAGAGAGTCATCAAGAAACAAAACAGGTTTTTCCGCCTACAATAGACTGAAACTATGTTATCTTAACAAAATATAACTTGTTGGTTTTAAAATAGTGCTGGAAAAAAAATCCAGAGAAACGATTTTTTTGTCCATGCCCCGTATACACCCTAATGTACTATCATCAATAAGATTATAATTGAACATGTATATGAGTTCCTATCAATACATTTTCATCCTTACTTTGTCTTATTTCGACTAAAAAACAGTTTTTTCCATGGAAGCCTCTCCAAGGATGAGAACACGCTATCAACGCACTAAAAAGTAAAAAATAATTTTAATATTCAATGACTAAAAGCGTGGGGTGCTTTGTCGAAATCAATTAAAATAGTCCAAGATCCCAGAGCCGGCAAACCTACGTCATTTTAGCAAAGCTGAAATTTTGAGCATATGTGAACATGTTTACAAGTCATGCCACCTATGAACATACTAATGGAGGTTGATCACTCTTAAACAGTATTTACGATTCAGAATTACATAAAGAACCCCGCACAATAGCATAGGAAATTGGCCCACAGTGGGATTTGCCTGAAATTTACATATGTTATTGGTATTGTGTTTCTGATCAAATATTCTCATGGGCCCAATCCTCTAAGACCAATGATTTAGCTCTCAGGGCCGTATTTAGTATAGGGGCCCAACAAACAAAAAACAAAATTACAATGGATTAAAAATCAAAATAAGGAATGCTATCAAACTTGAATGTACAGTTTGTTGTAATATCTCCAAAAAAAACTTTGAAATTGTGGATGGCTACATTCTTGCTGTACTAGGTGTTTACTTCACTGATGGGCGATATACTGACAGCACGATATTGGAAAATGAATACGAAAATGATTCAGGGTATGAGAAACATACTCCTCGTCGACAGAGGGTACAGAGATGCAATACCCCTTTTAAATCGAATGGGGATTAATAACAAAATGCCAGCGTTTATACAACCAGGAGAAAAACAACTCTCAACTGAAGCACCAAACGATAGCCGATTGGTTACAAAGTCTCCATGGGCAATAGAAAGTCGTAATGGCCATTTTAAGTGAATTTTTAAATTCTTTGATCACGTGTTAAATATTCAACATGTTCAACACTTAGAAGACGTTTATCTTATTGCTGGCGCTATTATTAACATATATTATCCACCAATTCTAACGGCAAATGCTACAGTTGAACTAGCAAGAACTATGTTAGCCAGGTCTACACATATTAATCTTGTTCAACAACGGGTGAAAGAAGAACGTTTACTTAATCGACGTGGATTATGGCAGCAACTTAATAATGAGCATGTATCTCGATTTACACACCTATCTATGGACTAGGTACTCAAGAAACGTGACGTTTGGAACCTATCAAATTAAATTATCAGCGTCCTATGTCCAAGACAGAATACTTAGAGATGATCATGAGTCAATTGAAATTGATCTTGCGGTGAATGAACCTGGATTTATTAGACTCGAGAGTGTTTTCTTGATTCAGAATGAGAGAAAAATATCAAGTATTTATTCAATACACTATGCATGAAAACTTGCCCGACGAGAATAATGAAGAAGATGTATTGATAATAGGCTACTACTGCAGTTGCAAATCAGGGGAAAAGAACACTAGTAACATGCGCTCATATTTAAAGCATATTGTGGTATTTGGGATTTGCCCGCCATAATAAAAATGTGAATTATCTATCGACTTCTGTGTAACATAATATTAAGGATGCCGCAAATCGTCCAGTGCAAGATGCGATACTCCAGCAGCTGTATGTTTTCGAGTATTATTTTGATAATGAGTGCTTAACTTTTTTGTTCACTTCCACCACCCTCGTTTCAACTTTTTTAGTTATGAATTAGATATAGTTTTAATAAGATAGTAGAGTTATATTTATATTATAGAGTTAGATAATTCAAAAAGTAAATGACCGATTTCAACAATCAAAACGTCGTAGTTATTATTTGTTCCTGTTTCTATCTTCCTTAAAAAGCTACAAGTCCTACATAAAGTTTATAGGTTAGGTCGGCCATCTTGGATATCAAGATGGTGACCACTTTTGTTATGTACACAAAGAGAGCTTCATTCATCTATCAAACGAGCTATCAATTACTGAAATAGGACAAGAAATAAGAAAGTGATAACAAAATGAATTTGATTCGGTTTTTTGTGGATCACTTGGCAAATACAGTTTTACTAAATACGGTCCTGTAGGACAAAACATGTTTCACAGAGGACTTGTGCTAAAAGACAAATGCTAAGATTTTGCAATGTTTCTTATTTAATTAAATTCTAATAGGAAATAAAGAAATTATGGGCTTGAGAGAAAAGTGTCATTGTTTATTTGGCACCTATACTAAATACGGCCCTGAGAGCTGAATCATTGGTCTTAGAGGATTGGGCCCATGAAAACATTTGATCAGAAACTCAATACCGATAACATATGTTAATTTCAGGCAAATCCCAGTGTGGGCCAATTTCCTATGCTATTGTGCGGGGTTCTTTATAAATATTTTTCACAGATGCGGATTATGAGAAATGTTAATATACTTATTTTCGTCAGAAAGCCCTGTATATGTGTGAGAGCTCAACTAGCGACTTGCCGGTGGCTAGGTTTCAATAGAACTCGTCCCGATTATTCCTACACATTACACATTTGAGACGCTTTATTCTTCACATATGGCCATTTAATGTTTTTTTCAAGTTACGGGGTTAACACTCGGCGATTTACAGTAAAAAGGCATTAAAGAATGAAACTTGATACGTCGTGCCTTATGAGTTATATCAGATTTTTTCCGCTACGGAGTTCAGAGTTGAATGTATGGTGTCATAATAACAATATATGCTCATTTAGAAGTACCCCACATTGTTAAGAAATATTATATAATATACTGTAAAATGAATCTAATGAATTAATAAATGGTTGAAGAATATTTCTGTAGTAAGCCTGAATCCAATAAACGATTTATGTTTTTGTTTGCGGCTAGGTATAGCTACAAGTGATTTGATCATTCGTATTTAATATGAATTCAATATTTATTCACTTCCCTCATATTAGCCGAATATTCTATTCGCTATATTGCGAGAAAATGAAGGGGAATAATACAAACAATTCGAATTAAATATAAACTGTATTAGAGCCAGTTTTGTTCTGTACAGGGTGTTATGTAAGTACGTGGCCAAAC
This sequence comes from Gonioctena quinquepunctata, assembly GCA_018342105.1. Classification (NCBI taxonomy): domain Eukaryota; kingdom Metazoa; phylum Arthropoda; class Insecta; order Coleoptera; family Chrysomelidae; genus Gonioctena; species Gonioctena quinquepunctata. The sequence continues at coordinate 525,439 of JAFIRS010000024.1, read as the reverse complement.
TTGAAGGGGTGATTCTTTGAGTGATTCTAAGACGAAAAGTTCATATAACCAAAGGTCCGGTAATGCTTTGTTTTCAAGATACAGGGTGTCAACATTTTTAAAAGAAATCGTTTTTTCCTAAATATCTTCATAATCCTTCAGCCGATTTTGTTGAAATGTGGCAGTGTTATTTGGTGTTAGTAGGGGGCTGATTTAGCCCTGACTAGATTGAAATCATCATGTCCAGTGGCGTCCCGGAAGGCACCTTAACCAATATTTTTGACCGAAAAAATGTGCGCCACTGACTTTTTGCTATTTTAAACTAAAACTTTTTTATTTCCAACATTTTTTTCGTATCCTGCTTTTTTTTGGAGAAAAAACATAAAAACCACTGGGACAACATAATAAAAAAAAATTACTACCAAACCATCAAAAACTGGGGTGTACTTGTTATTTTTTTCCATATCAATAGTCTATTCTACTCTCAGAAATTGTTATCAAAAGTAATGCAAGCAATAATTTTTTTTATTAATTATTAAAAAATGTTGTTATTGTTGTCCATGGATATGCAGTAACAATCAATCAATCAAAAATATGCTTTATTGTCGAAGACATAAATCTTATTGACAAAGCTTGCACTACAAATACTAAAAATATAGATATTTTACAATTGTTTGTTAGATTCTAATAAAAGAAAATAACATACATTTCAATATTCAACATAGGACATAAAATTAACAATAAGCATTATAGTTATGAATTAATAAATATTTTTAGAAACACACAAACAATCAAAAATACTATCTGTGTTACCACAAAGATAACACAGGGCAAATACAAAGTAAAAAATAAATATAATTGAATATCACATTGTCAAGATTAAAAATAACCAAGCACATTATTTATTTTAAAATAATTACATTATTTGGTTAAAAATAACTACTCAATTAATCAAAATATCACATAAAAATTTATGTATGGTTGAATAATATATATTAAAATATATTAAATATATATTAAAAAATAATAAAATGTTAACTAATAGGACCACTCATGTTTTTATTGAGGAAATCTTGAACTTCGTAAAATCCATAAGAATGAGTTTCACCGATTTCCTGAATAAATGGAGGGATTCAATGGTTTTGATGCTGGCTGGAAGATGGTTATATAGTTTTGCAGCATTATAAATAATGGAGTTTTTTATCAAATTGAAAGCTGGAATGGGTAGCCTTAGGTTGTTATTTTGGCGGGTGGAACCAGAAATGGTATCATATGTTGATTTATTTTTATATACTAAACATACCGATTCGAGAATGAAAACAGATGGAATGGTGAGGAGTTTTTGCTTTCTGAAAAGTTCTTTACAAGATACTCGAGGTCCAACCCCGCAGATATAGCGTACTGCGCGTTTCTGGAGAGTGAATATTATGTTGAAGCACTGTTTGTTGCAGGTACCCCAAAAAGAGATACCATACCTGACATGCGACTCAAATAAGGCATGGTAAACTACTTTTGCAGTTGTCTCACCCAATTCTCTTGAGATAACACGTAGAGCATAGCACCCTTTAGACAGCTTTTTACTAAGATGACGAACATTTTCTTCAAATTTGAGTTTACAGTCTAAGTGAATCCCTAGAAACGTGTTGAAATTATTAGATGAAATAATATCATTCCCCAGGGAAATATCCGATATATCGCATTGAAATGATAAGAGATTCGTTTTGTTAATGTTGAATGAAAGCCACACTCTCACAGCATCAATATCCCTAGACATTTTGCTAAAAAGTTTGTTAGGGTTTTGATCATGCCACAGGATCGTTGTGTCGTCTGCGAAAATAGTGAATACACCTTCAGTCTTAATATTCGCAAGGTCATTAAAATATAACAAGAACAGGATAGGTCCAAGCACAGAGCCCTGAGGTACACCATGTTTAATAAAACCTATATTGGAAAAGCTCTTGGTCTTTACAATTTGCGTTCTTTGGCTTGAGTAAGACTCGAACCAGTAATGGCTATGGCCTCTAAGCCCGTAATGGTGGAGCTTACGAAGCAATATTTGATGATTCACACAGTCAAATGCTTTTGACAAATCACAAAATATTGCGGCGCTTGCTTCTTTCGAATTTAGATTTGAGTATACATTCTTTAGAAAATAAAAAATTGCATCTCCAGTACTTTTGTTAGGTTGAAAACCGAATTGTTGAGGATGTAGAATTTTTTGGTGAGCCAAGAAGTCCATCAATCTAGTTTTTACCAATTTTTCGATAATTTTTCCCAGGGTTGGAATTAAAGAGATAGGTCGAAAATTTGATGGCTCGGAGGGGTCACCACCCTTATACAGGGGGATCACTATACTGGTTTTTAGGAAGTCTGGGAAAATTCCTCTGGTAAAAGAATCATTAATAAGGTGGACCAGCAGTTCGAGAACGAAGATTGGCAAATTTTGGAAGATTTTTATTGAAATATTGTCAATGCCACTGGTAGTTTTGTTTTTTATATGATTTATTGTATACATCAGTTCCTCGAGATTTGTCTCGTGTAATACAAATGTTTTGGGAGTGTAAAATTTATTCAGATAAAACAGTGGATCTGTAGCAGCTTCAATATTTTCAGAGAGTCTCTCGGATATAGAGCAATAGTATTCATTGGAGTGTATTGGAATCCGGTGTTGTATTTGATTTTATGTTATTTTTTCCTCTAAACTCATTCACAACCCGCCAGGTTTCTTTAATAGTATTATTACTGTTTGATATTCTGTTGTGGAAGTAATTCTTTATGGCGGTTCCAATAACACCTCTGTAAATTTGTTTATATTTTATGTAATAGTTATGGAAGTCAATATCATTAGTGAATTTTTTGATATAATGAAGGCATCTCAGATTACTTGCAGATGTTCGGATTCCTTTAGTTAACCAAAATTTCTTGTTTTTATTTTTATTTCTTATTTTCTGCATAGGAAAGGAGGATTCAAAACAATCAGAAAGTAGGGTATAAAAGGAAAGAAAGGGATCGTTAGAGTACAACACCACATTCCAATCTTTATTCAGACATTTGGTGTAAAATTTATCATAATTCGTTTTGCTGAATAGTCTACCAAATTTAAATTTACCTTCAAAATTTTCACAGAAAATCCTCGCATTACACCAGACAGCCTCATGATCGGATATGTTTGCTGAGATAACCGCGCAAGTTACATTTTCTTCACTCAAATTGGTGCAAATGTAATCGATTTTGCTTTCCGAGAGTTGTGAGATTCGGGTTGGACCATTAGTATGCATCGATAAATTAAATGTTTCAGGTAAGTTTTGAAGTTGTTGTGTCAGGAGTGAGTTTGTATCATCATAGTTAATGTTAAAGTCTCCCGCCAAAATAACCGTAGCCTTATTAGGTGGTAAGTTGAAAAGAAGAGTTTCCAGTTTTTTTATAAATATAAAACCATCTGCACTAGGTGACCTGTATATACATAGCACAAAAATATTTGCTTTACTAGAGTAGGCCAAGGAAAATTCAAGACAAGATTTTTATTTATGATTAAACAATTAAAATTACACGAAAGTCATCTTTTGAATAACTGTTTTCGATGAAACAAAGAACTTCAATTATTACTGCAGTGTTTTGAAAGTAAAGTTAGAGTGCCATGGAAGGAAAAACAATTGTTCAAACAAATTTGACTTTGACATAACTTGAAACAGTGCATACGTAATTATTTGAAGTATTTTTAAGAGTTTTAGGCTATAACATTTGTTACTGATATTAGAAAATGGTTCGGTTTACAAACTCAGAAATGGCCGATATGCATTTTGTCTATGGAATGGCCCAAGGCAATTCTAGAGCGGCTAGACGCATTTATCAAGAAAGATATCCTCATCGCATTGTACCAAATAGACAAACATTTGTAAGAATACACGAAAGGCTGTGCGAATCAGGCACCTTTCAAAGGTCGGCTGCTCTTATTGGGAGACCTGCATCGGTAAGAACAGTGGAGCTGGAGGAAGCAGTTTTATGTGGAGTTGAGCGTAGCCCCAATAGAAGTACACGCAAAATTGCCCAACAATTAAACATTTCTCACTTTACTGTATGGAAGATTTTAAGGGACTATGAACTGTATCCTTACCACACACAGCGTGTGCAAGCGGATTTTCCCAAGCGAGTTGTTTATTCTACTTGGCTTTTGCAACAACAGGCAGCATCTCCGATATTTATATCCCGTATATTGTTTACCGATGAAGCGTATTTTTCATTCATTATCAACAACAATTTTCCGTGAATGTTTGGGTTGATATTGTGGGTGAATATCTCATTGGACCTCATGTTTTACCCCCGAGATTAAATGGTCAAGAGTATCGTCATTTCTTGAATTTGTGTTACCTGTATTATTAGAAAATGTCCCACTGGTAGTAAGAGGAGCAATGTGGTTCATGCACGATGGGGCCACAAATCCCTTTAGATTTCTTCCTTTGGGGACATTTAAAGTCCCTCGTTTATAAAACTCCAGTCAACACTGAAGAAGAATTAATCCAACGGATACGGGACTCATGTGATCAGATAAGACATACGCCGGAAATATTTCAACGTGTCCGGCAATCGGTGTTAAGACGAGATAATAATGCTTGCATTGAAGTTGAAGGAGGACAATTTGAGCAACTTTTGTAAGTTTTATGTTACTTATTGTTAAATGTGTTCTTACTAAAAAAAATCATTTGTTTAAGTGTGGTTTTAATGAAGGGTTCTTCTTGTTTCATGTTTTTTTATTTCCAGCGTCATTACATAACAATAAAGTGATTTTAATTTTTTTTCTCAAAGACAAAGCAAAATACGAAAATATGCTAAAAAAAAAAGTTGTAGTTTTAGTAGCTCAATGCGAAAACAATACAAAAATTGCAAAAAAATCAGTGGCGCACATTTTTTTGTCAAAAATATTGATTAACACGTTCACTGCTCGTGGCACGGATCCGTGCCAGACTGAGTTTTCAGGCAGTGCGCATGGCACGGATCCGTGACGCATGAACATTCTCACTTTAATTGCCAGTAGGAACTGAGCGATAGTTGAAGGTGGACGTTGACGAGTGTGTAGCATACTTATTGGGACTTCTAAAAAGTTAGTTCGTTTCGGATTTTTTTTTTACAAAGAATTTTATTATTTACTTAAAAACAAATAGCCGCTTCTGGGCATGTCTTCCAGCAAAATGTAGCAGTGAAAGGGTTAAGGTGCCTTCCGTGGCGCCATTGGACATGATATTTTTAATCTAGTCAGGGATAAATCAGTCCCTTGCTACCCCAAATAATACTGGTGAATTTCAACAAAATCGACCAAAGGATTATTAAGATATTTAGGAAAAAACTATTTCTTTTAAAAATGTTGACACCCTGTACCTTGAAAACGAAGCATTACCGGACCTATGTTTATATGATCTTTTCGTCTTAAAATTACCCAAAGAGTATCCCTTCAAGTTTGCCACGTACTTACATAACACCCTGTTTATAGCCACAATTTTGTACCAGCCACTATCTACACAGTTTCTTCATTGAGATAGGTACTAACTACCTTTAAGAGTATACTTTGTGGAGAGTTACTTCAAAAATGAACACATATAAAATTATAATTATAAATGTTTTGAACATAATATACGTTCCCTTCTCAATTGGGAAACCACGAGAAGCTTTTCTAAGAATCCACTCCACAATTTTTTTGCTAAAATGCATTTTTCCGACCTCGTCAATATTTGCTCAGTTTTTTTCAGCTAGTTTATCTCTCAAAGTAGTCCTGGTTACTACATGAAGCTAATTTTTCTCTTGTGTACGTTGCTTCTGTTCTTTTTAATCTATTTTCTGGCACTATCGTGTGATCTAGAACATAAAAGATTACAAATTTAGAGATGAGTATCCAAGTTACTGTATACTGTATTATTTGACTCCAAAGTAACATTTAAGACACACATTGATAATATTGTCTCTAAATCATTCAAATTATTAGGTTTCATTCAAAGATCTTCAGATCAATTTTCCATTTGCACTTCCAAGATATTGTACTGCTCTCTCGTTCGATCAGTTATTGAATATAATTGTATGATATGGTGTCCGTTTTATCAAGCAGATATCAATAAAATTGAGAGAGTTCAAAATAAATTTTTAAGGTCGTGTGCATTTAAACTTGGTTATCAGAGGAGAGACTATGAATATTCTGACATTTTGAACATATTAAATTTATCAAGTTTAGAACATCGAAGAGCTGAAATAGACTTAAGATTCCTGCACAAGGTTATAAATGGAGCTATAAGTTGTCCAAATTTAATTGAACTCTTTAATCTAAATGTCAATCCCAGAAGAACAAGAATTCCAAACTGTTATGGTTCCTCATCACATTACGAACTATGGTCAAAATGAGTCAACTAAAGATAGTTAAATTAGCAAATAAAAATAGTGAAATAATTGATATATTCGATACATCCACATATTCATTCAAAAGTCAAATGAGGCACATTCATTTGTTATAACTTAGTATTAGTTTATTATGTTTATATTTGTAGATATATATATATATATATATATATATATATATATATATATAGAAAATAAGAATTGTCTCTTAAATATTTATGTTTTTTGTAATTTGGCATGTCCGTAAATAAATAAATAAAATGGTAAACCATGCCACGATGTGTTTTATAATCGGGAAACGGCCAATTAAGTGTAAAGCCACTTGATTAAAAAGATAACCCATTTGAAGATAATCTAATATTATATTTGGTTCCAGAAAACAATTTGTGAACTAATGACGTAAAATTTTAGAATTAAAAAGGCATATACCTATATATCAACAATCTTATAGTGGACGCTTCATTCAATGGTTTGTTTTCGACTTAATTTGTTATAGAAATATTATTCAGTCAATTTTCAAAAATGTTTCTGCAATATTATTTTTTGTTGAAAAGAGAAACATTCTCGATTGAATATTGAATAGAAAGATTTTTCTGTGAATTGAAAAATCCACGATAAAAATTAAGTAATTTTTTGTGAATATCTAACAGAAAACAACTATTTCACCGGCTAAAGCCACGCTGGACATTGAACTACATCTGATAGATATTGAGAAAGGACCCTAACTCAAGAGAAAAAATCTGAAATTGAAAATTTGCAATTTCATTCAGATAGTTATTTGATTTTCTATTCCAGTCTTAATTAAGAACACATATAGATGAATGAGGCAAAGAAGAATGTTTTCCAAAAGAGGGTAATCACCAAAAACCATTTGTAACATTGATGCAAGAGAGGCATCGCATTCTCTAGGTCTCCAATACATTTTGTCGACGAAAATCTATTTCACGCTTCCACGATCATCAGGAAGACCGGAAGAAATAGGAAACACATTTTCTAGAAGCAATATCACTTTGCAAAGATGGAAAAAAATCAGAAACATACTTTTTGGAGAGACATTTTGATATTACTGTTTGTTTTACTACATTAAAACCTGTCATGGGGTATGATAGATTGATTTGTTTGAAAATATGAACAGAATGTTCATAAAATCAGATGTGGAATCATCTGCGACTGAAAGATAAACTTTAGTCACTATCTTCCATCGTTCAAGATAATCTCCTGTGTTGAAAAGAAAAACAATCTGATTTTATGAACATCCTGTTCATATTTTCAAATAAATCAATTATTTTTTGTGTTCAAAGAATTTATTTCTCTACGGTGTACGATTTCACTACAAGAACTGATTGTAAATATTGTATGTCATCGGTCTCTAATTAATGATACTACTAAATAGTAACATGATGTGAAAGTAATTTATAGATAATTTTATTCAAAATTCGAAATTACATCCCTTTAAAATATCTAAAAATAATTTATGTTAGTTTAATTTATTCAAAATTGCACTATTTGATTTCAGTATGGGGAAATGCAAATTCTTCAATCTTGCCTCCACTTGAATCTTTTCAAAAAAAAGTAGCAAATGTATTTTAAAATGACCATTTCTCGAATCTACATCCCATGTATATACTCCAAACAATCTTTTTGATATTGCTTGTTTATACAAATTGAAAATATGTATATTTATACGTTCTGCTGTCAATAATAAAAAACATTCATCGCTGGAATTTCATTCAACCAATACTATTCACAATCACCAAACCAGACAATCGAATAGCCTCATCACACATAGAATCAAGACAAACTTTGGAAAAAAATCAATTTTATACAATGGAGTTTTGATATTCAATAAGATACCATAATTTGAAAAAGATTATAGAAAAAAAGCACTTAAAATCAAACTTAAAAACATATTTATTACATTAATGCTTTACTGTGATGCAAACATTTTCATCCTGTTTTTATGCTTTTTTTAATTAGTTTAGATCCCTATTATAAACTTTCATGTTTCTTGGGGATAATAATGGTTATTATAATTATAAGGAAAAAATAATGTGAATGAATAAAAATGCTGAATTTTGAAAATATCATCATGTATTTATTCCCAAGAAACATATGAAAAAGGAGCAAGTAAACATTATCGACTGAATTCTGATTTTTTCCTAACGTCTCTTTGAAAATGGTATTCTTGGATAAGCTTATTAGATTATGAATAATAATACATTTCTTATTTTCACTTTATGTAAATATTTATTCAATGTCACTTTATACAATTGTAATCGTTAATTGTAATTGTAATGAAAATAAAGTACAACAATATAAAATACGGGAAACACGGGATTTACCAATGATTTCCAACAATCCTCAAACGGTGCTCCATTATCTATAAACGCCCCTCAAACTGTCTATAAAATCGATATATCTTGAATTCTAACATGTTGATAAATGTATGTTTTGGAGTCCTTTCATTAAAGCATCCGCTGCTATACAACTATATTAATTAATAAATCATGGAAATATTCAGAGATAAATTAAACATTTATTTCACAGTTGTTAGTCCTGAATTATTTTTGCAATGAGGACTATTTCTCTTATTCCAGCTTATTTTGTGCAACTAGACATATGTATGCGTAGCTGTAGTAATTTATGACGGTACCTAATGTGTTATTTCAGATTAGTTGAAAGCAATGAACAATGTGTATTTAATAGTTCATTTTTGTTTAAATTTACTTCGACATTGACGCATAGATGGATATCAGACTGGTGAATTATTCGATTGTAATGAAATTCAAAAACTACAATGTGAATATTCTGACGAACTATCTTCGGCTGATAATGATAGGTCCTACAGAAATTGTGATAATCCTTATTTTAATACTTAACTAGTTATTTTAAACTGTATTATATCATCATTCATCCTTCATAATGTGTCAACCATTATATTTCAACACCTGTATAATCATTCTCAAAAAAGACTCGCCGTGATGATGGAAATAATTAATAAAATTTCCGAAAGCTTGGACAACCTTTAAAGAGTTCTCTTTTATTTGCTGCAAAACCCCACTATTTACTGGTTCCATATATGTATATATACCGGGTGAGTCTGAGAGATGGGGCACCCCTATTTTGAGAGAAATAACCGATTCAAAGCACGAAAATTTAGGGCTATTGAACAACTAAAATGTGATTTTTGAGATAAAATTAATTCTGTAGCACTCCGGTTTCGCCAGAAATGATCTGAGTATTAGTTTTTTCAAATGGAACACCTTGTACATTTTCACTTTTTTGAAATCTAGAGCGAATTCTGAACATGATAAGCTAACTTTTTTATTATATATTTGTTTGTTTTTTATTTTTTTTTTAAGGATGATGATTTTTTACATTTTGAACTTTCCTCTCCGATGCCATGTTGTCCGAGAAAATGAAATTAGCATTTTAATTACAAGACTTTGCCACCAGCCGCTGTTTGAATGTGACAAAATCACTTTTTCGATTATCTCATGTTTTTTAAATGGCATCTCTATGGGACACCCCTCTGCAACAGATTGTTTCTGAAGGAAAGGAATCGTATTATACCAAAATTTTGAATATCTGTCGATTATTTTCAGAGTTATCACTTTATATTTTGAAACAACAAATACGTAGCACAATGCTCTAATACTCTTACCATAAAATTGCTCGAAATGTTGGCCATTATGTTCCATGCATAATTGCACCCTTCTGACTGCTGCTCGAACTGCTCTAGTTAACTCTGCTGGGCTGATATTATTGAAGCTGTGATGACTTTTTTGTTGCAGTTCCTCGCGTGTCTCACTAGAAGTTGCATATACATCATTTTTTTATTGTTATTCATAAATAATAGTCTAAGGGGTTAAGTCTGGTGACCTAGGTGGCCATCTGATGGGACCATGTAGAAATTAGTTTATTTCTGTAAGCATTATTCAGGTAATTGATTACCATTCCATGATTATGAGGAGGTGCACCGTCCTGTTGAAAATATAAATTTTGCAGAACCAATGGAAGGTCGTCAATGATTGGCCTCGATAGCATCCCGAAGAAACGTTAGGTACCTGCTCCAGTGATCCATCAAAAAAATTGGCCCAATGAATCGATCTCCAAGATACCCATCCAACAGTTAAATCCGAACCTTTCTTGAGGATTACCTTGATGTAAAGCCTTGGATTCTGCTGAGCCCAATATCGAGTATTATTCCTATTGAAGAGCCCTTTATTGGTAAATCTTGTTTCATCTAAGTATAAAATTCAAAGGAAATTGAGGATGTTTGCGAACATTATGAAGAAACCATCGACAGTATTCAAGTCTTTTTCATCGTCTCCACTATAAAGCCTTTGATGTATCGGATATTTATACGAGCGAAATTTTATGCTTTTTCGAAAATATCTGTACAGTCGATTGACTTGCGTCACATTCATTAGCTAATTCTGTGTTGAAGAAGTCGGATTTACTCTACATATCCTAGAACGTCTATCTCTTTATCTTCGCTGACTATTACATTTACATTTAGATTTCGAATACGTCGGTTGTTTGGCTCTTGTCTCAACTGACGTTCAAGTTTCACGAAGTATGTCCTACACGGATGTCTTCTACAGAAACCTCCGTCTGTATAAATTTGATGAGCCGTAGAATTCTTCACACACTCACCGTAAATTAAAAGCATGTCAATTTTTCATTTTGGCTAAATTTATCCATGACACAGTTATAATGATTGGACTGAGATAACAGTTATTTCGTATTGATACTTATTTGACAGCAGATATTCATTTTTTTTTTTTATCTAAAGGCGACTTTGACAAAATTTTGAGTTGACGATGGAAACACATTCCTTTATTGAAACAGATTAAACTATCAAACACTTTCAGAATCTGTGAAAATGGATAGTGTAATTTCTGTGTTCCTATCAACCATAATGGGTCCATCATGGAAATACTAGTAATTAGTCTTTTGAAGACGAATTACTCTAAAATGGAATTATAGACGTAATGAAATATCTGCTGGTAGCAAACCAGAATTTTCATTACATGCATCTATTAGAAATACATACATCAAATTTGGTATAGTATGAAATTTCAAATAATGTTATTATTTGGGATTTTTATTAGTCCAGCGGCCACAATACTTTTGGTACATTTTTTGTAATAGTGATAAATCTGAAAATAATTGACAGATATTCAAAATTTTGGTATCATTCGATTCCTTTCCTTCGACACAATCTGTTGCAGAGAGGTCCCATAGAGATGCCATTTAAAAAAACATGAGATAATCGAAAAAGTTATTTTGCCACATTCAAACAGCGGCTGGTGGCAAAGTATTGTAATTAAAATGCTAATTTCATTTTCTGGGACAATATGGCATCTGAGAGGAACGTTCAACATGTAAAAAAATCATCATCCTTGAAAAAAAAAAATTTTTTGAAAAAAAATAAAAATTTAGCTTATCATGTTCAGAATTTGCCTAGATTTCAAAATGTGAAATGTACAAGGTGTTCCATTTGAAAACTAATACTCAGATCATTTCTGGCGAAACGGAAGTGCTACAGAATTATTTTTATCTCAAAAATTCACATTTTAGTTGTTCAATAGCCCCTAAATTTCGTGCTTTGAATCGGATTATTTCTCTCAAAAATAGGGGTGCCCCATCTCTCAGACTCACCCGGTATATATATATATATATATATATATATATATATATATATGATTGAAAAAGTGGAAGCCAGAGACGCAATGTTTATATTTACATTGTGTATCTATGTTTAGTACAAATCTTTCAAGAGAATTTTGATCCACTTCTTGTTGTCCGAATAACGTGAAATTTGGCAATTGTTCATAATTCCGGTGACAATGCATTATGAAATTTTTTCTAGAGAAAAAACAAAATGGCGCCTCCAATACGGCGGACGAGTTTTGTGAATATGGTTCGATTCTATTCAAAGTTGTTATGTGGGAGTTTTCAGGGACAGAGATCACAAATTTTTTGACAAAATTCATAAATTCAATATGGCAACGAGTTTTGTGGTTATAGCACGATTCTAACGAAAATTGGTATATGGGGGTTTTTGGGGTCGAAGATAATGATTTTTTGTAAAAATTCACTCTGGTGAAGAAAATCATAGACAAACATTTGGAAAAATATCAAAACACATCCATGGTAGAGATCAATTCTGACAGCTCCTTCGCAAATCATATTGGTAATTTCAATCACTCTTTCGACATTGGAAAAGATATAAAAATACTCCACCGTTCTAACAAAGGTCATTTACTGAACACTCTTGAAATTTTCGAAATTGATCCTCACATAGGAAATGCTCTCATAACATCATTAAACGAACAAATAAACTTTTACTTATACCCTTCTTCAATTCTTTACAAAATATATAGAAATGGAAAAAATAGGTATTTTGCGTCAAATGCATCCTTTATAAATTTAGTATGCCTTATTATGTCAGCAAATTTTTTGTCAATTATGTCAATACTGCAGTATTAAAACACTCTGTGGGAGCTAAGAAAAGAAATTTCTTTTTCCATTTTGTGCATTACCATAAAAACGCATTTTTTAACTTTTTTTTTCAATTCCTTCCTGGTTTTATTGTGAGATATTTCAAAATAAACCAAGTTACATATTTATTCCATCAAAAACACTGTGAACTTTGAAAATTGTATTTACCTATAATGTAGGTGATCTCGAATCGAGATACTCTTTATCAATTTTTATGAAGCGTCGAAAGGAACCGACAAATCATTCATCGATCCTAAAAGATCGCGTTTTCTATAGCATCTTAAAAACACCATAAACCATCACCCAAAGCTCAACACGTTTTTATTGCTTGTAGCGAAGCTTCCCTTTTCAATATAATTTTTTCTATGAAAATCTCGATGTTTACTACCTTCTTCCCACGGAATGTCAAAGACGATGCAACCCTTAAAATTCAAATTTTCACATGTTTCATAAATTGGAGGCCAAGCTGACAGGACAGTTCAAACAGATTCCATTTTTTACGAGATATGACAATCTCTAACGCAGCCGTTACATCAAAATATGTGCTATATTTATGGTGTTAATAAAAATTGCCCTATCTGATTTCATATGATGCTGCAGGTTCATGCATGTTCATCAAAATAGATAATCGTTTTTTATAAAATATTAACCTGGTGTTTCTATTTGGGAGAGAGCTGGTAAACGTTTTATTTCTTGAAAGGGTTTTGTTCATTGAATCTATCAGAAATGTTATAACTTTTATAACTAGAAATCTCATAGGATCCAAGGCCCAATCAACCATCAATTTTTCGAAGTTTTATCAAACATTTGGCTGAATGAGTATATGCAAATTAAATATGTGCCATTTGGGAATCAATTCTAAAAAAATTATTAAAACTTCAAACCCAAAAACACAGCACCGATTTTGATGTTTTTTAGGATCGTTTATAATATTCAATTATTCCAATCTAGAAACATGTGCAGAGAATTTTTCAAATCACAAATTTTTTTTTGCAAAATTTATATTAGGTAGCAAAAAAAAAATATGTTTTTTTGGGGCTTGAATACGAAAAAACATTTTCTGAAATTTTCCGAAAATGTTTGTGATTTAGTTAAAACAATTGATTTTCTCATTCGTGAAAAAAAACCTCTGTTTCCCATCCCGAACCTCATTTCAAAAACTAAAATTAAATTTTCATATGACCCATACGGGGAGATAGAAAAGCATGGTTTGTTTTCAAAATAATATGATCCCATCACTTTATTTCTCATAGAATTCAAATGCATGGGGAAATATTGTTCAAAATCGAATGTTGATCCAGAAATTATAGATTTCATATTTCAACCTTTTTCCCCATTTTTTCCTCATGCCCAGTACAACATAAGGAATATTATGCTAGACCAATGGTATATTGTTAGATATGATGATATTCTTTGTATGTTTTTCATTTCTCCCTCATTGGAAAATCACATTAATTGAATTATGTGACGGAATTTCACAAAATCTTGCTGCAAATAGTAAATAAAACTGAATTGTCTCCAAGGTATGATGCCAGAATGAAATGAAATTATTTTCACACTACGAATAACATTTTTTAAGACAATCAGGAATTGTAAAATATTACAATTTTTGTATAGGTTTTTTCAAGCAAGACAGAAGGTTTCAATCCACTGAAAAATTTATTAACGTATTATATATGAATTTAGAAATATCGTAAGTTGTTACATTCGACGATAGCAAACTCAGTTTCCATAGTTTTGTTCTTTGAATTTTACTGTAAAATGATTGAGATACAGAACATTTGCCGATCGCAGTTGGCTTTGAAAACAAATTCATTTCTAATTGTAAACAAAACCATTTTGACGCATCAAGAATAACTCACAACTCTGTAGAGTAATTTCAGTAGTTTTCAATTCAATCATGGCTGCTCGACCAAGTATACAGGAGAGAGTGGAGATTGTAATGATACATGGTGACAATTATCATATTGTAGAGACACTGCCAATATTTTTAATGAAAGACATCCAGGTAAAAAACTTTCTATAATTCGACAATTAAAGAATTTTGAAAACATTCAGGGAATCTGGATCGAATTGGAAAAATACAAAGTGACACATAAACGACCGATAACTGAAAATGAAGAAACTGTTATGAAATTATGCTGTCTACGATTGAAAATCCAAGAATGTCATTAACGCAACGAGGAGAAAATCTTGGTATATCCGATCGATCAATGAGGAGAGTTCTAGTATAATAATAAATTCAAACCGCATGAACCAAAATTTATAACACACTTTGAAACCGAGAGATCCGGATAATCACTTGGATTTCTGTTTCTGGTTTCAGTCTATGATGGAAGATAATAAACAGTTTTCGAAAAAAAAATCTTTACAGTGACGAGTCAACCTTCACATCAAATGGGGTAGTCAGCTCCCATAATTTCAGGTGGTGGGCAGATATAATCCCCATTTTAGGATACAATGTAGAGACCAATATCACTTCAAAGTTAACGTCTGGTGCGGAATTCTTAATGATATTATTGTTGGACCAGTATTTTCAGATAACACTGAATTCTGCACGATTCTTAAGAATGCTGCAGAGTTTCTTCGATTATTTAGATAATATTCCTCTGGACATGAGAGCTGAAAATGAATTTTCAACAAGACGGTGCATCCGTTCATTCTACGCTAGAAGTGAGAAGGTGGTTAAACGGAACATTTCCAAATCGATGCATTGGAAGATATTCTAATAACGCTTGGCCAGCCCGGTCACCGGAGCTCACTTCTTTGGATTTTTTCTTATGGGATATCTCAAACAGAAGGTTAATCAAGAAGACCATTTCAAAATATACGTCATTTGGAGAATACTATCAGGATTGTATTCGGGGAATAGCCCCAGATACTAAGAAATGTTCATGATGCAAGTACCGCCGTATTGTATTGAGAATGGAGGACTCCACGTAGAATAAAGCATAGAACATATTTGTTTTTTTAAAATGTTATTTGTATTGAATGTAAATTAATTGGCATTCTGGCACATCCTTGGAGACAATTCAGTTTTATTTACTATTTGAGCAAGATTTTTGGAAATTTCATCACATAATTCAATTAATGTGATTTTTCCAATGGGAGGGAGAAATGAGAAAACATTCAAAGAATGATATCATATATCTAACAATATACCATTGTCTAGCATAATATTCCTTATGTTGCACAGGGCGATGGGGAAAAAATTGAAATATGAAATTGGTCATAGGTGGCTATGATTCGAATTCCTGGATCAACATTCGATTTTGAACAATATTTCCCATGAATTTGAATTCTACCATGAGAAATAAAGTGATGGGATCATATTATTTTGAAAACAAAGCATGCTTTTCTATCTCCCTGTCTAGGGTCGTATAAAAATTCAATTTTGGTTTTGCATTTCAGGTTTGGGATGAAACAGAGGTTTTATCACAAATGATTTTTGAGAAATCAATAAAAAAAGTTTTCCATATGCTGCGAACTTTTATGCCGGACACTGTATAAGCATTTTGTCTGAAATGATAATTTTTTCGACAAAGTACAACCTCACTAAATGACATTTATGGCATAGGCAGACATTTCGAAAACAGTTGTAATTATTTAATGCTAAGGGACTTAACAATTTTGTATTAACAGACACAAGTTGGAGTTATTCAATTCTGAAAAGACTAAAGACTGTAGGATAAACAGGCACAACGTCAAAATATAAAATGCAAGAATATGGTGACCAACAACATGAATTTCGAATTAAAATAATATCTCACAGACAATGAAATACTAGAATTGATATACAAAATATTCCTCTAGAGTGAAGAAACATTTCCCCATAAGTAGTTTCTCAACATATTTTTTTCTAGAAAAATCGAATTAAACGGTTTTCTTCACATAAAAGATTCAATATAAATTGAACCAGAAAATGGTAGATCTCAGGTGAAAAACAACTACTTTCCTGGCAAATACCACGCAGAACGTTGAATGATATTCACCTGAAAATCCATGCATACCTCCATATAAATGGACATTGAATGCAAATGTTTCTTCTGATAAGCTCGATTATGTTTAATTTATGTCGTGTTCACCTAACAATCCGCATACCGGTTTCAGGCTTTTGGCCCTCATCAGTACGGAGTAGTCCAACCAGCCAAAGGTCCGAAGAGCTCTGGCTGAAGCGAGACTACAACATAACCAAAACCATTATCGAGTCTATAACACCTATAGGTACGCCAGAAAAAAACTTTTAACTGGCGGTACCTAGTGACAGAAAGAAACACTCCGAAAATCTCCCACCTCGATAGGTTTCTGAATAAAAGATTCCTTCTCAGTAGGAGTGGCAAGCCCGACTAGCATATAGTGAAAGATAAACGCCATGTGAAGTGGAATAAATAGAAAAATTGAATTAAAGGGTTTTTCTTCACATAAAAGATTAAATTATAAATTGAACCAGAAATGGTAGATCTCAGGTGAAAAACAACTACTTTCCTGGCTTAGGTACGACTAGGTACCGCCAGTTAAAGTTTTCTTTCTGGCGTACCTATAGGTGTTATAGACTCGATGATGGTTTTGGTTATGTTGTGTCTCGCTTCAGCCAGAGCTCTTGGGACCTTTGGTGGTTGACTACTCCGTACTGATGAGGGTCAAAAAAGCCTGAAACCGGTATGCGGATTGTTAGGTGAACACGACATAAATTAAACATAATCGAGCTTATCAGAAAGAAACATTTGCATTCAATGTCCATTTATATGGAAAGGGATGCATGGATTTTCAGGTGAATATCATTCAACGTTCTGCGTGGTATTTGCCAGGAAGTAGTTGTTTTTACCTGAGATCTACCATTTTCTGGTTCAATTTATATTGAATCTTTTATGTGAAGAAAACCGTTTAATTCGATTTTTCTATTTATTCCACTTCACATGGCGTTTATCTTTCACTATATTTTTTCTACTCTTGTAGTATAATTCGTGAATTAAATATCTGGTACCGATTTATCCATATTGTCCATTTTAACCCGGATTTTCATTATGAAACAAATTTTCGACCTACATAAATAAGTACTTGGGATAATCATGTTTCTACATACTTGTTTGACGTTTAATTTTAATCGACATTCAATCACAACGCGTCAAAAGTACCTATAAGTATGTCGAGCAGTGAAGAATTATCTTCACCACAAGAAATTCTTGTTTTAGTTTATTTATTGGTCGTAGAAAAAAAAAGTGTATGCAACGATCATGTAAAGCCTATTAATACACTCGCACACGGTTTCGCGGGCTCATGTATTAATAGCTATCATTGGATGATTGTTACATAATATACTATTCTGAGTTGCTTTATATCAATAATATCTGTTATTATCTTGGTGAATGATTATATATTTGTTTACTTTTGTAAATCAAAATTGTCTAATCGGGGATGAAGAAGAAATGGAAGAAAGTTTTTTCCCCGACGAGTGTGCCTTTCTTTATTAGAGGTCATGAACCTTCCTCTGTATTTATACCGGGTGAGCCGGAACCAATTTACCCCCCTGTATCTTCGTTGTTATTTTATATGGATGTTTCAAATTCGGTACTTCGATTTGATGTTATGAGTGTACAATTTAGCAAGTATCAAACCAAATATGTCACTTCCGGTTTGACCGGAAGCGCATCAAATTTTTATATTTCAAATGGAAAGTATATATATTTATTTTTAAATTATGATTCGGTATAGAATTACCTTTCTAATGATATATCACAATCATACTTCCAATTCACAATCTGCTGATATAATTGAGATTTTATAAAAAAAATACTTTTTGTATTCCCCTCGTAACGGAACATTTTTATGAAAATATGCTATGGAAGATTGAACAATATCATGTAAGTAACTATAATTCATGGCCAAACTTTTTACACAATAAGTTTTATGCAGTCTAACTATTTCTACAATTTTAGTTTTTCTTCATTTTTCAACATCAATACACTCATTTCTTTTAAATGCTAACATAGCAATTTTTAAACTTAGTTAGAAACTCCAATCCACTGAAATATAAAACATGAAAAAACCTCCATATTTTTGTTTTGATATTTATTTTTTATGAAGATAATTTCCATGCTATACCTACATTTGTATTGAACCTTTCAACTTCATCTCAATTGGCTATGATATTGAATTTCTTCTATAGGTCTGGAATTATTTTCGAAACTACAAAATCGGACGCAACAAAATATTTATTTCGATAATTTTCCTACAAAATAGTAGACATTTGGAACATGTACAGTTTTCTAACTCAATTCAAAAGAAATTCAACACCTATGACAGACTCAATTAAAACCCATTAACGCCTGAATTTTTAAATTTGACTTTGAAACGTTATTGGTTGTTTTTATTTATTTACTTTAACTCAATGGGTATCAAAATAAGGTTTTTCAAAATAAAATAAACGAATTTTTCAAAAAATTGGATGGATCCATATGGTCCCGCTAGGCGCTTTCCTGTTTAAATTATTTCACGATAAAAAAAATGAATTCCTTGTTTTGAATGTTCCTATTCCAATATACATTGCAGAATCAAGCACTCAACTACAGTAAAATCACCATATATCTATTAGCATTGAAAATCTTCCAAAAAACGTATGCAATGTCGAACTCGGTATTCATTACATATTGTTATAACTTTTTCGGAACAATTTGAGGCAGCACATCGCTTTCTTTTGCCCTCTGGGACTGGAATTAGGCAATAATCAAGCCTATCCTGTCTCATGTTAGCAGACACACGTAGATGGTCTACCACCCTGACTCGGAGGATTCTTGATTCTTGTCAAATATTATTGAAATTGTAATAAATAAATTAAGTGAATCAGGATCTGGGCTCCATATGGAATCTGTCACTTCGCCTTCATTGTCTGAAGCTTATGGTATATCTCGTGCACCTTGAAGTGTGATTCTTCTAAAATATCAAAATCTAAATTTATTTCAGCTTATCGCCTAGCGGTTCCATATGGGACCACTAACATTTACACACCGATATAAACAAAAGTTAATTTTTATAGTGATTTCGAAAGTAATATAAAAAATTATACTTTTTAGCAAGTTTAACAACAATTATATTGGGTGATAATTCCTAGAATATATAAATCTATTTCCAACTGGAACCCGCGATTTTCATCCATTGCACAATTACACTAAAAACAAACTCCTGTCACAACCAGCTGAATCTCCGAATACGCATAAACACTGCTTCGGGGTACTTTTTGTACCCTCATCTAACATGTTAACGCAATCTGTATTGATTCAGATTCTTCTTGTCCATACCTGTACCTAATAATTAGAAAGGGTTAGGTGGGTCCATATGGGCCCGGTAGGCGCTAATGGTTTTAATCTAATTGTTGAAAATGTCGCCCGTTAACGTCAATGCATTTTGTATTTTTCGGAGCATGCCCGCATAAATTTACTAGTTGAGCCGGAGTAATTTCGTTGATGGCTCTCCTTCAAGTCAAAGAACGACACCGGCGTTTTTTTTAAAAATTTTGCTGTTTCTCAGGTACCTCGACCTCATATTAAAGATGTATTTGGATCAATTTCAACCGCTGCTAGAACAGTGATCTCCGTATCTTCGCTTACAATAACTTGTTCCCACATCGATTATTCCTGTAACGAACCTAGGCCGGACCTGTCGCCTCACATGTTGCCGTCGACAGCGATGAGATCATCCCCGGAGATGTTCGAGAACCATCCAGTCCCTCTTCCGCGTAATGCAACGGTCAATATTGGAAACAATTGGAACATGCCGTCGCCAACTGGAAGAATTCGAAACATCGAGAATGCTGTATCGGAGATAAATAGAGAGCCCTCAAGAGGGAGTGGACAGTCTGAACGAGCCCATACCATCGAGCTCACAGTGGCGTAGTAATATAAATTAGTTGTAGATTAAGTGTTAAATAAATTAGTTAAACCAAGTTAAGTTTATTTACGTTACAATTGGTGTCGGAAGTGAATTTTGAAAATAAACAAGGATCGTGGAGTGGATAGTCAGAAAAATAAATTGATAGACCTTTCTGTACGCCCAAAATAGACAGTGGCCCGGTTTTCGCGAATGGACAATTGTGCGTGGAATATAAACTGATACGCTGTTCGCGTGAAACAGAAAATAGACAGTGGCCCGGTTTTCGCGAAGTGGACAATTGTGCGTGGAATATAAACTGATACACTGTTCGCGTGAAACAGAAAATAGACAGTGGCCCGGTTTTCGCGAAGTGGACAATTGTGCGTGGGAATATAAACTGATACACTTTCGCGTGAAACAGACAATAGACTGGTGGCCCGTGGAAAAAAATTCGCGAATGAATTTTAAAAACTGATAAACTTTCGTGTAAAACAGACTGATACCTCGTCAAAGACAAAATTGTTCAAGAAAAGTGCGCCTTACGGATTTGAAGGTAGCGGAATTGAAACAGGAATTGGAGGAAAGGGAACTGGAAACAACAGGTAAAAGCAAGTACTCCAGGAAAGACTTGCAGAAGGACTTATACAAGAAGGTGAGGACCCGAAACATTTTTATTCGAAGTTCGGAGGTGATTTAAGTTTGGTAATGAATAAACTCGAAGAAAATTCAAGAGCCTGGAAGAGAATGCTAGAAATCTGGAAGAGAAGCTTCAAGAAAATTCTAGAAATCTGGAAGAAAAGCTTCTAGAAAATTCAAGAAGCCTGGAAGAGAAGTTCCTGGAAAACACAGAAGGTCTAAAAAAGAATTGTGTGGTGTGGCTAATTTTCTAGAAGGAAGAATGGGAACCGTTGAGACAGAGATAGATAAAATGAGGGAGCAAATGAACACGGAGGTAGATAAAATAAAGGAAACGATCAGTAAGCTGGAAAACGAATTAATAGTGCGCCCTCCACAGAGATGGTTAACGAAAATGCAATGCGGGACTTGAGTTTGAACTTGGATAAAGTTCAAGAGGGTATAAAAGATGTCAAGGTCATTTCTGAAATAGGGAAGCTTTCCATGAAGCCGCCTCAATTCGACGGAAAACTCCATGGGAAAATTACCGCCGACAGTTTGAAGCAGCGGCCAAAGCAAATGGATGGAATGCAGGGGAAAGAGCTGTAGCACTAACACTTGCATTACGTGGAGAAGCGACGAATATTCTACAAACTTTTACCGCCCAAGAACGGGGAGGACTATGATCAGCTGATTAAACATCTAGAATTACGATATGGCCACGCCCATTTGGAACACGTATACCACTCCCAACCGAAAATCGCTGCCAGAAATCGGGCGAATCCTTACAAGAATTCGAAGCTGACATTGCACGCTTGGTTCGTCTCGCATATCCAGCCATACCGGAAAATGTAATGGAGCGATTAGCGGTTAGGCATTCTTGGATGGACTCCGTGACCAAGAAACCAGACAAGCGTTGATATTAGCTCGTCCAACACATCTCGTAGACGCACTGGCACGAGCTTTGAATTTGAGGCAGCAAAACAATGCTGCAAAGCCAAAGTAAAGTTCAAACGATTGAGGAAGACTCACAGGAGCCTGCTAACTTGAAGCTGCCATAAGAAAAGTGATGAAGGAAGTGTTGCCTGAGAAAGACATATAAGATGCCGGAATTTGCAAAATTGGACATGCGCAGCAAATGTCCAACATTCATCGACCCGATACAGGAAAACTAAGAAAGGTCGATGAGAAGGGGCAATCGTCGGCATGTGTCCGGCAAGCCCCGGTTAACAACGCATATGTCGCTATCCTTCAACGACTGAACAAGGGTGTCTTCGTAGACGGTCTCATCAATAACGAGCCTTGCACCATGCTGCTAGATACAGGTGCGACTAGGACAATTCCGGCCTTCCTTTGCCAGAACACCGGAACGGATTGAACCGACAACTTGAAGCTACGCACAGCAACAGGGAGCCAGCTACTGTATATGGCGAGCTACCGATTGAAATAATTTTGGGCAACACTAAAGTGAAACATCAGGCACTTGTAGCGGACATCGAAGACGATGCAATCATCGGAATGGACATCATGAATTCCAGAGGGTTTGAATTGGATTTCAAAGACGGCGTCCTACGTGTCAACGGAGAAGAGCTGGTACTCATGGGAGAAGTGAAGAGTTGATCCGTGTGCTGTTGGCTGAAGATGTAAGCGTACCTGAGAGGGCTGAAACCATTCTGGAGGCTCGCCGGGACGGGAGTGCGAGCAGTGGAGACGTGGTGATGTTCGAGCCCAAACTTCATGATGAAAAATTGGACGAGGGATTGCACTAGGAAAGACCTTGTTGCGTGCTGACAAATTTGTGCCGGTAAGGGTCATGAATGTCAATTATTTCCCAGTGACCTTGAAGAAAGGAACAATTTTGGGGCACTGCTCGTCAGTTTCATCCGTGATCCGGGCGTACGAGGTACGATTAGCCAACCCAACAACTTGCCCACAGAACTAGAGAAATTAGTTGCCATCTCTTCCAAAGACATAAACCAGCTCCACAGCCCAAACTAAGAGATTTAGTACAAAAAGTACCCAGACATCTTCGATACCGGACAACGGAAAAGGGAGTTGAACTAATGTGGTCCAGCAGAAGGTTGATACTGTGCGTTGCCGTCCGATCACGGCCATCATGCAAGAAGACTTCCTCTTGCCACGAAGGAAGAGGCTGACAAAATCGTCAGCGATATGGGAAAAGAAGGAGTTATCGAACCATCTGACAGTCCCTGGTCCTCCAGTCGTACTGGTGAAGAAAAGGATGGATCGACACGCTT
Source organism: Gonioctena quinquepunctata (assembly GCA_018342105.1). Classification (NCBI taxonomy): domain Eukaryota; kingdom Metazoa; phylum Arthropoda; class Insecta; order Coleoptera; family Chrysomelidae; genus Gonioctena; species Gonioctena quinquepunctata. Next base: position 501,833 of record JAFIRS010000024.1, on the reverse strand, counting down.
TTGTGTAGACTATCGCCAACTTAATAATGTCACGAAGAAGGACAGTTACCCTCTCCCGAGAATAGATGACACCCTAGACACGTTGGCTGGTTCCACGATTTTTCGACCCTTGATCTGAAGAGTGGATACTGGCAAGTAGAACTGGCTCAGGAAGATCGAGAAAAGACTGCTTTTACCATCGGCTCAGGATTGTGGCAGTTCACCGTTATGCCATTCGGCTCTGTAATGCTCCCGCCACATTCGAAAGATTGATGTGAAACAGTACTGAAGGGACTCTCATGGACCACGTGTGTAGTGTATCTCGACGACATAATTGTGGTCGGCAGATCGTTTGAGGACCACGTGAAAAACTTGGAGGAAGTATTCCTGCGACTGAGGAACTCCGGATTGAAGCTGAGCCCTAAGAAATGCCATCTGTTCCAAAAAGAAGTACGATACCTCGGCCACGTTGTCTCTGGGGAAGGAGTAGCAGTGGATGACCAGAAGATCAAAGCTGTTAAGGATTGGCCCATCCCAAAAGACATTCACCAACTTCGAAGTTTCCTTGGTTTATGCACATACTATCGCCGATATGTGCTGGGATTCGCCAACATCGCTAAACCACTGACCAGGCTCACGGAGGGGCAAACAAAGTTCCAGTGGTCCGAAGAATGTCAAGACTCATTCAGGAAGCTGAAAGGAGCTTTGATCAACGCACCTGTACTGAGCTATCCCCTACCCAAAGGGAAATTCATTTTGGATACGGACGCCAGCAACGTGGGACTTGGAGCTGTCCTATCTCAGATCCAGGAGGGGCAGGAGAAGGTCATTGGTTATTTCAGCAAGACGCTCAGCAAACCAGAGCGCAATTACTGTGTCACCAGGCGAGAGCTGTTGCTGTTGTAAAGGGAGTGGAGCACTTCTACAAGTACGTGTATGGAAGAAGATTCCTGTTGAGAACTGACCATGCAGCTCTCAAATGGCTCTTACAGTTAAAAAAATCCTGAGGGTCAAGTAGCACGTTGGATCGAGAGATCCAAGAATTCGATTTCGAGATCGAACATCGAGCCGGAACTAGCCATAAGAATGCAGATGCCTTGTCGCGAAGACCATGTCCAGATGATTGCTCACATTGCCGACGAGCAGAAGAGAAAGAAGCAACACTTTGTAGAGCCTCGGCAATGGATGACAACTGTAATGACAGCAAGATCCAGCAAGACCAGGAGAGAGACCCGGCTCTTGGCTTAGTCGTCAGCTGTAAGACGGGCAATCGGAGCCCCATCATGGCAGGAAGTGGCAGGTTACTCGCCGGCTGTTAAGTCCTATTGGGCACAATGGAACTCTCTTATTCTGGACAATGGGATCCTGAAACGTGTTGGAGGCCGATATTGGTGGGAAGACAGACGCCAAATAATTGTTCCCAGGAACGAAGAGAGGAAGTGCTGCGGGAAATCCATGATGGAGTCGCCGGAGGACATCTGGGAGTGACGAAGACCCTGCAGAAAGTGAGGCAACGGTTTTACTGGGCCAATTGTCGCTGACGTCCAGGACTGGTGCAGGAAGTGCGCTGTATGCGCTGCTAGCAATGGACCTCGAATACGCCCCAAGGCCCCGATGCGTCAGTACAACGTAGGCAGCCCGTTCGAGAGAATCGCCATTGACATCGCCGGCCCGTTTCCCGTATCCGACCACGGGAATAAATACATCCTTGTGGCAATGGACTACTTCAGTAAGTGGGCGGAAGCCTATGCCCTGCCCAACCAGGAAGCCATCACCGTCGCCGACGTCTTGGTGAAAGAGTGGATATGTCGATTCGGTATTCCAATGGAGCTGCACTCGGATCAAGGCAGAAATTTCGAATCCAACCTTTTCCAAGAAATATGTCTACTGCTGAACATCCGCAAGACAAGAACCACGGCCCTACATCCGCAGTCCGATGGAATGGTGGAACGGATGAACAGGACGATCAACCGCCACTTGTCCAAGGTTGTCTCTGACCATCAAAGAGACTGGGACCAGTATCTTCATTTGTTCCTGATGGCCTATCGATCCGCAGTACACGAGTCCACCGGTCAAACTCCTGCTAGTATTATAATGGGCCGAGAACTGCGACTGCCTTGTGACCTGAAGTTTGGGATACCGCCAGGACAAGACACTGCGGGAGAGGACTACGTCAGCAAACTTCGGCAGAGAATGGACGACATCCACGAACGAGTCCGGTTGAACATCCAGAGTGCCAGCGATAAAATGAAGAAGACCTATGACATCAAGGCCGACGCTGGAGGATTTAAGGTTGATGACCTGGTTTGGCTGTACAACCCCAAACGTCGTCGTGGACTATCACCAAAGTTGCGGAACTCGTGGGAAGGCCCGTATAAGATCGTGAAAAGGATAAACGACCTTGTGTACCGAATCCATAAGCCACCCTGAGGGAAACCAAGGGTCGTCCATTTCAACAGGTTGGCCTTACGCTGGAAACCATGACCAAGTTCGCACCCTCGCCACCGGAGGATGATATGACGTTCGAGAAGTTTATGTCCTTGTATTCAAACGGGCAGAAAGTTCTACATGGGGTTACTAGAGAGAGTCACGAGACCTTTCGAGGTGCCTGCTGACTACGCACTAGCGCACTGTGTGGCAGAAGATCTTCGAATGTCCAGGGGCATCGCCGTAGTGTTCTCCAAGAAATTTGGTCAACTCCAAACACTGCGGGGCAGAATCCAGAAGTTGGTGGGTGCTACAGTTGAAGAAAGGCCAGAGAAACATCTACTACCTAGTTACCAAAAGGCATTCCCAAGATAAACCGTCCTATGAAGATGTCTGGAAGAGTCTCACCAAACTGAGAGATACTATGGTGGACCAGAATCTGGTGGATCTAGCAATTCAAAATTGTCCTGTGGTATTGATGGGTTGGACTGAGAGTCATAAGAAGTATGCTGGAGGCGATATTCAGATCCAGCGGCGTCAAGATTTTGGTTTGCTGTAACCTCTTCCACGACCGATCATGAAGACCGTGGAGTGTTACTTCCATCGAACTTCACGGTGCAGATATGGGGAGTCATGCAGATATCGTCACACTCCAAGGATGAAATTTCGGGACGAAATGTCTTTAAGAAGGGGGCAATGTAACGAACCTAGGCCGGACCTGTCGCCTCACATGTTGCCGTCGACAGCGATGAGATCATCCCCGGAGATGTTCGAGAACCATCCAGTCCCTCTTCCGCGTAATGCAACGGTCAATATTGGAAACAATTGGAACATGCCGTCGCCAACTGGAAGAATTCGAAACATCGAGAATGCTGTATCGGAGATAAATAGAGAGCCCTCAAGAGGGAGTGGACAGTCTGAACGAGCCCATACCATCGAGCTACACAGTGGCGTAGTAATATAAATTAAGTTGTAGATTAAGTGTTAAATAAATTAGTTAAACCAAGTTAAGTTTATTTACGTTACATTCCGTTCTTTCCTGAACTGTGACTCCAATATTGCAAAAAAGTTTCTACTACTAGGTTGCGGATGGTTAGGATATCTCTCCTGGTACAGACGCAAGGCTAAACAGGAATTTTTCCTTGCTTCTCCATAAATCAACAGCATATCAACTTTTTCAGTTTGGGTAAATAGGTAGTAGTTGTTCATTTCACAAATGATTATCTTAGAAAATTCAGAACATTCGAAATGTCAACAATTTGGTGTAAACACAACGACAGAACAATTCAACAAATTGAATTCCATAGCCAACTAACATGAAGTTGAAAGGTTCAATACAAATGGAAATTATCTTCATAAAAAATAAATATGAAACAAATATATGGGTTTCTTCATGTTTTGTATTTCAATATGTATTGGAGAGTCTAACCAACTTAAAAAATTCCTATGTTGGCATTTAAAAGAAATGAGTGTATTGACGTTGAAAAATGAAGAAAAACTAAAATTGTAAAAATAGTTAGTCTGCATAAAACTTATTGTGTAAAAAGTTTAACCATGAATTATTGTTACTTACATAATATTGTTCAATCTTACATAGCATACTTTCATGAAAATGTTCCCTTACGAGGGGAATACAAAAAGTATTTTTTTATAAAATCTCAATTATATCAGCAGATTGTGAATTGGAAGTATGATTGTGATATATCATTGAAAAGGTAATTCTATACCGAATCGTAGTTTTCAAAAAAAGTATATACTTTCCATTTGAAATATAAAAATTGGATGCGCTTCCGGTCAAACCGGTCATATTTGGTTTGATACTTGGTACATCCATAACATCAAATCGAAGTACCGAATTTGAAACATCCATATGAAATAACAACGAAGATAAATTGGTGATAAATTGGTTCCGGGTCACCCGGTATAGTAAAAATTAAAATTAGTATCTTGTATTCGGAAAAAATCGGCATACACGATTCTTGAATCTCAATTTTCTGTAATACGAACACACTTTGCAATAGGACCTGGCTACAAGTACCTCAGAATGGAATTTCATTCCGTAAGTGGGACTCAACAGAGTAGGAGGCAGTTAGTGAGGCTGAAAGTCCAAGTTGACGGGAGATTACATTAATGACATAACAACCTGAAGATTTTTTTTTTCGATAACTAGTATATGCGACTCAGACATCAAATCGCTATCAATGTGCATTCCACGAAATTTTGTAACAGGTTTACAACTAATCAGCTGATATCCAATCTATTCCCACTTGAAGGTGATAAGGCTGGTTTTCGAAATATTCAGTTTTCAGCATAATTGCGTCACACCAAATTATGTTTTTTTTTATTACAATAGGAATGGATTGAACTAAAGCAGCCAGATCTTCATTGTGCCACGAACCCCCTGCAAAGTCACGCTGGAGAAATAGATAGATAGATATATACTTTATTGACAAAGTAATATCAAAAATTTAAATTTTTTGGTAGAACATATAGAGAATGAAAAAATTAATGAATATAATACAAATAGGTATAACTAATAGACAGACAAAAAAATTAAAAATAACCTTGCATACTATAAATGCAATTGTATCACAAAATATACATACATTTCAACAAACATATAACTACATATATATACACACACACACATATATATATAATAGGTCTTTCCTTGAAAAGTTACACGCTTCCAAAAATGAGAAAACAATAGTTTTTTTTTCTTGAAATTGCTGAAGAGTTGAAGAAATGGTATTTCGTGGCATGTTCTACCAATAAAAAGGCTACCTATGAATATTTTTTTAATTTTGTTGTTATCTTTTAAAGGGGTGAAACATGCAACCCCTATTCCATTTTTTACCAGAACTTTTAAACGATACAAAATTTCTGAATTAAAAAATATGTGTTGAAAATAAAGATTCATTGCAAAACTTGTTTAACTCTTGTGTTGTGTCCGTAAAAGCAATAGTTTCCTAACAAAAAAATAAAATACAACATTGTGCATGAGCGGATTTTCTGTAAATGAAATCGAAAAAATCTAGTAGGTGCTGTCACGTTTTGTTTGCACAACTTGTTACTTCAATCGTATTTTAAAATCGAAAGGTTTATTTTGTTTAGCAAATATTTCTCAAGTAGGTGATTGTCAAGTCGCTTTGATTTCTATGTGGTAGTTGTAAGTTCAATTGTGCCTTTTGAATCTTTAATATGAATCATTACACTAACGCTGAAATGGCCGATATGCATTTTATGTCTGGTCGTGCCAATGGCAATTATTTGGAAGCTACACGGCTCTATGCAGAGATGTATCCTCAGCCCGTGATACCTCATCACACAATTTTTGCACATCTTCACCAACGTCTCTGTGAAAGAGGGATTTTTCAAAAACGAACAACTGATTATGGTCGTCCACGAGTAATAAGAACGGATGCACTGGAAGAAGAGGTTCTCAATATGATTGAAGATCGTCCGGAATTAAGTTCAAGACAAATTGCTAATACACTTAATGTTAGCAATGAACTAATCTGGAAAATTTTAAAGGATCACCAATTGTATCCTTACCATATTCAATGAGTCCAGGCACTTTTGCCGCGAGATTTTCCCCATCGAGTAGACTTTTGTCAATGGAGTCTTCAAATGATTACCCAAAATGCTCAATTTTTAGGAAACGTAATATTCACTGACGAATCCAACTTTTCAAGGAAAGGGATTACAAATTTCCATAACAATCATCTATGGGCCGAATATAACCCACATGCAATTCAGGAAGGTCGGTATCAATATGAATTTTCACTGTACGTGTGGGTCGGATTTATTGGCGAAAATATTATTGGACCGTATTTTCTACCGTTAAGGCTAACTGGTGCAACCTATACAAATCTGCTCTAGGAGCAACTTCCATTTTACTTGAAAATGTTCCACTAGCTTTTCGACCACGAAAGTGGTTTATGCACGATGGTGCGCCTGTCCATTTCAGCATAACTGTTCGTCAGTACTTGGACGACGTGTATCCAACTCGTTGGATAGGCAGAGCAGGACCTCAACCTTGGCCTCTCAGATCTCCAAACTTAAAATCCCTTGGACTTTTGCATCTGGGGTCACCTGAAGTCCTTGGTTTATACGTCCCCCATTGAATGTGTGAACGATTCAAGGAATCGCATCATTGCAGCCTGCGAGACAATCCAAAACACACCAGGAATATTTCAACGTTTGCGCCAGTCTATGAGACGAAGACTTAATTCCTGTCCAATGGTTGGAAGTGGTCATTTCGAGCAGTTTGTATAACTCCGTTCTGTTTGATCTTGTTGCATTTTTCTTTGTTGTAATACACATAATTTTATTTTGTTTGTATTTTTAATTTGATATTCTATTAAAACAAAACATGGTACTGGTACATGCCTACATTAAAAGTTAAAACAAGCGGAATAATTTTAAAATACTAAGATTAAAGATTTTTTTCGATTCCATTTACAGAAGATCAGTTCATGCGCAATTTTGTATTTTATTTTTTTATTAGGAAACTATTGCTTTTACGGACACAACACAGGAGTTGAACAAGTTTTGCAATGAATCGTTCCTTTCAACACATATTTTTCAATTGAGAAATTTTGTTTCGTTAAAAAATTCTGGTAAAAAATGGAATAGGGGTTGCATGTTTCACCCCTTTAAAGGATCACAACAAAATTAAAAAAATTTCATGGGTAGCCTTTTTATTGGTAGAACATGCACACAAAATGCCATTTCTTCAACTCTTCAGCAATGAAAAAAAAACATTTTTTTTCTCATTTTTGGAAGCCTGTAACTTTTCAAGGAAAGGCCTAAGAGCTTTTGTTTACATGAAAGACCCCCTTTAGTTTTCGACAAGGAATCACCCCCTAAAAACTTTCGCACTTATTTGGTAACACCCTGTATATACACCCTATATACATATATACACACATATACATATATACATGTATATGCATCGAGTCATACATGAATAAGATCAATACTGAAACAAATAAATGAATAAACTTGAAAACGTACATACAATAATTATTCCAACATCACATTACGGTATCTGAGACATGTCATCATGATATTCCTGCAGGCTATAGTATGCTTTTTCAAGAAGTATATTTTTGACCGATCTTCCGAATATTTTATGATCTAATTTCTTAGTTTGCTGTGGCAAGTGATTTAATATTCTTTTTCCTTCATACATATAAGAGTGTTTTGTTAAATTCAGTTTAGGTATTGGCCGGTGAATATTGCAGTTATGTCTGATATTGTGGGATCTAGCTTCGGGAGAATCAGTTAAATATTTTTTGTGAATCAGGCATACCACTTCCAGAATAAAGATGATCACTACAGTTAAAAGAAATTGTTCTACAAAAAGATGTCTGCAGTTGGCTCTACATAAAACAGATCTCTTCTGCAGTACAAATACGTGATTTAGGAATTTTTGACTACAAAATCCCGAAAACGCAATGCCATATCGTAGATGAGTAAGTAAGTCAATCTGGGCGTGGACATGTCAAGTTCATTGGCGACGACTCTTATAACAAATGATCCAGAAGCTAACTTCTTACATAATGATGCGATGTGTTCATTGAATTTCAATTTATCATCAATATGCAAACCAAGAAATCAAGTCAAAATGGCATCACTTGTGCTTTTTACAATATTTTATTTACTTTCACCTGTCCCGATGTGTATAATCAAATTTTACAAGTTGAATTTGACCCACTTCTAGTTATCCGATTAACGTGAAATTTGGCAAGTGTTCATAGTTCCCGTGACAATGGACTATGGAATTTGTTAGAGAAAAAACAAAATGACGGCATTAAGATGGCGGACGAGGTTTGTGTTTATGGTCTGATTCGATTCAAAATTGGTATGTAGGGGTGTTCTGGGTAGAAGATTATGAATTTTTTATCAAAATTCATAAAATTAAAATGGCGGGTTCATGATCTCTTTGATTATGTTCCGATTCTATTCAAAATTGGTATGTGGGGGTTTTCTGGGTCGGAAATTATGATTTTTCTATGAAAATTCACAAATTCAAGAGGCGGACGAGTTTTGTCAAAATTTATAAAATCATAATGGCGGCTCCAATATGGCGGACGATCTCTGTGATTATGGTCCGATTCTTTCCAAAATTGGTATATGGAGATTTTAAGGGTCGGGGATTTTGAATTTTTTGTCAAAATTCATAAAATCAAAATGGCGGCTCTAAGATGACGGACGATCTCTGCGAATATGGTCCGAATCTATTCAAAATTGGTATGTGGAGGTTTTCGGGGTCGGAGATTATGAATTTATTGTCAAAATTCATAAATTTGATGGCGGCTCCAAGATGGTGGACAAGTTTTGTGATAATGGACCGTTTATGTTAAAAAGTGGTATGTCGCGGTTTTTGGGGTCGGAGATTATGGATTTAGTCGAAGATTATTGTTTTTTTTTCAGAATTCATAAATTGAAGATGGTAGCTCTAGGATGGCGGACGACTTAATCTTCAGATGGTCTCCTCATTGAAAAACTAGATAGCTCAAAACTTACAGGAAAAAGTACTGATAATGACGATGCTTTAACAAAAAAGCATAGATTAAGGCATACTTACTAAAAAGTACAAAATAAAATGATTAATAAAAACCCTTTTTAAAGACAAGCTTTTATTCAAATGCGCTAAAAAGTAAAAAATATTTACTTTGGATGTGTGACGTAGGTTATTTCGGGAGTTACAGATTCGAAAGCTTGTCGCTTTTTTATTCAATCAATCAATCAATATACTTTATTGTCATGAAGAACGTACATTCTTGTGGACAAAGCACTAACTTATGTTATTAAAAATGTAATGAGCTACAACTAAGTCAATTACATATAGGAGATAAATAATCAAATACAATATTCGTTTCCTCTTTTTTACCTAAAACACAAATCATGAACGTTCTTTATGTTGATATGCTGCTTTTTTTGGGGTATTTCCTTTTTTTAATTTTTTTTTGTGGTTTTTTTAAAGACATTTGTTTTAAAATTTGTGGCCAATTGGGCGGTTATAGTTGATTGAGCACTCATTGCTTCCTCTTTAATTTGACATTATTTGTTCTAGTATCAAACATGTTGATTTACACTTATTTTTCACTTTATACAAATAAATGATGCTTATTGTTCTGTGAAACATGTTACTTGGCAGATCGCAGCGCAAAACTAACATTCATAGACAGCAAGATGTCTTCATACGGTTTATGACAGTTGTCACTCTTGGATTTTGTGTGTGTTGCCCTCTCTGTTTGTTATTTGAAATTTGATACAAAGGGGTGGTTGTCATTTACGATTTTTTAAAATTTATTAACATATAACACTGTTGTTTTGGGTTAACATGTGTTATATGTTAATAAATTAAATGTACCATAAGATTGTATACAAAATTGGTGTGTAGGAGTTTTTGGGTTCGGAGATCATGATTTCTTTCGACTCAAAACTTACAGGGAAGAGACTTTATAATAACGATGCTCTATTAGAAATGAACAGATTGAAGCGAACTAACTAAGAAGCAAAAAAAATAATAACTAATAAAAAAACTTTTTAAAGACAAGCTTTTATTTAAGCCGTGTACTAAAACGAATAAAATAAGTTTAAGTCACGCTGACAATGATTTAATTATTTTTGTTGAATTGTTTGGTTTCAAAAAGCATGGTGCGCGAATTGTAATTAAATTAATACTTCGACAAGTTCTTACTTACCAACCAATCATTGTCCAATGAAATTAATTGCTACCTACTTTTATGAATACTTTGTCAAAATTAAATACTTTGACAAGTTTTCACTTACCAACCAATAACTACCTAATCAAATAAATTGGTACCTTCTTTTATGAACACTTCGCGCGACAAGCTTTTTGAAACCAAATAATTCAACAAAAAATAAATGAATCATTGTCAGCGACGACTTAAATTTATTTTATACGTTTTAGTACACGGCCTACATAAAAGCTCGTCTTTAAAAAAAAATTTATAGTTATTTTACTTGTTAATTCCTTTGGATATCTAATTTTTTATAAAAATTACAGTATACATTTTTGTGGGATATTTACAAAAAAGTACTTTTTCACTTTTCTCTGCAAAATGAGTATTTTAAGAGTTATTCGCAAAATTAGCAAGAACAACCGGAAATGACGTATTTTTCAGTTATTTCATACAAAACAAGCATATACTTTCGCAAATGTTTTTACATACAGTTAGCGGCTGTGACACGGCATCATCCCTCATCAACAAAGGAAAAAAAATGTTTTCGCTTGTCCAAAAAACAAAGGACTCAATGCCTCCTCAAAGATCAGAATGCCAAACCAGAAGACATCCTAGAGCCCGCTTTCTCGTTGCTTTGTAGGGTGGCAACATGCGGAAAAGAAAACCTTATAAGTAGTCCGCTACCGCAAAATCGACAATAAAAAGCAAATTATTCACCACTAACGAAGGACGCTGCACGGAACCATGCGTTTAGGACCTACCATCAAGTCCAAAAATGGCGAGGAATAAAAAAAACATCTGACGGGGGCTGGAAACGTGGTACTAATAGGCTTACTCCAGTAACAATGTCGGAGAAACCTACCCCAGATACCTTATTGAATGTCATTTCATGCAATTGCAAGAAGGGATGCGGTGGAGCATGTGGCTGCAAGAAAGGTGAGTTGGAATGCTTTGTTCTACGCCGATTCTAGTGAATCGATTGCGACGACAAAGATGATACAATGACATGTATGGAAGCCCAGATTCTCAGTGCGGGTTAGAGGACAACACTGACAACGAAGACTATTATGAAGGCTTCAACATCAACCGTCTCTGACCATCAAAAAAAATATACTCGGGGACAAATTACGGGATACAAACCGTACCCAATTGCAAAAAAAAATCTATGGATCAGGCCTACTGGGGACAGCACCTCTACTTTGAATTTGCAAAACTAAAATTATATAATTAATAGCCACAAATGATTTCTTAAAATGAGAAAAAACGAGCAGTTGGACGATTTTTTGGAAGAATGTTCACGTTCCGCCGCTGTTCACGTTACACATCAGACTTCCAAAAAATGTAGGGGATTTCATCTTCTTTGTTTCAGACATGTTTGTGGTAGGATGAACCGTTGAGGAATTATTTTGAAAAATCCCCTACATACTGGACTAGATGACCTACGGTGGCCGCATCGCCTAGATATACATAGATTGAGAGAATGTGGGAGGACAGAACCATTACTGAGAATGACGTTATTGATCAGGTGAAAAAACAAAAACATTCAAATGCAACTGGCCATGATGAAATTTCAAATAATCTCGTAAAAAAATGTGCTTATCAACTCTGTAAACCAATAACATACATTGTGAACTTGTCTATGGAACAAGGAATCTTTCCACATAAATTGAAAACAGCTTTTGTCTTATCAATCTTTAAAAAAGGTGACTCAAATCTTTACGATAACTACAGAGGTATTAGTCTCCTCTCGAGTATTTCAAAGATTGTTGAGCTGAATAAGAACCAATTGGTGTCTTTTTTTACTGCCAATGAAATCCTCTCGCCAAATCAACATGGGTTCACACAAAACAAAAGCACTATACGAATTCAAGGAGCACGTAATAAATGCTCTGGATGGGAAACTACACATCTGTGGACTATTCATTGATTTCTCCAGAGCTTTTGACTGTGTGCATGGGCTGAAATTGGAACGATATGGTGTGAGAATAACAGCTTTGAGTTTGATGAAATCATACTTGATAGGCAGAACTCAAAGAGTATTGATTCAGAACTCCAAAAGCCAACCTGCAACTATTGAACAGGGCGTCCCTCAAGGCTCTATACTCGGACCTTTACTTTTCCTTGTATACGCTAACGATCTGATGAATTACTTTAATAATCTCTCAGAATCTCATGTAATCGCTTACGCAGATGACACAAATTTTCTTGTCAAAAGGCAAAACGTGACAGCTCTCACCGAAATGACACAAACTGTCTACGATCAAGTTATAACATGGGCAAACAAAAATAGTTTGACTCTCAACATATCCAAAACAGCATTGATGAAATTCACCCTGCACAATATTCCAGAAAATTTCAAAATCCATGAGAAAAACGAGTTACAGATTGAATCATGCTCTACAACTAAAATGCTGGGTCTTACATTAGATCACAAACTTACATGGACTGCTCACATTGAAACCCTATATGAAAAAATACGTAACAATTGTTACGCATTGAGTTTCATGTCGAGCACTGTGGTAAAGAAGTGTTGCTAAATCTGTATTATGCGACCATACATTGTCATTTACGGTATGGAATTTTGAGCTGGGGTACAGGGTCTTCTGCGGAAAGAGTTTTTATTTTACAAAAATATGCAGTCAGAATCATTGCACAAATTGGGTGGAGACAATCATGTAGAAATAAATTCAGAGAATTAAAAATTGCTGGCATCTATATCTACGAACTTTGCATACACGTATATAAGAATAGACTCAACTTCCACCAAACCAGCATCAGTACTTGACACGATCTAGAGACTTACTGATGCCCAAAACGCACAGAACTACCCTTTATCAAAAAAGCCATCTTTATCTAGGCCCAGCTCGATGATTCCATCAAAACTGCGCCAAATATCGATGTTTTTAAATCAAGACTAAAGACGGCCCTCGTCGAAAAAAATTGTTACTCTCGATGAATTTTAACTTCAATTCTAGAGAGTATATGTGTGTGTATATATGTAGTTGTTTTCTTTATGATATAATACGTTATGGTGTGATATGATTGGGATTTATCTTTCATTTCTACCACATAATACATATGAAGTATCTCCTGACGCTTTCCTTGTTATTGTATTTCTAGAATGTTATGTACTATATATTTTTTAACAAGAGAAAATTAATTATTATTATTATCAGCATGTAGACCTCTCCATTGGACCCGCTATGCAACCACCGCTGCTGGGAATTGGTTCAGCTTTGGTGAACGAAGGAGGCCAGCCTTCTAACCGATACCTTTCTTACACTCTCCAGGTTCAGAACGATATTCTCGAGGTGCGCTTCCCATATTGCTGCCACTGCTGGGCATTCCGTGAGGATGTGGGTGGCTGACTCCTCATCCTCCAAGCACCACCTGCATTCACTATAATCCGAGATAATGTCCCAGATAACACAGGATATCCTATGGATATCCATTTCATGTCCAATTCAGGTCGGGATATCCCTGGATTTGAAATGGACATCCATAAGATATTCGTCGACGGATTTGAAATGGATATCCTTCAGAAGATATCATATGGATGGCCATAAGATATCCGGAGCAAATATGGATAAGTTTAAATTGCAAGATTGATTTTTATTGTGTCAATTTCTGAGCTTCTTTCATGCTCGTGCATATAGAATAATTTTTTTTGGAAAAATCTCATGTTTCGTTTTTCTACTTGATTTGAAATGGATATCCTTCAGAAGATATCCTAGGTATAGCCATGAGATATCCAAAGCAATCATAAATGAATGTAAATATTCTCGTAGATACACAAATTGTACCTTTTCAAAAAAATGTTGTCGCGGGGACCCTCTGCGACCACAGAACAGATATACATGTGTCTGCGACAGCCTATACGCATAATTACTGGCGACGTCTGTCATTTTGTTGAGGAAGGTCGAAGGTCATAGTCATACACTGAATCCAAACAAAAGTCGTGTTTTTTTCTATTTTCCTTCGTTTTTGATACCCTGTTGGTCTGGACATAATGGTTTTCATCTGTAGCAATTGATTGTTTCCAAAGGGAATTATATATTGGCCGAATACAGGTAAATATCAATCGAGAAGGACATACTTAACCTATAAAAATCCATTATTTCCAATGCATTTATGTGTTTGCTGTTTGAGTTTCGATATTTTCAGAAATGCTGAAAAGCACCTCATTACATTTGCCACAATACACGAGTTTTTCAAATGTCACAGTGCCCAGATTAAAAATGGTGTGAATGCCTACAACAGTGGACATGTGATGAAGATGATTCATCAGTAGATTCGAACATTTTCCTATTGATTGCACTGAAAAAATGAATCTTTCGGAAGAATATTTGGGAACTGGATCGAAGTTCAAAGCTTATGTTGGTAAGTTGTATGTTTTTCTATTCTAGAACTCTTTTTTTAGGTACCTAAATGAAATCTCAAAAATATAACTTTGTGGAACGATGCCTTTCTTCCGTGCTCACTAATATGTTGCCTCCAAATATAGTTGGTATGGAGCAAAAAAAAATAAAGTGGACAACTAAAACTGGCTGAATTATCACTAGGTGAAAAGCCCATTCAGTTGTTCAATTTATTTGATAATTTGTATTGTCTCATAAGAGACTGCTAGTTCAGTGAGAATGCAAAATTTCCAAGAAAAGTTTAGGCTAAAAATGCTTATATATATATATATATATATATATATATATATATATATATATATATATATATATATATATATATATATATATCATAGTATACCAATAAAGAGAGAGAAAAACTATGGCAGTGGTATATATATTATCATCATCAGTATTTGAATTCAAAAGAAAGCATAATATTTCTCAGTATTTTTTTGTAAATTTCAACATCAATTATACCCGTGAATATATCATTTCAGAAGCGGCTGACTTCGGTGATTCGACGGAAAATAAAAAATCTACTGAAGAAGCCATCTAGGCTTGGCTGAGAAGGGCCAAAGAATGGCATCTGTCATCTTCTAGAATAAAGGAAACACCTGGATGGACGAAGGAAATAGCATTCTATTTTTTTTTAGCTTTATTTTTTTGATTATTTTGCATTTAATATTCTGTTTTTATTTTAGAGTTTACATATACATTTTATTTGTTGATAACTCCGAAGTTTATGAGAATGTTTTTGATACCAGAGTTTATTAATACATTTTTTTTGTTTAATACCATTATTCCATTTCCCTCCAGATTGCTATTACTATATTTTATTTTCGATGGATATCCCCGAAGCATATCTTTAGAATATCTCTCAAGGAATCTTTCAGATAGCTTTTGAATATCCCTGAAGGATATCTCATGGATATTCCTGAAAGATATCTTATGGACATCTCTGGAGGATATCTTATGGATATCCTTGAAGGATATTCTATGGATGTACAGGTTGTTCCACTTTGGACATCCATCGGATGTCCATAAGATATCTTTTGGATATAGTTGGATGTCCATAGTATATCCATAAAATTCATGAAGGATGTCCAATGGATATCCATTGGATGTCCATGTGTTATCTGGGGTTGAGGTGCTTGTTCAGATGGCAGTGCCCCTTGAGGAGCCCTGCCACTATTCTGATTTCGTTTCTGTTCAGAGTGAGCAGAGTCTTGGCCATCCTGGAGTTTATTGTCTCATGCCAGGAGCTTTTTTCCATGCCTCCTGGAATTTTACTTCCAGGATTGTCTTCATGGTTGAGACGCTCCATGATCTAGAAACTCCCAATATTGGTTCTGGTCCAATCGTTGAGCTTATTGCACCTTATCTGGCCAAATGGTCGGCCCGTTCGTTTCCGGGCACATGGATAGCCTTTGCAGATCGTCAATGCATTCCGACACCAGCAGAGTACTAGCTCTGTATGATGTGAGGGCCTTGATCGCCACTTGGCTGTCCGTGCCTATTTTGATTTGCTGGCAGGGGTAGCCTCTGTTGATATTTTCTCTTACTCAGGCGAATACGGCAAAAACTTCTGCCTGAAATACTGAAACAAAATTTCCCGAGGCATAGTATAGTTCAGCTTTTGGAGATTGCCCGTATACCCCGACGCCGGCGGATTCACCCATCTTGGAGCCATCTGTGAACCAGATGATCCCATTGGTGGGGATCAGGCGGTGCCCTATCTGCTTCCAGTCCTCCCTTTTGAGAATGACTGACAGCTGCCTTTTGCTGAATCGTGTGACAGGTGAAGAATTGTCACCCGGCATCTCAAGGAGTTTGATTCCATATTCGAGAATGTCCATACATTTTCTCGCTCCGCCATTGGTTGGAGCTTCTCAAGCGAGCGATGGCTTTCCGTGCCTCGTGTTCAATGAATAGGTGCAGGGAAGGCAGCCCTATGAGTGCCTCCAGTGCCGTTGCAGTGCACTTGTTGTCGCAAGACAAGCAAGTCTTTGTATCCTATCTAAGTGAGTTTTTGATTTACCGGATGCTGTACCTTGCCACCATACGATGGCTCCGTACGTAATCCGCTCCGCTTCACCTATTAGTTCATCCTGTTCACAATATCATTTCAATAGAGGGTTATTGAAGTGGATTATAAGAAATGTATGTTATCGCAAATATTTGTTCATTGCCAAAAAAAATACTGCAATGATAGTAGTGAATTTTCGATTGATAAGATAAAAATTTAAATTCAAGAATGTTCCACATGAGTGGATTACAGTATCATTTCGAAAGAGGATTATTGAAGTAGATTTCAAGTAACGTTTGTTGTCGCAAATATTTGTTTATTGCCCATTAAAATACATATTTCAATGATAGCGGTGATTTTCAATTGATAAGCTAGTCTAAAAATAGGAATCCAAGAATTTTCAACATAAGTGGTTAGATAATCATAAAAGTCTTCGAAAGCTGCTAGTCCGAAACCCAATGAGGAAGTCCAATACCACGGCTACGCTTCAGTGTGAAGGTGTGGTTTTTTATTAAAATTGTTTACCTTCATCAACTTCTGCTTGGAGAATGTTTGAGTTGTAGTTGTTTTTGCTGTAAAATGAGAAATTGCCTATAGTTCAACGAAATTTCAAACAGAGAACCAACCAATCAGATCAGTTTTATAGTGACAATTCAACTTATGTATAAAAATTCGCATATGCCGCAGTGCAATTGCCAGTTTTACAGCGGCAAAAGTTAGCTGCAACTTTTACAGCGACAAATGCACTAGTGGTTTTTTCACTTATTCATTTGTTTATCAATTATCGCGGTGTTGGTTGCCAAAATAAATAAAGTTTGCATTGATATGTTTCTAAATTTCTTATTCATTAAATTGTCCTGCCGAATTACACTCGATGTTTGTATTGATATCGGGTAAATTTGTGTTGTTCAAATTCTAATCTGTTTTCTTTAGCAATTTGACTCGAAAAACTGTCAACCTAAAAACGATCCACCTTCGGTATCGCGTTTTTAATAGTTGACAGTTTTTCTCGTCTAAATGCTAGGCAACAGTTTCTCATTAAACAACCCAAATTTACCCGATAAAATACAAACCTCTCGTGCAATTATAAGTGATGAAACGTCTTCCCACTGTTTTATACTGATAAAAGCACAGTCTAATCGATAATGTTTTGCGATAAAACGCATACTGTCAAAGTTATATGCCTACACAATTATTTGGTATGAAGTAATTCAAAGATGTAGGTCGTCTTGAGTTCACTTCATAATCAAATGAGATGATAATATGATTCAACGATACCTTGTTTCCTCATTGGTTAATCAAAGAGTTTTCAAATGCCACCAGCATAAACTTTCTGCTATGAAAATACAACGACCCACTTATGGTTACAGCTATTTTACGAATTCATGGAAGACGGAGAAAACATTTCACATATTCGTATCAACAACCAATATTTCGAATTATCATTTCTATACATCAATTATCACTGAAAGCGCGGAGCGAAATCTTAAAACTAATTTCAAAAGATTGTTCATTGCTCATTCCACAAATGTAGTTGGATTTATGAGATTTTAAACGAAAGCGACTCAGAAGTTGCGTGAGTTGGAGAGAGATACATTGTTTCCTGAATGCTACACAAAAGAACAAACAGCAATGTTGCATTTATCAGAGTTTAAAAGAAATAAAATAATTAATAAAAAAACCTTTTTAAAGACAAGCTTTTATTCAAATGCGCTAAAAAGTCAAAAATAATAGCTTTGGATGTGCGACGTAGGTTATTCCGTGAGTTATGGATTCAAAAGTTTGTTGCGCAAAGTTTTCAGTTCGAATAGAGAAGCGACAAGCTTTTGAATCTATAGCTCACGGAATAACCTACGTCGCACATCCAAAGCTATTAGTTTTTACTTTTTAGCGCATTTGAATAAAAGCTTGTCTTTAAAAAGGTTTTTATATTAATTATTTTATTTTGTACTTTTTAGTAAGTACACATTTTTGTTAATGCATAGTCATCATGAGGCCGTTCTCCTGTAAGTTCTGAGCTATGTAGTTCTTCAATGAGGAGACCATCTGAAGATTAACTACCACGCCATCTTCAATTTATGAATTCTGACAAAAAAAACAATAATCTTCGACTAAATTCATAATCTCTGAGCCAAAAACCCCGACATACCAATTTTGAATAGAAACGTTCCATTATCACAACCATGTGGAGCCGCCATCTTGAATTTATGAATTTTGAGAATAAATTCATAGTCTTTGACCCCGAAAACCTCCACATACCAATTTTTAATAGAATCGGACCATAATTACAAAACTCGTTCGCCATCTTAGAGCCACCATTTCGAATTTGTAAATTTTGAAAATAAATTCATAGTCTTTGACCCCGAAAACCTCCACATACCAATTTTTATTAGAATCGGACCATAAACACAAATCTCGTCCGCCATCTTAGAGCCGCCATCTTGATTTCGTGAATTTTGAAAAAAATTCATAATCTCCGACCCCGAAAATCCCCACATACTAATTTTGAGTCGAATCAGACCGTAAACACAAATCTCGTCGGCCATCTTAAAGCCGCCATCTTGAATTTGTGAATTTTGGAAGGACATTCATAATCTCCGACCCCTAAAACCCCCACATACTAATTTTGAGTCGAATCGGACGATAAACACAAATCTCGTCCGCCATCTTAGAGCCGCCATTTTGTTTTTTTTTCTCGAAAATTCCATAATGCATTGTCACGGGAACTATGAACACCTGCCAAATTTCACGTTAATCGGGCAACTGGAAGTGGATCAAATTTAATTTGCAAGATTTGATGACAAACATCGGGACAGGTGAAACTAAATAAAAGCTTGTAAAAAAAGACTCATAAGTTACGTGAGATGGGGAAAGATGCATTGTTTTCTTAATGCCAGACAAACGAACGAACCTTATAACTGACTCTTATTCTGTTTACTCTACATTTAACATTTATTTCTAATCATTGTGAATGAATGAATCTGTAAAACGAGTCCTTCGATTTTGGAACGATAATTGTTGTAACTTTCCACGTTTTAAATTCAAAATGCTTTCTCGAAAATTTGAGATTGATCAACTATTTTCCTCATTATTTTTGAACCAATCAAATGGCCAAAATTCCAAACTAGAGAACCAATCAGGTCAGTTTTATAGTGATAAAACGTCTCTCGCTGTTTTATACTGATAAAACCACTGTCTATTCGATATTGTTTTGCGATAAAACGACACTGAGGTCCTGTCAGAATTATATAACAACACATTCAATTCCTATATAGGGAAACAGGAAATGTATTTTTTTTAAATAAGTGATTCTCAACTCACTATTACAGTGATTTGATATTTTAATTGAAATATACCTTTTTCAGCATGTTAAAAGCCTCAGGTTCTCGAGTAATGATTGAAATCCGTTATTTTCATATCAACAACAATAATTCTCGTGGAATAGTGGTAAGCGCGTGAGTCTCTCAGCCGGGAGGCTCGGGTTCGATTCCATATCCAGTAGCTTTTTTTCAATCGGTTTCAGATTCAAAACATTTCGATAGTGAAAAATTTATATATATTTTAGGTTTTTGGGCGAGTTCACGAGCAGTGAATGATCATGTTAAATGAATTAATCTATAAAACGAAGCATTTAGAAACGAACACACGATTCCTTCAATTTTGGAACAAGAAGAATTGTTGAAATCTTCCGCGTTGAACATTCAAATATAACATGAATTCGGCTAATTTTATTCAGTTTGAAATGTGATTCGGGAAATATTCTCATTAAATATCATTCGTGCTAGAAGATTTTATCACATTTTTTTTTCCTCAAGCATTTTGCCACTCAAGCTTCGCTTCAATCAGATAATAAGACCGCAAATTTCACTCAGTAAAATTTCCAGGCAAAATGCTTTATCGAAAATTTCAAAAATGTTTGAGCAATAAAACCCCTAGCACATATGATATTGCCCTCCATAAAACCCCTAGCACTTATGATATTGCTCTCACAAAATTTACTTAATATATGTCTATAAGAAGGGAAGAACACTATTCTCGCACCAACATATATTTGGTAGTTTATTGAAATACATTATACTTTGAGTATTTCGGTGCCGAAAAATGTCCAGTGGATAAATCTATATTGGTTTCCACATAACATCAAATTATGAAATTTTATGAACAAAACCACAAGATTGTTATTATATCACTTAAAATTATTGGAAAAGCAGTTCAACTAGAACTCTCCAAAAAATGAATCAGGATTAATGTTTTCTGATATGAACTCCTAGTTTCTGGTAGGATATATAAAAAAGTAAGTGCTTGTAGCACCATTACCAAATTGCTTCATTTCAAGTAAAATTCGTCCAACATTCATGCTCAAAAAAAGCATAGCGATAGAGAAACTAGAAAGCGAATTATCATTAAAAAGGATAGAAATTCATACGAATTTCGAATATGCTGCCTTTTTCAAAAGGAAAGATTGATGAGATCTGTTTTGTTATATGCAGAATCCACCAATATTCTACATTGACAATAATAATAATCGACTTTATTTTGAATATCAATATTACATAATAGGAGAGGATTAACCAAAGCTACTATTACACTTAACCTACTAAGTATCAAAAGTTATATATATTGTTATGATGGGTTGTTTATATGATTTATAATTTGTATGATTTTAAGAATTTATTTCATAGATTATAATTCTGAAACCCTATCATAACAAATAAAAAACTCCAACTATGTTATGTTACCTTTGTCTCTTTTTTAACCTCTTTTACCTTATCCCAGCTCAGTCAGGTACGCCTATGAACATGTATGACTCCTTCAGTAGCAGGTTCCTGTAATCGGTGTTGCCGGCTATGGCACTATGGATTCGATCATAAAAGATGTTCAGTGGAGAAAAATAAAGTTAGAAATTGAAAAATAAACACAGGTTTGCAGAGAATAATCAAAGTAGTTGACTTTATTCAGATGAAAACTTAAATATACCCTACTCTGCGATAGCTACCTTATACTAGCAAAACAATGACAAAAGAAAATAGTGCAGTTTGATGTTTGTGATAATGAAAATTTTATGAAGAAAGTTTGAACGTATTATCAGTCTTTTGGGTATGGAATTTTATGGTTGTTCAGCCCAAAACAAAATAACCAGTGGTTTAGAACACTTAAAGTTCTTGGTTTTATGTGAAAAGTTGCACTTAGGTGAGTTCAGTTATTGAATACCTTGTAGCTGCGTTTCTGTTGACGTTTCCAGTCCCGTGGACATATTTCAGGGATCTCACTGACAGCTCACCTGCACTCCTTCCAAGGATTTATTTTCTGGACCAGGTAGGTGGAATTTTTATTTACTATGTGCTACCTCCGATCAGCCTTTCAAGAAATCTTCCTCGTTCGGCAATTTTATATCAGGTTTTCTTATATTATGGGTGAAAGCTTCTTTTCAAATTTAGTACGTGGCTTCACTTTCCCGAACCTTTTTCCTTCCTCCTGAACTTGTTATCCTGATACATGGCAACACTCACCAAATTTTTATTTTTCACAGATTTCCGAGTTTGTACACTTCCTACCGAATTATTTGCTATTCTAATTAATGTTAATGATTTTATGAATGATATCTAATTCTAACTCTTACATACTATTTACAGATTCATATAAAATATATTTTTTCAATTTCTGCCCTTACATTTTATTCTATATCAATACTTTTCCCACCCTTGGTGGGTTTTCTGTTCATGTGAATTGTCATACAGGATGTTCGAAACTTATCTATACGTTGATCTTTCTTTAATTCAATGATTGCCATAAATTTCAATTTTGATATTTTTTAATCGTGGATTTTTGTTAGATGTGTTGTTGGATATAGAATTTTGATATCAGAACTGCTTCAGGAATGTTCTCTTTTTACATATGTATCGACCAAAGCATAGTATACGGTTCTATAGTAGTGAAAAAAAGTAAAGAAAATTGTAAAACAACATAGCAATAACGATACTAATAAAAATAACGAATAATAATAATGATAATTATAAGTTTAATTATTTAATAACATTTCATAACATAACAATATATATATATATATATATATATATATATATAAATTTTTTCATTATATAGATTCCTAATAGTTTTGTGCTTCTTGAAATTGCTAGTCGTTCACTACTGAGCTGAAAATACTCTGGAATACTAATATTTTTGTTAGCAGTTTTGAATACAATGTCTGTTTTAGAGGTGTTTAAAAATAACTTGTTGACGTTAAAATATGTGGATATTTAAAATTGAGTTTTCCAAATCAAGCTCCCTGTTTACTGGTACTGAGGTTGGAATCATCAGCATAGCTCACTACTTTCGTACTCGATTTGTTTGAAAATATCAGAGAAATCATTGATATATACAATAAATAGCAAAGGCCCAATCACACTTCCCTTTGGTACGCCTTTTTCTATTTCAGTAAAGCCTGAGAAAAAAGTATTTTGTTGCCTAATATATACTTTGCTCCCTGTTACTCAAATAAGATTTCAAGAGATTCAAGGCATTTCCTCTGATTCCATAATTGAAAAGCTTACGCAGTAAAATGGGATGATCAACACAGTCAAACGCTTTACTGAGATCCAGAAAAACACCACAGGCACAAGAGTCTTGTTCAATTAAGTGATGAATTTCATCAACAAACCTGAACAAAGCTGTTTCAGTACTTAAAAAAACTAAATAATCACGCTTTTGAGCAATATGAACTAAAAAGTTAAAAATAGTAAGTCATTGACCAAAAAATTCACTTTAATGTAAAAAAAAGCGTGGGGTGCTTGTTATCAGTTGTCTTGAACTTTTTATGTCATTATGAAAAGTAAGTAGAGAGCACCCTACGCATTTTTTACAATAAAGTTAATTTTTTGGTAAGTGGCTTTATTCTCAATATTTTTAAATTTTTAGTTCATATTGCTGTCGAGCTCATGAGGATCGTAGTACGAGAAATATTTTTTTCTCGCTACAAAAAGTTGAGAAGTGAAATTTTCGAAGCAGACCTATACCCCTAAATTTCATCGAAAATCCAAAGTGGTCGTATTGATCTTCGGTTTTGAAAATTAGTGAAATGTAATCTGTTTTTTTACACTGCCCTTTATACACTATATTTTTATTTATGACCTTCTACTCCATATTGTTAGAAAAGCGTGTTTTTAAACTTTCCAACTACGGGAGAAACTTCAACGATTACTTCAGCCACATTAGAAGTTTTTACTACCTTTTGGTGAAAGTATATTGGGGTCGATATGGCTCTTCAGCCTCTCCGTACCTCAACCTTTAGGGTCTTTTGTACATAACATTTGGTGAAAGTAATGAGACCGTACCAGTGAATTCACCAAATCTTCGAAATGTAAATTAGGCGTTTTTACCAGTGAATTCACCAAATCATTGACATTATTTTTTGTGACACATACATACATACATACAGGTGGAGCTAATAAACGTGTGTGAACAGATGGTTTTCTGTACGATGCAAAAAATAAACCGATTGAAAAAAGCTTACTCAACGATCCGATAGACAAAGAAAGTATTCAGTTTTGAGTATCGTTTTAGCAACTTTGATTAGCTTTCCAAATCACACACATTTCTTATCCTCTATTGAATACATTTGTTTCCAGCATTTTATTGAAATATACAGGGTGATTCAAAAGTATTTTGACAAACTTCAGGAGGTGACTCCTCACAATATTCTAATATGAATTATCCAAAAAATATATGTCCGGAAAAGATTAATTTTTATTTTCATTTTTTTCAAATAACTTACCTTAATTAAACGAAAATTGGTATTGAGAGGTTTTTTGAGATGTCAAATTCGAACCATATTTTATTATTGTTCTTACTAGTAGGGGGCGCCACCTACACGTCTTTTTCTTTTTTGAAGATTTATAACTTTTTTGAGCGTACTTCAAGCACATTTTTCAGTAAAAAAATCGATTCCTCTATCATATCTACGTAAAAAAGCTACCCTTGTTACAAGTCGCTATAAGCAACCGTTTTCTAGATATTTAGACTTGAAAATTTCAAGTCGATTATTTGATAATCGATGCGTGTTGGGGTTATTACCATTATTTTGCATTTTTCATAAGAATGCTTAGGTTTTGGATTTTTGTAGGGGGCGCCACCTATTCTATTTATTTTCAGTCGTTTGAAATAGTTATTTTTGTATCAAGGGTGCAAAATCTGTATTTGTTTTAATAAAATTTGCAAGAAATATCATCATTTTATTTCAAGAAAATTTGAATATGTAGAATGAAATTAAATAAAGGCAACTAAGTTGAATTCAAATAAATTGTTCAAAGTGTCCACCTTCAGCGAAGATACAGGCATTCAGTCTTCTAGTCATTAAATCTCGTACCCGCTCAAAAATTATTGGTGTGTTTCTTATTGTTTCACAGGCGTCTACTATTCGGTTTCTTAGATCTTCCTCGTTCGCTACTGGAGTTTTATAAACTAGTGACTTCAAATGTCCCCAAAAATAAAAATCTAGCGGGTTTAGATCTGGAATCTTGGTGTCCACGCCTGGTTAGGTTCTTCTACACCCCTACCGATCCATCGATTTGGATAGACAGTGTCAAGGAATTCCCTGGCTACAACGCTAAAATGGACCAGAGCCCCATCATGCATAATCCACACGCGGATACGAATTTCTAATGGTACATTCTGAAGTAGTCCCAGCAATTCATTTTCTAAAAAGTCTCTGTAAGTTGCGCCATTCAGTCGGAACGGAAGAACGAAGGACCTATCAAGTAATTATCAATTATTGCCGCCCATACATTTACAGAAAGTTGATACTGATAATGTCTTTCACTAACTGCGTGCGGATTTTCCAGAGCCCAAACATGGTTGTTATGAAAGTTTGTGATAGCATTTCGGGAGAAGATTGCCTCGTCCGTGAAGAGTACATATCTTGAAAATTGAGGATTTCCAGCCAATTTTCTCAAAAACCACTGACACATAGTAATGCGTTGGGGAAAGTCTCGTGGCAAAAGAGCTTGTACCCTTTGAATATGGCATGGATAAAATTGTTGATCGTGGATAATTCTCCATACTGTGGACTGAGTAGAATTGAGAGCTTCAGCAATTATTCTTGTACTTGTTTCTGGATTCTCCTCGAGAGCGTTCAAAACACTTTCTCCCAATTCTGGGGTTCGGACTGCTCGTGGTCTTCCAATAATATCAGCTGCCCTCTTAAAGCTACCTTTTTCTGCCAAACGACGGTGGAGACTGGTAAATGTTGGAGTTGAAGGCAGTACTCGATTAGGAAATCGCTCCTGGTAAATACGTATTGCTTCGCGCGCATTGCCATCCGTGAGGCCATAAACGAAATGCATATCGGCTAAATGAGCATTATTGTTTAATAATCCATTTTTTCAAAATTAGTGTTTTAAAACTTACAGAAACTTCAACAAAACAACAAAACGTTTAACTGTCACATAATATGTGATTACCAAAACTATTTACTTAAACGTCAAATTCATTTCCTAAGCATTCTTGTGAAAAATGCAAAATAATGGTTATAACTTCAACACGCATCGATTATCAAATAATCGACTTGAAATTTTCATGTCCAAATATCTAGAAAACTGTTGCTTATAGCGACTTATAACAAGGGTAGCTTTTTTTTCGAAGATATGATAGAGGAATTGATTTTTTTACTGAAAAATGTGCTAGAAGTACGCTCAAAAAGTTATGAATCTTCAAATGAGAGAAAGACGTGTAGGTGGCGCCCCCTACGAGTAAGAGCAATAATAACATGAGGTTCCAATTCAACACCTCAAAAAACCTCTCAATACCAATTTTCGTTTAATTAAGGTCAGTATTTCGAAAGTTATTTAAAAAAAACGAAAATAAAAATAAAACTTTAACACCCTGTATCTTGGAAACGAAGCGTTTATTTAAACAATTCATATTAGAATATTGTGAGGAATCACCTCCTGAAGTTTGTCAAATTACTTTTGAATCACCCTGTATTCATTTTCAAGATTTTCATTTCTGATTGTTGATAAAATCCAATTTTCCTGGTTTTTGTTCCGATCCCTCCATTACATCAAAGGAAAAAGGTAAAGAAACATGCGAAATTAAAACAATTGCCGATTTCAGGAATGGCGGACATCAAATCGAATCAAAACAGTTTTTATTATTAATTAATCTCATGAATTCCATGACTATTGATTGAAGCAATTAGATTGGTTATCTGCAGTTGTATTTGAAACTAGATTTTGCGACATAATTTTGTTCGATATCAAACGATCAATTTGCAACTGCAAATGCTGGTAATCAATCATCAATCATCATCAACATGTGAGGATAGTTTGAAAAAATCGTGCTCCAGTGCACTTTCAGTTTGTAAATATTTTAAATATAGACTGAAAGCTCTCCTGCATCATGTAAACTATAATTATAAATTCTTCTTATTTCTTATAGAGGCCTTTTTGTAGCTCAGCGTGCTTCGAACACGTGTTGTTCTCCTGACAAAAAAGTAATATAAAAAATGCAAAGAAGACTGAAAAACCGTAAACTATACTATACACATCAGGCCATCTCATATTTATATGAATTATTTCGAAAAGGCAGCTGTGGCGTTATTTCATTGTTTTTTACGAAGGCTCGCGACTGTTTTTAGAATTTCTGTCCAGGGGACAATGTACAGTATCAGGTTTATTTTCGAATATCCACTTAATCTGGAAATTTAATTTGAAGGGATTGGGCGAGATTTAAAACAACTCGAGATTGTCTGCACTTGTGAAAATAAGAGTGATGAGACCATATCGTAAAAAATAATCTAAGCTATTGTGGTTCATTACCCGAATATTTAACAAGCCTGCTATTTTTAAACATGGAAGGAAAGATTCGTAGATGAGTTATCATCTGCATACATTTTGATTATTGGGGATTTTCAAAAATCAATGGAATATAATTAATGGCCTCTTTTAATCATTGGCACGCCTGCTTGGGCATCATGTGGATTGTGGATTATTTGTCAAATCGTTTGGAAATGGCAGTTATTTGAAATAAAAACAACGCGAACGCTGCACACTCTTTCTGTTCAAATGTCTATTATTAAGATTATTATAGCTATTATTTATTATTTATTATTGAGCATATAAATGAACCATACTTGAAATAAATAATTGGGGTCATCCATAAAAAAACATCAAAATTAAAAACTTCTCTTAGAGAAAGAAATTGAAACAAAAAGATTCCTCAACAATAACTCTCATAACATCATAGTAAGCAGACAAAGGAAACACAACTGTCTTGATGAAAAAACAAGAATATCACGAAAAAACTTCAATTCTACTCCGAGATCAAAACGCATATGAACTTCTAACGAAAGATAATACTTCCAGTGTTCAATCTAAAAACAATAGACTGATTGAAAATTTATACAAAAGGTATATTTTTAGTGGAGGGGAAAAAATATTTTCTACCCAAAATACATAAAAACAATACCCCCCTAAGACCCATTTTAAGCTTTGTAGGATCCCCAACTTACAACATCTCAAAATATCTAAGTAACCTGCTCAATCGAATCTTTGAAAAAGACAACTACCCCACCAAAAATTCATTCGAAGTGGTTCAGGTCATTCAAGATACCATAATTCCAAAAAACTATATATTAATCTCTCTAGATGTGGTGTCCCTTTTCACCAATATCCCAACAGATTCGGTAGTAAAATTAGTCAAACAAAAGTGGCACTTAATCGAAACTTACACTTGAAAAGTTCTTACATTACTAGAATTTGTCTTCAAGAACAGCTATTTCAAGTTCGAAGGCAACTTCTATAGACAAACCTATGGTATAGGTATGGGAAACTGTCTGTCTCCAGTGTGTGCAGATATCGGTCTGTCTGAACTCCAGAATACTTCCATTAAAAAATTATCTTTTGTACCTGCGTACCCATATACAAAGTAGACAAAATCCAACAAGTTTTCAATAACTACCAGCCACGCCTCCAATTCACAGTCGAAAGGGAAAAAATAACCAATTACATTTTTTAGATATCTGAATCATAAGAAAAGAAAAAAACAAAATGATCACAGGTTCGTATCACAAACTTACCATCTCTGAGAGATTTTTGAACATGGTGTTAGTGAATAAGTGCGACAAACTTCAGGGGGTAGGGGGTGATTCTGCATGAAAAAATAATGACAGTTTACTGTATAACTTTTGTCCGCAGATGGTTAGTTTACCGAGATACGGGGTGTTAAAATTTTTCCTAAAAACTGACTATTTATTTATTGCTCTGAAACCGGTCGAGATATGCAAATGAAATTTGGTGAGTTTTAAGAGGTAGTTATTGCGCATTTGTTGACATGCAATTAAGAATGTTATGTTCATCATTGGCGCGCATACGGGTAATGACCTCAATTTTTGAATTCCTCTTTCAA
Organism: Gonioctena quinquepunctata; assembly: GCA_018342105.1. Lineage (NCBI taxonomy): Eukaryota > Metazoa > Arthropoda > Insecta > Coleoptera > Chrysomelidae > Gonioctena > Gonioctena quinquepunctata. The sequence goes on along the minus strand of JAFIRS010000024.1, from coordinate 472,881 downwards.
TTTGTAAGAAAAAATCTCTCTTGCCTTTTTTTCGTATGGGGCGCCGTTTTCATGCAAAAAAATAAAATATTATTTGTCATTATTCTAATACATTATCTAGTAGCGATGCTACTAGGCTACTGTCAACATTCTGTTAAATACGAATATTTCAACGAAATATCAAATTAGCGTTTCTTCATTTTTAAGCTTTTAGTTTGGTATAACATTAATGATAATAAGTAATTAATTTTTCTTTTATCGAAAAGAATGGAAAATTATACAAATTCGCAATTGTCAGACATGCATTTTGTCTATTGTCGAAGTAATGGAAATGGTGGGCAAGCTCGACGATTGTATGCTGAGTTGTATCCAGGACTAGGGTACCCATCACACAATATTTGCTCGTCTCCACCAACGTTTGCGCGAAAATGGTACATTTAAGAAACAAACGGCTGACTGCGGGCGCCCTCGAGAAGTACGAACTGTGCAACTAGAAGCAGTTCTCGAGTTAATTGCAGAGTCACCTGAAACAAGTACTCGAAAAATTGCCAACAAACTGATAGCAAGCCACTTCACTGTATTTAAAATTCATAAAGATCAACAAATGTATCGTTTCATATTCAACGTGTGCAAGCTCTACTACCTAGAGACTTTTTTCCGCGCCTAGTTTTTTGCCATTGGATTCTTCATCAAATCGCTCAAATTCCTAATTTTTTAAATGGCGTTTTGTTTACTGACGAGGCTAATTCTGGACGACAGTGTATACGAAATTTCCATAACAACCACCTCTGGGCTGAGGAAAATCCACATAGAATCTTTGAAGCTCATTTTCAGCATCAGTTTTCAGTAAATGTATGGCTTGGGGTACTTGATGATCATTTAATCGGTCCATATTTCCTCCCACAACGACTAACAGGCGACTTTTACCTTAATTTCCTACAGGAAGAGTAACCTGTTCTTCTTGAAGAAATTCCTCTACAGCTGAGACGACACTTCTGGTTCATGCATGATGGTGCACCAGTTCACTTTAGCATTATTGTACGTAATCACTTAGATACAGTAAGCATATCCAAATCGTCCGGTAGGTAGGGGAAGTACGGAACATTGGCCTGCTCGATCTCCGGATTTAAATCCTCTAGATTTTTGCATTTGGGGTTTTCTTAGGTCATTAGTTTATTCCACTTCCGTCGAAAATGTTGAAGACCGGATGAATTGAATTATAGCCGGATGTGAGACAATAAGAAATACACCAGGAATATTTGCGCACATACGACAATCAATGAGGCGAGGAGTTGAATCTTGTATCACGTCTGAGGGAGGTCATTTTGAACATTTGTTGTAGTTTTGCGCCTATTTATTTATTGGTGTTATTTTCTGTTATTGTTCTGGTTTAACGTTATTGTATTAGATAGTTCTTGATAATGTATTAAAGAAATGAAAAATACGCGTTAAGATGTTTCATTTTTTTGCATAAAAACGGCGCACCATACGAAAAAAGGCAGGATGAATGATGAACATAAAATTCTTAATTGCATGTCAAATAACTACCTCTTAAAACTCACCAAATTTAATTTGCATATCTCGACCGGTTTCAGAGCAATAAATAAGTAGTCAGTTTTTAAGAAAAACATTAACGACATTTGCGGACAAAAGTTATATAGCAAACTATCATTATTTTTTCATGCAGAATCACCCCCTGAAGTTGTCGCACTTATTCACTAACCCCTGTACATTACAGAGAGACAATAGTGAAATAATATGCTCAGCGTCAAAAAGAGTATCGAAAGAGAAAAAAATAGTTTTTTGTGTTGTTCCGTCTAGGTTATGCCTTTTTCCCATTTTCCCTTCATCCCGTTTTTCGTTACCAAGTTATCCCGTTTTCTTTTTATCCGTTATCCCATTATTCCGTTTTCCCGTCTTCCTGTTATCCCGTTTTCCCGTTCACGTTATTCCGTTGTTTCGTTATCCTGTTTCTCCGTTAAAAAAAATGAGCCAAATCGGTCAAGATTTAAGCTTACCAACACAAACAGACATTCATTTTTATTATATATTATTTATTCCTAAAAACTTTTCCAGGACATGGTTGGTTGGTTGGTTTGAGGCTGACGAGCCAGAGACAGGGTTGGCACTTAGCTTCCCTTGACACTGCGACCAGCTGGGGTCTATTGTATCACTCTGTCGTCAGTGGTTCCTCATTCAAACAGGTTTGTGCCTTTAATTAGGTTAAGAAGCCTGTTGATAAGGTTCTTCGGATTCATGCCTGTTTCCGGGCTGATCTCTCCAAAGGTTCTGTGTCGCCTACTACTTAGGGCGTCACAGTCGAAGATGATATGAGAGGCTGTTTCCTCCTCTTCATCACACAGCCTACACTCCACGGTTTCCCTGCGTACTCCCATGGTGTTTAGGTGTTTTCTTAGGCCGCAGTGTCCAGTCAACAGACCTATTATTATACGAGCCTTCGTTCTGTTCAGGTTCAGAAGGTCAGCCGTCAGGGTCCGGTTTGGATGCCCTACCATGACTTTGCTGTGTATTTGCCAGACAGTTTGATCCCAATATTGTTGGTGTCTTCTTTTCATCCACTCGTCGATCAGGGTCCTGCATCGGTTTTTGCTAATCCCGTGTGCAGGTTCTGGCCCTGTGAATAGCGTTTCAGATGCTTGTCTAGCTAGCTGGTCCGCTTTGACGTTGCCTTCAATGCCTCTATGACCTGGCACCCACATCAAGGTGACCTTGTTGTGTTTTGCCAGCTCGATGAGGTTCTGGAGGCAGTCCCAGACCAGTTTGGACTTTATCTGTGTAGAGTTGAGTGCTTTGATAGCACTTTGACAGTCAGATAGAATGTAGATGTGTTTTTTCCTATAACCACTTTCTAGATTCTTCTGAATGCATACCATGATAGCATGTGTTTCAGCTTGGAATATCGTGGAGCATTTACCAAGTGGTATTATGTAATCCCTTCTTGGCCTTACCCCATGTATTCCTGCTCCCGTTCCTTCAACTGTCTTTGAACCGCCTTACCCCATGTATTCCTGCTCCCGTTCCTTCAACTGTCTTTGTACCGTCTGTAATCTGAAATCATTTCGAGTTCTTCGATGTTGATTACATGAGTGATTCTGGTATGTCCAGTTGTTCGGATTCTCCAGTTTTTCGTTTGTTTCAGTCTGTATGCACTCATCCTGGCCTCTCCAATGACATGTAAGTCAAGGGGTTCGAGGTTTAGGATGATTTCCATTGCAGCTGTTGGAGTGCTGTTCATTGCACCCGTGATGCAGAGACAGGCAAGCCTCTGGATTTTCCCAAGGTTGATTTTTGCCTGTCTTTGATTTGTTTTTGGCCACCATAAGAGTGAGCCATAAGTTATTCTTGGTCTTATTACCGCTGTGTAAAGCCAGTGCATGGCTTTCGGTTTAAGCCCCAGGTTTTTCAAAGCTCTCCTGCACATCATGAAGGTTATCTTGCTTTTGTTGGTTACATGTTGAAGATGCGGGTTCCAGGTTAGTTTCTTGTCAAGAATCAGCCCTAGATATTTCACCTGCTCTACTACTTGTAATGTTTCACCGAATAGTCTAGGAGGTATGAGATCTCCCATGTTTCTTCTCCGGGTGAAGGGAATTAGTGTTGTTTTGTTCGGATTTGCCCTTAGGCTCTCTCTGTTACACCATTCCTCTACTGTCCTCAGTGCATTTTGCATTAGCTCTGAGGTTGTTCGAGTATTCTTTCCCTTGATGAGGATGACCAAGTCATCTGCATACCCTTGAGAGTAATACCCTTGGTTATTCAGAGAAATTAGGAGTTCGTCTACAACCATGTCCCACAGAAGGGGGGAGAGTATGCCCCCTGTGGGTACCTCTGGAAATTTCAACCTGCTCTGTTTCCTCGAACATGTTGGCTTGGACCAGTCTATTATGAAGCATTGAGTGTATCCACCTGCAGGTGGTTTCGTCAATGCCTCTTCGAGATGGCCGCAGAGACCATACTTTCAAAGGAGGTGTTGTCGAAGGCTCCTTCGATGTCTAGAAAAGTGCATAGTGCAATTTCTTTGTTTGCTAGAGACTCTTCAAGCCTTGAAACAAGCTGATGAAGTGCTGTCTCGCATGATTTTCCTGTTAGATAGGCATGTTGGTTTTGATGTAAAGGCCGTTCTACAAGAGCGGTTTCCCTTATGTCTCTATCTATCAGTTTTTCTAAGCCTTTCAGAAGAAACGACGATAGGCTTATTGGTCTGTATGCCTTTGCCTGGTCATATGAGTCTCGTCCAGGTTTCGGAATAAAGACCACATTTACAGTTTTCCAGGTTTGAGGTAGCCATCCCAATGCTAGGCTCAGCCTGTACAGTCTGCACAGTTCTGGTGCTAGATATTCAACTCCGCTCTGAAGTAGTATGGGAAATACTCCATCTGGGCCCGGAGACTTGTAAGGCTTGAAGGAGTTTATTGCCCACACTACTTTTGAATGAGTTACCGTTCGTTTAGCCACTTCCCAGTCTGCCCTTTCAGCCCTCAAATGAAGGTTTGCAGGGATTTCATATCTGGGGTTTTGATTTGTGGTGACAGTTGATCCTGGGAAGTGTGTATGGAGCAAGAGTTCCATAGTTTCCTTCCCAGTGTTGGTGTAATTGCCGTTGGGTTTTTTGAGAGTCCCCAACGGATTGATGGGGTCTTTGGAAAGGATGCGGTGGAGTCTTGCTTTTTCTGAGGTTTGTTCTATGTCCTCACAGAACTTCCTCCATGACTTTCTTTGTTCCCCTCTGATTTTTTTTGTTGTATTCTGGTGAGAGTTTTGGAATAATCCTCCCAGTCACCAGTTTTTTTCGATCGATTGAATAGTTTGCGCGTTTTATTTCTAAGATATGTGAGTTCGGTGTTCCACCAGCTCACTGTACCTTTAGTGGTGCTGCGCTTCAAGGGCAGTTATTATGATATAAAGTTATTATGGCCTCCTGTAACATTAGGGAGGTTTGCTCTATTTCATGAATTGTATTTGAGTTAGGTTTGACATTTTTGAAATTTGTGAGATTTGCCCTGAGCTCCTCCCGGTACCCCGGCCAGTTGGTTTTCCTGGGATCCCGACACATAACTGCAGGTTCATTGGCATAGCCAATCTCCACATGTATGTGTCGGTGATCTGAGTTTGAAGGTTCCTCAGATACTGCCCATTTGCCGACGTGCCGAACCACCAAAGAAGAGCCCAAAGTGATGTCAATGATTTCCCGTCTATTACGGGTTACGAAGGTTGGCTCATTGCCTCTATTAAGTACTTCCAGGTTACTGGAGACAATAAATTCAAGCAATGACTCACCTCTTGTGTTCGTGTCGGTGCTCCCCCACACTGTGTTATGGGCGTTTGCATCGGCTCCGATGATAAGCTGGAGTTTGTGGTCCTCACAGTGTTTAACCAAGGCCCTCACTTGTTCTGATGGTGGAGGGCTTGTTGAGTCATAAGGCATGTAGACGGAGGCTAGTACTATGTTCCTCTCTACTCCATCCTTGATGTAGGTCGTCTTGATTGCTGTTATGTCCCTGTAACAGAATTCTATCAGATTCAAGACTTTCAAATCATTCCTGGCAATAATGCAGGATCTGGCGTTTCCACAGTTTAGATTATAAATAATCTTACCCTTGGATGTTCCGAGGCCTGATACTCGCCCTTTGACCAGCCATGGTTCTTGTATTAGGGCCACGTCGGTGTTGCCCTGTGCAAATATTCTGCACAGGGTTGCAGTAGCAGCCTTACTATGCTGCAGGTTGGCTTGAACTGCCCGCAGCATCAGGAATGTTCCTGTTCCGGCTAACTAGCTTGAAGTTTACCTGCGTTAGCCCCAGGAATGCTTTCATTCCCCTGGCTTGCAGGTTCTTCAAGGAGGTCTCGTCGATTTGAAAGACAAGAGTTAGACCAGAGGCCTCCTCTTGTCTCTTGATGACAAGCCATTCTTCAGTATCTATCCCCATGTTCTGGGTTTTGATGAGCTGAAGAATCTTTTTGGTTTCCATTTTACCAAATGGCTTTGGAATCCATACCACTACCTTGGAGGTATTCAGGATGTCCTTGGCTAGCCCTACTTTTAGGACAGCCCCCTCCCAAGGTATCAGTCCGGGGATACTCTCAAGTAGCCAGGATTTAGCGGTTTCATCCGAGCATGTCAGGACCAGCACGCCCTTGTGGACGTAGCTGTTCCTGAAGTTCGGACCCTTACCCGGCTCACACTTGAAAATTTCCCCGGTAATTGCTTCCTGCGGGAGAATCCCTTGGTCGTCGGATAACTGGTGATCTGGATAACTCTGCAGAGCAACAGCCATCTTCAGACCTCTTGTGACCTCCCTATAGCTGCCCTGCTCAGTTGGGTTAACTTGGGCAGAGACAGCCACTGGTTGGTCCGATCTAGGTTTCTTCACCCTTGCAGTGCTCTCCGTGGAAGAGGGTTGACTTCTCTGGGAGCGGTCCCTCTTCTTGTTCGGAGTTTCTGGCTGCCTGCTGCTTCCAGCGATGCTGGAAGTTCGTTCAGTGAAGCCAGTTTTTGCTTCTGGGTGTGGATCGCGTCGGTTGCTTCGGCGTTTCCTGGGTTTAATTTCTTTCCCAGCTGCCTTGGCCTCCGCGATCCGCACCTGTCTTCTTGCAGCTCCTGAGAGCTTTTTACGCGCCAGATGTAAACGATTTACATCTGACGCGACGTGTCTTAGGGCAGGTGTTTCTGGAGGTTTAGCGGAACTGCCGCTGCCTCCAGAGAGTTTCCTGTTTCCTGTTTCCTGTTTCCTGGAGTTTTTCAGCAGGTGTTTGACCATCTGCTGATCCCTCCTCGCTTTCGTTTGCGGTTTCTGGTGCCGAGTGCGATTCGACTGGAATCTCCTCGACTTCCATACCCGCTAGCGGTGTTGGGTTTTCTTCAACTGGAAGTTCCCCAGGGTTGTTTTTCGTTTTGGTTTCCATTTTTGTTCCCACGAGTGTGGGGGAAAGGGTCGTCCACACCTGCGGTGCCCCCTGCGCAGGTGTAAGGCAAATTACTCTGGGAGGTCGCCATGTATCCCAGAGGCTCCGTTTGTGATACCTGACTGGCTCAGGTATCATCCATCCCTCGGCACGGGTCGCTTGACGCCTTGGATTAAGCCATGTTGTGGTGGCATTTGGTTTGAGATTGACTTAGAGATCCGCAGGCTTTGACCATTTCTGGTCATTCCCACTGGATTTTCCTTGTCAACCCCGTTATCCAGCGATACCACTTGGAGGTAGCCACCTAAGTTTCCGCAACCCATCTTCATCTCTCGTAGGAGGTGAACATGTGTTGACGCAAACTACTCGCCTTTCCAGGACATAGAAATTTCCAATAACTTTTCTTAATATACTCGAATTTTCCAATTTCCGGGCAACTTTCCTAATATTTGTTCCGTATCAACCATCCTCGGACTATTACGAACATTAAAAAAAAAGCCAAATCGGTCCAGCCGTTCTCACGTTTTGCGCTTACAATGAATCGAGATTCATTTTCATTATATAGAGGACTAGCTAACCCGACAGACGTTGTCCTGTTTAAATTTGTATGTTCCCTAAAATGTTTTTCCCGAAAACTCTTGTCCGCGTAGAATTTCTTTTTTTCTATGTTTTCCTTTATGTTGTTCCATCTAGACCATGCTTTTGACTCCTTCCGCTTCCTGTTGTCCCGTTATCCCGTTTTCCTTTATCCCGTTTTTTTTTCCCGTTATCCCCTTTCCTGTCATCCCTTATCCCGTTTTTTTGTTATCCCGTTATTCCCGTTATCCCATTTTCCTGTTATCCCGTTTTTTCTTTATCCCGTTATTCCGTTTTCCCGTTATCCCCTTATCCTGTCATCCCGTTTTTTCGTTATCCCGTTATCCCGTTTTCCGGTTATCCCATTTTTTCATTATCCCGTTATCCCGTTTTCCCCTTATCCTGTCATCCCGTTTTCCCGTTTTTTCGTTATCCCCGTTATCCCGTTTTCCCGTTATCCCGTTTTTTATTTATCCCGTTATTCCGTTTTTCCGTTATTCCCTTATTCTATCATCCCGTTTTTTCGTTAACCATTATCCCGTTTTTTCTTTATCCCGTTATCACGTTCTCAATTTATCGAACTACAATCATTATATTCGATTGCCATCTTGCAACCCTATTGCGGAAGATTCCTCAAAAATAACTCTCATAACATCATAGTAAGCAGACAAAGGAAACACAACTCTCTTGCCCGAGGAGGAAAGTTGTCTGGAAATTGGAAAATTCGGGAATATAAGAAAAAATTGGTCAACAAAAGGAACATTGGCTCACAGTAAAGGTCCGATGGCTCAGTGGTTAGAGCGTTTGCTTTGTAACTCCAAGGGCCCGGGATAACTGGATCACGGGAAAACAGTATAACGGGATATGGAACAACACAAAGAAAAACATAGGAAAAAATAATTCTACGCGGACAAGAGTTTTCTGGACATTTTTTTTAGGATCTATAGAAATTTGAACAATACAACGTCTGTCGTGTCAGCTAGTCTACGACAATTGTTTATCTATTCTCTTTTTACAAGCTTTTATTTAACTTCGTTCGTATGTCGTTCGTATGTCATTCTTTCCGGTTCAAAATTTGTAATCCATTTTTGGAGCACTTGCCGACATCCGATTGAGCAGAAATTTGGCAGGTGTTCATAATTCTGGTGACAATGCATTATGAAATTTGTAAGAGAAAAAAGAAAATGGCTGCTCCAAAAAGGCGGACGAGTTCTGTGGTTATGGTACAATTCGATTGAAAATTGGTATGGGGGGGTTTTCGAGGTCGGAGATTATTCATGTTTTGTCAAAATTTATAAATCAAGATGGCGGCTCCACAATGGCGGAGGAGTTTTTTATTATGGTCTGATTCTATTCAAAATTTGTATGTGGGGTTTTTCGGATTTGGAGATTATGAATTTTTTGTCAAAATTTATGAAATTGAAATGGCGGTTCATGGAATTTTTGTTATAGAAAAAAACAAAATGTCGCTCCAAGATGGCGGACGAGATTTAGGTTTATGGTCCGATTCGATTCAAAATTGGTGTGTGGGGGTTTTAGGGTTGTTAAGAATTTTTCTTCAAAATTCATAAAATTAAAAGGCTCCAAGAGGATGTGTTTATGGTCCGATTCTATTCAACATTGGTATGTGGGGGTTTTCGGGGTCGGAGATCATGATTTTTTTTTAATCAAAATTCACAAAATCAAGATGTCGGTCGAGTTTTGTAATTATGGCCCGATTCTATTCAAAATTGGTATGTCGGGGTTTTTAGGGTCGGAGATTATGAATTTAGTCGATTATTGATTTTTAGTTAAAATTCATAAATTGAAGATGGCAACTCCAAGATGGCGGATGAGTTAATCTTTAGATGGTCTCCTCATTGAAGGACTAGATACCTCAGAAAAAAAGGCCTCATAATAACGATGCTTTAACAAAAATGCATAGATTAAGGCGTACTTAAGTACTAAAAAGCACAAAATAAAATAATTAATAAAAAACCTTTTTTTGTATACGCTCCCCATAACGGCAACTTTGGAAATAAAAAAAAATCCGTAAAATGCTACTTTTACGGACTTGTCAGTAAAGTGTCGTCATTGCAACACTTTACGAACTTTATTCATTCATTATAAAACATAACTGAACACTATGAACCCATAACATTTTGACGCAGAAAAGCTAGAAATTTTGATTTTTTTCAGAATAAAATTGTTAATGGTTATTGTTGCGGTAGGTACAAACATGATGACTCCTACACTTTCTTTCTTCGAACAACGCAAATGGTTTTCGCGTACTTGTTACATAAACTAGGTACTATTTAAAGACAAGCTTTTATTTTATGCACTAAAGTAATTAGTAATTGCTTTGGATGTGTGACGAAGGTTAATTATTCCGTGAGTTAGAGATTCAAAAGCTTGTCGCGCAAAGTTTACGCTTTACCTAATTCAATTGCTAGTTTGTTTGGCGCCGACTCAAAATTAGTTACTCACATTAGTTTAGGAGCTCAATTATCATTAAGACTAAGAAGGTTTATTTTATTTTTTGCTTTTCAGTGGATTTTTTCGTCGGTTTAATTTTTGTTAGAAAGTTTTTATTTTTCTAATTACTAATTACTACCTACTTGTTTTTTGATTACAAAATACTTACTTACCTAGCTTACTTCAACTATTAACTGTTAAATAATATGATTATCTACTTTAACTATTTATTGTAATATAATATAAATTATTTTTGAAAGTTCTGGTTAGTTGATTTCATCACTTTGTATATAATTCCATCCTTTCATAGAATGTAATTATTGTGTCGGATGTAGGAGGATCTGTCAATGTCAACTACATATTGTGCCAATGTTCACAAGTGAAAAATCAATCATCCCCTATTCGTCTACCCATAGGGGTGGATTATTTCATTCCAAATTGGAATTTGATCAACTATGAGGTATACCCTCTATCTAATAAAAAAAACATTAAATCGGAAAACCCACTACAAATTTATGCCTGATAGAATCAGTTAACGGACCAAAATTCAGAGGGTGAACGATCAATATCCTCCATTTTGCTACCCTTAGAGAAATTCAAATGGGACCAACTTCGAAGTACATCCTATCCAATGAAAAAAGAATCATCGGAATCGAACTGCTCTGTGAAAAGTTATGCGTGATCATACATAAAAAAAATAAAAAAATATACGCGTCGACTAGAGAACCTCCTCCTTATTGGTTTCGCCGGTTAAAAAAACTACTTCCCCGGCTAAAGCCACACTGGACTTTGAACTACATCTGATAGATATTGATAACAACAATATCAGATATTACAGAAAATAACATTTTTATCGTAGATTTTTTAATTTTAAGAAAAATCTTTCGAATCAATATTCAATTGAGAATGTGTCTCTTTCCAACATGAATACCTCTCAAGATGTTATCTGTAATGATGCATGATAGTGATAGTGAAGTTTATCTTTCAGTCGCAGATGATTCCACACCATATTCTCACTAGCCATGTACGTTCTGCTTATAACATTTTGTGCTTTCCAAATAATGAGAATACACATATTGTCGTTTTTACTGATTTTTCAACATGAAATATTAATTACATAGAAAATTTATTATCCCGTTTCCCTCTTATCTCGTTTAACCGTTATTCCCGTTATCCCTTCATCCCGTTTTTCGTTTCCTGGTTTCCTGTTATTATATATATATATATATATATATATAATAACTTTTCCATTGTCGAACGGTGTTAATGGTCTTCAAAAATCCCATAGAAAAAAACACTTAAAATTTTTTCCAAATCCAATAATTTTTCTAAAAAACCTTTCTTTCCCTAAAACCCGTATTCGGACTATTCGAACATTAAAAAATAGACAAATCGGTTTTTATAAAATAAAAAAACGTACCTGACCGAGATTCGCACGCGGGACCTTCTGCTTGGTAGGCTTACATGAAACTGCTATGCTTATTCGATCTTAGTAATAGCTGAGCCGACAGAACTTTTGTTGCCCAAATATCTTATATTCCCGAATTTTCCAATTTTCCGGGAAACTTTTCTAATTTTTCTTTCCGTAAAAACATCCTCAGGCTATTATACGAACATTAAAACAAATTATCAAATCGGTCCAGCCGTTCTCACGTTTTGCGCTTGCAAAGAAACGAAATTAATTTTTATTTTATAGATTGTGGAGGTGACCACCATCTAGGAGATATAACCAAGAGTTTAGATGAAGTCAGGATCCTGATACGGTTCTGATGAAGTTCGTTTATGATAATGTTAGTTGCTGACGTTTCTGTTGATGTTATGTTCTTTTGGAATTATATTTCTCTCTTTTAATATTTTGGTTATTTCATAGGCTTGCGAAATTCCTTACTTGAGAATGATAACTTTTATTGACATGTTTTTTGGGTAACCTTCCACAGTCTGAAAATGAAAATATAATCAGGAAAATCTACACTACAACTCAAACCATCATGCCAGTGTGAAAAAAGTCATAGTTAAATGTCTCTATAATCGAGCCCAAACAGTTTGCAATTCCAACCAGAATCTACAGGAAGAAATAAACCTCATAAAATCTATTATCAAGGAAAATGCATATCCGGATCAGTTTGTGGAAAAAACAATCACTGACATTGAAAACAAAAATCCATCAAACAACCAATTAACACAACCAGCAGGAGTAGTCCCAGCACCTACACATTTCACAACCAACATAATACCTTATGTCCCCGGATTATCTGATAAGATCAAACGAATTGGACATATGTATGATGTGAGAACATCATTTAGAACAACAAACACACTGAGATCTATACTAACACAAACAAAACAAAAAAACGCAGAAGAAAGTACCAAAAACTGTGTTTACAACATGCCTTGTTCGTGTGGTGTTAGTTATATAGGTGAAACGTCAAGACCATTGGAAGTGAGCCAAAATGAACATCAGAGTTACATCAGAAATCGACAAATAACCGGATCAAAAATTGCAGAACATATCCTCACATCCAATGGCGATCATACGATTGAATGGAATAGGACAAAAATCTTGATGAAAGAACCACATCAAGAGAGGAGAAAATTGAAAGAAACGGCCTGTATTCTTCTTTCCAATAACAACTGCTTATTAACAAATTCTGTTGAAATGGATCATACATGGTTACCTCTACTCAGAGAGGAAGTGAGATATGGTAGAATGCTAATAAACTGATCTGAACAACACCCCATATATCAAATGAGCAATACGTCACTCTCAAACTTTTTTGGTCGATCTCAATTGACATCCGTCAGTTGAAAAAGCGAAAAAGACTCTGCGAGAAAAAATCCAAATTATTAAAACAATTAAAGGAGATTTAGAAGATTTTGAGAACGGGGGCAGATATAGTCCCCGAAACATCAAGCAAAAACTATAAAAAGAAGTATCTTTTGAATAAAAAAAAAAATAAAAATTTTTGATAGGCAAATTCAAAAAACGACAAGTTATTGACCAATTGAATCATTTTTCTATAGGAAATATAATTTGGTGAACGCAATAACTTATCGGGGTAAACTAATTAGTTTTCCCTTTCTACACTTGTATAGATTTTCCTGATTATATTAACATTTTCAGACTGTGGAAGGTTACCCAAAAAACATGTCAAGAAACGTTGTTCCTCCACAAAAAACCACATTCATTCAATGATAACTTTTATGTTTCCAGATTTCTATTTTTACCAATTATGGTTATTACGAATTCTATTCATGATATTTTCATATTACCTTCCGTTTCTGATGATTTTCCCTTATGACACGAAATTATTCTGATACAGTTTTTTCTGCTGTTTTTAAGTCGAAGATTCAACAATACAAATGCCAGTTGCCAATGTCCAGCCATGATGTATAATATTACATCAATCAACACTTGATTTTTTCCTGTTAATATTTGAACATATATTGTTTAGCTGAAGGTGTGTATTTTCTGATTATTCAATTACATTGATAATTTTTTAACCATTGAATTTTTCAAAAAATTCGACATTTCATTTTGCCATTGAAACGTTGATGACATAGATAATATTTCTAAATGAGGATAGTTTCATATCTAAGTATATAACAATTGTTCATCCTAGAGATATTGCGTATTTCAGATTTAAATGACATTCGTCATGGAATATCTTTAAAATTGTTTCATTGCACAATCCTTGGGAAAAAAATTAACTTTCTTATTTTTCAAAAGTTATTTTTATATCAAAGAACAAGGACAAATGCCAGATGCCTCATTCATAACTTAAAAATATCCCTCCCTTCTAACATCAGCGACCCTTTATTTGGTCTTTTCAAATCCCTACTTTCGAAATCCCTCCAATATCATGTTATGCTTGATATCAATTGTACTTTTCAACAGTAGTAGTTTATCCATTTTGTAGATTTAAATTTCTTTACCAATTCTTCTGAAAAAACAGTTTGGCTGAGGAACTTTGGTCAATGGTCCTTTGGTATTTTCCAATAAAAAAAACATTTAATAAGACAGAATTACATATTCGGAAAATTAGTGTATCTTGTTTTTTGTGTTTTAGTAAATTTCTAGTGATTTGTTGAGCATAAGAAATCACTTGCAGATTTGGTTCTAGACGTTATTACATTACATATGGAGAACTATCCATTTCTGAGTCCATAATTATTAAATGTTCAACTATAAGTCAAAGTCAAAAATCTCTTTATTCAAAAAATAATATAATTTACAAATGAATAAATTGAATGGCGTCGAGCTTTTTAAAAAAATATGTAAAACACTCTTATAGAAATAAAACTAACATTAACACTTGCAAAATAAGTAAATGAAAAGTATAAAAAATAGAATACAAAATACCTCTAAAATTTGTTTTGAAAGTTAAAACTTATTATATATATATATATATATATATATATATATATATATATATATATATATATATATATATTAAACACCTTCAAATAACTAACATTACCAATTTAAATTTTATTTAAAAAAAGGTTAGGTTTGTTAATATAAAAATTCAAATTCTTTTGACTATTTTTCTGCCGATTCTACAAACACTTTGCCCGTCTATACCTGTTTTTCCTATTTATTGGCGTTGACAAGTGTCCGCTGAGTGGCGCGCTTGTAACAGAGAAATCCCCATAGAGAAACTAAAAATAAAGAGAGTTGTCAAACCTGCAGTAAAAGTTGGCACCACGTTTAGACAGTGGCGACATATCTCGCAACTGGCCGAACTAAATACAGTTGGTAAAACCGATTGAGATAAGGCGGGTTTTTCAAATGTGTTACTTGTATACGATTGATATGGTATATAATTTATGAGTGATCGATTTGCCATTCTTGTATTCCATATGAATGGTTGTATCATATGAAATACAGCAATGGCAAATCGATCACTAATAAAATATATACAGTAACGATTCGTAGAATCTGTTAGTTCGTTCGTGGTTAAAATAAAGTTTCAAATCTTTATTTCATGATATCAAGAACAAAATTAAAGATCTTATAAAACAAGAATAATGAGTTGAACACTATAAAAACACATTTTATTGTATCTAGGACAAGGTACAACTACAGACAAAACAATAATAAAACTCCGAAAAACAACAAAATTAAAAATATTCTTCATTCTTATCATCAAATCAACCAAAATAAAAACAAATTACATTTACAACAAACCTTCAATAATTTTGTTCATTTATTAGCACAAAGGAGAACAAGTAGGTATACTTAACAAATATTCCAGTTTGATGATAATCTTCGTACTTCCTCAAATGGTGATAGGAAATGGAAACTGATGGCGGAAATAAGTATCAGTTTGTGAAAAGCAGCTTATATTTTACCTTGTGAAAGAATATTTCGAGGAATTTTAGCGTCAACTCGAATAACAAAACATTCCATTTTCGACGTTGGGTTCATAATTCAAGTCCATAGTATAATTTCTATAATTAATTTTTCGATGACAACAGTATAATTATTCTGAAATTATTACGTGGTTTGTCATTTTCTTACAAATGTCGAAATTGAAAAATTATCATGTCAGTCGTCTGTTGATTGCGGACAGCGCCTCCATGCGCGACTGGCCGTATCAAAAACTTGGTGGTCAAGATCGCCAATGTTTCAAACAGTCTCTTTATTTTTAATTTGTCTATGGAAATCCCCGAAATCTGAAAGGATGACATTCCGCAACAAATGTAAATCCTTCTGAAAAGGGACTATCAAAAAGACCAATCTAAGCTGTTCTACTATCAAATTCTTGAAAACCAAAATTTCAGAGCTACATTCCCAAACATTGAAATTACGGTGATTATTTTTTGACATTGCTAGAAACCAATGGAAACGTTCAATTCATATACGTTTTGGCCAATCAATAGTGGGAATATTCTACCTAGAAAATTGTCGCGGGAATAATTTGAGGTATTTTGTTTTTATTGTCTGATAACCTATATTTTCAATTTGAAGTCTGTCATCAATTCGCATGAAAAGTGAGAAATGAATCAAAACCGGTTTAGTACATTATATAATTTTGCGAGGAAATGTGTTTATGATCGTAACATCAAAAAATAATCTAAAGAATACCACACGAGAGTTCGATATAGTAGAAAATAATTATCTAGATTTCTTTCTCAAACTTGGTGGCATTTTGCAATAGCCACTCGAGCCAGTTGGTCTCTCTTTTCTATTGCCTAGCAACAAGTTTTCGAAAATCTGTCGAATTATTTTCACTCTTTTGTGATATTACAACTGAGAATTTACTTGGTTTTGATGGTGTCGAATTGCACTGGAATTCCAAAATGAAAAAAATAGGCGAATTACGATGAGACAAAGCCGCCTATCAAAGTTATCGCTTCTTAGCATTCAGAATGATTTTCTCCGGGTGCTGGATTTGACCGAAATCATCAATGATTTCTCGTCGAAAAAAGCTCGCAAGAATCCATTTGTTTACGCTGTAATTTAATTTTATTTATTTCTTGTATTCTATTATACCTACATATGCTCGTGTCGAAATAATTTGATTTGTTCCGCAATAAATTATTCAAACACTTGAGAGAGAAAAAAAACTTGTTTGAAAAATAATTAGGGGCCTCCACTCCTTTGTTGCCACAGGGCCTCCACACCTTTTAATCTGGCCCTGTATATTAACAAACCTAACCTTTTTTTTAAATAAAATTTAAATTGGTAATGTTCAGTTATTTGAAGGTGTTATATATATATATATATAGTAACACCTTCAAATAACTGAACATTATATATATATATATATATATATATATATATATATAGTAACACCTTCAAATAACTGAACATTACCAATTTAAATTTTATTTAAAAAAAAGGTTAGGTTTGTTAATATAATATACATTTTCAAAGGAACACAAAAATCAGTTTTTTTTTTATTGAACTATTTCTTTTGGTTGTATGGCTCTATTTTAACTATCAGATTTTAGATCGATTTTGTAAAACATTTAAGATTTACCTCTGATTTGGAAGAGCATTAAAGAATTTTATTGCTGAATATTGGGGACCTTTTTCAAACATCTTATTTTTTTCAGTACCTGCCAGCCTGTGTGGGGGCACACTGTATCCTTGATGTCTGGTTTAAAGCAATGTGGGAGCAAAACTCTCAAACTTTTATTTATTTCTAAAGAGAAATAAGAGACTATAACGTAAATAAACTTAACTTGGTTTTACTAATTTATTTCACACTTAAATTTACAACTAATTCATATTACTAACTACGCCACTGTATCGCTCGACGTTATCGGCTGCTGAGACTGACTACTCCCTCTTGAGGGCTGCCTATTTATCTCCGTTACAGAATTCTCGATGTTTCCAATTCTGGCGGTTGGCAACCAGCATGTTCCAGTTATTTCCAATATCGACCGTTGTTATCCGCGGCGGCGTGCTTGGATTGTTCTCGAATATCTCCGGGGATGACATCATCGTTGTCGATGGCAACGAATAAGGCGACAGGTCCGGCCTAGGTTCGTTACATTGCCCCCTTCTTAAAGACATTTCGTCCCGAAATGTCATCCTTGGAGTGTGACGATATCTGCATGACTCCCCATATTTGCACCGTGAAGTTCGATGGAAGTAACACTCCACGGTCTTCATGACCGGTCGTGGAAGAGGGTTACAGCAAACCAAAATCTTGACGCCGCTGGATCTGAATATCGCCTCCAGCATACTTCTTATGACTCTCCAGTCCAACCCATCAATACCACAGGACAATTTTGGAATTGCTAGATCCACCAGATTCTGGTCCACCATAGTGTCTCTTAGTTTGGTGAGACTCTTCCAGACATCTTCATAGGACGGTTTATCTTGGGAATGCCTCTTGGTAACTAGGTAGTAGATGTTTCTCTGGCCTTTCTTCAACTGTAGCACCCCACCAACTTCTGGATTCTGCTCCCGCAGTGTTTGGAGTTGACCAAATTTCTTGGAAAACACTACGGCGATGCCCCTGGACATTCGAAGATCTTCTGCCACACAGTGCGCTAGTGCGTAGTCAGCAGGCACCTCGAAAAGGTCTCGTGACTCATCTCTAGTAACCCCATGTAGAACTTTCTGCCCGTTTGAATACAAGGACATGAACTCTTCGAACGTCATATCATCCTCCGGTGGCTTGAGGGTGCGAACTTGGTCATGGTTTCCAGCGTAAGGGACCAACCTGTTGAAATGGACGACCCTTGGTTTCCCTCGGGGTGGCTTATGGATTCGGTACACAAGGTCGTTTATCCTTTTCACGATCTTATACGGGCCTTCCCACGAGTTCCGCAACTTTGGTGATAGTCCACGACGACGTTTGGGGTTGTACAGCCAAACCAGGTCATCAACCTTAAATCCTCCAGCGTCGGCCTTGATGTCATAGGTCTTCTTCATTTTATCGCTGGCACTCTGGATGTTCAACCGGACTCGTTCGTGGATGTCGTCCATTCTCTGCCGAAGTTTGCTGACGTAGTCCTCTCCCGCAGTGTCTTGTCCTGGCGGTATCCCAAACTTCAGGTCACAAGGCAGTCGCAGTTCTCGGCCCATTATAATACTAGCAGGAGTTTGACCGGTTGACTCGTGTACTGCGGATCGATAGGCCATCAGGAACAAATGAAGATACTGGTCCCAGTCTCTTTGATGGTCAGAGACAACCTTGGACAAGTGGCGGTTGATCGTCCTGTTTATCCGTTCCACCATTCCATCGGACTGCGGATGTAGGGCCGTGGTTCTTGTCTTGCGGATGTTCAGCAGTAGACATATTTCTTGGAACAGGTTGGATTCGAAATTTCTGCCTTGATCCGAGTGCAGCTCCATTGGAATACCGAATCGACATATCCACTCTTTCACCAAGACGTCGGCGACGGTGATGGCTTCCTGGTTGGGCAGGGCATAGGCTTCTGCCCTCTTACTGAAGTAGTCCATTGCCACAAGGATGTATTTATTCCCGTGGTCGGATACGGGAAACGGGCCGGCGATGTCAATGGCGATTCTCTCGAACGGGCTGCCTACGTTGTACTGACGCATCGGGGCCTTGGGTCGTATTCGAGGTCCATTGCTAGCAGCGCATACAGCGCACTTTCTGCACCAGTCCTGGACGTCAGTCTCGACAATTGGCCCAGTAAAACCGTTGCCTCACTTTCTGCAGGGTCTTCGTCTCTCCCAGATGTCCTCCCGTGACTCCTTCATTGATTTCCGCACAGCACTTCCTCTCTTCTGTTCCTGGAAACAATTATTTGGCGTCTGTCTTCCCCACCAATCTCGGCCTCCAACACACGTTTCAGGATCCCATTGTCCAGAATAAGAGAGTTCCATTGTGCCCAATAGGACTTAACAGCCGGCGAGTAACCTGCGACTTCCTGCCATGATGGTCTTCGATTGCCCTTCTTCCAGCTGACGACTAAGCCAAGGTCGGGGTCTTTCTCTTGGTCTTTCTGGATCTTGCTGTCATTCCAGTTGTCATCCATTGCCGCGGTTCTACAAAGTGTTGCTTCTACTCTTCTGCTCGTCGGCAATGTGAGCAATCATCTGGACATGGTCTTCGCGACAAGGCATCTGCATTCTTATGGCTAGTTCCGGCTCGATGTTCGATCTCGAAATCGAATTCTTGGAGTCTCTCGATCCAACGTGCTACTTGACCCTCAGGATTTTTGAACTGTAAGAGCCATTTGAGAGCTGCATGGTCAGTTCTCAACAGGAATCTTCTTCCATACACGTACTTGTAGAAGTGCTCCACTCCCTTTACAACAGCTAACAGCTCTCGCCTGGTGACACAGTAATTGCGCTCTGGTTTGCTAAGCGTCTTGCTGAAATAACCAATGACCTTCTCCTGTCCCTCCTGGATCTGAGATGGACAGCCAAGTCCCACGTTGCTGGCGTCCGTATCCAAAATGAATGTCCCTTTGGGTGGGAAAGCTCAGTATAGGTGCGTTGATCAAAGCTCCTTTCAGCTTCCTGAATGAGTCTTGACATTCTTCGGACCACTGGAACTTTGTTTGGCCTTCCGTGAGCCTGGTCAGTGGTTTAGCGATGTTGGCGAATCCCAGCACATATCGGCGATAGTATGTGCATAAACCAAGGAAACTTCGAAGTTGGTGAATGTCTTTTGGGATGGGCCAATCCTTAACAGCTTTGATCTTCTGGTCATCCACTGCTACTCCTTCCCCAGAGACAACGTGGCCGAGGTATCGTACTTCTTTTTGGAACAGATGGCATTTCTTAGAGCTCAGCTTCAATCCGGATTCGGAGTCTCCCAAGTTCCAAAACAGATGGCATTTCTTAGAGCTCAGCTTCAATCCGGAGTTCTATCAATTTCACGTGGTCCTCGAACGATCTGCCGACCACAATTATGTCGTCGAGATACACTAGACACGTGTTCCATGAGAGTCCCTTCAGTACTGTTTCCATCAATCTTTCGAATGTGGCGGGAGCATTACAGACCCCGAATGGCATAACGGTGAACTGCCACAATCCTGAGCCGATGGTAAAGCAGTCTTTCTCGATCTTCCTGAGCCAGTTCTACTTGCCAGTATCCACTCTTCAGATCAAGGGTCGAGAAAATCGTGGAACCAGCCAACGTGTCTAGGGTGTCATCTATTCTCGGGAGAGGGTAACTGTCCTTCTTCGTGACATTATTAAGTTGGCGATAGTCTACACAAAAGCGTGTCGATCCATCCTTTTTCTTCACC
Source organism: Gonioctena quinquepunctata (assembly GCA_018342105.1). Lineage (NCBI taxonomy): Eukaryota > Metazoa > Arthropoda > Insecta > Coleoptera > Chrysomelidae > Gonioctena > Gonioctena quinquepunctata. The sequence continues at coordinate 452,262 of JAFIRS010000024.1, read as the reverse complement.
AGTACGACTGGAGAGGACCAGGGACTGTGAGATGGTTCGATAACTCCTTCTTTTCCCATATCGCTGACTATTTTGTCAGCCTCTTCTTTCCTGGCAAGAGAAAGTCTTCTTGCTGATTGCCGGATCGGCCGGGCACCTCCAGTATCAATCTTGTGCTGGACCACATTAGTTCGACCCCCTTTTCCTTGTCCGGTATCGAAGATGTCTTGGTACTTTTTGACTAAATCTCTTAGTTTGGGCTGTTGAGCTGGTTTTATGTCTTTGGAAGAGATGGCAACTAATTTTTCTAGTTCTGTGGGCAAGTTGTTGGGTTGGCTAATCGTACCTCGTACGGATCACAGATGAAACTGACGAGCAGTGCCCCAAAATTGTTCCTTTCTTCAAAGTCACTGGGAAATAATTGACATTCATGACCCTTACCGGCACAAATTTGTCAGCACGCAACAAGGTCTTCTCTAGTGCAATCCCTCGTCCAATTTTCTCATCATGAAGTTTGGGTTCGAACATCACCACGTCTCCACTGCTCGCACTCCCGTCCAGGCGAGCCTCCAGAATGGTTTCAGCCCTCTCAGGTACGCTTACATCTTCAGCCAACAGCACACGGATCAACTCCTCACTTCTCCCATGAAGCACCAGCTCTTCTCCGTTGACACGTAGGACGCCGTCTTTGAAATCCAATTCAAACCCTCTGGAATTCATGATGTCCATTCCGATGATTGCATCTTCTTCGATGTCCGCTACAAGTGCCTGCTGTTTCACTTTAGTGCTGCCCACAATTATTTCCATCGGTCGCTCGCCATATACAGTAGCTGGCTCCTCTGTTGCTGTGCGTAGCTTCCAAGTTGTCGGTTCAATCCGTTCCGGTGTTCTGGCAAAGGAAGGCCCGAGAATGGTCCTAGTCGCACCTGTATCTAGCAGCATGGTGCAAGGCTCGTTATTGATGAGACAGTCTACGAAGACACCTTTGTTCTGTCGTTGAAGGATAGCGACATATGCGTTGTTAACCGGGGCTTGCCGGACACATGCCGACGATTGTTCCTTCTCGTCGACCTTCTTTAGTTTTCCTGCATCGGAGTCGATGAATGTTGGACATTTGCTACGCACATATCCAATTTTGCCACAATTCCAGCATCTTATCTGTCTTTTCTCAGGCAACACTTCCTTCATCACTTTTCTTATGGCAGCTTCCAAGTAAGCAGGCTCCTGTGAGTCTTTCTCAATCGTTTGAACTTTATTTTGGCTTTTGCAGCATTGTTTTGCTGCTTCGAATTCCAAAGCGCGTGCCAGTGCGTCTACGAGATGTGTTGGACGAGCTAATATCAACGCTTGTCTGGTTTCTTGGTTACGGAGTCCATCCAAGAATGCCTGAACCGCTAATCGCTCCATTACATTTTCCGGTATGGCTGGATATGCGAGACGAACCAAGCGTGCAATGTCAGTTTCAAATTCTTGTAAGGATTCGCCCGATTTCTGACAGCGATTTTTCAGCTGGGAGTGGTATACGTGTTCCAAATGGGCGTGGCCATATCGTAATTCTACATGTTTAATCAGCTGATCATAGTCCTCCTGTTCTTGGGCGGTGAGAGTTTGTAGAATATTTGTCGCTTCTCCACGTAATGCAAGTGTTAGTGCTACAGCTCTTTCCCCTGCATTCCATCCGTTTGCTTTGGCCGCTGCTTCAAACTGCCGGCGGTAATTTGCCCATGGAGTTTTTCCGTCGAACTGAGGCGGCTTCATGGAAAGCTTCCCTATTTCAGAAATGACCTTGACATCTTGTATACCCTCTTGAACTTTATCCAAGTTCAAACTCAAGTCCAGCATTGCATTTTTGTTAACCATCTCTGTGGAGGGCGCACTATCAATTCGTTTTTCCAGCTTACTGATCGTTTCCTTCATCTTGTCCATCTCTGCCTCGACGGTTCCTATTCTTTTTTCTAGACGATTCGCCACACCACAGAGTTCTTTTTTTAGGCCTACTGTGTTTTCTAGGAGCTTATCTTCCAGGCTTCTTGAATTTTCTTGAAGCTTCTCTTCCAGATTTATAGAATTTTCTTGAAGCTTCTCTTCCAGGCTTCTTGAATTTCGTTGCAGTTCTTCTTTCAAGGATTTAGTAGTTTCTTCGAGTTTATTCATTACCAAACTTAAATCACCTCCGGGAACTTCGAATAAAAATGTTTCGGGGTCCTCACCTTCTTGTATAAGTCCTTCTGCAAGTCTTTCCTGGAGTACTTGCTTTTTACCCGTTGTTTCCAGTTCCCTTTCCACCAATTCCTGTTTCAATTCCGCTACCTTCAAATCCGCAAGGCGCACTTTTCTTGAACACATTTTGTCTTTGACGAGGTATCAGTCTGTTTTACACGAAAAGTTTATCAGTTTGTTAAAAATTCACTTCGCGAATTCTTTTCCACGGGCCACCAGTCTATTGTCTGTTTCACGCGAACAGTGTATCAGTTTATATTCCCACGCACAATTGTCCACTTCGCGAAAAACGGGCCACTGTCTATTTTGGGCGTACAAAAAGGTCTATCAATTTATTTTTCTGACTATCCACTCCACGATCACTTGTTTATTTTCAAAATCTCGCTTCCGACACCAATTATAACGTAAATAAACTTAACTTGGTTTTACTAATTTATTTCACACTTAAATTTACAACTAATTCATATTACTAACTACGCCACTGTATCGCTCGACGTTATCGGCTGCTGACTACTCCCTCTTGAGGGCTGCCTATTTATCTCCGTTACAGAATTCTCGATGTTTCCAATTCTGGCGGTTGGCAACCAGCATGTTCCAGTTATTTCCAATATCGACCGTTGTCATCCGCGGCGGCGTGCTTGGATTGTTCTCGAATATCTCCGGGGATGACATCATCGTTGTCGATGGCAACGAATAAGGCGACAGGTCCGGCCTAGGTTCGTTACAAGACACTCAGAAATAAAAAGCCCCCTAGAGTCAAAACATTTAGACTTCTAAATTTACTTCTACAAGAATCCATGTAGCCTATGTCAGAGATAATACATATAGTTCGCTTCTGGCTTTTGGTAGCCCTTTCAGAGTCACTGCTCCCCCCCAGAAAATCACGCCATACCGAAGGGTTGAATATACGTTTGCATAATAGATGGTTTTCAAAATATATTTACCTAAATAGTGAGACATTACTCTCAAGGAGTATGCAGCAGAGTTTATTTTCTTGCATACTTCTGATATTTTTGCTGACCAATCTAGGTTTTGATTTATGTGTAATCCAAGAAATTTTGTGCTCTCTTCTAGTGTGATAGTCTCATCGCCGAGCAGAACCTCTTCCGGGATACTATGATTTTTCAGTTTTGTTGAGAAACAGATATGTTGGGTTTTATCCTTATTTAAAATCAATTTATTTTCAACAAACCACCCCCGAGCTTTAGCTATATGCTCGTCTGTGATCACGGCAAGCTCTGCTATTGAGATACCTAAAGTTAATATGTACGTAACATCAGCAATGTTGATCAGATGGCACTTTTGACTAATTACTGCAGATACCAGATCATTTATATAAAAAATAAAGAATAAAGGTCCCAACACATTGCCCTGTGGGATCCCCATAACCATCCTCTGAGGTATGACGTATTCCCCTGACTCAACCACTACCCGTTGCCTCCTGAACAATTACACAATAATTGACAATTGTTGTGACAGTAACATATTTATTTTTTGCCTTCAAATAAGACGAGCACTTATGGAAGTGTTTTTTAATTTGACATCGACCTATTTCTGCGATCAGGGCTCATCACCGACTAGGGAGGATGTTTCCAACGAGCTCAACATCCATGAACTCGGGACCACCATCTTAACATCCCCTTTAAAGGACGGCATATATCTCACTATATCTCGTGTTCAGCTCTAAATACACGCTACTACGCTGCAGTTATACGCACTTACAGTGCGAGTTTTCCCATCCTAATCCCGTTCTCACTGGAATAAGGTTCCAGGCCAAAGACAAGCGAAAAGGCTACTGAGCCCATTGCCAAAGAAAGATAAACAACTTCTTTAGTTGGACAAGAAAAACTTCAAACTGGTAACGGGGCTGTTCACTGGTCGTTGTCCTCTGAAGTATCAACTCAAAAAAAAATATTCATGAGACAGTGAACTGTTACTGCGAGAACTTCTCTGAAACTGCAGAATATCTGCTTTGCGACTGCGATGTTTTGCAAAAAGCTTAAGTTCCCCGCGGGGGTTTCATTAACGCCCTCAGATATCAGGAACTTATCTCCCAGGAGTCTAATAAACTTTGCAAGGAGTCTCAGAACCTTTGGCCTAAAATAGATAAAGGGTCCCCAGGTAACACGGATCTCTTCGCGAGATCTCTGAGAGGTTATAATTAGGATCTTATGCGAACTCCTATTGCGAGGTCTCGGTGATCGCTATGTGCTGTAACTAAACGAAATTCCCACTGGTGTCCCCAGGAGAAATCTTGGGGTCCTCACATTTCATATGCCAGGTTCCAACTTATTGCGAGTTCCTGAAGATGTCCCGAACGTAACCTGAATAAGAAATTCTTATTGCGGGTTCCTAAAGATATCCCGAATGTAACAAGAACAATAAATTCTCACTGCGAGTTCCTAAAGTTATCCCGAACGTAACCTGAATAAGAAATTCTTATTGCAGTATATATACCTATTGTTTTTGTTGTTTCCGGTGTTAGTGGAGGCAACACTGGTGGAGAGTAGAAAGAATGAGAGAGACAATAGATAAGCGAGACATATTATACACATTGCACATTGGGGAATTCTATGATACAGAAAGAAACAGATCGTGTGTCGTGGATCGTAGAGAACGTCCATCATTCCCTATGCGTTCGTCAGTAGCATAATTTTGAGTGTGTTGATGGCGTTCACTGAGGTTGCTCAAAGCTCAAGGTGATTGTTTATCGCTTGTATTATATGTTTTAACTATTTGTGTTTAATGAAGAGTGAGGATATATAAGTGCTGTTTTTTACCATGTTCTCATTTTAAGAAGGGTATTTTTGTTGTGTAGACCTATTGATGGTGTGATAGATGAGAGGTGATAACTTGTTGCCGCCATTTTAGATTCATCCTTATACCCAGCAACCAAAAAAAAAGAATTTATTCATTTTATCATATATCATTTTTATCAATTAGTTTCTACGTGGTTTGATTGGAGTATTAGAATATATTTTCACCTCGAAAGATAAGTACCTTTCATATCAATTATTTAGAAGTAGTAAATAGAATGTCTGCTCGATATAAGCCTGATAGATAGACCTTATCAATCGGCAAAAGTGGCGCCGAATAAGCATTCAAAGCAAATCAGGCAATAATGAAGATAATGCCTTTAATAATGACAATCTAGCTAAAGTTTTTTATCCTAATTTAACGGGTCAATATTTTTCATTCAAATTTCAAATTGGTAGGGTTGTGGCACCGGTAGTTGACCAGCACCCAGTAATTGACCATTTTTCTTCTAACGCGCAGAAATAAGGATACTATATTGTTTTGTTGGTTGCCTATGTTTTTGAAAATTGAACGGGGCTTTGGGCCAGTACAGTAGATGTCACAATTAACCCAAATAAATTTCGCGATAAGTTGGTCACTATCATGTTCACACATTTTTCGTCTTTCACTGGTAGAAAATAGGTGATGTGGCAATAAGCATGGTAAAAAGACAATTTTTAGTAATCTTTAATCATCCGTTCTTGTCCATAGTTTTATTAAAAACATATTTGATGTACTAGTTGCTATATGAATATAGTTTAGTATTTTCATTGTATTTATTATTGAAATGTGTGTTTTTACTATTTTAATTCATGTGGTCAACTACTAGAACAAAATATTTGTTGAAGTTCCAGTAATTGACCACTTTGGTCAACTACTGGTGTTTCAAAGGAATTAATGGTTGTACGTCTTTTTCCGTTTCATAACTTTGGGTATGAGTAAAATATTTATTTTTGTTAAAAAAATATTGTTATTTTAAAGCGGATCTAGTAATTGATCATAGTTTTGTAGTGGTCAACTATTGGTATTGTGTCATGGTCAACAACTGGTCATATATTTTACTTTATATAAAGTTCTTGTACTTTCAAAACCACAGTATTTCCCAGAAAAAATAAATCAAACTAACAGGAGATTTTTCGAATATACGAGGGTACGATTGCTCTGAGCGATGTTAGGAATATTAGAAGAGGCTGTATGGGCTATGGGGTACCGCATGCTACTTTAATGAATAAATTGAAAAGTAAATAGAAAAACGGTGTTTCTGATTGTTATTGATCTAATAAAGCCACTTTTCCACTTTTATTAGAAAAAAGAAGCATGGAAAATATATTTTGAAGTCGAGGCAGTAGATTTCAAAAAATGTATGCACGATGCTTCGCGAACTTTGGGAGATCAAGGCGGAGAGAACGAATCAAGCCAATTGACGTTTCTATATTTCGATTCACTTATTTCCAAGAAAAGACGGGAATCGTTAAAAAAAGCAGGAATGGAGGAATGAGGCGGCGATGAGTCAGCAGAAGAATTACTTGACGATACCAAGAACACAATAAAGGAAAACACATTGATATAGAATTGGAAAATGAAACTAATAATGATAATGAAACTGTTCTGAGAGAAAACTGAGAGTAATACTGAAACGCAAGAAAATAACAATGAAACTGAAAAACAAAAATTTAATATTGATACTGAAGTAAAGGAATATAAAAATGATACGGAAATTGAAGGAAATTGTAGTCCAAACCCGTGTGAAGAAGTTTCAACTCGTTAAAAAACTAGTATTTTTGGAAAAGGTTCGAGTTCAAAAATTATATTCTTTTAAAAGATTCTGTTTGAAAATCAAAACTTGTTTTTTTATCAATAAATCTACAGTTTTGCTTAGAAACTTGTTTTATCTGATTTTATCAAGTGGTCAACCACTGGGTAAAATTGTGGTCAAGTATTAGTTCTTGCTGGTCAATCATATCGGTTATTTATGACTATTTTGACTCATATGTTCTCTTAACTTTATTTTACCGTTATTTTCAAGATTGTACATTATATTAAGAATCCCAAACCTTGGTTCTTCTTGTATATTTTTTGGATTTTCATGAAAATTGATCTTTTAGTATATATAAGTAATTCTTTTGAAAAAAGCTCTTAATTGGTCAGCCAATTGGTGCTCTCACCCTATCTTATGTTCTCTCGACAGCGCAAATTTTTTTATAGGAAAGTAATTTCAGACATATTATCCAGTGTGCCTTATATGGGGTTATGGAGCTTTTTCAGTTTTTAGAATTCCTTAGAAAAAACACCTGATGGTTCACAACTCACCAAAATCAAATCAACCGTTATAGAGATATTCAAACAAAAGCTTGACAATTTTGTGGATTAAGTAATAAAGAATTGAAATTTTCAAGAGGAAATAACTACCAAATTTTAATAGAAATAATTCAGCAATTCCTGATAAGTTACTGTGAAAAACTTAATTTCCAATTTTCAACTAACACCCAGTGGAATATCTAAAGGGCAGTGAAATGTATATTTGAATTAATATCCCGAATATTATCCTTTACCATTTCCTTTCAGGTCTACCGAAGGTGACGGCTAGATTTATGCCAAAATGTAATTTTAGTTTTTTTTGGATTTTGTTTTGAGATACATTATTGATACTCTAGCTTATCTTGTGAGATGAGATGTTAATAAACTTCATATTAGTTCATCACTTGTTTCAATATTCTTCCTCTCTTGCAATTATATTAATGCAAAGTGTTCTGATCTCAATACTTTTGCTGCAGCAACACACACGTGTGTAGTTCAATCCCTTGAATAATATATGATTTAATTATGTGTTCAAGAGGTCTACCAACTTAGGTCATGAATAACGCGAAATGGCTGATATCTTTCTTTGTACTGTGCTTTACCAGCATTTATTTGATTTTTTGGACATCCTGAAGTTTACATTTTAATTTTACCAGGATTTGGAATAATCTTCCATCTATGAAAAATAATCATATGAGGAAGGAAAAACATTATGTGGCCCTATAAACTTATTATGTTGAATCCATGAAAAAATATTTTAATCTCATTGATGAAAGATTCACCTAATTTGTTCAGACTAACATGAAGAACAGCAGTTATTATTTATAACCTGAATAGTAACATCAGTTGCTCAGTTAGTGGAACTTTTGTCTGAACTATTGAATAAGGTTATCTACAAAACCATTAAAGCACTAGAAATATGAATTGAATGCAACTATTCTACATTTTTTTAGGTATGACTTGAAAAAACAATACAATATGGATTTACTAAGTTTGAGTATCCTGATGGGAATTTCTCCCACGAGCTCTCAGAGATATGCCGCTTCAACTTCCCAGCTGTTTATACAAATATGCTCGCAAATATGTATCACAAAAGGGTAACTTATATAAAATGACTGAAAGATAAACTTTATAAACTTAGTAGGTTTTTTATGTTGAAAGAGGGAACATCATTCTCAATTGAAAAATGAAAAAAAAATTGAAGTAACTTTTATGTAATATCTAACAGAAAACAACTTTTGTGCGAAATCCCTAACTTTTAACCTGAAGAAATCTGATTTACATTTTGATTCAGATATTTGATTGAAAAACTTTTTATCCAATCTTGATTGAGAAAGTTTTTTATTCAAATATAAGAATTAAAAATCAAATATTCAGTGTAGAAATTTTTCAGGTGAAAATTTAGGGATGTTTCACAATATTTATTGTGATATCAATTCTATATATCAGATAATGTCAATGTCCAGCATGCCATAGTGGCTGGGAAGTAGTTGTTTTCTGATAGATATTACAAAAAATAACTTCAATTTTTCATTTGTTTTCTAATTTTCAATTGAGATCGTTTTTTCTTTTTCAATACATAAGAAAATCCTGTACAACTCGCAATGCGAACTCTTGAAGACCACGCCAGAAGCACAGCAAGCGACCTCACATAGATCTCAACAAAATCAGTTGACGTGAATATCCCGAAGAACTCGCCAAAAGGCTGTATATGCAAGTTCCCACAGAACTCGCCAGAGGCACTGCCTGCGATGATAACACAGCTAGTTCTCATGCGAGCTCACAGAGACCTCGACATGAGATGTAAATGAGAATTTCCCAAAGTACTCGCCACAAGATTTCGCAGAGATCTCGCCAGAGTGTATTGTTCGAGAATTTCCACGTGGGATATCGTTAAGACCTCGCTGAGAATATCCCGGCGGCGGACATTTGACGGAGATATAGAGCTCACAGAAGTTACAAAAGGCGTCACAATTTCCTAAAAAGAGTTCGCCGAGATATCTTTAGGACCTCTTTGTGTTGCCTGGGTCAGGTATAAAAGACCTTATAGATCGAGGTATGGAGAGGCTGAAGAGCCATATCAATCCCCCTACAATCTACTAACCGCTGAACTTCAGATATCAATAGATTTTGTCAACCTAATGTAACGAAGTTACTATTTTTCCGCTATATTTATCAACCAAAAACTCCCTGTAAGGATTTAAATTCATCTTGACAGTAATAATAGGTCTAGAAATACCATTCGTGTTCGTGATAAATCCGTGGATTACACCTACCCCAATAACTAGACTAAACACCCTCCGTAGATCACGCCAATACCGCGGCGCGTATATATAAAACACTCGCGAGTATTACCTGCGCCGGCCAGCGACTCTCGAGAAAATATTTTCATCGAGCCAGCTGGGCTATGTTCAAACGCCAACGAGAGATTTCAGTCATCCGCCAGAGAGAACAGTTGAGTCGAGACAGAGGCGCACGCTGCAAGCTGACATCACATCACGGATAATTTTACGAGCTAGGTAATTATTCTGTGAGCCGAGCACATTCAGTCATCCGCTAGAAACCAGAGGCAGCAGTCCAGTCGAGATAAAAGTGCACGCTGCGAGCTGACGTCATCCGGCCGACGTCACACCACATGGATTGATAGCAAGAAGCTGGGTAATTATACTAGGAAAATATCATTTGGATCTCGATCGACAGAGTCCACAAAACGTCGCGCGCCTATACTTCGGTCGAGAGGAATCCGCAAAGAGAGGGGGAAGCCGACTGTAGATCCGTTTAGAAATATTTCAAAGATTCAGTAGCTTGCCGAGCCTAGCAGAAGCAGTCACGCGTCCGACCACCAGTATCCAGCGTGTGAGCCAAAGACCGAAGCAGTCCACGACCGTCTCGAGCCTTGCCGAAGCAGTGAGATCGGAGTTTGGGTAACTACGGTATATCAGGTGAAAAATATCGGAAATATTTGTAAGTACCACACGTGCGATGTGCGCATAACCGAACCATAGCCGTAAGAGGCACATATTCACTTCAATGCTGCGCTGGTAATTTCTGCATACGAGTCCGTACAATACCGAATGAGCTTTATGGTTGCTAAATTTACCCCGCCTGCTTGAAAACACCCTCCCCGCTTTTCTGTAGCTAGTACTAGACATCCTAGGGTATTTGTAGTGATGATTTGAAGCTGACATCAGCCGCCCTGACTATATTTCTATTTGTATTTAATATACCTGTTTATCCTGTTTTTAGAGTATTATTTCATTTACTAGCTTGGGTAGAACTTAAACACCTAGTGCGCAGTCGCCACCCAGGTTCGAAACCCAGTTAAAGGCAATTAAAGCCTGCCTTGCTGGCCTTGTTACAGTGTCACGACTATACTGACCCCTGGAGTGTTTTTCTTCACTGAGACGGCCTGGAGCAAAAGTGGCCTTTTCCACTATAAACCAAAAGGTGGCGCCCGAGGTAACACCGAGAACAGTGAAAGGCGCCAAAGTTTGATAGTAGGGGGAGAGACCCCTTTACACTAACCAGCCGGACCGTGCCCTGTAAACGTGAAATAAAGTCTATAAGAAATAATAAAAAATTATTTCCTAAAGTCATGGAAGGGAAAATATTAAAATTAAGTAACTAGAAGGTTGAAGAACAAGATGTACTTACCAGATAGTACTTTATTGGTTACCCAATAGGCCATCGACTAGAATCCTTAAGCTTGTTATATAATAATGATTGATAATATTTACATTATTTTTTGTATGTAGATATTATTTCGGTGCTTGAAAAAAAAGGACTAGATTCGTTTTAGTCCTCCTTTCTGAAAAGAATTCCAATTATAGTCGAAATTAACTTTATCAATGAACCAGTTGTTTGGACCACAATAAATCCTCAAGTATATGAAGTCCTAATAATTTTAGACACCCATACACCAGTGTGATTATAATTCACATATAAATATTTATATGTAAAATTTCAAATATGGGAGTAGAAAAAAACCTTTTCAGCTTGAACATTTATTTACGAAATTACACATAGTAGAAAGTTTATGCCGACAAAAAATTCAAAATTTTATGAGAATTGGTCAATCTTATACAGAGCATTCACAAATTGAAAAGAATGTCTACATGTTCTTTGGGGAGTTATAGGAATATTCCCTTCGATTTTTTACTTCCATGGGAAGACACAACAACAGAAAGGAATATTGCTATTAAAATTTCGGGGAATTATTAAAAAATAACAGTTTCACATAAGGTATGTTCAGAAAACAATAAAACCATCAATTTCTGTGGGAAAGTTTGTTTCACATAAGTTTAAAAAAAAACAATCAACGTAAGAAAACTAGAGGGCTATGTGGACATTTGATTTTTTACTGATTCATTACAAAAAGTAGGTGATAGTTTTTGATCTCTGCATTCACTGATACGAGAACAGTATTACTTCCCGCATCCTCCAAAGCCCTGAGATACCGATTTTAAACAAAATCGTACCATAAACCCCAAAAATCGTCGGACGTCTGCAGGTTGATTATTGATCATATGGAAAATCACCTTTCATAGTTTATGTGGGTATACAAAGAATACTAAAATGGATACAAATTAAAAACCTTCGTTTTGAAAACATAAAAACGAAACAAAGAGGGTCTTCAACAAAAACAAAATTGTCTCCTTTCAGATCTTATCAAAATTATACGAAAACTTGGTCTGGCACAGGAGAGATATTTAAAAATTACTAATTTTGAGTGATAATACGTAGTTTTGGAAATGTTCATGTCAAACAATATTTCTTCACCTCTCCCAATAGTGAAATATATACTGTACAAAAAACTACATCAATAAATATTTTCTATGCCTTTACATCTTCCTTGTCATAGTCTTTATCGCCATCATAAAACTCATTTTTAGCTTCAACCATCTTATCTTCCAAATCTTGACTTATTCTAACATCCGGGTCATCTTCTTCTTTGATTTTTTCAACCTCTGTACGTGTTGGGCCAGGAACGTCATGCATTTGAACACTCGGAGAATGTTGGCACATTTTCAGATTATCAAAAGTGAACCTGAAAAAAAATTATGTAAACTACATTCCTCTTTTATTTTGCTTCGCAGTAGGGACGGTCCTAGAACCATTCGAAGTAGTCACACAGTCGTTCATTGAAAACGGACCCGGGCAAAAAATATTTCTTTCACATTACATTTGTCCTACTCTTTAGAACCGATTCGGAATCGTCCTGTCTTCGAACCAAAACAAACCTATCATCATGTTGCCTTCTTGAATAGTAACCGTTGCTGTTAAAATGTTATTGATGTTGGAATGTTCCAGTATTTCAAGTTTTTTCATAAAACTATTTAATTCCAGTGTCATTTATTAATTACGAATAATACTAATAAGGATAGCCGATTTTCAGAAAGAGGTGCTCATGCGCAAAGATAAAACCATATTTTTATCAAATACACGATTTTGTTCATCTATCTAGTTCTAGTAATCATTGTTTCACGTGAATATTTAAATATGGCAACCTATTGAAAAGGGAATCATTCTCAATTGAATATTGATGGAAATATTTTTCTGTGAATTGAAAAATCCACGATAAAAATGAAGTTATTTTTTGTGAATGTCTAACAGAAAACAACTACTTCCCTGGCTAAGGCCACGCTGAACATTGAACTACATCTGATAGATATTCTGAAAAGGCCCTAACTCAAAAGAAAAAATCTGAAATTGAAAATTTGCATTTTATTCAGATAGTTATTTATTTTCTATTCCAGTCTTAATTAAGTACTCATAAAGAGAGTACTCACCAGAAATCATTCGTAACATTGACGCAAGAGAGACATCGCATTCACTAGGTCTTCAATACATTTTTGTCGACAAAAATCTATTTCACGCTTCCACGATCATCAGGAAGACCGGAAGAAATGGGAAACACATTTTCAAGAAGCAATCTCACTTTACAAAGATGGAAAAAGTTAGAATCATTTCTTTTGGAGAGACACTTTGAAATTAGTGTTTTCTGAGATTAAAACCTGTCATGGGGTATGATAGATTGATTTGTTGAAAATATGAACAGGATGTTCGACCATGCATCATAACAGCTAGAAAAACTGACATATTGTTATCCCCGACAACACCTAAGAACGTAACTCAGGGCACTGTGGGATCGAATAGTTCATCGATCTCTTGCTATAGAATATTGAAACTCCACAGCAGCGAAATAGATGCAAAATGTCAAAATTTAATATTTTGTTCAATCAATTACCAGGGCGCAATGAATTCTATTACACTCTAAATACCTGCCAGAGTCAAAATTGAAACTAATTCCGGTGATAATCCTCCCGAGTACGGTAGGATCATCAATTAATATAAAATAAATACATTTACGACGGTCAATTGGTGAGACAGCTTGCTATCCTAGTGATAGGAATTATTAATATATATTATTTGTTAAACAAAAATACTCCACGACATAAATCAATCCGAAATAACAACTAATACATAACTTGATTTATCGTGAAAGTAACGGGACTGGAATATTTTACACCTATGCCATTAAATTTAAATTTCCACAGCTGAATCGGACTTTCAGCATTGCATGAAATATTTACAACGAAAGAATTAAAATCAATCAGGCGTTTCGCTAACTTGATACACTCAAACGGCTATCAAACACATTGGGGGAAAATATGCACAACAGGGAAGTATGGTTATATAGGGATTTCACTGACACAAGCAAAGCAATTGGTTATCTAGGGTTTATACAGAATGTTTCACTTACGGTTACCTCACTACTTAAACAAAGCATTTGCATGAATGCTTATGCTTTACGGAAAACTATTTTCTTTGGCGGTCACGACTCGCAGAACTATTTCAATTACTATTTCTGGAGAATAAAAAAAAATTGTTCTCGGACTGGAAGTAAAAGAGCCCGCTCCCGGACGGGAAGTAAAGAGAGCGATCCTAATTAAATCCCGGCTTTTATATCCACCGGATTTAAGAGAAATATCGGACAAAAACCGTATAAAGAAAGACCCTCTTTTTGTCTGATTGACATAAGAATCAAAAAGCAGCTGATCTTTTTGTCCCCTTATGAAAAAGCATACTATGTTTTTACTAATATGCATTTACGTTTTTCTACCCTCATAGAAAAAACAGTCAGAAAAGTCTTTTAATCTAAGGCTTCAGAACTTTCTTTTGCTCGTTTTTGTGATCGTTCCAGTAGCTTTGTATATTTACACTTATTTTGTTGCCAGACCATAATTAATATTAAACCCCAAACAGGCAGGGATGTACTAAAACTATTTCAAAATTTTGGTTATCCGTTCTTAGTAATGGAACTTGGAAAAAATGCTTCGTTACAAATTTACTGTCTTCCAATTGTTAGTTCAAAATTAATTAATCACCAGTAAAATTGAAAAAATGTATTGATGGTTTTCTGAGCAAAATGTCAAACAATAACCTAACCTCAAATATTTATGTCAATTGTGAAAATTAAAAAGGTTGCGCAGGCGCAATTGTTTTTGAGCACCTATATGAAAAAGTACAGACTGATTTGCTTGACTTGACACTTTGTTTAGGGAGTGTTATCAATATTGGTAGTTAACCCTTTCGCTGCTCAAGACGATTATATTCGCCAACGTGTTAACTGCACCAGACGATAAATCTCGCATTGTAAAATTGAATAGGTTTTGACTATTCGAGCCCCATATACTTGCTAGAGTATTTTTCCCAATTTTATCGTTATTATAAATAGTTCTGAATTGAAAGTATTATACCTGGCCAGACAAACATATAGGGTAGCTGTAGGTGCGAGCGCGAATATATTTGAGTGGATGCGAATGAGATAGTGAGTTGGCTTTTATAAAATAAGGAAGGTCTGGCATTCACGGGCTCTTAGACTATTTTATAAGTTACATATATTGGATATTCAAAGTGGTGGCTTGAGGATATTTTTTGGATGTCTTACATTCCTTTTGAAATTCGATGAGGGTGGTTTTTCTTTGATTTTTAGTGACATTATGGTTTACTCACTTAGTTATTGCCTCCAAGTAATGCTTGCTGTTTGCATTTTCTTGTCGGGTGACAACTTCAGGATGCAGAGTGAAATCCGGGGCGAAAAACTCCAGATATTCCGTAAAAGGTAGTTCATTTGATATTTGTTCATCGACGAGCAAAGATGTTTCATATGTCCAACAGCGGGCTACATTCCTCAAGGTATATCCTCCTCCACCCACTACCAATGTTGGAACTCCCAAATTTTTGACAAACTTGACGCATTCACCATGTCCTTTGGTACTCAGTGAAAAACATCCCAACCTAGGAAAAGTTTTAAAAATCATGTTCACGGCAATAGTGAATTCTAAGAACTAGAAGGCAGAAGAAATTTGTTTCATTGGTTCCAAGCAAAAGTTTATACAACTTTTGTAACTTAAAATTTCGAAATTCTTATATTTAACGTGAAGATTATAATTATCTTATGTTATTGTATCTATTTTATGTACACTATAAATAACTAAATAGTATATGAATCCAATCAATCATATTCGAAAATAAACAATGGTGTGCCAAGAATAGCCTTGGTTTTATGTAAACCATAAATTATTGAACTCCATCTCCATCCACTAGCCATACTCAATTTTCTTATAATGACCATAAATTTGTAATTTACATCCTAAAAACTCCCAATAGTTGATTTTCAATAGAATTACACAACTTGTCTGAGATCTTGAGTTCTTGAATTGTAAACATGGAGTGCATAATTTTTTTTTATCCAGAAAATTTCCAACGCCATTGTTACAAAAGTATCATTTTTCTGGTTGGTGGGAGGTTATTACAGAAAACAAGATGTTTTATCAACTGGGCACTTTTTTTCTGACACATTTTGATAGTCTGGAAGTCCCTGAGTCCTCTTTGTAATTGAGATTTGCATAGTAAAACTTTTAAGCAAACATACTGTGATTCCATGGATGAAATTAGGGAAACTGAGCCATATACAGGGTGTTATGTAAGTACGTGGCCAAACTTGAAGGGGTGATTCTTTGAGTAATTCTAAGACGAATAGTTCATATAAACATAGGTCCGGTAATGCTTTGTTTTCAAGATACAAAGTGTCAACATTTTTAAAAGAAATCGTTTTTTCCTAAATATCTTAATAATCCGTTAGCCGATTTCGTTAAAATTTGGCAGTGTTATTTGGGGTAGCAAGTGGCTAATTTAGCCCTAACTATAGTAAAAATATCATGTCCAGTGGCGTCCCGGAAGCACCTTAACCAATATTTTTGACAAAAGAAAATGTGCGCCACATATTTTTTGCAATTTTTGTATAGTTTTTGCATTAAGCTACTAAAACTACAACTTTTTAATTTTTAGCATTTTTTCGTATCTTGCTTTGTTTTTGAGAAAAAAAAATCACCTTATTGTTATGTGGTAATGCCGGAAATTAAAAAAAAAACATGAAACAAGAAGAGCCCTTTATTAAAACCACACTTAAACAAATGGTACGCAATTTTTTTCAGTAAGAAAACATTTAACAACAAGTAACCCAAAACTTACAATAGTTGCTCAAAATGTCCTCCTTCAACTTCAATGCAAGCATTACCTCGTCTTAACACCGATTGCCGAACACGTTGAAATATTTCCGTCCTATGTCTTATCTGATCGCATGAATCCCGTATCCGTTGGATTAATTCTTCCTCAGTGTTGACTGGAGATTTATAAACGACTTTAAATGTCCCCAAAGGAAGAAATCTAAGGGATTTAAATCCGGTGACCTGGGTGGCCAAGACTGTGGACCTGTGCGATCGATCCAGTTTTCTACATAAGTTGCATCCAGAAATTGACGTGCTACTATGCTAAAGTGAGGTGGGGCCCCACCGTGCTTGAAGCAAATTGCTCCTCTTACTGCCAGTGGGACATTTTCTAATAGTACAAGTAACACAAATTCAAAAAAATTACGATACTCTTGACCATTTAATCTCGGGGGTAAAAAATGAGGTCCAATGAGATAATCACCCACAATACCAACCCAATCATTCACGGAAAACTGTTGTTGATAATGATGTTCTATAACCGCATGGAGATTTTCCTCAGCCCAGATATGAGTGTTATAAAAGTTCATAATTGAATTTCGGGAAAAACACGCTTCATCTGTAAACAATATACGGGATAGAAATGTCGGAGATGCTGCCTGTTGTTACAAAAGCCAAGTAGAATAACCAACTCGCTTGGGAAACTCCGCAGGTACTAACGCTTGCACACGCTGTATGTGGTAAGGATACAGTTGCTAGTCCCTTAAAATCTTCCATACAGTAAAGTGAGAAATGTTTAATTATTGTGCAATTTTGCGTGTACTTGTACCGGGGCTATACTCAACTTCACGTTAAACCTCTTCCTCCAGCTCCACTGATCTTACCGTTGCAGGTCTCCCGACAAGAGCAACCGACCTTTGGAAGGTGCCTGATTCGCACAGCCTTTCATGTATTCTTACAAATGTTTGTCTATTTGGTACAATGCGATGAGGATATCTTTCTTGATAAATGCGTCTAGCCGCTCTGGAATTGCCTTGGGTCATTCCATAGACAAAATGCATATCGGCCATTTCTGAGTTTGTAAACCGAACCATTTTCTAATATCAGTAACGAATTTTATAGCCTAAAACTCTTAAAAACAGTCAAATTTATTTGAACAATTGTTTTTTCCTCCATGGCACTCTAACTTTACTTTACAAAACACTGCAGTAATAATTAACGTTCTTCGTTTCATCGAAAACAGTTGTGTAATTTTAATTGTTTAATCATAAATAAAAATCTGTTATTGCATATCCATGGAAAACAATAAAAACATTTTTTTAATAATTAATAATTGTTTTTTATTGCTTGCATTACTTTTGAAAACAGTTTCTAAGACTAGAATAGACTATTGATATGGAAAAAATAACAAGTACACCCCAGTTTTTGATGGTTTGGTAGTTCAAATTTTTCATTATGTTGTCCCAGGAAAATGTAATAAAAAAAGTTATTTTTATGTTTTTTCTCAAAAACAAACCAAGATACGAAAAAAATTTTAAAAATAAAAAAGTTGTTGTTTCAGTTGCTTAATGCGAAAAAAAATACAAAAATTGCAAAAAATCAGTGGCGAACATTTTTTTGGTCAAAAATATTGGTTAAGGTGCCACTAGACATGATGATTTCAATCTAGTTAGTGCTAAATTAGCCCCTTACTACCCCAAATAACACTGCCAAATTTCAACAAAATCGGCTAAAGGATTATTAAGATATTTAGGAAAAAACTATTTCTATTCAAAATGTTGACAGCCTGTATCTTGAAAACGAATCATTACCGGACCTTTGATTATATAAACTTTTCGTCTTAGAATGACTCGAAGAATCACCCCATCGAGTTTGGCCACGTACTTACATAACACCCTGTATATGGCTCAGTTTCCCTAATTTCATCCATGGAATCACAGTATGTTTGCTTAAAATTTGTACTATGCAAATCACTATTACAAAGAGGACTCAGGGACTTCCAGACTATCAAAATGTGTCAGAAAAAAAGTGTCCAGTTGATAAAACATCTTGTTTTCTCCAATAACCTCCCACCAACTAGAAAAATGATATTTTTGTCTCATTTTGTTTCAAGAGGTTGCTTTGAGGGAAAACTGATAGAAACAGAAATATATCGTTCCTGCTTTGGCAGTCTCTTCGAGACTAACCCGTCAAGTTCAGTCATCACACCCCTTCGTGGTCACTTTGGAGACCTGCAGAACATCACTTTCCAAAGACTCGTTCATCCAACGAACAGCGAGGCTTTGGAACTCATTGCCTAGGGAGGTGTTCCCCGAGGCATACAACCTCCAGAAATTTAAGAAGAACACCAACTCCTACCTTCTTTCCCTTGGTTCCCACGATGTTCTCTGAACATTACAGGATATCCCTTTTCGTGGGAACCAGAACATAAAAAAAAAAAAATATGCCCAAAGTTTCTGTGTACAAAGTCAAAAACAATTTCTAGCATGTGGTAAAAAAATATATCAGTTATTTTAGATATGGCCACCAGACAGTCGATACTCAGACTGAGTGCTCGCCACAATCAGTAGTTACAAACTCCCTTGGAACTCTATTTCAACTGATTATTCTGAATATCTTCGTGTGTACTAGATCCATCCCCTTTTCCTTGCGATATACCTATGATCATATGGAGCCAAGGGTTTAGATTAAAAATATGTTGGTGAACACAACAGGCACAATGAAAACCGACACATTAGGCAAAACATGGATCATACAATAAACAAATCTTTTGAGAGTTTTGTCTAGAGTAATTTGCCCATGAAATGAAGAATGCAATCTGTATTTAAAAATCTACTAAATAGTTTATCAGTGAAGTAGCAATTTACTGTTGAAAATGTTTGTATTCTTTATTTTACTCACTTTTTTTTTATTAGACTTTTTTATATTTATATATTTGATTATAAAATTAAATATTCAACAACTACTCATGTACAAATGTTATTATGTATACATCACAAAGAAAATAATACCTATCCATGGCCAATGAATCAGCACCACATTGTAAAACTATGGCAGTGGGTTGGTAGAACTCCATCACACTTGAAATGACAGGTTTAAAAACCTGCCAGTAGCTTGCATCATCGATTCCTTCTTTCAGAGGCACATTAACTGAATAGTATCGTCCACTTTCAGCTCCTAGTTCATACATATCTCCTGTACCTGGGAATGATGAATGCATATTAACGAAAATTACCATTTGAAATCATCAAAGCATAGAACATTTCAGGCATATATTTTTAAATGGAGTTGATAGGGGCAATATAAATTAATCAGTTTTAGAAATTCTATGTAAAGGAACGGAAAATAGAAATATTTATTATTGTCTCCAGCAGAATGTTAGGCCTTGTAAATGATTACTACTTATAAATGAATCTCTTCAACATACAAGTAAGGAAACATTGATATGAAGATGAATGAAGGTGTTCATTAGTTTAATGAATAATACATATTAATCCAATCAATAGAGATATTGCCCTAAAAAGAATTCCAAAACAGCTGAAATTCTAGATTCAGGAATTCAAAGTATGAAGTATCCATAAAGCAATTATCTAGCATAACACAGCGCTGAAAAAAAAATCCTAAAATATTTTGAGCTACAACTCCAGAAGTATTGCAGATATGAAAAAATTGTAGCTTGTGATTTTTCCTAATGTTTCCTATAAATTTTGCGATAAATCGTTACGGAGATAAACAAGATTTTTCACTAGAAGTTTAACACCCGGTAGAAATCGCGAGGGAACTAAAAATGGCCCCAATTTTTATATAACCTAGTCAATCGATGTTCCTCGCTAATGAATGAATGAAATGTAGAAAAAACTCCCATCTTTCACATAAGACCAGTTTTGAAGTTACAAATTCCAGTCATAATACAAAGAGTCTTCAAAAATTTTCGATTAAATGTCTATGAGTGAGTACACTTTTTGGTTAATAAATTCGTAAGGAATCATTGCCACGTTAATTCCTTGGGGCTTTATGCTGTTCGAGATGAATATATTAGCCCTGTTCAACCGGATTACTCTCTTTGTTGAAAGAAAGTATTTTGACAAGTAATTCTAACCCCTGAATTTCATGATAAAGAGTAACCTTAAATTTTGTTGTACATTTGATGATTTAATCAATAACGCCCCTTATAGAAAAATAATCATCTAGTTTATTGGTACATTGAAATATGGCCTGTCAAATGGCATTCGAATTTTTTGAATACGTATTGTACTTTTTGAATTATTTTAAATTATTTTAAATTCCTGGAGATATGTACAAAATCCGACTTTTTTTCCCGAAAGTATCATTAACTTTTTTGTTTCTGAATATTTTACCTTGGAGTTTTCAAGGATCCTCAAGTATATGTATGGAAACGATTGTATGCCGTGTTATTGTTACAGAAAAAATATGAAAGGACATATCTGAAGATAGATACTTCCGGTTAACTCATTAGCGCCTAGTGTTGCCATATGGCAACAGTCTGCACGATACATTTTTAATACCTGTTAAGACGCCAGGGCACCAGTTGGACTAGCGGTGGGGATACCATTTGATGCCCATAATATTGTATTCGTGAAATTTGTGGGGGCAGTTACAGTTCGGATGCAATAAGTTTTGATTCTGTGGTCGAAAATATTAGTGGTGCGTGATGTCGGGAAAATATAGATATTCGTTTTACGTAAATATATTTTTGACATATAAATGGTAATACCTTAGTAGCTGGATTATTATAGATACAATAGGCTATGTTATTCTGTTAATTGGCAAACATTTAGTTAAATTGCACTTTAGTTATATATATATATATATATATATATATATATATATATATATATATATATATATATATATGTAAATCTTACCATTGCCATATGGCAACACTAGGCGCTTAAACTCTGTAAATCTTATAGATTCAATTTTATAATTTGAGAGAGGTTTTTCGTTAGCAGAGGCATTAGATATAGCCTATAATGAGGACATCGATGTGGATATTTTTATTGAGCCGCCGGAACCGAATGTTGAGACAGATGAAGACTCTGCAGACGAACGAAGACGATGGAGGGTAAGTCATAATTAGTATAGGTATTTTTCTTATATTATATACATTACATTTGCAGGTTAGTTGATAACCTAACTTCTCGGGAAGTGGGACAAGTTAAAAGATATTCCAAACAGCAAAAACGGAATAAAATGATTTCACAGCCCTTTGCGATCACAAAATACAATTCATATATGGGGGGGACCGCTCAAATAGATCAGAATCTTGCATGCTACCGAATAGGAATCAGGGGCAAAAAATGGTACTGGCCTTTATATATTTGGCTTTTAGACATTGCGATGCAAAACAGTTGGCTATTGTATAATAAATCAAGAACACAAAAGTTGCCTCAAAAATATTTTAGAAGGGAAGTGGCCAACGTATACTTAAAAAAATATCAAGTCCTTCCTAATGGACCTAGGAGCTGGACGACTTCTATAGGATCTCCCTCTACATGTCGAATATCCAATGACATCAGATTTGATCGTACTGACCACTTTGTCAAGCATACAAAGGAAAAAAGAAAAGAAGGTGCGCTGCAAGTACATGCAAATCAATAATAAGAACCATGTGTGTGAGTGTGATGTTGTACTATGTATAGACTGTTTTATACCATTTCATTCTCGTTAGTTAATCGTTATATATATATATATATATATATATATATATATATTATATATATATATATAATATATATATATATATGGTATTACATTTTTTTCAAACCAGTATTTTTATTGTTTAAAACAAAACAAAGACTCATTACCATTTTTCCACCACTTTCTATTTTAACATATTGCATATCACAAGTGCCTAGCATTGCCATGTGGCAACAGCGCATCTCAAAAACTCAACTATCATTTTTTTTTACATTTTTGTCAACAAACTTTGTCAACAAGAATTTGGTTTCTTATTATAATAAAGTATATTATCACTCTCTCTCTAACTCTCAGATGATGCAATTAACTTTTAACAAAGATTAATAGAAAAAAATTCTCAGGAAAATTTGGAAATAGGTTTGAGTCATACTCGAATAAAAACGTCCATTAGTAATTATTTTTCAGATCATCCTGTATATATTATTTCAGTTTCTACTCCCTAATCTGACTTTTATTTCGAGTATGACTCGTTACTATTTCCAAAATTTCCTCAGATACTTTTTCAATTAATCTATGCCAAAACTGAATTGCATCTGAGAGTTAGAGAAAAATTCAAGTTCCAGCTGTATCTTCAAAAGTGTGATAAAACCTCAGGCCTCAAGGTTTTTTTTTCTAAAAAAGAAAACTGCGGGTTCTGCTGCACTTTGGGACTTTAGAGATAGTTATATGACATGTTCAGTAAAAGTTATTTGTATTTGTCAGTAGAATCCAAAAACAGAATGAAATACTGGGTGTTCCATTTGAAATTCGAAAGTTGATATTAGTTAAAGTACATGTGGCAACACTGCAGTATTTATATCTCAGATCTCCAGAAACTTCCAATAGGCCATCGAGTTTGGAATACCTGTATATTAATCATTCTTTGTACAATCAGTTCGTCATCTTATCATTCATACACTTCAATACACCACAGAACCTTCTGATAAAGATAAAGAGTTTCATCAAAACTTCGTTTGAATAGTTATTGCCTTCCATTTTGATTATTTTCTGATCAAATTTTGAGTAATGAACGCGCATACGTTTTATTATTGATTGTCGAATTTTCAAAATGACATATTCCATGGCAAAATAATCCGATTTTTATAGAAACATGCTTTTATTTCGGAAACCAGACTATTTAGGTATAGGAACATGATACATCATTTGAAAGGAACTTTCATTGTCTTTCAGGTTATTCGATAATATTAAGGGTGTTCCATTTAAAAAAATGTACTTTTCACCATTTTTGTATCTATCGGAATCACAAATTTTGAACGACCCTGTATAATGGAGAACGGATTCCCTTAAACATGCACAGAACATTGGTAAACTACACCCAGCATTTCAGCTTTGTTCGAGTCCAAATACCGCAGTAATAAACATTTAATTGTTTTGCACAAAAAATAAGAAAATCAATGAATTTCTCGAAAACCGCTTGAGATAGGTATAGGGAAGTATTGTACAAAAATGATCGTAAAGCAATAGCAAAGTAAAAAATGCAATAATATACAGGGTGTCCCATTTAAAAAATCAAAGTTGTCGCTACTTTTCAATATAAGCGGCAACGCCGCAGTGCTGAACATATTTTAGATCGATAGAGCAGAACTAATTACCCAAAAAACCAAATTTTCAAAATTATCCTGTGTCCCGTTCTCCAGAAACGTCTAATAGGCCATATGTATATATATAAACGAAACCTTCGAAGACAATCGAACAATTGCTATTACAATTTCAAAAAAGCCGATAACTCTCGAATAGACCAAGTAGTATCCGCTATTGCATGGGATAACAACTTTGCTGGAAAGTCTTTGAACAGCAATGTAAAGTATTTTTATGAAACTATTAGAGAAATTATAGACAATGAGGTACCAAAGTATCGCAAAAGTAGATATTTTCCATCCTACTATAGAAAAGCAACCATACGTGCGGTTATAGAAAAGAATAAATTTCACAAAAAATTGAAAATATATAAAAATGAGAATGACCTCAATTTATTCAAAGTACTCAGAGCTCGCTCGAAAAGACTAATCAAAATAGATTTCAAAAACTATCTGCACTCTATTGAACATGAATTACCCTCTAATTCTAAACAATTCTGGAAATACGCCTCTATCAAAAAACAATGCGCAAGTAAAATTCCAAACGAGCTTAGTCATGATGACACCGTAGCTAATAATGGACAGGATATTTGCAACCTGTTTTCAACTTACTTTCAAAGCGTGTACACACCAGAAACACATGACTTCAATTATAACAGCTCACCGTCAACAATATTAATATTAATAACGAACTACATCACGTTCAACTCACAGAAAATGAGGTAGAAAACGGATTGAAAGAGCTTGATATTAATAAAGCTGCTGGACCGGATGGAATACCGCCAATATTTTTGAAAACATGCTCTAAATCACTAGCTAAACCCCTAACTTCGATTTTTAACCAATCAATTAACAGTGAACAATTTCCCGAATACTGGAAAAACGCGGATGTAATACCAATTTTCAAAAACGGAAAAAAAAACATAATAAGAAATTATAGGCCTATCAGTAAACTATCTGCGATTCCTAAATTATTCGAAAAATTAGTTTACAAATATATGCATTTTCTCGTGAAATCCATCATCATATCAGAACAGCATGGTTTCTTTGCAGGGCGATCATTGGAATCGAATTTAATAGAATATAGTGAATATTTATATAGTAACATGGACCACAGACTACAAGTTGACGCCATTTACACCGACTTCAGCAAGGCATTCGATAAGGTTAGCCATAATCTTCTTCTCAAGCGGCTTGCTGAGGTTGGGGTACAAGGCTCACTATTGAGATGGGTGGAATCTTATATAAAGAATAGGTCCCAATCTGTAACAGTTCAAGGATTTCATTCGGAAGAGTATATTTCCTCATCAGGTGTCCCTCAAGGATCACACCTGGGACCTTTATTTTTTATCATTTATGTAAATAACATTAAGTCGTGTTTTAAACATGCCAACTTCCTGTTATATGCAGATGATATGAAACTTTACCTAACCGTACGAAATTTAAACGACTGTCACAAGATCCAAGATGACCTTAATAGACTTAGTGAATATTGTAACTCGCCTAACTTATATTTGAATTTTCAAAAATGCCATTGCATCACATTCACAAGGAATATAAATCCGGTACACTTCGATTATTCTATAGGGAATGGTCAAATAACCAGGGTTAGTGAGATTAGGGACCTAGGAATTATATTCGATTCCAAACTGATTTTTGATCTACATGTCGAATCAATCGCAAACTCCGCCTCAAGAATGTTAGGCTATGTAATGAGAACATGTAAACATTTCGAAAACATCAAGTCTTCAATTTGTGTTTATAATGCATTTGTGTACAGTAAGCTAAATTTCGCTTCTATTATATGGAGTCCTCAATACAAAACGTATATAAACCGCCTGGAAAACGTTAAGAACAAATTTGTCAAATATATTTGTTTTAAACAAAATTTCAATTACAACGGCGACATTGAAAATGCGAGAAAACATTTCAATATTATATCACTATCGAGTAGAAGAGTGATCTCTGATATTTTATTTTTACACAAAATCATCTCAAATTCCGTAGATAATGCTAATATACTGAATCAAATTCAAATCAACGTTCCCATTCGGCCACTTAGAACTAGCCACCTGTTCCGCATACCATTTCGGAGAACTAATTCGTCTCAAAACTCTCCTCTATGTAGAATTGTTCGAAATGCTAACAGGTACACTGATCAAATCGATATTTTCTCCAAATCCCACCAAAAATTAAAGACCACTTTGAAACAACTCATGTATCAAAGAATTTCTGCTTAAATTAGTAAAAGCAAACAACTAACAAAAAACCACTTTATCTTTGTTACTTTGTCTCTATTGCTGTCTGAAATTAGTATTAGTATATAAGTTTAAGTATAAGTAAAATTAAATGTATAATGTAGGTACTTTAGTGGACTTTTGTCTGTCTGTATCTTTCATGACCATCAAATAAATAAATAAATAAATAAATAAACAAATATATATATATATATATATATATATATTTGTAGAGAAAATCACCACTACAACATTTTTCTGTATCTCCATTATTTTTACAGTTACAGCTAAAAATAAGAAAATTCAATTTTATTTTTATTTTCAAGGCATGGAAAAGAATTGCTTAATGGATACTTCTGAATACAGAATTTCAGCTGTTTTGTAATTTTTGTTGGTGAAATTTTGTTTCTATTTATTGAATTATATAATGACATTTATGATAAAAAACATTATTCGTCCACATTATCAGTATACTAACAAATATACAACTCACCTGGGAAAAAATAGTTGCCATATTTATGAAAACTGACTGTCATAACACGGTCTGTCAAATAAAAAGCTTCTTGAACGCCATCGCCATGATGTACATCAATGTCTATGTATAACACCCTTGGATGGTGCTTCAGTAATTCCAAAATAGCAATCACTATGTCATTCACATAACAAAAGCCGGAAGCTTCAAACTTCTTAGCATGATGCAACCCTCCTGAAAACAAGCCATATCAGATTCATAACTTTACTGGAAGACTATCTTACACACTTTAGAATTACTTTTTACGGAAAACAACTCTGAATTTGAAGGCCCGCCACACACAAAGGTTTGTCTGAAGACTTTGCCCGGCACAGTCAAAGTCTGTCGACAAATCCGTGCGTTCGTGGGTAAGCACGTGCCAGGCACGCCTTGGTCTTATCAAGCAGAGACTTGTCTGAAAATTAAAATCCACAGGTTGTTTCCTTGGTACTATAATTTACAGTTTTCTCTGTGGCAGGTTAAATCAGCGGGCTTAAATTATTTTTCAAAAATATGGCTGAAAGCGTCGATACTCGTTTTATGGGCAAAGAGTTTTTAAGAGAGTTTATTGAAATTTATAAAAGTCATCCAGCTTAATGGAAAATATTATAAGTCAAATGAATATATTAACAAAAATTTAAAGAAAAAGGGTTATGAAGCGTTGATTCACTATTGCAAAAAAGTGTATCTTAGTGCAGACCGGAATTTTGTTTCTAAAAAAATTCAAAATTTACGGGGTTTCTTCAGGAAAGAACTGAAAAAAGCTGTAAGCTCAAAATCTACAGGGTCAGGAAGAGATGACATATTTGAACCTAAATTAAGGTACTTTGAACTATTACTTTTCACAACTGATCAAGAAATTCCTATGCAAAGTGTCGAAAGTCAGAATTTAGAGGAGTCTAAGCGTTGCTACCAAACGTTCTTCTGGAGATATTGTTTCTCGCATGGCAGTATGCTTCTTTGTTAATCCTTCTTTTACCATAGATAATAATGTCTCAAAACTTGCACTATCCATTCTTAAAATTTCTAAAATCATGAGGATCGTTTTGACTCAATTGCTTTAATAAAGGCAAATGACTTAGAGTTTCTTTTTCCAGTAGCCATTTTTTTACCCATTTGCTTCGGGGTTTTGTGGTTATAGAGTAAAAAGTATTTGTCAGAAGATGTATGTTAATCATACCCAAACACAATGCAACTATTTTCTAATTTATTTCTCTGCTGGGCATTCTGTCACTAACAACTAGGCATATGTCACCAAAAACGGCGCAGACATCACTAAAAACTTTTGTCAAGACTGAAATCCACAGTTTTGATAAAGTCAGCAGACAAGTCGAAAGATTTTCGCCACTAACGAACAGTTTTGTCTGCGACAAATTAAATACGCCAGAGTTGTCTGCGGTCATCTCTTTTAAGTTAGTGGAGTGACAAAGATTAGTCTGTGCCGGATAAAGTCTTCAGACAAACCTCTGTGTGGGTGGCGAGTTAATATTCGGATTTATTTCATAACTGAATGGATTATTTTTCATTTTCAGTCAGAAATACTGAGCAGAGCAGTAATAAACTCCTCATTGTGCTGCACTGACTCAGTCACTTTATCATCCACAGTGCATGCTTTTATGTTTATTGTGTTCCTTATAATTTTAACTGATGTTTTTCGAATTGGAGTTTAACATACCCCCCTTTGTATTTATTTATTATTATTGATTAAAGATTATTATTTTTATTATGAATCTAATCAAATTTCCAGTCATTCCCAGGGTTGGCAAATATCATGATATTTATATAAATATCAAAATATCATAATCAAAATTTCTGATATATATCGGATATGATATATATCCGATATATATCAGAAATTTTGATTTTGATCTTAGGCTAAAATGCAAAAAAATAAAATATAAAATACCTTTATTTTGGTAAAAACTAAAACCAAACTTTAGTTTTAAATAACAAAAAACGAGACAAAAAATACTAAAATATATAATATAAAAAACTTGTCGTTTTATAAATTTTTAAGTAATGCAAAATCGAGAAAGAGGAATATTATCATCATTATCATCTTCACTGCAACGTTCCCTGATGCCCTATACTGAAAAATGGAGATGCTGCCACAGTAGCAAACTATAGAGCAATATCCATAATCTCCAATTTTGCAAAGGCATACGAAATAATTCTGTATAAACATAAACACTTTGCTACCAGAAATCAAATATGCGAATACCAACATGGATTTATGAGCAATAGATCCATAGTAACTAATTTAGCAATTTTCTCACAATATGTGTGCACTGTTCTGGACAAACAAGGTCAGGTAGATGTGATTTATACTGACTTTTCAAAAGCTTTTGATCGAATCGATCATGATATATTAATTGCGAAATTGGGTGAAACTGGTTTCAGTCAGAACTTACTGGCACTTTTCCATTCCTACCTCTCAAACCGTAACCAAATAGTGGCATTCAATGGATTCAAATCTAATAGAGTAATTGTCACTTCGGGTATACCACAAGGGTCAAACCTAGGACCCTTGTTATTCTTATTATTCATTAATGATCTTACTTCTAAACTTGACTGTATGAAGCTACTTTTCGCGGATGATTTGAAGATTTTTACTTCTATCGAAAAATCGGCTGATGGCCCCCTACTTCAGCAAAACCTAGTGTTCGGTTAACAACCTACACCTTAATATTGAAAAATGTAAAGTCATGACCATCACCAGAAAACGTACTCCTGTTGAATATTCATATAGCGTTCAGGGCATCAATCTAACTCGATGTAAAGAATCTAAAAATTTGGGTGTATTCTTCGATCCAAAGATGTCTTTCGTAGATCATATCAACAGAAAAACCTCTGAAGCCAACAAAATGCTTGGTTTCATCATAAGAAATTGTCAGCAATTCACAAATATAAATGCAATTAAAATTCTGTATTATTCATATGTGAGATCAAAATTAGAATACTGCTCAATAATTTGGAGTCCTCACTATTTCTGCCATAAATATACCCTAGAAAGGGTTCAAAGAAAATTCTTAAAATTTACATTTTTCAAATGTCATGGAACATATCCATCAAGAGGTTCAGATCACAATGCACTTCTTGAACACTTTCAAATTGTCTCACTGGAAACAAGAAGACAGTGTGCCTCAGTTATATTTCTGTATAAATTACTGCACAACCAGGTTGACTGCAGCATGCTCTTATCTGAGTTGAACTTCAGGGTTCCAAGACTTGGGTCAAGCAAAAATATAATATTTTATTGTGGCACTGCAAGAACAAATAAAATATCACTATCACCTATTAAGATGATGTGTGAAAACTTCAACTCTATCTGTAACTTTTGTGACATCAATCGCTCAGACACATAAAAGAGATAACATTAAAAAAACTGATCGAACTGGAATTAAATTTTTGCATTTTTGAATTCTTGCACCACTGCATCTTGTTCATAACTGAATGTTCTATATACATAATTATTAGTTAGTAGTTAGTTAGTTATTAGTTATTAGGTAAAACAAATTTGAAATATTAAATATGTAAATTTAATTATGTCCTGTAATTGGGTGTAACCTGTTGGGCAATAATTGATTATTATTATTATTATTAAGGCAACTAGTTCATCATTTGACGAGATCCAGTCCAAGCTTCTGGCTTTTTTATCGGTATTTTGATTTAAACATTTAAAAATAAATACTAGTTTACTCGCTTTTTCGTTGCCTAGACGATTTCTTAAATTAGATTGAATTATTCCAAAGCTCGAAAAAATTCTTTCTAAACCAGCTGTTGCCGCTACTGCATTGAATAACTGCTCACATAGTTGTAATAAGAATTCTTCTTTTGGCCAATTGCAACCGATTTCCACCAAATCATTGGATTTGTTGTTTGCAATTGTGCGGAAAATAAATACTTTGGAAATGGACAAGACTTTGTAGTAAGAGCCATAAAAAGCGGAACAAATTCTGTTTTTTTTTTAATTTAGAAGATCGAAAGCTTGTTGTTTTTGAAACTGTGTTAAATTTTGCCCTAAGAATCTGTGATCGAGCATATTCGCCAAATAATGATGTAGTCCCAAAGCCATATCTTTTCTTTTGACAAACGCTTTTTTTACCGTAATTGGTTGATCTTTCACTTTCAAATCTTTATCCAGTTGATGCCATATTTCTACTTCAACTCCAATTGTAATTTGATCACTTTTCATGCGGTCTAATGCAATAGCAATAGGATTAAGTCAGTTCATGATATCCATTGCATTTTTTATAATGTGGGTATCATTAATTATTCTAATAATGTCTATCAATAACTTCCTCGTGATTTTGACATATGACTTAATTGCATCGCTCATAGTGTTCCAGCGGACTTCCTGAGGCATGACTAGTTTTTTACCCTTCATTTCCTTATAAAAAGCTGCAGGTAAATGCTTGTTTCTGAAGTATTTTATAACTTTAAAAATTTGACTTCTTCCTTGAATGGAATTGTTTCACCATAGAGTACCGGCTTTCTTAGTGAGTCTAGCTTCCTTCTTCTGGTGAATGGTACTATCACTGCCTTGCTGGGGATGACCGATAATTCACGGGTGTGAAAACAGCCACGGTTTTCTCATCCACGGTTTTTGATCTGGCAACACTGCCTTTCGTATGCAAACACTTGATTAGAAAGAACTGTTTTGTGTTCCCTAGAAGTTCGCTAATCTCTTCAGCATCTTATTCTCAAACTGGGAAGGTATTATCATTAACGGGGGAAACAAATGATCGCGCAGTAGGAAAATGGTAGGTAATCAAATGTGATATATCAAGTGAGAAATTCTGTTTCCACATTAAGCGATAATTCGTATTTTGGGTGGGTGGGTGGTTGATTGTGTTTATCTTAAAATCGTTCGAAAAGAGGGCTGTAGAAGAAAATTTAGGAAGTGACCCGCAAAAGTCATTGGGCCGTCAGAGGGGGTACATAATTTTTTTTTAAATTCGAAAATTCTCTGAAACTTTATAAGGCGATGGCACGCATACTGAATAGGTACAAAATGATCTCATATGTGATAACTTTATTTCCACACCCGCAAAAGTCATTGTCGGGCCGTCAGAGGAGGTACATAATTTTTTTTTTAATTCAAAAATTCACTGAAACTTTATAAGGCGATGGCACGCATACTGAATAGGTACAAAATGATCTTATACGTAATAACTTTATTTCCACACCCGCAAAAGTCATTGTCGGGCCGTCAGAGGGGGTACAGAATTAAAAAAAAAACAAAAATTCACTGAAACTTTATAAGGCGATGGCACGCATACTGAATAGGTACAAAATGATCTTATACGTAATAACTTTATTTCCACACCCGCAAAAGTCATTGTCGGGCCGTCAGAGGGGGTACAGAGTTTTAAAAAAAATCAAATATTGTGGAAATGAAGTTATTACGTATAAGATCATTTTGTACCTATTCAGTATGCGTGCCATCGCCTTATAAAGTTTCAGTGAATATTTGTTTTTTTTTTTAATTCTGTACCCCCTCTGACGGCCCGACAATGACTTTTGCGGGTGTGGAAATGAAGTTATTACGTATAAGATCATTTTGTACCTATTCAGTATGCGTGCCATTGCCTTATAAAGTTTCAGTGAATTTTGTTTTTTTTTTAATTCTGTACCCCCTCTGACGGCCCGACAATGACTTTTGCGGGTGTGGAAATGAAGTTATTACATATAAGATCATTTTGTACCTATTCAGTATGCGTGCCATCGCCTTATAAAGTTTCAGTGAATATTTGTTTTTTTTAATTCTGTACCCCCTCCGACGGCCCGACAATGACTTTTGCGGGTGTGGAAATGAAGTTATTACGTATAAGATCATTTTGTACATATTCAGTATGCGTGCCATCGCCTTATAAAGTTTCAGTGAATTTTTGAATTTTTAAAAAAATCTGTACCCCCTCTGACGGCCCGACAATGACTTTTGCGGGTGTGGAAATGAAGTTATTACATATAAGATCATTTTGTACCTATTCAGTATGCGTGCCATCGCCTTATAAAGTTTCAGTGAATATTTGTTTTTTTTAATTCTGTACCCCCTCTGACGGCCCGACAATGACTTTTGCGGGTGTGGAAATGAAGTTATTACGTATAAGATCATTTTGTACCTATTCAGTATGCGTGCCATCGCCTTATAAAGTTTCAGTGAATTTTTTAATTTTTTATAAAAATTCTGTACCCCCTCTGACGGCCCGACAATGACTTTTGCGGGTGTGGAAATGAAGTTATTACGTATAAGATCATTTTGTACCTATTCAGTATGCGTGCCATCGCCTTATAAAGTTTCAGTGAATATTTGTTTTTTTTTAATTCTGTACCCCCTCTGACGGCCCGACAATGACTTTTGCGGGTGTGGAAATGAAGTTATTACATATAAGATCATTTTGTACCTATTCAGTATGCGTGCCATCGCCTTATAAAGTTTCAGTGAATATTTGTTTTTTTTTTAATTCTGTACCCCCTCTGACGGCCCGACAATGACTTTTGCGGGTGTGGAAATGAAGTTATTACGTATAAGATCATTTTGTACCTATTCAGTATGCGTGCCATCGCCTTATAAAGTTTCAGTGAATTTTTGAATTTTAAAAAAAATCTGTACCCCCTCTGACGGCCCGACAATGACTTTTGCGGGTGTGGAAATAAAGTTATTATGTATAAGATCATGTTGTACCTATTCAGTATGCGTGCCATCGCCTTATAAAGTTTCAGTGAATTTTTGAATTTTTAAAAAAATTCTGTACCCCCTCTGACGGCCCGACAATGACTTTTGACGGTGTGAAAATAAAGTTATTACGTATAAGATCATTTTGTTCCTATTCAGTATGCGTGCCATCGCCTTATAAAGTTTCAGTGAATATTTGATTTTTTTTTAATTCTGTACCCCCTCTGACGGCCCGACAATGACTTTTGTGGGTGTGGAAATAAAGTT
This sequence comes from Gonioctena quinquepunctata, assembly GCA_018342105.1. NCBI lineage: Eukaryota > Metazoa > Arthropoda > Insecta > Coleoptera > Chrysomelidae > Gonioctena > Gonioctena quinquepunctata. The sequence goes on along the minus strand of JAFIRS010000024.1, from coordinate 418,465 downwards.
TATATGTATAAGATCATGTTGTACCTATTCAGTATGCGTGCCATCGCCTTATAAAGTTTCAGTGAATTTTTGAATTTTTTTAAAAATTCCGTACCCCCTCTGACGGCCCAACGACTTTTGCGGGTCACTTCCTAAATTTTCTTTTACAGCCCTCTTTTCGAACGATTTTAAGATAAACACAACCAACCAACCAACCAACCACCCAAAGTACGAATTATCGCTTAATGTGGAAACAGTATTTCTCACTTGATATATCACATTTGATTACCTACCATTTTCCTACTGCGCGATCATTTGTTTCCCCCGTTAATGATAATACCTTCCCAGTTTGAGAATAAGATGCTGAAGAGATAAGCGAACTTTTAGGGAACACAAAACAGTTCTTTCTAATCAAGCGTTTGCATACAAAAGGCAGTGTTGCCAGATCAAAAACCGTGGATGAGAAAACCGTAGCTGTTTTCACACCCGTTGATAATTCTTCTTTTTCACACCACCTACTGATAGTCCTGAGAGCCGCTTGGAGTATGTCCAATATAACCTCTCCAAACTTGCCTCTAACTGTTAGAACTATGTCGTCAGCGTAGACTTGAACCTCGATTCCCTCCACCGTAAGAGTCATGATCAGATCGTCTACGAGGAGTGCCCACAGTAGGGGTGATAAAACTCCTCCCTGAGGACAGCCTCTCAACGCCCTTGCCATGATTTTCTTCAGGTGGAGCTCGAGATTATTCTGTATCTTAACATCGCCTCTATCCAGTTACAAACAGTTTTCGATATCCCTTTGTTAATTGCTGCTCTGTGTAGGGATATCAGTAGTGCATTGTTAAATGCTCCTTCAACGTCGAGAAAGGCAGCTACCGGATTTCTCCGCATCTCAGAGAGTAGTTCAGTTTTCCGACGAGGTTGTCTAATGCAGTTTCTGTTGATTTTCCTGCCTGGTAAGCGTACCGGTAGGTGCTGAGGGGGGTTTTCCTTCAGCACCTCTTCTCGTATATGCCTATCCAGGATCTTCTCTGTGGCTTTCAGCAGAAATGATGTCAAGCTGATCGGGCGAAAGGATTTAGGAAGGTTTTTATTGTTCCCGACTTTACGTATATACTCAACCCTTATCGACGTCCAGCTTGAGAGTAATTATCCCCATGCCAGGCAGGCTCTAAAAAGTTTAGTGAGTATGGGCGTTAGTATCTCAGCCCCATTCTGTAACGAAAGATTCCATCCTCTCCTGGAGCCTTATGCGGGTCGAAGTAGTTGATAGCCCATTCTACCGCTGCGGGATTGATGATTTTGTTTGCTTTCTTCCAATCTTCTGGACTAGGTCGTCCTGGTTGAAGTGGAATCCGCTGGTTTTCATCAAGAATCATGGCGCCTGGGAAATGGTTTTGTACTAGAAGCTCTAAGGTCTCTTTTCGGGATTCTGTCAAAAGGTTCCGTCAGATCATTTAATCAGACCCCCTTCTTGCTCCCGTTCTCTGGAGAGGATCTTGTGGATTCCTGCACTTGTGGGTATATCAGATATACTCTGGCCAGAATATCCTCCAAGATTCCCTCTTGGCCTTCCTTATTGCTTTGTTGTATCCCGTTAGGGTAGAGCGGTATTCTTCCCAGCAACCTGATTCTTTGGCTCTATCTTTGTTGTATCCTGTTAGGGTAGAGCAGTATTCTTCCCAGCAACCTGATTCTTTGGCTCTATTAAAGAGCCTCCTTACTTCTGCTCTCCACTTTTCTAGGTTTTTGCTCCACCAAGAGGTTGCTCTACTATCTTTTTTGGTTTTAAGTGGGCAATTTTGTTGATATGGGGTCTGGACTGCTCTATGAATATGATTCGCTGCCAGCTCTATCTCCGCACTATTTCTTATTTTACGAATATCGTTTCCCAAACTGTCTCTGAGTGTTGCTCTGAAGCCCTCCCAGTCCGTACATTTGGGATCCCAATATTGTATCTCTTGTCAAGTACCCGCCTCCAAGTCAAATTTAATGTGTCGATGGAAATTAGGAAGGGGATAAAAGAATTCCTCATTTCAAAAGCGTACTATGACCTGCAGGAATATTAAAACCGAAAAATTTTGAAGCCATCTTCATGCAATATGTTATTTATCTTTAAGTTTTTATCTTATATGTTTTATATCTAGATTCTGTATATTCGTACTATGGTTAATACTATTTTGTTGTATTTTATATTATTGATATTTATTTTATATTATTGATATTGAATGGTGTCTATATTCGACCAACACAAATTTTAACAAATATGCGCGAGGAGAATCAATTAGTGAACTGGACCACTCTTGAATTGTTCCTAGCTAGGGCTTAGACTAGCGCGTAAATGCATGAGACTGGCACGTAAATGTGCTCGAGACAAAGAGTGCAGGAAGGGGATCAGTGGTCCAGTTGACTAATTGATTCTCCATTGGGCATATTTCTTATATTTTGTGCTGGTCAACTATAGACACCATTCAACATTGGACATCGTATATTGCAGTAATTTTTTTCCAGATCTGTGTTAGTTACTTTTGAATTGGACACAGTGGTTCCCTCTACTTCATGTTACTCCCTCACAACACTTCACAACATCAATAGGAATAATAATTCCTAGACAATAAAGCACAGTTTTGATTGATTGAAACTCTGCTTTACGAGATTACGTTGTTAACATTTTAAGCATATTATTATCCCCAAAACAAAGGCGCTGTTACTTATATTTTACTATGAGATGATTATCTACAATGAGCTATTATATTGAATTCCCTACGATTTGCTGCAGCTCCGAGTTTTTTATTTTGTTTATCAGTATATAATTTCCTCTGAATCAAATAAATTTACTTCAAATTTGACACATTGAGAAATACAAACCTGACCAGTTGATTGCAATATCACAATCGTTGTTATTGAGCTTCATAGCACCTTCCAGAGAGGCACCAGTATACATTGAACAAAAATCAAAGAGACCATAAAATACTGGACAATCGTCACCCACATTATAGTGACTGAGATGTTTGGTGAAAGCTTGGATGTTCTGAGGGGTCACCTTCTGTAGAAAATCTTGAAAAAGAAATTGAATAAGTAGTTTAAGTGGATTTAATTTTGAATCAACTAACCTATATACTCATCAGAATGGAACCTACACATATCGTGCGCACTGGCTTTATAGGGTCTATAAATTTGCATGTGCTTGTGAAGACCATAATTCAAAATCAAGCTGTGGATAACTGAGAGCCTATGAGGCTTCATAGGGTGACCTGTTCCATAATGAAAGTTTCCAACATCCGGATTGAAAAAATACGATACCTTCTGTTTGGACATTATTGTGCCTTATGTTTCAGAATACGTTACGATTCCTCATCCCCAAAAATTTGTTGGCAAACCCATATAAACATCAATACAAGTGCAATGGCTAGCAAACGTCTTGTTATTTCGAATCTATCATTCATGGGTCTTGTTCATTGATTAGAATTCAGTGGTATGCTTATTCGAATTCCAATAGTCCACAGTCGAAATAACTTTCCAGTATAATAGTCAAGAAATCTATTAATTAACGCATACAAATAAAAAACTTTGTTTTTATATCATATCTCCCGACTCCCCTAACCTTTTTTCTCATTTATGCCTTCGCAAAAATACCGATAGATGCCTCTGCTGTAAACTGAATAGGGAATACGCATGTGCCCCTTTTCTAAAATAATTTTATTTGCACATAAAGATTGTCCCCTAGAAATCTCAGCAATAAACTAAGAAATTGAAAAAATGTTTAATGTTTTTCATAATTCAAAATTGAAAACGACAATTTTTTGATCACATTTAAAAACGTACTCCTAGTGCCTCTGATGGACGTATGCATCGTTACTTCCCACAGTTCAAACTTTTACCGCTAGTTGCTCGAACTGTCAATTATAAATTCATCTGTCTTCTTGCATCGCTGTGTCATAGAATTGTAATTATAATATACTGACTAGAACGCGCTTAGTCTACTGCGCACCCGAATTTCGTGGCACCCTTATGCGATAGGCAAGGAGGACACCAAACAATGAAGAAAAGTATGACTTCATAAGCATATTACATGCGTGAGACGAAGATAATCAACTGAACGTATGACGGCAGTATTTATATCATCTATTTGTAAACATAAGACGCTTTCTTTTTGGGGCTTCGTGCACTGGAGCTGTACCGTGTTTGATGCACCTGAGCTACTCCCAAATAAAACGGATTTTAGTGGTGTTTTCAGGATGAATACTTTGCACATGCGCATAAGATTTAGTAATTGACATTTGACATATACTGTTTCTTTTCTATTTATTGTTTTCGTTGAAGAGTTGAATTGATTTGAAGGGTTTTAGAAAGCTTAATCAAAAATCTAACAATTATATTAGATATGTCAGATTCTGAAAATGAAATGTTGATAATGGTAAGTTAACAGCAATGAAAGATGAGTGGATTCAAATCAGTATTAACTTTTCAAGGTATTAATGGATAGACCAGGTAACAATTTGAGTAGTTCAGACTCTACTAGCTCTTTGGACAGTTTGTTTGCTGATTCTGATGAAAGTGGGACTAGGAGAAAACGTACCAGAATTGAAAATTATATTGAGGAAACTGTGAAGGAATATGACAACAATGAATTCAAATCCAATTTTCACGTATCATGAAAGACAACTTATAATATCATTGAAATACATCCTTTTGTTTGAAAAATTGAATATATTTTTACTCTAAAAGTTTCAGGTCTCTTCGAACAATCAAAATATCATCCTGCGTACTCTTCTGGATGACCCAATGTTTCAGCCGAGAAAACAATTTTACTATCTCTGTGGTACCTTGCCAATTATCCTTAGGTATTGGTATGCAAGCTGAAGTTGGAGAAAAAATCAACAGACAACAGCAAGTCTTCAATAAAATGTTTAATTCATGAAGTGTACTCTCTTTTCAAATGTAAATGTTCAATAAAATTCATGAAACATAATATGTTTATTCAATAAATATCCACTTAACAAAAATCTTAGAATATCACAGAATGGTGAAATTATCACAAAATTCCACTTCAAAAATGATCTATTAAGTTTAAATGTGAAGCTCAACTTTGCCAAACAGATAAAATATTTTGAAGAAAATATCCTCACCTCAAAATGGAAAAATAAATTGTTGAAATATCACAAAAAAGACCTTACTCTAAACAGTCGTTGAACTCAAAATGGATAAATAAAAAACTTAATATTCAATAAGATAAGTTCGAAAAAAAAATATCTTAGAAAACATTAAAATAAAAATAAATAGTCAAAATATCACAAACATCATTTATTTGCAACTCTTTTTCATTTGCACTATTCATATTGTTTTGATTACTCTTAGATAAAGTTTAATATCAATGTAAGGTATTTACTGCGCTAGTAAGAAAACAACAAACATTAAACATAACCAAAAAGAGCTTGTTACACCAAATTCCCGGTGAGTGCAAGAGGGGGCAGGGGAAGGTTGTTGGTGTTGCTCCGGAGCTTGAAGCTCTACCTAAAAAGAACGGGTCGGTGCCAGTGTTTCGTGCTCCTGAGTAGCTCCGGTGCTACTCACATGGCCAAAAAGAAAGCTGTAAACGACGTTGTCGGTTGGCACTTATAAGCGTTGCCAAATCATTCCAATTTTCTTTAATTTCTTTGTGTTCGGTTTGGATGTGTTTTTGTACTTCGTTGTCTTTTTTGTTATAGTGATCATAGTGGATAAATTAAAAACTGTTATATATATATATATATATATATATATATATATATATATATATATATATATAATGAAGTGTTACATAAGTTCGTAGTAGTAGGTATGACGCCATGCTTATTTATACATATCGCCTTTTCAGTGTGTCCATAAAGTAACGCATACATTCATTATTAGCTAAATAAACAATATCATTGAAATTTCCCGAAACAAGTCAATTTTTTATTTTAATTTACTGTTTTTCTAAATAATAATCCAATATACAGGGTGATCTACCTTCGAGTGATGACGTCATCAGCGGTGGTATTATTAAATGAACACCCTCATTTTTTTAATTTATGAGTTAACTTGCTGAGCTGATTCCAAAAATATATCACAAGCTGCGTCAAATTGGTAGAGGGTGGGCAACAATACAAAAGGTGTTTTCAAAATTTTATTAGAAAGTTATACGATACTGTATTTTTACAAAAAACGAAATGAAGAATAAACGTATTAAGAATTATTATATGAAATTACGTAGTTATGCAGCTACTGGATACATTACCAAAGTTGCATCAAAATGTTGCGGTGCGCCTTCTGCGATCTAAATTATTGGCTATTTGAATATCAGGAAAAAAGCTGGGTCAAATCAGGAATTAATGTATTTTGTAAGAAATCCAGATGCCGACTAAATTACGTCTAGTTTGTTGACTATTTTCATTAACTGTAGGTCTACCTTGGTTTGGTGCATCCCTCACATGTCCTAATTCTCTGTATTTTCGCTCTATTCTGCTTACAGTAGATTGTGAAATAGGTTCACTATCTGGGTGCATTTCATGGAATAATCTGCATACCTCTTGTTGAGTCCGCATCATATCGCCAACACCAATCATAATTAAAATTTCAATCCTTTCCCTTTCAAAAAAAAGTTTTAATATGATACATTTTGAAGCGTCAACAATACAGAATTAAACAAATGGATAAAATATTCTCATACGATGAAAATATACGGTATAGACGAGAGGCAAAGATCACTAATATAAAAACTTTTTTACAAAAAATTAAACCGACGAAAAACGGAACTGAAAAGCAAAAAAAAAATAAACCCCCTTAGTCCTAATAACTAAGCTCCTAAACTAATGTAAGTAACTAATTTTGAGTCGGCGCCAAACAAACAAGCTAGGTAAAGCGTAAAATGATGGCATCGAGATGCACGGTGACATTCTGATAATTTTTTTGAAGTAATTTAATGATCTTCGTTGATTATTCGTTTGGCGCCGACTCGAAATTAGTTACTCACATTAGTTTAGGAGCTTAGTTATCAAGACTAAGGAAGTTTATTTAATTTTTGATTTTCAGTTCCGTTTTTCGTCGGTTTAATTTTTTGTTAAAAAGTTTTTATTTTTCAATTTTTTGTGGCTGAAATATACTAATTACTACCTACTTAACTTTTGATTAATTCCAAAATACTTACTTACCCACCTTACTTCAACTAATAACAGTTAAATAATACGATTATCTACTTCAACTATTTATTGTTATATAATATAAATTATTTTTGATAGTTCTGGTAAGTTCATTTCATCACTTTGTATATAATTCCATCCTTCCATAGAATGTTATTATTGTGACGGATGTAGGAGAACAAAAATAATGACAATAGCGATCTGTCAATGTCAACTACATATGTGTGCCAATGTTCACAAGTGAAAAATCAAGCATCCCCTATTTTTCTACCCATAGGGGTGGATTAATTCATTCCGAACCCAAATATGATCAACTATGAGGTATACCCTAGATAATGAAAAAGATCATGCAAATCGGAAAACCCAGAACAAAGTTATGCCTGATAGAATCGGTTAACGGATCAAAATTCAGAGGGTGAACGATAAATAATTTCCAGTTTGCTACCCTTAGGAGTGGATTTTTTTTCAAATCCAAATGGGACCAACTTCGGAGTATGCCTTATCCAATGAAAAAATAATCAACGAAATCGGACTCCTCTGTAAAAAGTTATGCGTGGTCATACATAAAAAAAATTTACGTGTCGACTAGAGAACCTCCTCCTTTTTGGTTTCGTCGGTTGAAAAATGGATAAATACAATGTAAAAAATATACCTCAGAGGGCAGTGTCCAGTGAGAGTCCCGTTACCAATTTCAAGTATTTCTTGTCCAACTCGAGAAGCTGTTCAACTTTCTTTGGCGATAGGCTCACTAGCCGTTTCGCTTATTGTCTTTATCCTGGCACTTTATTCCAGTGAGATTTCCTTTCATGTTTCCCAGCCTCGAAACTCTTCTCTCTTATGGACTTGAGAGATTCCACAGAAGGTTTCTGAGTCAGGAAATTGTGTGTTTGTTATTCTTTGGCGAGGCAATCTGTTTCTTTGTTATCTCTAAACCCCCTATGATCTGGCACCCACATCAAATGTGACCTTATAATTTACTCATTTTTCAAATATTGATGTAATAGTGCAATAAAAAATTTGATAGAAATACCTATTCAATTATAAGAATATGTAAAACATGTCTCATATATCTTCATATAATAGATGGGTGGGAGAGTAAAAAATTTTTACATAGGTATATAACATTTATATTCACAATTCTCTGTACCTTTGATGCATCATTTATTAAAAAACAACGTTTTATTATGATATACCCTGCTTTCCATTACAAGCAATGCCACTGGAATTGTTCCGCTACTGCGAGGAGGACATAAACAACAATGGCGGCCACCATGCATGGGACATTTCGCGCAGCTTGAAACGCATTCTAGTCAGTATATTATAATTACAATTCTATGCGCTGTGTGCATTAGCAAAGAAGATCTTTGGTATTGTTTTCTGATTTGCTGCAAATCGGGAATTTCTCATTCTGTGTCATTCAGAAACCAATCAAAAAACAGTATTCTGTGAGATCAAACACGAAAAGCTGTCAGATGAACTCGACATTAGTCTTCAGTAAAATTCAAACTGCGCATATTGATATTATGACTTTCAAACAGTTAAGGAGCACCAAGATACAAAATATCTGTTCTGTGACGGAGTTCAAATCTGATAATACCTTTAATTTTGTCAGTTTTCGTTTGATTTATTACAATTTCAGCGCTCAAGCTACTACAAATTTGAAAGACAAATGACACCAAACACAAACCCAACAGGGGCGCGTTCCAATACTCCAACTTTTCATCGAAACCGTTCATAAACTCGGTGGATTCCCACTCATTAACTCGTGAAAGTCGTTCCTATACCCCGGTTGATTTAATCGGATGAACAACTTTTCCACGAACTCGAGAGTCCGTGAAAAAAATCAAATATTTCAACTGCATACGCATTGCACATTATAGAAGTGATTGAAGGTTAAGTCATAGGTTATATATTTTTTTTTCAAACTAAAGCCTGTGCTTGAACACAAAATGAGTATTACGACAGAAACGCATTTTTTATTAGTGGATGATAAAGGAAATGTTGTGAGGGGTGAAAATCAATCTGCTCTAGTACAGAATGCAGGTTTGTTTACAGTGTATGTGAAGTGGGCAAATAGGGTTAATAAAGTATTTGAATTTATTATCTACAAATTGTTTCAGTACTCCAGAAATGGCAAGAATCTTCCCTTCAATTTCTTCCATTGCTAAATCCTTGAACCATATCTTAAATTTTAATGTTAATTTGAATCATTTTGGACGATGACAACTGACATTAGGTTTGTTCGCGTTCACAAAACAAACTGTCCGAAACCATCAGGAGCATGCGCAGTTTCACAGAACTGTCCGAAATAGTTCGGACAGTTCTGTGAAACTGCGCATGCTCCTGGTTTCGGACCGTTTGTTTTGTGAACGCGAACAAACCTAATAACTAATTTGTTTTGTTTCGTTCCAAAAGAGTGACAATTGACACAATATGTCAAATTTTTCACTCATCCCATCCTCCAACCGAGTTGGGGTATTGTAAATTGTAAAACCCTTATTACACTATGCCTTTTTCGTGCCTATTTTTGTGCTTATTTTCATGGCTATTTGTTGGCTGAATTTCCCCAAATAACTGGCACTATTACACCGTGCCTTTTTGATGATTGTTTCAGGCGCTAATTTCAGAGCTGCAAACCTAAGGAAAATTAGAAATTACCTTAAATGATTGAGTAATTTAGTATACCTGGACATTTGTTTCAACTTTTGCTTTACCTGGCATTACGATTTTTTTCTTCTTTTCTGTCACACTGAACAAAACGAAAACTATGTGATTAATTTCATCTATTTGTTGGTTAGTGTGTTGGCAAACTTGACATTTCCACAAACGTCCTTGAAATCCCCTCGATTCAGGCGGAAAAAATAGAACCAGTCCTATTTATTTTCACGCCTGAAACAATCAACAAAATAGCCACGCGCGCATGCGTATTTGTTTAAAATTTCAGCCACGGGCAGTCAGGCAGACAAATAGGCACGAAAAAGGCATAGTGTAATAAGGGTTTAAGTAAGGTGCCCTAGGAATTATCTAATAAAGTGACTCAAATTCTAAAAACAAAAATTTTTTAAAATGAGCGGAGGCTTAGCACCAAGTAAAAGTACTGTGTATGTTTCAAATTTACCTTTTGGATTGAAGAATAATGACTTACATAAATTATTCGAAAAACACGGAAAAATAGTAAAGTAGGCTGGCAAAATAATAATATGGTGATATAAATTAATTTTATGTATATTTAAGGGTCACTGTATTGAAAGAGAAAGACTCCAGGAAGAACAAAGGAGTTGCATTCATTTTATTCTTGAAGCAGGAAGATGCAAAAAAATTCGTTCAAGAAACTAATATGAAAGAGGTTAGGACTATATTTTGGTTTGCATTAATTTTTTTCCAAGGAACCCTGTCATTCAGATGCTACTTTTAAAAAATTGTTCTCTTGTTTGGTGGGAGCCTATTGGGGAATCCTATGACTGACACAGCCGTTTCAGTACAATCAACTGAAAAGTATCCAGTATTTAATAACTATTTTCTAACAAAAAACAATTTTTTTAACTCAGCTGGTTAGTGAAAAAATGGGGTTGTGCTAGCTTAACACTCAAGCTGGCACAGCCGTTTCATAACTTTTTATCCGGAATAGTTATATTTATATACTCAAATTTCTAACTTTTTCGCGACTTTACTATTTAATAATTCCAGCACTATCACTCTCAATGAACGCAGAATGCTTTGTTGTTCATCATTGTCTGTCTAGAAATAGTGAAGTTGTGCTGGAAAATATATCGAATAAAAATTATAACAGCCAGAAACTACTGATTAATACATAAAAATGTTATTTCTTTATTCAACTATTTAATCACGCAAAATTAACACAGAATGCTTTGTTGTTCATTATTGTTTAGAAATAGTGAAGTTGTGCTGGAAATTATATCGAATAAATATTGTAGCAAAGGGAAACTCAGATTAATACACTACTATATATATAACTCCAGCACAATCACTCCAAATTAGCACAGAATGCTTTGTTCTTTATCATTGTCTAAGAATAGTGAAGTTGTGCTGGAAAATATATGAAATAACCAAATTTGTATGTATTAATCTGCAGATTCCAGCTTTGCTATAATTTTTATTTGATACATTTTCCAGCACAACTTTACTATTTCTGAAAAACGTGAAACATAAAAGCATTATCCATTCATTTTGAGTGATTGTGGTGGAGTTATTAAATAGTACAGTCATGAAAACAAATTTTGATATATTAACACGTTGAGTGCCACCGTGGAAGCGGAAAATTGGGTATATCAGGCCAAATCCATTTTTCATGTGTAGGGCCTCAAATATGATACACAGGGCAAATATAAAATATACATGCCAAATATGCTTTTGGGTATGCCAGGCCGTGGTGCAAAAGCCCCCATAGAGATATATGCAAGGCATGCAGCCAACGTCGATACATGCGGCTGAAATAACAGAAATAGTTGTGTATCAGCCACGGATACACACGGCCATGGAAACACCGTATCTCATGTATCCATGTTGGATAGATACGGCACTCAACGTGTTAAACTACTTCAATATAATTTGAATCAGAATCTGTCATATACTATCAGAGATTTATTGAAAAGTTGCAAATTTGAGCATTTGAATCATCTTCCTAACTATTCTGGATAAGAAGTTATGAAACGGCTTTGCCAGCTTGAGAATTTTTTTGATAAGCAGCTGAGTTAGAAAATGTTGGCCTGGGTTAGAAAATTGTTAATAGTTATTAAATACTGGATGATTTTCAGTTTATTGTGCTGAAACAGTTGTGTCAGTTATATATATATATATATATATATATATATATATATATATGAATCTTATTGCATATTCTCTTACAAACTCTGCAGGACTCACTCTTTGCACCATATGTGATAACCATATCACTATATTCCTGTGACAAACACTGGCAGATTGAATGGTATCAATCTACAGGGGATTCTCGATCACACTAAACTCTTGACCTACAAAACATATGTCTGAGTTATAAGAGTCAGTAGCAGCATATGCTTTCATTCTATCTCCCACTCAGTAATGTATATTTGCAGGTTTAAATGCAAAAAAAATAAAAAGACTCTGGTTTCTCTAAAATTTTGCAGAAACTGTCCATTTGAAAGATAAAGTACACCATTTTTTTTTTCGCTTGTTGCCTCACCCTTTAAATACAAATTTATTAATCTGCATATTATATATATTATTTATTTTTTTAAATCCCCAATGAAGAAAATAAATATGGAGATAATTATACTGTTATTTTCCAAAAAAAATATTCAAATTATATTATTAGGAACCCAAATGATGCTTTGGATCTGATGAATGATGATGAATAGTTTTGTACAAAGGATAAAAAATACTGTTTGCACTTTTTCGTTACTAGCACCCCTCAAAGTTCAAGATTCTGTCAGATTTTTTCATTACAATAATTTTCACATTGAAAGTTGTTAGGGTAAATTCATAGCAAAATATATTTTTAGTACATGGAGATACCTATGAATTGACCATTTAGTGGGATCTCTATGTGAAATCAGCTTTGTAAAAGCCTTCAACTTTTTCAGGTGTTTGGCAGGACCTTGAAAGCTAGTATAGCCAAAGATAATGGTAGAGCAACAGAATTCATCAAACGGAAAGTATGACGTGGATGGTACATAAGAATTTCTTGTTTTTTTATACTAAGTTTTACAGGAATACCCAAATAAATCAAGATGCTATGAATGCGGAGAGTTCGGACATTTGAGTTATAAATGTGAAAAAAATTTGCTTGGTGATCGTGAACCTCCTCCGAAAAAAGTTAGAAAAAGGAAAAAGAAAGACACAGATGCAAGAATATTGACAAAGGTAATGCTTGGTTGATCTTTTACATTTCTGAAAACATAGAACCTTATTTTTCTAATTAAAACTAGCTTCAGGAAAATCCCCAAAAAGGAATTTTCAATGCAAAAGTGATAGCACCCACCTTTTAACATTCCATTTTGAAACTGCTGTTTCTGATGAAATATAGATGCCTTTTACAAACCCATGAAAAAAAAATTTTTAGAAACGAGAGAAAAAATCAAACAATGATACAAATTTGAGAAAGTATTGTGATTGGCGTAACGTCATATGGCCATATTGTTGATCCTAAAAAACATTTGTGACTAGACTACAGCGAGCAGTGTTGGCACACTTAATCACACGAGTGTCTGATTAGAATGATGTGTTATCAGATTAATCTTGAAATTATCATATCTTAAATTATGTGCAATTTCAATAATTATTTATCAAGTGGCAACACTGGCAGAGGAAACGGCGGTTCAGCAAAAACCAAGGACTACAATATTAAGAACAGCATTTACATTTTTAAATCAAAATCCGAGCACAACAACACTGTAAATGATGATCAATTGCACCTTTTGAGGAAGTAATTCCGAAAATGTCACCTGAAACGTTCACTAACCTTTATAAAGTTTATGGAAGACTAATCCCAGAATCCTGTGGACAAGTCTGATGTCCAGAATTGGGAAAAGATCGTAACATGTTAGAATAGGTGCAACACGAATGTCCTTTGGTCTCAGGAGACTATCTTACCAAGAAAATTTGAATCGGCTATGACTAATTCGCTTACGAACCTCTATTAGCTATACGTTTCAGGAGATTACTAATATTCAATTAAGAGGATACAATTTCACACTCAAAAAGGAACATTTCATGACTTCAACACAATAAAACTTTATAGTTAACCATGTTTTCTCAGCATGGAACGACATATTTAATGCAGCCTCAGTTTTAACTTTGAAAAATCGCTTAGATTAGCAAATCAGATAAAGAAATGTTTTTTTTAATCACACCGTACTTGATAATTTTTTCTAATGTTTAATGTTTGTTTATTGGCCACTTTTGTATTTTTTTATTTTTCTTGCATCTGTATTAATTTTATAACTTCACACAATAATATATGTGAATGTATATGAAGTAAAAGCTGTATTATAAATAGGCTTTTATAAGTTTACACCTCAGCCAATGGGTTTAACGAAATTTTCCTTACACATAATGGTAGATGAAATTGCATAAAATATTTTCAAAACCAAATTTAAATAAATAGTATGCAATCCCATACACTCTTCCTCACTATTGTAAATATTCTGGGGTATAAAAATGTGAAAAACATCAAATTATAGATAGTGACACCTATAATCTGTGCAGTGAAGCTTAGACCTGTTATCGTGGAATTTTAATGACACGAAATTTCGTGCACATTAATAGGTCACCAACTTGCCGATAGGTATTAGCACTACGAGATATCTGATACGAATTTGAAAGAGACCACAAGCCGTCCTGATGATTGGGAAACCATGAAACAGGCTGTAGGCGGATGGTGGGCTCTCTTGGATTCGTAACAGATTTCTCTTATTCTTGTTATTCTGGGGTATCTACTGTCTTGTATATGAGCAGCAATTTATAATTTGAAAAAAATATATTTTGAGAGTTATTCAGGATCACTATTGATTCATGTCATCAATTTTCTAGGAAGAACAAGATTATTTTAAAAGCAGTGATGAAGAGATTGACGAAAATAGTTCAGAACCAGAGGAAACATTGAGTGCTGCTATAGCTTTTGAGGTAAAGTAATAACCATTGTAAAAGTCATTAAGTTATATATATATATATATATATATATATATATATATATATATATATATATATATATATATATATATATATATTTTGTATTTCCAGCAAGAAAAACAAGAATTGGAAGAATATAGGTATAAGGTGGCAACAGGAAACTATAAAGAAGATGATCATGTTTGTCCGAGGAAGAAAATTAAGAAGAGTGAATATTTCAGTGATGAAGAAGAAATTGAATGATTTGAAAAATGGGAAATTAAATATACAATTTATTTATTTTTTGTGCAAAAATCTTGCAGAAAACACTTTGAAATGTTTTTGTTAAAAAAAAAATTAGAACCAATTTTTTTTTATTTTACCCTGTTGCAACATGGATCCCTTTAGAAGTACCATCGTTTTTCATTGTTGGCAAATTTCAACTGCATTCCTATCAATGAAGAAGTCAGCGCATATTCCAACAGTGCCGTTACTAACCCCTACCACTGAAATCAAGTGATTGCAAATGTGTTAATCATTATATAATTGGGAAATACTCTTTCAAATGAATTCCACAAAAGGACCAAATATTACAAACTTTTTAATGAAAAGATGACAAAACTGAATTAGACGGAATAAAGATATGGTTACGAAAACGAATACACTACGCCACTGCCTGTTAACGCGTGCCGTAATACAGAAGCAGTCGATATGACTTCTGGGCGCTAAAGATCTTTATATAAGAAACAGCCTAACCGGCGAGTTCGGCTGTTTTTTAAGGATTGATTCAGATTGGAAGTGCAGCATCGTGCACGTATTTTAACAGTGAATTGTGATTGATTTATTTGTTAGACTTCATTATTGTGTTTTCTATGTGAAGTGTAAACGGAAAATTAGTTCAGTATTTCAATAGACACGAACCCAAGGTTCGTAACAATATTGAGTACAATAACATTTGCGAGAGAAAAAAGTAATCTTGAACATTTCAGAACGATTTGTAGGGAAACAGAAATAAAAACGGGTGAAATTGAGTTAAGTTTAATATAACATACAAAAGCAAACATTAAAACATATTTTTTCGTATTTTTTATACAAAATCAAACAGAAACCCTAATTTAACTAAAATTTGGTATTTATAATGTATACCCAAGTAAAAAACTAGTTTCATTTTTGTTAGATTTGTGAATGATAAAAAAATCACCTGAAAATATAGCTGTTCGATACCCTTTTAAAAACTTTAATACGACCATTTCACTCTTCGGGACGAATAAAGCAACAAGACTCATGATTATTCTCAAAATTCTTCCAGGAACTTTTCCCTAAATTCAATAATGGTGAAAACAGCAAATAAATTTGACTAATTAAACTTTGAGTATATGGTATGACGGATATATTTGCTATAAATATACAAAACAGGAAATAGTTCTGTGAGTCAGATTGCAAAGAAAAACTATGGACTTTTCCATTCGTTTAACAAATTCAAAGATATTGAAATAAAAAAATATCATTATATATCAATCATCATAGGATAAAATTTGACTTTATGGCACCATTTAACGAATTTTAATTAAATTAACCTTTGTTTTCATCATCATAAGAAGTATTCCATTGTAGATTATTTCTTTGCATTTTGACATATAAAAATAAATATGTGTAAAATTTTATTTGAATAATTATTATCTAATGCTCAACATAAAACTCAGGATCATAGATTTTTTTATTTACATTTTATAATCCATAAAAAACATACTTTTCAGATACAATTTTTATAATTCTATTGTAAATTTTGACTCCACTGGCATCATCAGCCTTATCCAGGAGGACATTGTATAGGGATTAATAAAAAATAACCAATAATTTATTAATACAAAATAACCAATAATTATTTGAAATCCTTTTCTTTATATGAATTTAATAATCCTTGAATCTCACACACACACACACACAAGGCAAGGTATATATAAGGCAGTCAATTATTTTTCAATGACTGATATCCAATGAACTTTTTTAATAAGGCCGATGGCCTGTTAGTTAAAAAATAATAAAATGACCAAACTAGAAAATTTATTTTTAAAGTAGTCACTGGTTGAAGATAACAAATATCCACATAAAGTGTGATGTTTTATGCAAATGAGGTATTTTTACTTGGAATGTCTTGACAAAAATTTCGAAGTGACATCAAAGCTGAACAACTATAATTAGTTTAAGATCCCATTAAGCAAACACATCACAATTACAATTCATAAGAAATACCATAGTAACAACTATATGGGTATATTCATTGTGGCAGCACAAAAACATTTTGGCAACTTTCACAAACTGAAAATTCTATAATTAATATATAATCAGGACTGCTCGAAAATTTGCCCAAGCAAGAGTTTAGGGGAAAAAAAGGAACAAAACTAAACCGGTATATGTAATCTTTGGAGTGGTAAGGCACCCTTAGAGTCCTCTAAAAATTTGTAATCAACATTTATTAGCAGAAGTAAAATTGCAACAAAATCCATGAAACAATTTCGAAAATTCACAACAAAGTGCTTATGATACATGAAAACACATAAAGAGTGTGAAAAATACATATGAATACATTCAAAAGTTGTAATGGATCTGATACATTTATTTTTTACCAATTTTGATACAGCGTTACAACACTTCACTTGAAACATTTTTGTTGACTGTTCTATTACATCTCCTGATGAAGCCAATTTTATTGGCCAAAGTGTCAAGAAAAGTATCTTTGTTTAAGTGAACTGAAAGTATGTGTGACTCCTATTCTCATAGCAGTATTGCCTATTATATTTTTGGTATTGAAGCATAACAGAAGCACTTTGGAAAAATGTTCAATTTTTTTCTTGAATTTAGAACCGAAATATTGATTTCATTGCGATTTTGATTCTTCACTATAGTCATCACTGCTAGAGCGGATATCTCCGTCCATTTGGCCGGCATTTAGAGAATTGTGAACTATTTTCAAGATCAGATAAGTCCAAAAACAATGCAGGATGAGTAATAATATTAAAAGACTGTTAAAAATATAGTAGGCTGGAAACATCGGGACAATTTTAGGAGCATCAATTGATGTGCTGAAAAAAATAAAATAAAACCATATTATAGATGAGGTAGTTAAGAAAGAGAATATATTGATGTAATTCATCAACCATAAAATTAACAATCACACTGATCACTTCAAAAAATATCACTAAAACATTTACAAAAATCAGTTGGGGGTAAATTATATTTAATTCTTTCGAGGTTGACCATCATATAACTTTCAACGGTTTTGAAACTGCACGGTCTTTGAATATACTCAAAATACAAGATATCTCTGTAAATACACGTATCAGCCAAAAGTTTCGGCCGCTGCGTACAGTAAAATCCAATGCTAATATGATGCTGCCGGTCTCAAACTTTTGACAGAGCCTGTACACTTTGAAGGTCCTGCACAAATCAAACCTCATTCAAAGATAGGTCCACGACATCTATAGACACGGCTCTGTAATCGTGGCAACGCCGCACAGTCAGCGTTTATCTCCACCCTTCTTAAGCCGATTGATACAGATGCTTCCATTTCACATTCCCGTACCTCATCCCACGCTCATTATTTCATCGCAGTGTACACCGTTGCCATTTCATCACAGCTGGTCATGTCTTGGTTACGGTAGAATAAAATTAATATTTTTCATCAGTCAATATCTTCAAAACTAAACGGTTAAAAATTACCATTTTTTTTTAAATTAATCCCACAATAGTACTGCATACAAGTGGTTTTTAAAAAACAATCTTAAGATCCGTTCAGCTTCTATAATAAAAAATGTAAACAAAGTCATTTGTCATTTTTGATAGACTTTTAATTCAATATTGAATCTGCAATATAAGGCCTTTGTCCTTTAAATTTCCATAAAAAAATAAAACAGTAATACCATTTTGGAAATGGCATTCACGTTTTTTTTTTACCCAACAAGTTATCTAAGTCAGACGTCGAATTCATAAGATTTTTTAAAAAAAATTTAAGGGTAAAAGGGATACTGTTCTAAATGAAAAAAACGGGCTAAAAACGGTTTCATTTGTAGAAATGGCATGAGAAAAACAGAACGCAGATGGATTGTCCAATTAAAAAAACATTAAACCCAATATGATCTGAGCTATCGGCAGTTGCATCATTCATTCATTGATTCCTGGACACCCTGTATAACATCCAAAGAGGCATTGAGCTGTTGAGCAGCCACTTGCATATTCATCATGTTGAAATATGAAGTTTGGACACCCAGATATAGATGAAAAATAAATGAGGCCAATAATGGATCCTTGAGGACTCATTTGAATAAAGCTTTGACTTCAGAAGACATTCATCCAGAACCTATTACCTAAGTAGCTTTGGAAGAAATTTTCAAAATGTATTTCAGTAAAAGCCAGGAACCCCTCACAACTTTATATTTCCTTTGGCCATATCATTTGGTCCATAGAAACAAAATTCTTGATTCACCATATATCTCAACAGACTCAAAACATCCATCTCTTCCATGCTTCTCTATGATTTGCATCCATCTTGGTCCGCCATATTTCTTTAAATCATCTGCTTATCGCATTTATTGTCTTCTCTTTTTCCGCTCATGATTCCATGGTCTCCCCTGCATAATTATCTTGTTCCATCTGTCGCCTTTTCTCTCAAAATATGTCCAATAATTTCCCATTGAAGTCTTTTGCTATCTGTATCGATACAACTTCAACTTTTTTTATGGATCCAACTACCTATTTCGTATCTGGTCCGTTAGTTTGATATTAAACATTTGTCTTTCCATGGCTCTTTGTGTATCTTGTCTATTTTTGTATACTTTCCTTTGCGGACGTCCAGGTTTGAGAGCCGTATGCGACGACAGGGAGTATACATCGGTAGAGCTCGTCCAGTATAGAAACGACCACTTTGGCCATTCCCTACCTAACAACCCATTTTTCCTGAAGATGCCCGAACCATTATCTAACTGTGGCTATTAATAGAAATTCCATAGGCGTACCAAATTAATTGGTATAGGCGATACACGAGATGTAAAGAACTTACTCCTATAACTTCTGAATGGAAAAAATATTTTTCGACAAATCTGTCAGAGGGCATTTTGGCAAGGTAACAAGTAAACTATTGCAAAGTTGAATAAATAACTGCACTACCTATTTATTAATCAAACAAACCTAACCTTTCAAACGCTGCATGACAAGACACTGGTGAAGATTCGCGGTAGCATAAGCAGCCACATCAAATCCTATCCACTCGTGTTTTTCCCCTCTCTACCTACCAAACGGTCGTTTCAAGACTGGACGAGCTCTATACAAGATATTGTTTTCTGATATTGAGTGTATTTTACAAGCTTTTATTTAGTTTCACTTGTTAGTTCGTTCATTAGTTAGGGTCAAATCTTACAAGTGAATTTTGACAGACTTCTAGTCATTCGATTAATTTGAAATTTGACAGGTATTCATAACTCCGGTGACAATGCATTATGAAATTTTTGTAAGAGAAAAAACAAAAAGGTGGCTCCAATATGGCGGACGAGTTTTATGATTATGGTCCGATTCGATTCAAAATTGATATGTGGGTGTTTTCGGGGTCGGAGATTATGGAATTTGATGTCAAAATTCATGAATTCAAGATGGCGGACGAGTTTTGTGATTATGGTCCGATTCGATTCAAAATTGGTATGTGGGGGTTTTCGGGGTCGGAGATTATGAAATATTTGTCAAAATTCATAAATTCAAGATGGCAGCCCCAAATGGGAGGACGAGTTTTGTGATTATGGTCCAATTTGATTCAAAATTGGTATGCGGAGGTTTTCGGGGTCGGAAATTATGAATTTTTTGTCAAAATCTATAAATTCGGGATGGTAGACGAGTTTTGTGATTATGGTCAGTATCTATTCAAAATTGGTGTGTGGGAGTTTTTGTGATCGGAGATCATGATTTCTTTCAGCTAAAAATTTATAGGGAAGAGATCTTGTAATTAATAACGATGCTCTATTAGCAATGAACAGATTAAGGCGAACTAAGTAAAAAGAAAAAAAGAAAATAACTAATAAAAAATATTTTTAAAGACAAGCTTTTATTTAAGCCGTGTACTAAAACGTATAAAATAAGTTTAAGTCATCGCTGACAATGATTTAATTTTTTGTTGTTGAATTATTTGGTTTCAAAAAGCTTGTCGCGCGAATTGTAATAAAATTCATACTTTGACAAGTTGTTACTTACAACCAATCATTGTCCACTGAAATTAATAGGTACCTACTTTTATGAACACTTCGCGCGACGAGGTTTTTGAAACCAAATATTTTATACGTTTTAGTACACGGCTTAAATAAAAGCTTGTATTTAAAAAGGTTTTTTATTAGTTATTTTATTTATTATTACAAGCTTTTATTTACTTTTACCTGTCCGGATGTGTGTAATCAAATCTTACAAGTTAAATTTGACCCACTTCTAGTTGTCGGATTAACGTGAAATTTGGCAGGTGTTCATAGTTCCCGTGACAATGCATTATGGAATTTTTGTTGAAGAAAAAAACAAAATGGCGGCTACAAGATGGCGGACGAGATTTGTGTTTCTGGTCTGATTCGATTCAAAATTGTTATGTGGGGGGTTTTCGGAGTAGAAGATTGTGAATTTTTTGACAAAATTCATAAAATAAAAATGGTGGCTCCGAAATGGCCGACGATCTATCTGATTATGGTCCGATTCTATTCAAAATTGGTATGTGGGGGTTTACAGGGTCGAGGATTATGAATTATTTATAAATATTCACAAATTCAAAATGGCGGACGAGTTTTGTGATTAGGGTCCGATTCTATTCAAAATTGGTATGTGGAGGTTTTCGGGGTCGCAGATTATGAATTTTTTGTCAGAATTCCTAAAATCAAAATGGCGGCTCCAAGATAGGGGACCATCTCTGTGATTAGGGTCCGATTCTATTCAAAATTGGTATGTGGAGGTTTTGCGGGGTGGGAAATTATGAATTTTTTGTCAAAATTCATAAATTCAAGATGGCGGCTCCAAGATGGTGGACAAGTTTTGTGATAATAGACCGTTTCTATTTAAAATTGGTATGTCGTGGTTTTTGTGGTCAGATATTATGAATTTAGTCGAAGATTATCGATTTTTATCAGAATTAATAAATTGAAGATGGCAGCTCCAGGATGAAGGACCAGTTAATCTTTAGATGGTTTCCTCATTGAAGAACTAGATAGCTCAGAACTTACAGGAAAAAGGCCTCATAATGACGATGCGTTAACCAAAATGCATAGATAAAGGCGTACTTACTAAAAAGCACAAAATAAAATAATAAAAATCCTTTTTAAAGACAAGCTTTTATTCAAATGCGCTAAATAGTAAAAAAATAATAACTTTGGATGTGTGACGTAGGCTTTTCTGTGAGTTATAGATTCAAAAGCTTGTCACTTTTGTATTCAAACTGCACGATAAGCTCTCGAAACTATAACTCACGGAATAACCTACGTCACACATCCAAAGCAATTATTTTTGAGTTTTTAGTGCATTTGAATAATATGTTTTTAATTAATTATTTTTAAAGTTAAACTTCAAATTTGAACGCAAAGTTTAGATGTAAGCTTTGGAAATGTTTTAAACAAAACATTTCTGGCGCAAAAATGACGGAAAATAGGAACTTGGCCAGAGAGAGAAAAAGAGAACTATGCTATATACGGTGCTGGCCTCGTTTTTTGATTAGTCGATGTCAGCTACATAAATGATAATAAGCATTGGTTCAGTGGTACAATGCTCGTTTGCCACGCAAGCGGTCCGGTTTCGAATCCCGGTCAATACAATTTTTGTTATTTAAAATATTCGTGTTAATCCCTGTTTATTTATTTTTGTTTCAATCAAATTTGTAATTATTATAAATGGATTCTTAAAAACTTGAAAAAGAAACAAAAGCCAAAAACCCATGCCATGCTTATCTTGTTATTACATTGCATAAACGATTTTGCAGAGTACCGTTAAGTAATGTGATGATTTACGTTTCAAAAGGTGTATTTATTATAATTAAAATTGTTTCCATGTTATAGTCGGGGTACTGAAAATCTCAAAATAACGTGTGGATTTGTTGTAGTGAGCGCGCAAGTCAATTGGCGTGAATTTCAATATATATATATATATATATATATATATATATATATTTGGAACATATAAATTTCGGGTTGGACCGAGACTGGAAATTTGATTATTTTGACGTTTTGGCTCCCATTTTGGAGCCAATTTCAAGAAAGCTAAAAAATTCAAAATAATGTTAAGGAAAGGTACTCACTTAGGATTTTGTGACGCCGGGGTCTCCTCTTCCGAGGCACATATTACAAACAAATAAGTGATGCACCAATGGGATCCCCCCTCTCTCCAGTCCTTACAAACCTATACATGGAAGAATTCGAGACTAAGGCAATAGAGTCATTTGACCTCAAATCCACCTGTTGGTTCAGATACGTCGACAATATATTCGTTATATGGTCCCATGGCTCGGAAACTCTTCATGGATTCCTGGATCACCATAACATCCACCGCTATATAAAATTCACTATGGAAACCGAAGCTGACAACTCACTCCCCTTCCTAGATGTCCTCATCACAAAAATCAACGACTCCTTTGCACGCACAGTGTACAGGAAACCTACCCACACCAACCGATACCTACACGCCAGCTCTCATCACCATCCAGCCCAAACCAATTCCGTCCTTAATTCACTCATCTATAGATCTATTCATCTCACTGATAATTAAAACCAATCACAATAGTTGAACAAGCTAAAAACCGCAC
Organism: Gonioctena quinquepunctata; assembly: GCA_018342105.1. Taxonomy (NCBI): domain Eukaryota; kingdom Metazoa; phylum Arthropoda; class Insecta; order Coleoptera; family Chrysomelidae; genus Gonioctena; species Gonioctena quinquepunctata. Next base: position 394,909 of record JAFIRS010000024.1, on the reverse strand, counting down.
TTCAAAACAGTTATAACACACAAATCTGCAGATCTATCCACCATCAACAAACCCGTTCTCCAAATGCCCAAAACCCAACAGATACCCAATTGCACAAGGCTTTTCTCCCCTTCATCAAAGGTGCCACCGAAAAAATTGGCCAGACTCCTAGAGAAACGCGATATAAACTACTAATACGGCAACTAATAAAATTTCCAATTTTCTCAGATTATCCAAAGACACTATAGCTAACGAGTCTCAAGGAACTTACGAAATACCATGTTCCGAATGCCCTAAGACATACATAGGACAAACCAACAGACGAGTGACCAGCCGAATTTATAAACATCAACTTTCCATTCGACACTTAGATCCTTCCTCGGCAATCTCCAAACACCGCGAAGAAACAGGTCACAGAATAAATTTAGAACACACCAAAACCATTGCCTCTGAGAAAACACTACAGGCGAGAATCATTGGAGAAGCTCTTGAGATAGATAAACATATTCCAAATAGTTATCACCGCGGAAACCTATCTGAATATATATTATATTATACGGGGAATACCAAAAAGTGCGAAAATAATTATACCAATATATATAAATGTCACATGTACTGAGTTACAAACGCTCTTTTTTTCTTTTTGAATAATGTTCGGACCAGATTTCTCCTTCTTTTTATCTCTTCTGTCAAATTTTCTTTATTTGGTTTTATAATTTGTCGCAAGTATATGTATCCTGTTTCTTGTTCAATTTTTGACACTGTGACTGCGAGTTAATTTTTAGTCATATTTTCGTTAAATCACTATGCACTTCTTCAATCATTCTTTATAGATTTTTTTTTAGTATTATTAGTATCGCAGGTGATTGAGGTGTTGCTCATTTATGTTGATAATCAGGTCCAGCTGTGGTATTTTGAAGATATCTTCGAGTGTTTGAATAGGTTAGGTGATATGGTGAATTCTCTCCATTAGGTAGTTCAATGAGAGTTGAATTTTTCTGCATTATTCTTCAGAAAAGTTATTCAGATGATTGTATACAATAAAATAATAGACAATAACGAAGGTAGATAGACCAGCAATTGTTTATTCTTTATTGAAATTCTAGTTCACTATATTAAAAAATTAAATTGTTAATATTATAAATGTTGGTCAGGCATCAACATTAACATGTTTCCAGCAATCTTCATATAAACATTCTTGTAATTTATTAATGGATTGCCAGGTAGAAATGAAACACATTGAAACAATTTAACCCCCAGTAAGATTCATATGGAAGCCCCAATTCTTTTCCAATGAGAACGAAGCATGTTTGGTTAATAAAACCTTAGCACCAAGAGTTCCGTAAAAGGGTCTAGCTTAATTCAATTCATTGTCATTTCTTTCTTCACTCTTGTCGCTACTGGAGCGAATATCATTCTCTGCATGGCCAACTGTTAGAGCAATTTGTACTACTTTCAGAATCATGTAAGTCCAAAAGAAGTGGATCACCATTAATGATGTTAAGAGGATTTGTAAACAATATAGACACGGGAACATTGGGATAATTTGGGGTACATCTATCCATATGCTAGAAAAAAACAGTTATTCAGTATTCTTGTGAAAGAAATACTAAATCAGAACCCAGAACCTTAATCAATAATTATTTCTGTAATAAAACAATATATCCATCACTAGGTGAATTCGGAACTCAGTTGAATATGCCTCCAATCGAATCAGTTGTTGATAGTTAGGAATAAACCATTCAATAGTTGAAACCCCTGGTTTTGTTTGTGTTATCACTGGTCAGGGAGTTTTTTAAATAAAATAATTATGAAAGTTTGTTGTTTTATATCATGATTCAGACTGAACGGACAAGCGCTTGTCAACCTTCATGTCAATCAAATACAAATTACAATCACCCACATTATTTTTCTGAAAAATAACAGCAAACAACCTGTAGATTCCTTGGGGCCTTATGATATTAAAATTTGAATTACATCGGATTATTAATAGAATCAAACTAAATTTAAAGCTGAGAGGGGTGACATCTTGCCGCTTTATTCTTTGGCATTAATTCCAGGTAAATAATGTGTCACTTGGTGGGTTATTCATTTATATAAATGTAATACGCTTTTGAAAAACAGAGGGGGCGGGGATAGGTAAACAAGCGCTTGCTGCGTAACAAAAACAACCTTAAATTTAATGAAAATAATAGTTGCTTCATGCTTTGCAGTGAACTGCTCTATTGTGTGTTAAACTTTAAATAAAATGGAGGGAACAAATATTTCACAGAAATGTTTTCCGTTCATTCAGAATATAATTGTTTTTGGTATTATTGAAAAATGACTGCTGCAACATTCCAATCCAAACACTTAATCATTACGAAAGATAGGATATACCACAGAGAATTATTTATTTTTCCTAAGAAACTCACTAGTCTATACCAAGGAAAGATAATTTCTACGGTGGTAATAAGATATTTTTTTTACAAAAATTAAATCGAACAAGGGATAAAATCAGGAGGAATTGAATCTATTAGAGCAATAAATATTTTTCCAACTCTATTTTGAATGTTATTAATGTACAATTTTTCAGAGTATACGGTTATTCATCACAGTCTTTGATGCCACTACAATTAAATGAGTGTTACGCAATATTAGCATTAATTATCATTGTCACTAGATTATTTGAATATCTGGTTGAATTGTTAAATGTGTTGATCTCTGTGAATTTTGAAAATTAAATGAGTATGTTTCCTCTTATTCAACATAACAGACCACATCTCCATGCACTGGGGATCTGAGGGGGGGGGGGGAGGTCATGGGGGCATGCCCCCCCTAGAGTTCTGAATAGGTGATATTGGTTCAACAACCAGAGTCTGGATATGCAACTAAACTTTTGATTGGTTTTCAACAAGAAGAAAACATACGTTATACAAACCAAAATTATTCGTTGTACTGATTCTAAATTTCATAGGAGTCGTTCATCATCCAATACAACTATGAAACAGAAATATTGTTCTATGCAGTGCGAATGTATGCAAAAAAACACAGGCGGCTAAATCAAAGTGCGGCAAAACAGATAACGATAAAATGATAGAGGGAAAATAATTGTTTTTGGGTACTGTGCTCTTAGTAAAAGGCATCTTAGTGGTAAGCCATGAGCGGTAAGAATAAAAAACAAAGGAGTAAGTAGAAAATAGTTAATTTTTTGTAAGAAACCGCACATAAATGAAAAATTATTATGTTCCACTTGTTTTTGAAAGAAAGGGTCATTTGCCATTTCACATTTGTTCTTCAATCAGTGAGTGTAAGGTTCAGTTTATAGTTATAGATCTTTTTCATTGAAATAGAAATAGTGACAAGTAAAATTGAATTTATCGTAAAAAATGGTAAGTGCAACACTGACATTATTAACGAGTTTGATTATTACATATTTTGGAAAACCGATAAACAGTGTATAAGTATAAAATTATAATTACTTGGACTAAAATTCTTCAATACATTCTCGAGAATCATTTAATTTCTATATTCCCAAATTTTACAAGTTCCAACTGAAAAAGTTATTTTTATGCTTGTTTTTTTGGTCATGGTGAAAAAAAAGCATATTGAAACTTTCTATTTGATCTGGAGAATTGAAGTGAGCTGTTTAATTTATTTGTATTATTGTTCACTGGTTTCAGTTGTTTTCAGTATATTCGCAAACAGTGGACAAAGGCATAAATATTTTGTTTTATGAACAATAATTTTAAAAAGTTTTTTTTTTGCATGTTTTATTTTAAAGAGTTTATTGATTTGTTGAAAATATAAACAGGATGTTCATAAAATCAGATGTGGAATCATTTAAAATAATTGTCGAATTGTGTTTTTGTTTGTTTTGCAATATTTTTTCCATCTTATTTATATTATTGTTCACTGGTTTCAGTTGTTTCAAATAAAAAAATATATATATTTAATTTCATTCCTATGGATTTTATAACTTTGTTTACAAATTTCCATTAACTCATGCCCCCTCCGGAAAAACTCCATAGATCCGATTAGATTAGACTATTGATGTGAATGGTAAATAATACTGGACCTAACACGGTGCCCTGTGGCACACCACACGGGCAATACTTACTTATGGAATCACCAACTTTAACCTGCTGAAATAGGATTTAAACAAGTCCAGGGCAATACCAATTTGGTGCGACACAGTGTCAAAGGCCTTTGCCAAGTCTAGGAATATCAGTAAGCATTTCCTACCCTGATTAATATTTTTTGATATGTACTCTATTACTCTGTTCTAAGCCCTTGCCTAAATCCATATTGGTTATATGATAACAGTTAATGTTTTTCTAAATAGGAAACCAGTTTCAATGCATTTTTAAATAACTTTGCTGGTAATGGTTATTGGTCTATAATTACTGATTTCTTTTGTGGAGCCTCGTTTATGAAGTAGCGTGAAAATGTAGTTTTCAAGTATATCCCCTCTTTGAGAATTAAATTTACTATGTGCGGTAGAGTTGTTAATAAGGCTAACGGGAATGATTGTGGTCAATTATGTTGGTTACTATGAACTTGTTTTATCCAATTTATTTATTAAATGGGTTTATTTATTCTGTTTCAACCCAGAAAAATAAATAGAAAAATATCCTTATTTTTTGTTGTAAATCTTAGAATTCAGTCATATTCCCAACTTTTTTTTTCACATCTGAAGTGTTGGTGTCAATGTCACAATAATCCGAACAACATAATGCATGCAATGTTTGGATCATTGACTTCCCTGTTCATAGTTCATTACATTTTCAGTAGTACTTTCAAATGTTTATTATCTATTATGATGAAATGGCAGCTATTAAGAATTCTGTTACTGCTTCCACATGTCCACATAAAATGTTATTACTCTAAATGCATTACTTACTTTCGAATTATCCAAAATGGAAATATTCCTATCCTTGTGGTTATCCAGAGCATGGTGAAGATCGCAAAAATTATATCACACACCTTCTGGTATCCTGAATATTTTGCCATTTTAGCAGCCTGAAAATGAATATAATAATAATTTCAGGGTTTATTTTAAAATGATACAAAGGTTCACCATAAGGATGAGAATTGATTCCTGTTACTTTATGCAATCATTTTGATCTATAACTCATTAAATTTCTCATAAAACTGCATAAGGTTTACAAGAATGAGACCAAATAATGAGATTGAATGCTACAATATGCTTTGGATATAATAAACCCATAATAATAAAAAAGAAATAAATGTGATCGAATTGAATTTTACTAAATGTAATTCAAATAAAATTGATAATAACGAAAAAATTCCATGTCCAGATATTGCATAAGTATTTGTCAAACTCTGATGAGCTGTAGTCTAAGAATTATCTCTAGAAAAGATCAGCATCATCTCGATCTATTCATAATATCATAAGGGAGTATTAATTGAGCTAAGTTTCCATGAACATTTTTCAAACTGGTTTTCTAGATTTGCAGTGCTCTACTTTCATAGATCCAACCTTATTAAAAATGCAATAGTCTATATATTTTTATCAAAAAGCTTATTAGACCAGGGTCGATAATTTTTGAAACAAAAAAAAAATAGTAGGATGAAACGTTTTGGAAAAGGAAGAGAATATAACAAAAGTGAAAGGAAAAATAATTTACGGGCGATCTGAGGTCGGAAGTGGAAGGGGGTGAGTTTTAAGGGTAAAAAACGGTTAATCTCGATTTCCGGCAAAACTACAAGTCCTATGGAAAAAAGTTAAATGGAAAAGTTGTAGGTAATAAAAAGATCTACAACTTTTGTATTCACACATTTTTCACATAACCTCAAAATTTATGTGAAAAATTGAAATAACCAAGTTTTTGGTTTTTTATTTTTACCTTTTACAAAAAAAAATTTTTTCCACAAAATTTGGTGAAAACTTACCTTTTCATGTCTCAAACACACTGTAATTTATTTGATTTGAAATATTTATTTATTCACCTTATTTTGACTTAATATCGAAAAACCCACCCTAATTTTTAATCGAAAATTCTCGAGTCAAAATATCAGCTTTTTTTAAAAAGATAAGATAACTTATATACCTGAGTGACCTACGGAAAATGTTGGCCCATCAAAAGGTATTTCATAGAGAAGTGGGGAAGCGGCTAGGAGGGACTGTGCCTTACTACCTGTTATTTCTTTGCATTTTCTGAGAACATTTACCATAGTAATGTATACTTTTTTTTCACCATCAGAAAGTAGAGATTTCAACGAATAAAAAGCCCACCGACTTTTTGAAAAAAGCTGATATTTTGACGCGAGAATTTTACATTGAAAATTAGGGTGGTTTTTCGATATTAAGTCAAAATAAGGCGAAAAAATAAATATTTCAAATCAAATAAATTACAGTGTGTTTGGGACATAAAAAGGTAAGTTTTCACCAAATTTCGTGAAAAAAAAAAGTTTTTGTAAAAGATAAAAATAAAAAACCAAAAACTTGGTTATTTGAATTTTTCACATACATTTTGAGGTTATGTGAAAAAAGTGTAAATACAAAAGTTGTAGATCTTTCTATTACCTACAACTTTTTTCCATAGGACTTGTAGTTTTGCCGGAATCGAGATTAACCGTTTTTTACCCTTAAAAACTCACCCCCTTCCACTTCCCGACCTCAGAACGTCCGTAAATTATTTTTCCTCCCATTTTCATTATATACTCTTCCTTTTCCGATGGGTTTCATCCTACTATAATTTTTTTTAACTTTTTACCATTTTTAAAGGCTTTAGCCCTGGTCTATATATTCAACTGTAATGTTAAAATTTTCCAATTCGAGCCTACAATTTTCTTTTATTTTGCTCTCAGTTGAAAAAATGTAGGTGCATTTATTTCTTCGCTACATGCTGGAAATTTAGGACAAAGTGACAGTGAATTATTATACAGTAACTGAAGGAGTTTCAAAAAGATATTACTTAAAGACTTAAAGAAATGTGCTGGCAGGTTGTCAGGACCCGGCCCTTTTTTTTTCAATCGAGTTCGTTCAAAGCTTCCATTATCTCTCTTTCAGTTATAGAGGTAATATTGAAGGCATGGTGAGTTGACCTTTAGCAATGGAGTCTGGTTACTTTTAAAACCTCAGCTGTAATAAATCGAAAACATTTCACAGATTGATTCCGTCCCCTTGCAGGATGTATCAGTAGTTTATTTGCATAGGAATGGAGTGCGTGTTCTTTTTCTTTGATAGGTATGACCAGAAATATTTACACTCACTTTCTTTTCAAAAAGTAAGCCTAAGAATCAAGCGTGTATTTAAGGGGGGTAATGGGGAGTAATTACCACTCCCAAGAAACAGCAAAATGTTTAAATCAATGGAATCCACGCTCCATCTCTATTCAAATCTAAATCGTCGTGGCCGCTATTGACGCTAGGAATGTTCTCATTAGTCCAGTTGAAAAGTGAGTTTCCTGCGAAAAATCGTTCCAAGTCTTCTAAAAATATGAGCGATGGCTCATTTGATTCGGTCATTCTGAGAAAAACGTGTTTTTCGATTTTTTCCGCCGACGAAAATTTGCCATATTTTTTAACAAAAAACAAAAAAAAAATTAAAAACGGCTTCAGATTTTTTCTAATAGCTCAAAAACTATTATTGATAGAGAAAATAAAATAACAGGATCTTGAAGAGGAGGAAATTTCCCATGAAAAAATCCCTACTCTCGGAACTCTAATTATTTATAATTTTAATTCAACTTTGAAAATAGGGCTCCGCGAGGGCGTTAATGCAGGAGTACAACACCTCTCGAGAAAGGAATGCACATACTTTTTTTTATACTATTAAATATTAATTTAAAAATTCAAAAAAATCATACAATTATCTGAATATTTGAAATAATGTAATTTCGTTAGAAAAAAAGTTTTTCATTGACATTTGATAATGTGAGGCTATTGAGAAGGGAAACATTCTCTAGTGAATAGAAATATTTTTCTGTGAATTGAAAAATCCACGATAAAAATGAAGTTATTTTTTGTGAATTTCTAACAGAAAACAATTGAAGTTTATCTTTCAGTCGCAGATGATTCCACATCTGATTTTATGAATATACTGTTCATATTTTGAAACAAAGTGAGGCTATTGTTAATTAAGTAGTTTTTTTGGAACCGCCAATTTTATTAAAAACCGAATTGTTCACAGAATGATGACTCCATAATTTGTTTGCTTCCTGGAGCACATTTTACATATTTACTCGATAATATTACACCATAAAATTGTTTCAAAGTTGATTATTTTGTTAATTATAAATTTCTGAAGTTAACAAAATATGAGAAATCGAGTAATATCAGTTTTATGTCTGACAACGGCATTTAACAACGTTTTTTTAAATACGCTATTTGTTTATAAAATATTCATAAACAAGTGGATGAGTTGAATATTTTTCAAAATTGTTTTTTTGCATTAGTTTATTATAATAAAAAAAAATTTTGTTTTGTTTTTATTGTTTATAATAGTTTTTTATTTTTTTATTATTTGAACAGTATATTAAGATTTTTTTTTATTTAAAATTAATAATTGGTTCCTCTCTACCTAATAAGAATATGTTTTTATGAATAATGTAATTGTTTATTTACTTAACAATTAAACAAACTTTTATTGGCATTATATTTTTTAAATGGTCCAAAAAATAATAAAAACAACGATAAACGACAAACTGTTCAAAAAAATTTGTTTGTAATATTATAGAATTTCCTAGAAAAATTACAAAATAAAAATTTTGACCAGTACATGGTTGTTTTTGTTATTTTTTGTTCATTAAAAAAAACGTTTTTAAGTAAATGAACAATTACATTATTAATAAAACATTTTTTTCTTATTAGGTAGAGAACCCAATTATTAATTTTAAGGAAAAAAAATTCTTAATATATTATTTAAATAATAAAAATATAAAAAAAACTACTATAAACAATTAAAACAAATTAAAATATTTTAAAATCATAATAACAATGGAAAATAACAATTTTTGAAAAATATTCAATTTATCCATTTGTTTATAAACAAATTGCATATTTTTTTTTAATCATTGTAAAATGCCTTTGTCAGACATAAAACTGATAATAATGTGAAATATCAATAAAAAGAAATTGACAATATTTACTCGATTTCTCATATTTTGTTAACTTCAGAAATTTATAATTAACAAAATAATCAACTTTTAAACAGTTTTATAGCGTGACTAGCTTGTGCCCGCGACTTCGTCCGCGTAGAATTTGTATTTTTCCTGGTATTCTTTAGCTTCAAACATTAATTTTTGACAGTTTGTCAGATTTAATCATTCAAAAATGATGGATTTTCATACAAACTTTCACCCCCTTTGGAGTTAAATTTCCAAAAATCCTTCCTCAGTGCTCACCTACAGTGTCAAAGAAACCCACACGCAAATTTTCACGGTCCTATCCCCAGGAGTTTGAGCTGTGCATTCATACCTCAGTCAGTCAAAAAGTCTTTTATATATTTAGATATTATTGAGTACACATGTAAAATGTGCTCCAGAAAGCAAACAAATTATGGAGTCATTCTGTGAACAATTATTCGGTTTTTAATAAAACCGGCGGTTCCAAAAAATGTATTTAATTAACAATTAACATTATCAAAATTCAATGAAAAAATTATTTTCCAACGAAATTACTTTCTTTCAAGTGTTCAGCTGATACTATCATTTTTTGAATTTTTAAATTATTTTTCTTTTTAAGTTTTGTGACGCTAACATATTTCCCTTGATAAAAAAGAGTCTTCATATTTTAAATACATTGCCAGTTAGTATGGCATCCGCTGAACGAAGTTTTTCTTCATTGAAGCGGTTGAAAACTTGGCTACGATCAACAGGAGCGGTTGGTTGGATTAGCTCTACTTCATGTTCATAGAGATGTGCAAATATTCAAATGTTATTGAAAGGTTTGCAAATAAGAAATACAGGAGAGGAGACTGGATTTCGTTCATTTTGTTTTTTTTTATTTTAACAAAAGAAATCTTTGTTTTTGTACATACATACAGTGTGACCCATTTAAAATTTAACCACCCCTGTAAATACGCATTTCTCAATCGACCTCAAAAAAAAATTAATTTATTTTTTCAATATTAAGCATCGAAAACTGTATTTTGACACAAATTTTCTTAACTTTAGTTTTATTTCCAAGGCACACTATGATTTTTTTTCTTTGTCAAAAACGGCTAAAGTTTATTAGACAATTTTTGTTTTCAAGTTTGAGTACACCACTGGATTCGTAGTCATTATAAATAAAAACCATCAAAATTTCATAAAAAAATATTGGTTAACAACGAAGTTACAACAACTTCAATTTTGGAAACAAAGTATTTGATTATAATTTTTATTTAGATTATAGACATATTTAAAATCTGGCAACACCGTCGTTACAAAGTAGAACACCAGTGAACTTGTACAGTGAAAATCCGGAGCCAATAGCTCATTCCGTTCTACAGTTATAAGAATGGTAATGTAAGCGATTTTGTAATAAAAATCTGACTAGGCCCCTTGATTTGTAAATTATATTCCCTTAAAATAATTTATTCAAGTGTAGGTTATAAGTCTATTCGAAAAGAACAGAAAATTTGAAATTAATTTTCAAGTTATACAGTAGTACATTCTTCCATAGCCGATAAAAACGAAATGAACAGAAACAAGTATTTATTCAACAATAAAACGTCATTAAGCAAAAACTAAAATAAACATTACTGTAAAATTAAATATTTGAATTTTTGTGGCTTTTACCAAACCTCCATTTATCGTATCTCTTCCGAATATTTTTTACACTATTTCTTATTTGTTGAGGTGTCATTTCGGCACAAATCCAGTGGCGTAGTCAGATTTTTATTACAAAATCGCTTCAACCTCAAATCGCTCACATTACCATACTTTCAGGAGTTATAACTGTAGAACGGAATGAGCTATTGACTTCGGATTTTCACTGTACAAGTTCACTGGTGATCTACTTTGTATCGGCAGTGTTACCAGATTTTTAATAAGTCTATAATCTAAATAAAAATTATAACCAAATACTTTGTTTCCAAAATTGAAGTTGTTGTAACTTCGTTATTAACCAATATTTTTTTATGAAATTTTGATGGTTTTTATTTATAGCGACTACAAATCCAGTGGTGTAGTGAAATTTGAAAATAAAAATTGCCTTATAAACTTTTGCCGTTTTTGACAAAGAAAAAAAACCATAGAGTGCCTTGGAAATGAAACTAAAGTTATGAAAATTTGTGTCAAAATACAGTTTTTAATGCTTGATATTAAAAAAAAAGTTTTTTTGAAATTGATTGAAAAATGCGTATTCTACAGGGGTTGTTACATTTTTAATGGGTCACACTGTATTATAAGTATATGTATATTTTTTTCTATTTTATTGCATTTTGTATTTTTGTTTGAATTTGAATGAAAAAAAATACTTATGTTTTTTGTACCTATAAATAGATAAATAGAGGTAAATACCTTTTTTATTTATTTACCCCCCCAAGCAAAATTCCTAGATACGCCACTGCTAAGAATACCTGTAGCAGTAAAGTACTACAAAAATAATTAAAATGATTTTTCTTGTAACCCGCCTATGGGGAACATGAGCAGGGTTTTGTGTGCGTCGTAGCCCAAAACTAATTATATATTCTAATCTATGAGAAATTCTAAGATTTTCAGGGGGGGGCGCAGCCCCCCCTTCCCCCTTTTTTTTCGACAAAAATATTGTTTTCGACTGAATCGAAAAACTTTATTGACTTTTCGATTTGAAACAAAAAAAAATTTTTTTGAAGGGGGACACTTGCCCCCCCAATCGACTCTAGAAAATTTCTTCGTTATAGAAAGTCGTTGACTCGAAAAATTATTGTTCCCGAAAAGCGCAGACAAAAAAAAAAATTCGGACCCATGCACCCCCCTCCCCCCCCAACTTGAAATTATACGTCACGGGAAAAAAAAATGGTTTTTCGATAAAACTTCATGAGACTTTTTTGTAAAACTCTCTTTGAACTTTTTTTTTTTTGGGGGGGGGAGGGGGGATATCGTCAAAATCGATAGGGTCAACTAGGAGAAGGAATTTTTTTTTCGCGTTCAGACCCTCAAATGGTCCCTCGTCCTTCTTTGAAAAGTCCCCTGGCACAATCCGCATCTCTCTACGACCCCCCCATTGGGCTGTGCGTTTCCCCGTGGACTATTTTGAATAACGAGAGTAATTTTCATTTCATAAAAAAAATTATCCGAAAAATATTTTGGAGTCGGATCCAACGCGTTTTTTCCCATAGGTACCGACCCCCCCAAACCATTTCTAGGAATTTACTAGGTGTAGAATTTTTTTAAGATTTTTGCAATTATGACCAAACAATTTTTCGCGATTTTTTTATTTTTTTGAAAAAATCGCCACCCCTCTACGACCCCCCCTTCGTGCCCTGCGCTCTATAATATAATTAAAATAATAACACGGAAACGATATGTTCTATCGAAAAGTGTTCGGGAAACATTTCATCGAAAAATTAATTATGCATTCTTCTTCATAGGTGGGGGGGGGGGCAAAAAAAAATTATTCGAAAATAACTCGCTCAAAAAAAATCAGAAAAATCTAAAAACATATGCTAACGATTCATCTTGATTTATCATATTTTTCGAACCCCTTTTGCCCCCCTCCTGAACGAAAAAATATAACTGATACAAGCCCAAAATATGGGAAATATCAATTTTTTTTCCCAATAATTTTTTGTTGAATACTTCCCGAAGATTTCGTTGGGGGGAAACGCATGCCCCCCCCCCTAACGTTTTTAGAAAAAATCATATGGAGAATAATATTTTAAAAATCTGAAAAAATACTTAAAAAACGTAAAATGAAAAATAAAATTTTTTGATATGTCAATCAAATTTTTAGGACGTACCGTTTAGACGGTAGGATTTTTTAAGGGTTTCATTTTTCGAAAAATAATTTTTTTCATCATTTTAATCACTTTTAAAAATATGAAAAAATCTTCATTGAATGTGAAATGGAAAATTAGATTTTTCATATCGAAACGAAATTTTTAGAATTAAAAAAATTTGTAAAACAAAATTTTTAAATTTATCTTTTATTCCTTTATTATTTTTTTAAATTGTAAAAATCTTTTATTAAAAATAACAACATAAGTTAAGGAAAGAGTTATCGAAAAATGTTAGAGGAACTTTTTTTCCGGAATTTGAAAATTAAGTCATCAAATTGGTTTTTGCTCCCCCGCCCCCCCCCTTCACCCCTCCCCCGACGATTTAATACAAATACATGACCTTTTTTTTTTTTTTTTTTCGTCGAAAATGTTTTTTTCGGATAGAAGACAAAAAATTATGAATTTCGACACCCCACATACATGTATCTACGACGTACCGTTTGGACGGTACGCCTTTTTGAATTTTTCCCAATTTTGATTATCTCTCCCGCCTATGGGGAACATGAGCAGGGTTTTGTGTGCGTCGTAGCCCAAAACTAATTATATATTCGTAATCTATGAGAAATTCTAAGATTTTCAGGGGGGGGGCGCAGCCCCCCTCCCCCCTTTTTTTTCGACAAAAATATTGTTTTCGACTGAATTCTGAATTCAATTACAAAATCTTACCTCCAAAAATATATCTGCACTGTCGTGTACCACCAGAACCAGGGTGCCAATACGAAAAACATTAACTATCCATGAAAGACACATCAGTATTATCGTTGCAATATGATGAATGAACATCTGCCAGAAATCTTTGCGCTTCACATCGAAAAATTGGCTCACCATTAATGACCAATAAAATGACATAGAAATCATGTAGTACCACCATATGTCCCTAGTGACCGACTGATGGGGAAAGTCCGTCCTGGAAAACAAAATATACAAATGAGTACTGTTGATACTCCAAACAGCATTGAAGTTCTTAGGGAGTATCGAAAAAAGATGGCTCTCATTTTCTTCTTTGATAGTCGGAAATATTTTGTATTTAACTTTGCTCCACAAACTTTTTCTCCCACAAAACAATTCTTGAAAGTAATGATTCTACTAAATAATAAAATTGTAATGAACAACGATTAACGATTTGGGCGTTTTAAAAAACCATGCTAATTGCAAAAAAGATCAATAACCAAAATTACCAAATTTATGAAAGGTAGAAAACAAAGTATTACTATGGAGTAAAGTGCAAGTACAATTTTCACCCATGATAAATTTAACTTTATCTGCGTGAAGAAAAGATACACTTTCCTGTCTTCTTACACTTGATAAATACTTCTGATATTAGTTCACGTTGAACCGCTTGTAGAGTTTTGGTGTTCAACATTTCGGCGCCGGATTTTAAACCAATAAAAGTTGACGAAATTGAATGTCAGATAGAGTTTACTCTTTGGTCACAATCTACCTATTCAGGAATTGTCACAAAGGTGAAAAAACACAATTAATTCAATGAAAAACTCGAGAAACAAAATTTTTATTTTTTTAATTCTATATCCTAAAGAATCAATAAGAAAAATCTGATTACAACACGTAAAGCATGACTCATATAATAATTATAAATATTTGAAATTTGTTTGCAAATTTATCATTCAGATTCTGAAATTGTTGGACGAAGTAACAATTCGCAAGTTGATGAATCCTTTCAGTTCGATTTAACTCCAAGATTCCATAATGATATCAGAAAATATAAACCGGATGTTCATAAAATCAGATGTGGAATCATCTGCGACTGAAAGATAAACTCTAGTCACTATCTTCCATCGTCAAGATAACCTCTTGTGGGGTATTCATGTTGAAAAGGGAAACATTCTCAATTGAATGATTCTAACTTTTTCCATCTTTGCAAAGTGAGATTGCTTCTTGAAAATGTGTTTCCCATTTCTTCCGGTCTTCCTTATGATCGTGGAAGCATGAAATAGATTTTCGTCGACAAAAATGTATTGAAGATCTAGTGAATGCGATGTTTCTCCTGCGTCAATGTTACGAATGATTTCTGGTGAGTACTCTCTTTTGGAAAACATTCTTCTTTGCCTCATTCATCTTTATGAGTTCTTAATTAAGACTGGAATAGAAAATCAAATAACTATCTGAATGAAAATTCAAATTTTCAATTTTAGAGTTTTTCTTTTGAGTTAGGGCCTTTTCAGAATATCTATCAGATGTAGTTCAATGTCCAGCGTGGCTTTAGCCGGGGAAGTAGTTGTTTTCTGTTAGACATTCACAAAAAATAACTTCATTTTAATCGTGGATTTTTCAATTCAAAGAAAAATCTTTCCATCAATATTCAATTGAGAATGTTTCCCTTTTCAACATGAATACCCCACAAGAGGTTATCTTGACGATGGAAGATAGTGACTAAAGTTTATCTTTCAGTCGCAGATGATTCCACATTTGATTTTATGAACATCCGGTTTATATTTTCAACAAATCAATCTATCATACCCCATAACAGGTTTTAATGTCAGAAAACACTAATTTCAAAGTGTCTCTCCAAAAGAAATGATTCTAACTTTATCCATCTTTGCAAAGTGAGATTGCTTCTTGAAAATGTGTTTCCCATTTCTTCCGGTCTTCCTGATGATCGTGGAAGCGTGAAATAGATTTTCGTCGACAAAAATGTATTGAAGACCTAGTGAATGCGATGTTTCTCCTGCGTCAATGTTACGAATGATTTCTGGTGAGTACTCTCTTTTGGAAAATATTCTTCTTTGCCTCATTCATCTTTATGAGTTCTTAATTAAGACTGGAATAGAAAATCAAATAACTATCTGAATGAAAATGCAAATTTTCAATTTTAGAGTTTTTCTTTTGAGTTAGGGCCTTTTCAGAATATCTATCAGATGTAGTTCAATGTCCAGCGTGGCTTTAGCCGGGGAAGTAGTTGTTTTCTGTTAGACATTCACAAAAAATAACTTCATTTTAATCGTGGATTTTTCAATTCACAGAAAAATATTTCTATCAATATTCAATTGAGAATGTTTCCCTTTTCGATATCAGAAAGTTGAAAATCCAGATCCAAAACACTTCTGAGAATAAAAAAGTTCACTCAGCTATTGAACAAAAGCTCGCAAGGCTAACATAATTATTTCTATAATTCAACTATGAATTAGAGAAATGTCAAAATCCAAATACATGCTAACCTGACATAAGTATAAAACTTGTTCGTTTTGCTCAAATGAGCTTTTCCATAATATTCAATTGTAGAAAAAGTTCTGTCTGTCAAGTCAAGTTTTGTCTGTATCTGATTGATGATAATGAAGGAATTTCAAATAAAAGCAGCATAGAGGACAAACAAAAATGTGAATTAATTGAAAAACACCAATGGTAATTTACAGCGATTTTCGGTTTGTGTGTACATCTTTGAGAAAAACTTTTCGAATGAAAGTTGTTTGGCTCATAAAACTCTATCAAATAACCTCTATAGTTTGCCAATATTGATATGAAAATGAAAGATTGAGATTTGGCCTATCTTTGAACTTAGCCGAGCTATTGATAAAAAGTCTTTCGTTTCATTAAGTAAAAATGTGGCCTCCTTTGTTGGGGTGAAATTAAACAAATTATGTTTCACAACACAAATTTATGATTTTTTAATGAATGTTTTCAATCTTCACTCAAACTAATTGTTGTCAACATAAAACATATGTATTAAAAAAAAACAATTAAAAGTCGTAATTTTTCAGATATGCTTTGAAAGAGCCATCTTAACATTTGATAAAAGAATTTAAAGTTACTTTTTTGTAGTAATCTGCGGATGACACTTTGGTTATATAATTAGCCAACGGATTGGGCAAGTAGATCTCATTGAGAATGTCTATACATTTTTTTTGTGGACATTGAACATAGAAGTGTTTCAAAAATTGACTTTTGTGCACGTATACGATAGGTCCGACAATGAGGCATATTCTGAAAATATTTCTATTTATATACAGGATGTCCCAAAATAAGATATATAACCGAGTTGTTTTTTTAAACGGCAACCCCCCATTTCTGTAACATTTTTGAATTTGCCACTAAATTGTCGATATAACGCATCCAGGTTTCTTAGACTTATCTGCAATACTTTTTGCTTATGTCAATTTATGTCTCAAAATAACTTAACCAACTTTTTTCCAGTCGATTCCTTGGGCTTTAGCGCATCTTTTGCGATGTTCCATCGCCTAAGTACTACGATTTTTTGAAAATGACAAATTACAAATGGAAATAACTTGACTTTTTCAAATGCAACACCTTTAATTTTATTGCATCATTGCATTGCATTTTTCAAGAGCTTTTTGTCGATATAAGGTTTGTGGGTCTACTTTGTAAAGTTTGCGAGATTTGTTGCAAAATAAGATATTTTGATGTTTTTTTCGAAAAAAAAAAGAAGAATCGAGTAGACCGCTGTCGTTCAAAATTTGACACGCCCGTGTACTTTCAATAATAATAATGTTTATTCGCCGTTTCTTATACACTTGGTATATATGGTAAGTCAGTTTTAAGAAAATTAAGTAAAAATACAAAAAAATTAAAACGAGCACAGGTTTACCTATATATATATATATATATATATATATATTACAAATACACATATATACTCACATACATAAAAGGTATGCGAGCATTTTACAACATTCACAAAATTGACCCTAATTATAATTGGGAACACTGTGATTGAAATTATTTGTGAAATTGTCAGTTAGGAAATCTTGATAACTATAATAGCATTTCTCTAAAAGAAATTTTTTAATACAATCATGGAATATCTTATCATTTCTGATTCTTTCGACTACATTTGGTAACTTATTGAAGCAAGTAATAGCATTATAATGAGGGGATTTTTTATAATTTGACATTTGATGTGGGATTCTCAAAAGATCACCATTTCTTGTATTATGACTGCTTCTCATATAATTTGGGGTTTTGCCTGACAAACATAATACATTTGAGGATGAAGATAGAAGAGGCTGTCAATATTTTTTTATCTATAAAAACGGGCCGACAGCTATCTCGGAAGTCCATTTGAAGATTAGCCTTATGACGCGTTTCTGCGCTAAGAAAATTCTGGAAAAATCCCTGCCCCAGGCCATAACATTTAAACTTAGATGAGAATAGACCATGGCATAATATATGTTAAGTAAGCCAGATTCATCCAAACTGGATTTCAACTGCTTCATTGCATAGTATGCTTTATTCAAGTTGGCACAAATATGATCCACTTGTTTTTCCCAATTTAAATTGTCGTCTAGGTAGGTACCTAAAAATGTTATTTCTTCAGAAGCTTGAATATCATAGTTTGGGCATAGACCATTTGGAATATTTCGTCTGAAGTGAAAATTAAAACTGATCGATTTTGAAGTATTTAGAATGAGCTTATTTCTTTGGCACCAGGTGCTGAACTGATCAATAATGCGTTCCGATTTGCTGATGAGTTGCTCAGCGTTTTCACCCGATATATAGTTATCGTAGTATCATCAGCAAACATTGTAACATAGCCTTCCATTATGTGTTGAGGAAGATCGTTGACATAGAGGAGAAACAGTAACGGTCCTAGAACATAACCCTGTGGCACACCGAGTTTAACAGTTTTCGACTCAGATGACAATCCATTGCAGATTACGAACATATCTCTATTTGTCATATTCAATTTATCATATTTCGTGGAAACCCGAACATTGATAGTTTATTGATGAGAAATTCAGAGCACATCACTGTATCAAATGCTTTTTGATAAGTCGAAAAATAGTGAGATTACATATTTATTACTATCAATTTCTGTATATATATATATATATATATATATATATATATATATAATTCAGGAGGTTATAGGAAGCTGTTACTATAGATTTATGTTTCCTGAATTCATGCTGAGACGTGCATAGAATCTTATTTGTTTCCAAATGATCTATAACTCTGAGGGCTACAACTTTTTCAAATAATTTGGATAAGGAGCAGAGCAAGGATATTTGCCTGTAGTTATCCATCTCGGTGGAATTACCTTTTTTATGTACATGTATAATTTTACATGCCTAATTGTTAATAATGAATTTCACTGGCGAAGAATTAGTGAATATGGTCTACGGAAATCGCAAAGGAAACGGATATTTCACAAAGTAGTGTGAACAGAATAATACTGAAACATAAGTTCCACACTCATCATCTGAATTGTATGGTAATGATTTTGCAAATAGAGTTGCGTTTCGTATTCAACTGAATGGCATCACTGACAAGGATTATACTTTAAACAAAATTATGTTTTCTGATGAAGCAACGTTTAAGAACAACGGGTACCAAGTACCATAATGAAATTCTATATGAAAAACAATACGACCAGAGATAAGCATCAAAGTAAGCCAACGATACTTTTTCATGAGTGATATTCTTGATTTTCTTAGTAGAACACCATTCTTCGTACCGATTAAACGCTATTTCATATACACTCCGTGAGTTTTCCGGCAAAAGGGAGTCCACGATATTTCGCGTCATTTCTTCCAAATCAGAAGGTAAACTACCAGTTTCAGAATCACTCATTATTATTTAAATTATATTCAATTCTACGTGACAATTGTGTTTGACAGCAGATAAATAAATATTGCCGTTACAACCTGACGTTGTCAAGGATATGGCAAAGCACAGCTTACTAACCTACTAATATTTGAAACTACTCATATACTTACTCCTTTAAAAATAGTTGTCATTGTGACATGTCAAAAATGCAGTTTTTAATTTTTCGAAAATGTATTAATATAAATGCCATCAGATAAAATGTTGTATGTAATACGAATCATAAACATCATTATGGCACACGTCGTGTTATCGGACTCGGCTACGCCTCGCCCAATAACATTCACGACTTGTACCATAATGATCGTCTTTATGATCCTTATTACATAAATAACTATTACGTCTTCCTTGAGATTACTTCATAACATTAATTGGCAAATGTATAGTTGCATATTCCATATTGGTACAGAATTATGCAAAGTATGCACATGCCAGTATTATTTCAGTCTTTGATTGCAATTTAACTATTCAAAGAGGACCCTGTAGGAACATAATAAATTATTCTCTGGGGACATATTGTAACAATTCTCAGAGCCACTGAGGAAGTGCATTATCCAAGTCGTTGAAATATCATATTTTGTCTGGCTGCACCAAGTCAAAACCTAAATCCTGCTATCAATGCCCTTGAGATAATAAAATAGCTTGGAAATGGATAATTGTCGCGGCACAGATAAGGAAAAGACGTGTTTGGTTCCAGTTCGGTGGAATTTCACAAAGAGACGCTGCAACTCATTAATGTTTTTTCCTTATCGCTCATTACTACTGTATACTGACACAATAAACAGCTACAGGATGGTTCCTAGGATCGCTTATAATTAAGTTCATTCATTCCAAGCCATTTTCTTCGTTAAATACATTGATATTATTGTGGATCGTTTTATTTAGAAATTATGTTAGTTTCGGAAAATATGGACACTGATTTCACCTTTTTAGCACCACTATACAGGGTGATTTACGTAGGCCGTGCATTAGAGGTTTTCAACTAGCAATTCGATTAGAAACTTGAAATTTGGTATGCTGTCATGTCCGTTCTACCTAAACTATTTTGTCCTACAGCTATACAGGGTGTGCCAAAAGGCCCCCCTAGTGGTCAGTTTTTGCCCCGAATGCGACCATTAGTTTTTGACTGTCAAACGGAAGTGTCATGATTAAAAAATGACAGAAACTATAGCACACGGAACTTGATTTGCAATATGTCATTTGAAAACCCTTGAAAAACTGTATCCAGAACAGTCAGAATTATTTCTCCAACTAATATCTGTCAAAATTAAAAAAGTTCAAAACTTTGCCATTTAAAATCTATCCGATGGAATAGAAGTAAATCAGGCAGGTAGCAACACAACAAAAAAATCAAATTAAGTCTGCAGTTGGAGCATTCCACCGTTTCCCAGTCTGGCGTTACGAATGTTTAATTTTTCTCCTGGGCGTTACCATCCGAGACGGCCGCTCACCCGGGCTTTGACTAGGACGACCCGCGTTTGGTGCAGGACCGCTCAATCGACTGGGATCAAATATCTCACTTGGTCAATTGACTGGTAAATTTGACTGTTGAATTGACCGATCAAATTGACTTCGTACAGCCGTAAAAATGTTTTATCAATGATTTATTTCAAAATAACCATTCTTCCGAGACTCATGCTTGTCAAGTTCTGGGGTGTCCCACTGCTGATTTTTTTAAATGGAAACCCACTTCTTGTCTTGCGGATGTTCAGCAGTAGACATATTTCTTGGAAAAGGTTGGATTCGAAATTTCTGCCTTGATCCGAGTGCAGCTCCATTGGAATACCGAATCGACATATCCATTCTTTCACCAAGACGTCGGCGACGGTGATGGCTTCCTGGTTGGGCAGGGCATAGGCTTCCGCCCACTTACTGAAGTAGTCCATTACCACAAGGATGTATTTATTCCCGTGGTCGGATACGGGAAACGGGCCGGCGATGTCAATGGCGATTCTCTCGAACGGGCTGCCAACGTTGTACTGACGCATCGGGGCCTTGGGTCGTATTCGAGGTCCATTGCTAGCAGCGCATACAGCGCACTTTCTGCACCAGTCCTGGACGTCAGCTTGACAATTGGCCCAGTAAAACCGTTGCCTCACTTTCTGCAGGGTCTTCGTCACTCCCAGATGTCCTCCGGCGACTCCATCATGGATTTCCCGCAGCACTTCCTCTCTTCTGTTCCTGGGAACAATTATTTGGCGTCTGTCTTCCCACCAATATCGGCCTCCAACACACGTTTCAGGATCCCATTGTCCAGAATAAGAGAGTTCCATTGTGCCCAATAGGACTTAACAGCCGGCGAGTAACCTGCGACTTCCTGCCATGATGGTCTTCGATTGCCCTTCTTCCAGCTGACGACTAAGCCAAGGTCGGGGTCTCTCTCTTGGTCTTTCTGGATCTTGCTGTCATTCCAGTTGTCATCCATTGCCGCGGTTCTACAAAGTGTTGCTTCTTTCTCGTCTGCTCGTCGGCAATGTGAGCAATCATCTGGACATGGTCTTCGCGACAAGGCATCTGCATTCTTATGGCTAGTTCCGGCTCGATGTTCGATCTCGAAATCGAATTCTTGGAGTCTCTCGATCCAACGTGCTACTTGACCCTCAGGATTTTTGAACTGTAAGAGCCATTTGAGAGCTGCATGGTCAGTTCTCAACAGGAATCTTATTCCATACACGTACTTGTAGAAGTGTTCCACTCCCTTTACAACAGCTAACAGCTCTCGCCTGGTGACACAGTAATTGCGCTCTGGTTTGCTAAGCGTCTTGCTGAAATAACCAATGACCTTCTCCTGTCCTTCCTGGATCTGAGATAGGACAGCTCCAAGTCCCACGTTGCTGGCGTCCGTATCCAAAATGAATTTCCCTTTGGGTAGGGGATAGCTCAGTATAGGTGCGTTGATCAAAGCTCCTTTCAGCTTCCTGAATGAGTCTTGACATTCTTCGGACCACTGGAACTTTGTTTGGCCTTCCGTGAGCTTGGTCAGTGGTTTAGCGATGTTGGCGAATCCCAGCACATATCGGCGATAGTATGTGCATAAACCAAGGAAACTTCGAAGTTGGTGAATGTCTTTTGGGATGGGCCAATCCTTAACAGCTTTGATCTTCTGGTCGTCCACTGCTACTCCTTCCCAGAGACAACGTGGCCGAGGTATCGTACTTCTTTTGGAACAGATGGCATTTCTTAGGGCTCAGTTTCAATCCGGAGTTCCTCAGTCGCAGGAATACTTCCTCCAAGTTTTCACGTGGTCCTCAAACGATCTGCCGACCACAATTATGTCGTCGAGATACACTAGGCACGTGTTCCATGAGAGTCCCTTCAGTACTGTTTCCATCAATCTTTCGAATGTGGCGGAGCATTACAGAGCCCGAATGGCATAACGGTGAACTGCCACAATCCTGAGCCGATGGTAAAGCAGTCTTTTCTCGATCTTCCTGAGCCAGTTCTACTTGCCAGTATCCACTCTTCAGATCAAGGGTCGAGAAAATCGTGGAACCAGCCAACGTGTCTAGGGTGTCATCTATTCTCGGAGAGGGTAACTGTCCTTCTTCGTGACATTATTAAGTTGGCGATAGTCTACACAAAAGCGTGTCGATCCATCCTTTTCTTCACCAGTACGACTGGAGAGGACCAGGGACTGTCAGATGGTTCGATAACTCCTTCTTTTCCCATATCGCTGACTATTTTGTCAGCCTCTTCCTTCTTGGCAAGAGGAAGTCTTCTTGCTGATTGCCGGATCGGTCGGGCACCCCCAGTATCAATCTTGTGCTGGACCACATTAGTTCGACCTCCTTTTCCTTGTCCGGTATCGAAGATGTCTTGGTACTTCTTAACTAAATCTCTTAGTTTGGGCTGTTGAGCTGGTTTTATATCTTTGGAAGAGATGGCAACTAATTTTTCTAGTTCTGTGGGCAAGTTGTTGGGTTGGCTAATCGTACCTCGTACACTCCGGATCACTGAGGAAACTGGCGAGCAGTGCCCCAATATTGTTCCTTTCTTCAAGGTCACTGGAAAATAATTGACATTCATGACCCTTACGGGCACAAATTTGTCAGCACGCAACAAGGTCTTCCCTAGTGCAATCCCTCGTCCAATTTTCTCATCATGAAGTTTGGGCTCGAACATCACCACGTTTCCACTGCTCGTACTCCCGTCCAGGCGAGCCTCAAGAATGGTTTCAGCCCTCTCAGGTACGCTTACATCTTCAGCCAACAACACACGGATCAACCCCTCACTTCTCCCATGAAGCACCAGCTCTTCTCCGTTGACACGTAGGACGCCGTCTTTGAAATCCAATTCGAACCCTCTGGAATTCATGATGTCCATTCCGATGATTGCATCGTCTTCGATGTCCGCTACAAGTGCCTGATGTTTCACTTTAGTGCTGCCCAAAATTATTTCAATCGGTAGCTCGCCATATACAGTAGCTGGCTCCCCTGTTGCTGTGCGTAGCTTCCAAGTTGTCGGTTCAATCCGTTCCGGTGTTCTGGCAAAGGAAGGCCCGAGAATTGTCCTAGTCGCACCTGTATCTAGCAGCATGGTGCAAGGCTCGTTATTGATGAGACCGTCTACGAAAACACCTCTGTTCTGTCGTTTCAGGATAGCGACATATGCGTTGTTAACCGGGGCTTGCTGGACACAGGCCGACGATTGCCCCTTCTCGTCGACCTTCTTTAGTTTTCCTGCATCGGAGTCGTGTTTCGAATGTTGGACATTTGCTACGCACATGTCCAATTTTGCCACAATTCCAGCATCTTATCTGTCTTTTCTCAGGCAAAACTTCCTTCATCACTTTTCTTATGGCAGCTTCCAAGTCAGCATGCTCCTGTGAGTCTTCTTCAATACTTCGAACTTTACTTTGGTTTTTGCAGGATTGCTTTGCTGCCTCAAATTCCAAAGCGCGTGTCAGTGCGTCTACGAGATGTGTTGGACGAGCTAGTGTCAACGCTTGTCTGGTTTCTTGGTCACGGAGTCCATCCAAGAATGCCTGAACCGCTAATCGCTCCATTACATTCTCCGGTGTGGCTGGATATGCGAGACGAACCAAGCGTGCAATGTCAGCTTCGAATTCTTGTAAGGATTCGCCCGATTTCTGGCAGCGATTTTTCAGTTGGGAGTGGTATACGTGTTCCAAATGGGCGTGGCCATATCGTAATTCTAGATGTTTAATCAGCTGATCATAGTCCTCCTGTTCTTGGGCGGTGAGAGTTTGTAGAATATTTGTCGCTTCTCCACGTAATGCAAGTGTCAGTGCTACAGCTCTTTCCCCTGCATTCCATCCGTTTGCTTTGGCCGCTGCTTCAAACTGCCGGCGGTAATTTGCCCATGGAGTTTTTCCGTCGAACTGAGGCGGCTTCATGGAAAGCTTCCCTATTTCTGAAATGACCTTGACATCTTTTATACCCTCTTGAACTTTATCCACGTTCACACTCAAGTCCAGCATTGCATTTTCGTTAACCATCTCTGTGGAGGACGCACTATTAATTTGTTTTTCCAGCTTACTGATCGTTTCCTTTATTTTGTCCATTTCTGCCTCGATTCCGTCTTTGATTTCATCGCTGATTATTTCCTTCATCTTGTCCATCTCTGCCTCGACGGTTCCCATTCTTTTTCCAGACGATTCGCCACACCACAGAGTTCTTTTTTAAGCCTTCTGTGTTTTCTAGGAGCTTATCTTCCAGGCTTCTTGAATTTTCTAGAAGCTTATCTTCCAGGCTTCTTGAATTTTCTTGAAGCTTCTCTTCCAGATTTCTAGAATTTTGTTGCAGCTCTTCTTTCAAGGATTCTATTATCGGACTCAAATCACCTCCGGGAACTTCGAATAAAAATGTTTCGGGGTCCTCACCTTCTTGTATAAGTCCTTCTGCAAGTCTTTCCTGGAGTACTTGCTTTTTACCCGTTGTTTCCAGTTCCCTTTCCTCCAATTCCTGTTTCAATTCCGCTACCTTCAAATCCGCAAGGCGCACTTTTCTTGAACACATTTTGTCTTTGACGAGGTATCAGTCTGTTTCACACGAAAAGTTTATCAGTTTGTTAAAAATTCACTTCGCGAATTCTTTTCCACGGGCCACCAGTCTATTGTCTGTTTCACGCGAAGAGTGTATCAGTTTATATTCCCACGCACAATTGTCCACTTCGCGAAAACCGGGCCACTGTCTATTTTCTGTTTCACGCGAACAGTGTATCAGTTTATATTCCCACGCACAATTGTCCACTTCGCGAAAACCGGGCCACTGTCTATTTTGGGCGTACAAAAAGGTCTATCAATTTATTTTTCTGACTATCCACTCCACGATCACTTGTTTATTTTCAAAATCTCACTTCCGACACCAATTGTAACGTAAATAAACTTAACTTGGTTTAACTAATTTATTTAACACTTAATCTACAACTAAATTTATATTACTACGCCACTGAATAGCTCGATCGTATGGGCTCGTTCAGACTGTCCGTGCCATCTTGAGGGCTACCTATTTATCTCCGTCACAGGATTCCCGATCTTTCGAATTCCGGCAGTTGGCGACGGCATGTTCCAATTGTTTCCAATATTGACCGTTGTTTTCCGCGGAAGAGCGACTGGATGGTTCTCGAATATCTCCGGGGATGATCTCATCGCTGTCGATGGCAACGTGTGAGGCGACAGGTCCGGCCTAGGTTCGTTACATAATATAACTCTCACTGAAACAAAACTATTACGACTTACTCTAACCTCACTCCAAAGTACTACACAGCATCCTATCGACCACCATCGATTAACATTCAAACATATACAGAGGAACTTGAAAATCATTCAATCAACCTAAATAAATGTGACTTAGAAATGTTCATAGGCGATATAAACATCAATTCATTAGACCACATGTTACCACTAATGCATAACTACTTGAATATCTTGAACTCACAATGATATGAGTCCTACATAAATATTCCTACCAGAGTAACGAAAGAGACTAGGAGTATTATTGATCACATATTCATAAGAAATAGAAACACAATAAAAAACATAAAAATTAATCCGTTCGTCGCTGAAACTGATCATTACAGCTAAATTGAATAAGACATTGAATGTAAACACATCTTTTGAGAAAACAGATTCAAAAAAATTTCTAACATTGTTGAAAAATGAGAGATGGGAAGCAGACCTAACAAGTAGAGACCCACAAATAGCATATGATATATTTATAGACAAAATAGCACAAAATATTAAATTATCTACAAAAACTATCAAAATAAACAACAAAAATAACAAAATTAAACCATGGAGGGCCTTAAAAAAACCTATTGAAAAAAAAAAAAATTACAAAACTATTCGGACGATTGAAAAATAGAATACACCAGGTACAGAAATACTCTGAATAATCTTATAAAAAATAAAAAAACAAGTATTAGAAAATAAATTAAAGTTGAAGGTAATTCTGAAAAAACATGGCAAATTATAAATGACGTAACAAACAGATATACTAGGAAAAAAACAAAGATACAGGTGTTCTAAACAAAAATGGTCAACTGAGCGTTGAAAATAAGAAAAAGTAAACATATTGAATGAATACTTCGTTGTGTTGGAGAAAATATGTTAGATCAATTGAAAAACACCCGTCTATCAATAAAACAATGAGTTCACCCTTTTTCTCTATCCCATAGACAAAAACGAATTAATATCTATGATAGCTGACCTCAAAAATGCATTTTCCCCAGGACCAGATGGTATTTTTTCTACACAAACTTTTTTTTTTCATTCAATTGTTATGTGGAAACTTTGGCATTTGTAACTGAAGGCTAGATTACCAAATACAGTCATAAAATCATACATTTTCGCTAGGCAGGATATTTGTTGTTTATCGTAAGGGAATCAAACAAGTATTTGATGTTTAAAGTAGTTGTTATAGATATACACGTTATCGTTCGTTTAGTTTTCCAAATATTACCAAATAGTAAACTTTACACCTGCCACTGTTTTCATCGAATATTCGCAAACTCTGGTATTTTATTTACAATAAAGAGACATGGAAGATGATAAAATTGCAGTGTTACGAAACTATATTAGGGGAATATCAAAAAAATATTGCTCGAGAAAAAAGAATGCCCTTTGAATGCGGATTTGACCCAAAATCTTCTGGTTAAATTATTCCAAATAATTATTTTTTTATTCGTTTATTTTTTGGCAAGGTTACTTTCTTGTGAAGTCGCGTGTTCAGTCTTCGTAAGAGATTAATATCGCATAATTTTGTAAGGTACGTTTAAAATAAGTATTGCCAGTTTTTTTCAAATAAAATCATCACTTAGAGAAACGACCGTCTGTTGTGAAATGTTTTTTTTGTTGTTTCATAACTTTGATGTATCATTATCATAGTGGATTTTTTTTCAAACCAATCGATAATTTCAATCAAATTGCGAAACTAATAAATAGTTATTTATACAACAAAAATAAAAAGAGGCTTTTATTCGAGTTGTATACATGATTTTTTCCAATACTTTTTTAATATAAAAATGAAAAAACCCTTTATTATTAACGTTTTGAAAGCAAACGTCCAATTTTTATTGTTTTGGCAATGACAGTGACATTAAGCAAAATTATTTCAGTCAATCGCAATACATGTTGAAAAGGAAAACATTCTCAATTAAAAATTGAATAGAAATATTTTTGTGAGTTGAAAAATCCACGATAAAAATAAAGTTATTGTTTGTGAATATCTAACGGAAAACAACTACTTCCCCGGCTAAAGCCACGCTGGACATTGAACTACATCTGATAGATATTGTAGTTATTTTCTGCTAGATATTCACAAACAATAACTTCATTTTCATCGTGGAATTTTCAATTCACAGAAAAATATTTCTATTCAATATTCGAATGTATCTCTTTTCAACAGGAATACCCCACAAGAGGTATCTTGAACGATGGAAGGTAGCGACTAAAGTTCATCTTTCAGTCTCAGATGATTCCACATCTGATCTTATGAACATCCTGTTCATATTTTCAAACAAATAAATCGCAATGCATACCTACCAGGAAAAATTAGAACAAATATTAGATTGTCAGGATGCATAGTAACTAGTGATTTTAGTGATACATCTGATCTTAAAACTTCTACCAGTAAAGTCCAGAATACTATACGAAAAAGAGTATGATGCATTTGATAGCTGGTGTTCTCAGAAAAAATATCTAAGGTATCAGAACCCATCATTCTTGCGTATTTGGGACAAAAATCTAAAACTATGAAGTCGTCAACCCTGTGGTCGAAGTTTTCCATGTTAAAATCAACTTTAGCTGTTAACAAGAACATACATACAGTGCTTCTCAAAAGTCCCCTCCTCCCCTCTTATTTTTGGAACGATTATACATAAACAAGTGAAATTTGGAAACTGAATATTAAAATTGATTACTATCGTTTCGGACGTCCATCGTCTTAATGTATTTAAAAGGTTTTCACGACGTTTCGAATGCTTGTATCTGCAATCGTCTTCAGGTGAATACAGTATTCACCTGAAGACGATTGCAGATACAAGCATTCGAAACGTCGTGAAAACCTTTTAAATACATTAAGACGATGGACGTCCGAAACGATAGTAATCAAGTTACCACATCGTCTACAACCTTCAAACAAACGTTGAATATTAAAGGTTGTAAACTAGTGATGATAGATGACGAAATCGTCAAAGATGACGTCACAAGGCCATTGTGACCAATAATTTTGAATGGAACCCTACGGCAAGCGACACCTCTTTTAAAAGGTATCGAAAAAACCTATTCAATGATACTAATTTTGTTTGTGTTTATGGCAGTTTTAATGGCTCATTAGTAAACATTAAAATTTAAATTCCATTCAGTATGATATTAATGACAGATTTAAGAATCAGTATCTACTTAAAGAAATTGGTCGACCCTTCGCGTACTTTTGCAAATGTGTCTGCGGAAACAGCCTCACATTCTGCAACAATACGTTGTTTTAAAATGTCAATATTGTCAGGTTCAGTGGCGTAAACCTTCGATTTAAGGTACCCCCGCAGAAAAAAAATCCAAAGGTGTGAGGTCCGGTGATCGAGCTGGCCATTCCGTTGAACCTCGTCGTCCAATCCATCTACAACGATACTCCTCATACAAATACCGTCTTACTGCACCATAATAGCATGGAGGAGCACCATCCTGTTGGAATGTTATTTCCAAATTGCCGAATTCATCTGGATTATCTTCCAAAATTTCAAGGATTAACGGTTCTATTGCGTTTTGCAATAGCTCCAGATAAACCTCACCAGTTAAATAAGTATTTGAAAAAAGAGGCCCAACGATGTGGTTTCCCAGGATACCTGCCCAAACATTCACCTTCTGGGGAAATTGGGAATGTGTTTCACGAAACAGGTGAGGATTTGCGTCACTCCAATACCTCACATTCTGTGTATTTACATTTCCATTCAGATAGAAAGTACTTTCGTCACTAAAACAAATTGTTTTGACATAGTCTGGCTGTTGGTTAATTTTAGTTTCCATATTTTCACAAAATTCTAGTCTTCGGTCTGGGTCGACGTCTGAGAGTTGATGAACCATTTTTAATTTGTATGGATGAAATTTGTTTTTTTTTTCAACACCGTATGTACTGTACTTCGACTGACTTCACAGGTAGATGCAACGTGAGTTGTTGAAGAAGTAGGATTAACTATTACTTCTGCCAGTATATCAATTTTTTTTCTCATCAGAAATTTGTGGTCTGCTAGATCGTTTCGCATCATTAATGCTACCCGTTGTTTCAAACTTACGAAGGAGCTCCCTTAAATAAGTCCTCGAAACGGGGCGATCGGGAAACCTCTCATCAAAAATGCGTTCTGCTGCATGAATATTTTGTCCAGTTTCACCAAGAATTAGGATCGCTGCTACTTTATCACCTAAAGCACGTACCATTTCGCTTCTTGAATCACTTAAACGTTCGGCTCACAACAGTTTAACAAATTATTAAAATGTACAAAAATATTAAAAGTACCAAAAGCTGCTAAAACAGTTGAACGTTCGATCAACAATACACAAATTATTAAATGTACAAAAACTTGGACAATTACAAAAACGTCGAATTAGGGAGACTAACAAAAACGTCAGCTTATTTGACAACTATCCAGAGGCGGAGCTTGAATTTGGAATTTTAGTATTAACTGATTTAATTCATCACAGCTTTGCGTTTTTTAAAAGCGAGTTGCCAAAACTGCCATAAACACAAACAAAATTAGTATCATTGAATAGGTTTTTTCGATACGTTTTAAAAGAGTTGTCGCTTGCCGTAGGGTTCCATTTAAAATTATTGGTCACAATGACCTTGTGACGTCATCTTTGACGATCATCAATTCAGTTTCCAAATTTCACTTGTTTATGTATAATCGTTCCAAAAATAAGAGGGGGGGAGGGGGGAGGGGACTTTTGAGAAGTACTGTATAGGTGAATATCCCAAAGGCATTTCTTCAGAGTAAAAGTGCCGGCTATAAGCCGGAAGAGGCAAACGTTTTCACGAGAGAAGGGGTAACTAAATTTTTGCTTGATGCTGCGGATGAAATTTTTTTATTGATGAAAGTAGTTATGATTATGGGATTGTCAGCACCTGTCGCCGGATGAACTTTCTAAAATGACAATACATGATATTGAGGACAAGGATTCTTATATAATTGTAAAATTCCTGATTCAAAAACGAAAATACAAAGAACATTTGTAGTTCCAAATAACAATGAACACAAATTTAATCCAGCTGAAATTACCTAAGTACATGTCACTGCGTCCTAAGATAGCAGAAAACCCTAGATTTTTTCTTCAGTATAGGAATGGAAAATGTACAGTTCGTAGTCGGAATAAATACTTTTGCATCATTTTTGGATTACCTAATACTGCGAAATATACTGGCCATAGTTTTAGAAGGTCCTCTGCGTCGCTTTTAGCTGTCTCAGGGGCTGATATTTTGAGACTTAAACATCATGGTGGATGGCGATCGTCGACCGTTGCAAAAGGTTTATGTGAAGCAGTCCGTGGAAGAAAAAGTTAAAATTGGAAACGGTATTTTTAGTGTCATATCAAGAAAAGTGGAAATGTCGAAGTCGAGAACAATAATACTTGTAACATTATACAAGAAAAGCCATTTGATTTAGTATTACCAAAATCATCGTTTGGAATTAACATATAGAATAACAGCAATTGGACTATTAATATAAATCTGGTAAAAAATTAGTATGGATGGAATATGATTGTAATATGTTTAATAAAAAACGATTGAAATGAGAATACTTTTTTTGCACTCCGTTCAAAAATAGCCTACTTTTGACATTTAAAAGTCATAAAAAATTACACATTTTTGACGTAAGTATTGGAAAAAATATTTTTTGGTGAGGGAGGGTCCATACAAATTATGTTCATTCTCCTTGTTAATTCGACAAGAAATGACCTTTTAAACACTATCATTGAAATTAGTCGAGACTGTAATTTACACTTAATATTGCTAATTATAAAACACGTAACTGGCACTTTGAACTCCATAAATGACACAAGTGCACCTGATAATAATTATAATTCTACAAATGTCGTTAAACAATTATTTTCAATCCAAACTGATTTTCTAAGAAATATGAAAATTCCGAAATATTATCTTGATTAACAAAAATATAGCTACGACTTACTCATATTTATTATACCAGAAAGAAATCTATTTATCTATTAGCTTATCAAAAATTGATGGGGCATTTTCAGCATAAGGAAAGGTGGTTTGTTTGGTTGAAAGCTGACGAGCCAGAGACAGGGTTGGCACTTAGCTTCTCTTGACACTGCGACCAGCTGGGGTCTATTGTATCATTCTGTCGTCAGTGGTTCCTCATTCAAATAGGTTTGTGCCTTTAATTAGGTTTAGTAGCCTGTTGATAAGGTTCTTCGGATTCATGCCTGTTTCCGGTCTGATCTCTCCAAGGGTTCTGTGTCGCCTACTACTTAGGGCGTCACAGTCGAAGAGAGGCTGTTTCCTCCTCTTCATCACATACGGTTTCCCTGCGTACTCCCATGGTGTTTAGGTGTTTTCTTAGGCCGCAGTGTCCAGTCAACAGACCTATTATTATACGTGCCTTCGTTCTGTTCAGGTTCAGAAGGTCAGCCGTCAGGGTCAGGTTTGGATGCCCCACCATGACTTTGCTGTGTATTTGCCCGACAGTTTGATTCCAATATTGTTGGTGTCCTCTTTTTATCCACTCGTCGATCAGGGTCCTGCATCGGTTTTTGCTAATCCCGTGTACAGGTTCTGGCCCTGTGAATAGCGTTTCAGATGCTTGTCTAGCTAGCTGGTCCGCTTTTACGTTGCATTCAATGCCTCTATGAACTGGCACCCACATCAAGGTGACCTTGTTGTGTTTTGCCAGCTCGATGAGGTTCTGGAGGCAGTCCCAGACCAGTTTAGACTTTATCTGTATAGAGTTGAGTGCTTTGATAGCACTTTGACAGTCAGATATAATGTAGATATGTTTTTCCTATAACCACTTTCTAGATTCTTCTGAATGCATACCATAATAGCATGTTGATTACTATCGTTTCGGACGTCCATCGTCTTAATGTATTTAAAAGGTTTTCACGACGTTTCGAATTTGCCAAGATTGAGAATAGATGCGCGGGAATCCGCCAGGAACAAGAGAGGAGGCATCAGAAGAAATGGAATCGAATAGCAGGGAGAACACGGTCTCCACAAACCAGCAGCAAAGGTAAGAAAACCATCATTAATATCTCAACTAAACCACTTACAGGAGTAGAGGAGTCCCTGCTGGAAAAGGGATTGAACTTTGCAGTTGCACCTAAAACAATACCTATCCTGGACATTGTAAGCTCTGTAGAGTTAACCAGCAGCAGAATGAATCCCATCCAGGCAGAAGAGTTCAGATGGAAAGTGAGAGAGACACTCGAGAAGGAGAAGAATCCCCGGAGTAACATCACTGCAGGGGAACAGAGGGCTCTAAAAATTCTACAAAAGGATTCATCCATAAAGATTCTTCCAGCCGATAAAGGAAACGCCACAGTTATCATGGACACCACAACATATGATGACAAGATAGAGTCGTTACTCCACAGAGGAACTATAAACTCTTGAAGAAGGATCCGACACCCACTATAGAAAGGAAGATCTACAACACTCTGAGGAAATTCAAACACTTCATTCCAGACAACGAACGATCACATCTAACGCCACACTACAGCAAACCACCGCATCTCTACGGGCTTCCGAAAATCCACAAACCAGACATGCCACTGAGACCGATCACCAGCTCACGGAACTCACCAACCTACATGTTATCGAAATACCTCCTACCGTTACTACAACCCTTACAAGGAAATAGCAGTTCATACGTCAAGAATTCCAAGCACTTCGTTGACACCATCACAGATGTTGAACTTGGACCAGAAGATCGTTTCATCAGCTTCGACGTGGAGAGCCTTTACACCAATGTCCCTATAGAGGAATCTCTCAGTATCATCAAAAGGAAACTCGAAGAGGATGACCAGCTGCATGAGAGGACTGACCTTCCTACCCACGCAATATTGGAATTACTGCAGTGCTGCCTACAGAACTCATATTTCCAGGAAAAAGGACCAATTCTTCTCTCAAGTCGACGGACTCCCGATGGGATCTTCCCTTTCTCCAATCATCGCCAACATATACATGGAGTGGTTCGAGGAATTGGCCATACGGGAGGCAGAATACAAACCAAAGCTGTGGTTGAGGTACGTGGATGACACCTTCATTGTATGGAATCACGGAGACGAACATCTCCAGGATTTCTTCTCAGGAATTAACAGAATCAGGGATTCGATCAAGTTCACGATGGAGATAGAAACCAACAGTGCCTTACCCTTCCTCGATGTGAACGTTGAGAGGATAGGCAATGAAATTCGCACCTCCGTCTACAGAAAGAAGACGCATACAGGGCAGTACCTCAGTTACAGCTCCAACCATCCGAGTTCGACGAAGAGAGGGATCGTGAAAACATTGGTGGAGAGAGCGACGCACATATGCAACGACGCGGAGTCACTAGATGCCGAATTAAACCACATCAGAGAGGACCTCCATCGGAATGGATATCCCAAGAAACTCCTAGAAGAAGTATTGAAACAACTCCGGAGAACGAAGACATCTGAAGAGCAACAACAAAGCACAGTGATCTGCCTTCCGTACATCAGAGGTGTCTCCGAGAAGATCAGAAGGATCGGAAACAAGTTCAACATCAAGAGCTGCTTCCAATCCGGCAGTACTTTACGGAGTTCTATGGGACGACGCAAGTGTTCTACATAGAGAGGAGCATTGGTTCAAACGAAAGTTCAAAGAGGCCGCCTACATCGAAGCCAATAACGCCTTTAGTCAACCAAGCGTTGAGATCAAGAACGTATGGAAACCCCTGATTGCTATTTCTGGCGGGCTGCAGAGGCGCGAAACTTCACGCACCACCACACCGCGCGAAATTACACGCACCGCTGCACATGGTGGAATTGCACGCATCATTGCGCCGACAGTCCTATAAATTGGTAAGTAGCACCTAAACTTGTCAGTATTCACCTGAAGACGATTGCAGATACAAGCATTCGAAACGTCGTGAAAACCTTTTAAATACATTAAGACGATGGACGTCCGAAACGATAGTAATCAAGTTACCACATCGTCTACAACCTTCAAATAATAGCATGTGTTTCAGCTTGGAATATCGTGGAGCATTTGCCAAGTGGTATTATGTAATCCCTTCTTGGCCTTACCCCATGTATTCCTATGTCCGCAGTTGATTGTGATTCTATACTCGGGGCCCATCCAGATCCGTCAATTCGGGTTTCGAATGGTTTTTCGAATGAGTATAGGGGTTGCATGTAGTCTGAAATCATTTCGAGTTCTTCGATGTTGATTACATGAGTGATTCTGGTATGTCCAGTTGTTCGGATTCTCCAGTTTTTTGTTTGTTTCAGTCTGTATGCACTCATCCTGGCCAAGGGGTTCGAGGTTTAGGATGATTTCCATTGCAGCTGTTGGAGTGCTATTAATTGCACCCGTGATACAGAGACAGGCAAGCCTCTGGATTTTCCCAAGGTTGGTTTTTGCCTGTCTTTGATTTGTTTTTGGCCACCATAAGAGTGAGCCATAAGTTACTCTTGGTCTTATTACCGCTGTGTAAAGCCAGTGCATGGCTTTCGGTTTGAGCCCCCAGGTTTTTCCAAAAGCTCTCCTGCACATCATGAAGGTTATCTTGCTTTTATTGGTTCCAGGTTAGTTTCTTGTCAAGAATCAGCCCTCGATATTTCACCTGCTCTACTACTTATAATGTTTCACCGAATAGTCTGGGAGGTATGAGATCTCCCATGTTTCTTCTCCGGTTGAAGGGAATTAGTGTTGTTTTGTTCGGATTTGCCCTTAGGCTCTCTCTGTTACACCAAGGAAAGGGCTTTCGACTGATACAAATGGACCATCTTCCAATGACCAGCAATCCAAACTTTGAAAATTTGTAATTGCCATATTCCAAGTAGTATCTCAAATGAAACGTAATTCGATGAGTATTAATCGCAGTGAAATACTTGAAGTATGAGGAAAATACTACGAATTCCCACGATGTAAACACACGTTAGAGGCCAATAGCGAACGCGCTGGCCGTGTGACAAACTATACTCGTAGGGTGCCCCCTTTTGATATTATAGTGCCCTTTGAAGACTTTTTGGTGATAAAACTACTCCATTTAAAAATTACCACTTTTCTATCCCACCTGCTGAGAGCCAAAGAGACAATTCTGGATGGACACATACGGAAAAAAGTGCCGAAAGAAAACCCTCTCAGTACAAACCAGTATGTATATCAGGCAGACAAATCAACAGAAACTGCATTAGACAATCTCGTCGGAAAACTGAACGACTCTCTGAGATGGCGAGAAATCGCATTCAACAATGCACGACCAATAGTTCTAGATAGAGCAGTGACCAACAACAACAAATGTAGAGAAAGTCGTGACCAGGGCGGTGGCAGCCTGTCCAGAGGGAAGAATAAAACTCTACTATGGGCACTTCTCGTAGATAATCTGGTACAAACCTACGCTGACGATAAAGTTATAACGGTTAGAGGCAAGTTTGGAGAAGTGATATTGGTCATACTCCAAGCGGCTGTTAGGGCTACCACTATGTGGTATAAGAACTTTCGGTTAACCCCTGCAAGACACTGCTAGTACCATTCACCAAAAGGAGGAAGCTATTTGATGAGAAAATCTAAACAGAATAATCGACTGACAGCTGTTACTTTTATTGTTCAGTTTGTGTATCATTTCCTTTGATTGTTTGTATCTTCTTTTCAACTAATCAATTATATCAACAAAAGTATTATTAATATGTCGGCCAGTCATATTAAAAAAAAAATAGTGGCATCTTTGATAGACTACTTTGAAAGAGAGCGAAAAAATGGAGGAACTTTCCTTCCACTGACTTGCTGTTTGAGACGTTATTTATCCTGATTACATCTATCTATAAGAATTTTAATATTATACAATAATCATATTATATGAATGTTAGGTTATATTTTTTCGATTTCAGAGGGTTGCAGATGCGTATTGCAACCAATATAGGTGCGAAGTATTGAGCAGTCCATTGAAAAAGCGAAAACAGGTATTGATGCGTTCTATAAGGCTGCAATTCTAAATGTGATCTATAATATGTACAAGAAAAATAAAATAAACTAAAAAGTAAGAAACAAGTTAGGTGTTGGTTGCTATCATCGTCTTATTGAGTAGACAAGGAGTCGTGCGTATTTTTTATTCTTAATTGACGGCATTTCCATTGTTTTTATTTGTCTATCAAATTATAATGTTTGGTTTTTGTAGTTATCAACGCACGACCACGCCATTTGAATGGAATTATAACGTTATTAATGTGAAACTGCCAGAAGACTAAATAAACAGGAATATCAAACATATCAATTAAAAAGCTTATCTACTCAATAAGACGATGATAGCAATCAACACCTAACTTGTTTCTTACTTTTTAGTTTATTTTATTTTTCCGCAGTCAGGTTACAGTTTTTTAACCTTTGATGCGATAACAAAAATATACTTAATAATTAAACAATCTAGACTAGGACATTCATGATAAAACAATTGTTCAGTATTCGGCATAGGATGGAGTAAACGGAAACTGATACTATAACTTCTACTCAGTGGTTATTTCGTAATCACCACTAAATCTACCACTATTACAGTGAGAATAATCAAAATTTTATATTTTCATGGTTGTAGTTACGTAATTTCCATCTATGGTAGAAACTCCACAGTTTTATATCTTGTTAGTGTCAATTGAGGTGTCTGAAACATTATGGCCACTAAGCAGAATCACCTTAAAGGTTTTCAAACTTGAAAGTGGAAAATGACCATTGCGGTAACCATCCTGTACCACTTAAATATGAATTAGAAGTCACAATCACTTTCAATAGAGTAAGATAGTTTCGGAGAAGTTCTTGTAACTTCCATCAAAACCTCAATGTGGCAGGCACTTGATTGTGATATGTGGTGATGGTTGCCACGTTCTTGCTATCTCCATAAGTGATTGCCACAGTTCGCATTTGATAAAAGTCACTACAATTACCTTTAAGATTCCAGTGACCGTGGATTGATCCGCGCGATGACGAAAGGTAACCTAACTTTTTTAAATTATTTTATTGTGGCTTACAAAAAGTTCGTTATACCTGTTACGTAAATGATATCTATTCAAAATAAAATGGGTTATGCGTTTGCAATAGGCACTTTTTTTTTAGTTTGTATAAAAAGCTCAATTTAAATAGATCGGATCTCTGATTTGTGGGCCTGCTAATATTCATACCTTAATTGTTAATTTAGTTTGCATAAATGCCATCATTTTCATCACTTGTTGATTGATAATTGTTACTTGATACTTGATAATTGTTAATTGGAGCAATTAAGGGACTTGTACCCGCAATTTCAAGGTTTTAACTTTGAAGTGGCAGGTTATAATAACTGCGACGTGTTCGCCACTTTTAAGGGTATAAGACCTATTGTAATTTTGAGGTTATAACTTTGAAGTGGTGAGTCATGGGCCTGCGAGGTGGGCGCCACTTCCTAGAGGGGGAAAAATAATAATTCAGTTCCACTGGCCACTTTAAAGTTATATTATCCAAAATCCGCCATATTTACAGGAATAAGCTGGGTCGCCATTATTGGAGAAATGAACGAAACATTCAATGAAGATTTATTTGTCGTCAGTACTGCATCAAACGTAGTAATTTATTACGTAAGTATTGGTTTCAAGTAATCAAGATTGATAAAAAAAAGTTGGAGGGATATAAGTACATAATTTCAGAGGCGAGTTATTTCCAAAATTATAATGTTTTCCTTAAATAAAGATTATTCAGATGGCGCGTGCTCCCAATCGAGCTACAACACCCATATTTTACAGTAAACTTTCAATCGTTTTATTTTTATCCCGATAGAAAGTATCCAGATTCAATATACTTACTTACCTGTTTGTATGTTATATATTCTTGAACTTATAGTCGATCGAGTATTAGAAATAAATCAGACAAAATGAAAGAATGAGGAACATTTATTATAAAGATATGTTGCAGGACAGAGATCGAGCTACATATCAATTACACAAGCACAGTCAGTTCTTTGACGTGTCTAGTGTCGGCCACTACATATCCACGTTTTTGCCAGATTGGAATGTGGCTATCTGAGATCCAGGAATGTAGATCGGAACGTAGCGGCCACCAATGAGGTGTTCCCCATTTTGGTAGCCACCACGTGATATAACCGTGTATATTACGTGGCAGTGGTTGTGGTAAAACACCTCAAAGTTTTTCAAAATTGTGGCCGCTCGTTTCGTCCCCAAAAAATGCTACTTGGGCTATTATTAGCTAGTTTACCTAACATAGAAATTAAGATAAATAATTATGGAAGAATTTAATATGCATAAATGTTCGTCTTGTGACAATAGAACATGAAAATATTTTTAAAATCCGCGCTAAAAAATTGCAATTACGGCCACGACCGTCAACGACGTTTGCCCTCACGCGCCTGACCCGTTCGGGTAGCTATCTCAGACATTCGATTTTATTAGAATGATTTTTTTGCACTGAATTTGTACCTTAATGGAGTTATTCATAATATGTGAGTTTCTAAAAATTAATGTCTATCTAATAGTAACAGAAACACGAAACTGGTGATTATGTTGTTTTTACACGATTGATATTCAGAACTGCCGATAGAAAGCGCTAGTAGTATTCATAAACGCTGAAATATAGTATAAAATTGTTTTTTTGTTGCTTGGTATATTTTTTATTTATATTTAATATTGTATTATATATATATATTTCAGAGACCCACACTTTTTTTATGTAACATCCGTCATATTGATTTTATTCGTATAAAAAGTTGCCTCTATGTTACCCGGACCGTAATAACGAATCGATTGACATCTCACTCATCAAAATCGGATAAGTAGTTTAGGCGATACGGTGGAACATTCGTAAATACAAACATACATACAGTGCTTCTGAAAAGTCCCCTCTCCCCCCCTCTTATTTTTGGAACGATTATACATAAACAAGTGAAATTTTGAAACTGAATATTGAAGGTTGTAAACTTCCCTACTAGTGATGATAGATGACGAAATCGTCAAAGATGACGTCACAAGGCCATTGTGACCAATAATTTTAAATGGAACCCTACGGCAAGCGACACCTCTTTTAAAAGGTATCGAAAAAACCTATTCAATGATACTAATTTTGTTTGGGTTTATGGTAGTTTTGGCAACTCGCTTTTAAAAAACGCAAAGCTGTGATGAATTAAATCAGTTAATACTAAAATTCCAAACTCAAGCTCCGCCTCTGGATAGTTGTCAAATAAGCTGACGTTTTTGTTAGTCTCCCTAATTCGACGTTTTTGTAATTGTCCAAGTTTTTCTACATTTAATAATTTGTGTATTATTGATCGAACGTTTAACTGTTTTAGCAGCTTTTGGTACTTTTAAATTTTTGTACATTTTAATAATTTGTTAAACTGTTGTGAGCCGAACGTTTAAGTGCTTCAAGAAGCGAAATGGTACGTGCTTTAGGTGATAAAGTAGCAGCGATCCTAATTCTTGGTGAAACTGGACAAAATATTCATGCAGCAGAACGCATTTTTAATGAGAGGTTTCCCGATCGCCCCGATTCGAGGACTTATTTAAGGGAGCTTCTTCGTAAGTTTGAAACAACGGGTAGTATTAATGATGCGAAACGATCTGGCAGACCACAAACTTCTGATGAGAAAAAAATTGATATACTGGCAGAAGTAATAGTTAATCCTACTTCTTCAACAACTCACGTTGCATCTACCTGTGAAGTCAGTCGAAGTACAGTACACAGGGTGTTGAAAAAAAAACAAATTTCATCCATACAAATTAAAAATGGTTCATAAACTCTCAGACGACGACCCAGACCGAAGACTAGAATTTTGTGAAAATATGGAAACTAAAATTAATCAACAGCCAGACTATGTCAAAACAATTTGTTTTAGTGACGAAAGTACTTTCTATCTAAATGGAAATGTAAATACACAGAATGTGAGGTATTGGAGTGACGCAAATCCTCACCTGTTTCGTGAAACACATACCCAATTTCCCCAGAAGGTGAATGTTTGGGCAGGTATCCTGGGAAACCACATCGTTGGGCCTCTTTTTTAAATACTAATTTAACTGGTGAGGTTTATCTGGAGCTGTTGCAAAACGCAATAGAACCGTTAATCCTTGAAATTTTGGAAGATAATCCAGATGAATTCGGCAATTTGGAAATAACATTCCAACAGGATGGTGCTCCTCCACACTATTACGGTGCAGTAAGACGGTATTTGGATGAGGAGTATCGTGGTAGATGGATTGGACGACGAGGTTCAACGGAATGGCCAGCTCGATCACCGGACCTCACACCTTTGGATTTTTTTCTGTGGGGGTACCTTGAATCGAAGGTTTACGCCACTGAACCTGACAATATTGACGTTTTAAAACAACGTATTGTTGCAGAATGTGAGGCTGTTTCCGCAGACACATTTGCAAAAGTACGAGAAGAGTTTAAAAATAGGATATTTCACTGTCAGGAAGTAAATGGAGGTCACTTCGAGCAATTTCTTTAAGTAGATACTGATTCTCAAATATGTAATTAATATCATACTGAATGGAATTTAAATTTTAATGTTTACTAATGAGCCATTAAAACTGCCATAAACACAAACAAAATTAGTATCGTTGAATAGGTTTTTTCGATACCTTTTGAAAGAGGTGTCGCTTGCCGTAGGGTTCCACTTAAAATTATTGGTCACAATGGCCTTGTGACGTCATCTTTGACGATTTCGTCATCTATCATCACTAGTAGGGAAGTTTACAACCTTTAATATTCAGTTTCCAAATTTTACTTGTTTATGTATAATCGTTCCAAAAATAAGAGGGGGGGAGGGGACTTTTGAGAAGCACTGTATAGACTGCTAAAATCATTACCCGTCCTTTTCGGCTGTGCCGTAGTCGGGTAAAAACAGTCAGAATTCATATCGATTTATTCATGA
This sequence comes from Gonioctena quinquepunctata, assembly GCA_018342105.1. Taxonomy (NCBI): domain Eukaryota; kingdom Metazoa; phylum Arthropoda; class Insecta; order Coleoptera; family Chrysomelidae; genus Gonioctena; species Gonioctena quinquepunctata. The sequence goes on along the minus strand of JAFIRS010000024.1, from coordinate 352,884 downwards.
TGCAATATTTAATGACAACAATAATTTTTTCAATTGTGGAGCCGACTTAATTTTTTGTCCAAGAACAAAGAACTGTGATTACCACGGAGAAATTGCGTTGGTTTTGAATATCACCTATTGACAATTTTAGAAAAGCCTTCAATAATAGTTATGGATAATGCAAGTTATCACAGCATTGAAGAAAGCTGATATCCAAAAATGGTTATCGAACAATAACATTCCTTTTGAAAATATACCTTTGCCACAGATCTAAAGGGCCCCATCGACGGCGAACATGTTGGAATCGAGGGGCACGTCCAACATATTAAGCCGGCCAGCAGATCTCGGGAGTTTGTTCCATAGTACGTGTTTTTATTTGTGTGTTTGGTTCAGTCTCCTACGTAATGTTTATACTGAAATTGGTGGTAGATTCGTTGTGTATTGGGTTTTGTATGCTTGAATTCTGAGTAGGTTTCCAGGAAAAATATAAATAAAAAACCTGGTGAGGGGTGTGATATCGCGTGCCAAGTCCGCATAAATGTACGGATTTATCCGTCAATTCTGCTCGCCGCGTGCAAATCTGTCAGAAAATGTGTGCCTCTATGCCTAGCTATTGGAATGCTTAACAGACAAAACTGCAGATATTGGGCGCAACAAAATCAGCATGTAATGAAGGAAAGTAGTTTTCAGGAAAGATTCGCAGTAAACGCATGGGCTGGTGTAATCGAAAGTAAAATCATTGGACCAATTTTATTTCAAGGACAGTTGACAAGGGTAAGGTTTTTAGTATTCCTTCAGAATGGTATTGAAGAATTGTTAATGGACTCACCACTTGCTGTTTCTGAAGTGATGTATTCTCAACAAGAGGGGGCTCCACTTCATAATAATAATAATAATATTTATTCCTTAGATTGATCATACAAAATTATATAGGAATAGTAGTTTTCAGGAAAGATTCGCAGTAAACGCATGGGCTGGTGTAATCGAAAGTAAAATCATTGGACCAATTTTATTTCAAGGACAGTTGACAAGGGTAAGGTTTTTAGTATTCCTTCAGAATGGTATTGAAGAATTGTTAATGGACTCACCACTTGCTGTTTCTGAAGTGATGTATTCTCAACAAGAAGGGGCTCCACTTCATAATAATATTTATTCCTTAGATTGATCATACAAAATTATATAGGAATCGTCAATAAATTGAGTACATTGGTAGCGTTCACAAATACAATATATTAAAAAAATATTGAAAAATATTTAAAAAATATTGAACAATTATGGGGTATACATTAAAATATATTAAATATTAAAAATAGATGTACATTCAACCAAATATGGGTAAATGTAATCATGTTAGATTTTCCTTTCAAGGAATTAATTCACAGAATAGAAACTCCCTTCCAACAAACAATCTTTAACTTTTTTCATTTAATTTAAAAAAGATGACATTTTCTTTATATCTGGGAGCAGACAATTGAAGAACTTCGGTCCTGCTACAAGAGGCGACTTTTTTGAGTGCGATGTTGTTACACTCTCAGTAAATTTCTGCTCCTTGTAGGGTAGGTATGAAGACCACGATTTGTTTCAAACTCTGATTCATATTTCTTTACATATATGACACAATGGTAAATGTAAATGGCAGGTAGTGTAAGAATCTTGTATTTTTTTAAAATAGGTCTACATGATTATGTATAACGTAGACCAATATGAGTCGAATTTTGCGTTTTTGACCAACAAAAGCCCGATCGATATTCGTTCCATTACCAGACAGAAGAACATTGTAGGAAAGTGCTGAGTTCACCATTGCATAATAGACGTCTAGAAGATTATTTACATCCAAAACTTTTTTGAGCTGGAGCTTAGCGTAAAAACTACTGTTGATTTTTTTGCATACATGATTGATATGATCTTGCCATTTCAAAACGGTGTCTATGTATGCACCTAAAAATTTTGATGTTTCCGAAGGGTGTATAGAAATATTATTAATTTTTACAGTAATATGTGACTCTGTAGCTTTCTTACCAAAGAATTGGATGAGCACAGTCTTCTCCGCATTTACTATCAGCCTGTTATTATGGCACCATGCAGTAAATCTGCAGTTTAGTGCGTACTGCACCTCCACAAGACTGTCGGCTTCTGCCGAAATCGAGGTGTCATCAGCAAATAGTGTAATTGATGTACGTCTTATATATTGTGGAAGATCGTTAATATATAGTAAAAAAATCAACGGTCCCAGAACTGAACCTTGTGGTACTCATATGTCTAAGTCGAATAGTTTTGAGTCGGAGTCCTCCCATTTAACAAATATTTTCCTATATTTCATGTAGGATATAATCTATGCAAGGAATTTTCCACGAATTATACAATTTATCAGCAAGTATGTTCAAGTCATAATACCATCCAAGTCATGAACTATTTAATGAACTTACTTGACGAAGTGCACAGTTTATACCACACTGACTAACAGAATTTGGTTGGAATATAATCATTAGTCTGCATACCAAGGCACGGTATAAACGTGGCCTATATTAAGTATTTTTTTAAATCAAGAAAATGATTTTTACGTGTCGATAACATGTCAGTCCTCCATTCGGATTCAGTGGAATTTTTCACGCTAAACCACAATTGGAGTAAGAAAGTCGAGTGGAAACGTAAATTATAATTTTATTAAATTCAAGAAATACATACCAATAAAAATTAAATTTGAGATTTAATAAGATCTCACAAATTTTTATTTTTCAGCAACGTTTCTGTTTGATGATGAAAATTATATACTTGCGAGATTTACAATCGATAACGTTTTGATATCGCCTGAATGAAGATGCTATCATCACATGTCATAGAATAGGAGTGCGAAATGAAGGAAACAGCAAACCCCGAGCAATATTTGTAAAAATGCGAGACACAACAACAAAACAGCTTATATATAACAAAAAAAAACTACTACAGGGAACATCGGTAGTCATAAAAGAAGATCTTACCAGCCGCAGACTGGACCTTATGAAAAAAGCAATCGAGAAACTATCAATGAGAAATGTCTGGACCGCATCAGGAAGAATATTTGTTTATAATAATAATAAAAAAATTGTAATCCGAGATGAAAATGATCTTGATAAACTGTAAACCTTCTACATACAAATAAGTTATATTGGGAGCATTCGATTGCACCCCTATCTTTCAATTACATTTGATTAATTATTATATCATTCATTCTTATTACTGGGAGTTTAAACACGTTTAAATTTCACTCCAATTTGCTTGTCACAGGCTTTACCTAGGATTTTCTTTATTCTATAATTTTTCCCTTCTTTCTTTTCCTCTTATCAGCATTACTTCCTCAACCAAATTTCCCACATGATAGACTTTCTAGACGAACTGGATCGAGAGGGGGATATTGAAACCGCTATATATGATGATCTAGTCAATGTTTCCAAAAGAGTAAATCAAACCGTTTGGGAATTATTCACTTTAACATTAGAAGCATGCATAAGAATTTCGAAGAATTACTGATTTATATCGAGTCTGAGCTGTGTAACATAGATATAATAATACTATCAGAAACGTGGAATATTTCATCAGTAAATAATTACTTTATCCCTCTTTTTAGTATTCACTATAATGAATCTAAATTCAACAATAATGACGGACTCATAGTCTACACGAAAAACACACTAAATATAAAAAATGTTATTATTCAGAAGTTCAGTGAATGCAACATTTTACGAATCAACCTCACAGTGGATCTCACAACTATAGGCATTACAGCCTCATATAGACCCCCCTCAACCGATATGAACTTATACATAGCCGATCTAAGCACATATCTCAGTAAACTGCAAAAGCTACAAGTAGATTTCTTTTTAGGAGATATAAATATCAATCTCAATGACAAACACTCCAATAAAGTGAACCTATATGTCAATACACTAACAGAGCACGGTTACATCTCCTATATAAATACTTTCACCAGAGTATCTGAAACATCTAAATCTATCATTGATCATATATTTGCAAGAACTGACACCACCGTAAAAAATGAAGTTGAAATAAAACCTATGATGATAAAAACTGACCTGACCGATCACTATTCCATAGGCGCAACGATAGCATTTAACCAAAAACTCGCGAACAAAACGACCGACAAAGAAAATATCTTCAAGTCTATTGATTACGTCAAGCTCAACAAACATTTAGAAAAAGAACACTGGAATGACGTCCTTCAACATAACAATATTAAAAACGCATATGACACTTTTATTAACAAATTTACTTACCATCTTGATCGCGCAACAAAAATTAGAACCATTAATAACAACACTACAAAAAAACTCAAGCCGTGGATAACAGCAGGACTGATAAAATCGATAAGACACCGCGATAAAATGAAAAACAGACTAAAAAAAAACTATTCTACCCAACTAAAAGACGATTACAAAAATTATAGAAATAAGCTCTGCAAACTAATAAAAGATACTAAAAATTCGTACTACAAACAAAAACTACTCGAAAACGGTAATAATCAAAAAACACAATAACAAATAAAAGTTCATTAACAGATCACAATGGGACGGAAATAACTGAAAACCAATCCAAAGCTGACTTTTTCAATGATCATTTCGCGAAAATAGGACAAAGGATGGCAGAAGATATAGAAAACAATTTCCTATTAGACACAGACATGAATAAACGTCCACAAATCACGTTCTTTTACCTATCACCGTCACGAAAAATGACATCACTCTGGCCATTTCAAACTTAAAAAACAGCTCTTCCGGTCCTGACGGAATTAGCACGAAAATAATTAAAAACACACACCTTAACCTACTGAAACCACTTGCCTATCTTGTTAACCTGGCTTTCACCAAGGGCGAACTACCGAAGCAGTGGAAAGAATCTATCATAACCCCAATTTACAAATCAGGCAAACATAATCTAGTAACGAATTTTAGACCAATATCGGTGATAAACAACTTTGCTAAAGTCTTCGAATACTGTCTCAAGGAAAAGGTTCTAAATTATTTCAGCAAGAATGGCACAATAACGGAGAATCAGTTTGGATTCCAAAAAAACCTTAGTACCGAGAATGCTGTAATCAAGCTAACTGAACAAATCATAAAGTCGTTGGATACTTCGAAGAAATGTATAGCAGTATTCTTAGACTTAGCCAAAGCATTCGATACAGTATCACACTCAATCTTATTGGACAAACTATATGAAAATGGAATAAGAGGACCAGCTCTCGACTTATTTCGGAATTACATTGAGGGCAGAACACAAAGGGTAAAGATCGAGGGCACTTTGAGTAACTCATTAACAGTAACAATAGGAGTTCCGCAGGGTACCATTCTGGGTCCATTACTCTTCCTTGTTTATATAAACGATCTTAGTAACATAAAAAAATTTAATGGGGAAATAATTTCATATGCTGACGACACTGCTATTGTTTTCACGCATGATACATGGACGGAACTGTACAGTCTCACCGACAAAAACCTCATAAATTTGAAGAAATGGCTAAATAAAAATCTTCTGAGCCTAAATATCAGTAAAACCAAATTCATAACATTCACACTCACTCAAACCGACCAACCAAAAATCGAAAACATATACATACATAAAAAAAATTGCTTAGCAAGAAACGACTGCGACTGCCCCAATATAGAGAAAGCCCAACAAATCAAATATCTAGGGGTGATAATAGATCAGCACATGAGATGGGATGAACACGTTAACTATGTGGTCAAAAGATACAGGAAACTCTTACATACATTTTACCAACTCAGAGACATACTGAGAAAACAACTCTTACTTATAGTCTACAACTCATTAATAGAATCAGTCATAAGATATTGCATTATAGCCTGGGGTGGAGTATTTAAAAACGTAATTAACAAACTTCAAACAACACAAAACTCCATTTTAAAGATTATTTTCAGGAAAGATAGATTATTCTCTACACAACAACTTTATTCAGAAACTCGAGTCCTAAATGTAAGAAGTCTTTACACGCTGCAAAGCCTTACCTGGATCTACAAACAAAAAAATAAACTACGTCTTCAACAATCTAGAAGTACGCGATTCACTACCAATCTTACGATAGATATCCCTAGATTCCACAAATCTCATACACAAAGAACTTTATTTTATCTAGGACCCAAAATATTCAATTCACTACCCACAGAAATGAGAGAATGCAAGAGTCTCAAGAAATTCAAATCATCATCTAAATTATATATCTCTGAAAACCAGCACATACTAAATATATTTCAGTGAAAAGAAAATAGTGTGTCATATATTTCAGTAAAAATAAAATATTGTGTGATTCCATTGATCCCTCTTCTCCTTCCAACTATAAGAAATTTTAAAAAACTTTTTAGGCTTAGGTTAGTTTTTATATATGTATATATATGTGTGTATATATAGGTTAGTGATAATCAATTTGAAAATACCAGCTACATTGAAAACGGTTAGCTAGAATGATAGGAATGCACCACAAGCCTTACAGGCTTAGGCATTCACTCCAGACTAGCTAACCATGCAACTTAATTTAAGAAAATTATTATATGATCCAATGTAATACTTACCTCATCACCTCACTGAATAAAGAATCTGAAAAGAATCTGAATCTGATATCCTTACTTCCATAGAGCATTGATTGTTCATTTTAAAATATCTTCGATTGTTACAAAGTCATGTTGTGACAAGTGAACATTTTAAATGAGAATGCATGTCGTTTCTAATGCGATAAAAAATTAATCCAATAGTCTTTTAGCAATTTTTTTTACTCTTTCGATTGTTTTTATTCGAAAATGTTAGATTAAATTTATTTCGCTGATTAGTCGAAAACAGCAATTGTTTGTGTGTTTGGTGCTATTATGTACTTTTCTCTGATATGATTGAATATGAAAACCTAAGATAAAAATGAATTTTTGACTAACATGTCAATTTTTATTCATGTGTATTTTTACGGTGTGTTTTTTTAGAGGGTCGCTTAGCTACTAGAGTGAAAAAGAAAACAATAACTTACATGGCCAATTTGGTGCGAAATGTAGACAGGCAAATAAATAGCGACAAAACAAAATAATTTCGTTCTAATATTAATAATTAGTTTCAAATTTCGTAGTGGTTAACTACCTAACCGTATCATTCTTCGGATGCAATTTCAATCAACCAGTACAAAATATAACGATGGATAATCAAGTATTTAACTGTACCACTGTAGACATATGTCGGTCTAATATATATCTTAAACCTGTTTGCACAATGTTTACAATGTATGGCCAAATTATAAAAAAACAACAAATCAAGTCGTAATTATAACTGCAATTTGCAGAACTTTAGCAATTATTTCAGCAGTTGTAAATATGCAAAAAAAAGGGTATATAAGTGAATAAATAGGTTCCGTTTTTCGTATGAGGTTACAAAGTTACATATCCACTGAGCCATATTATTTTTATTTGCAACCACAATAAAAAACTTTTGTAATTATTTCAATGTTTGTGTGTATTGGAAATGGTTGCGTCAATAAAAAAGTTTGATAAATAAATGGTGCGTTTTTCAGAAATGTACATGAATATATTGATTTTTTTTTCGTTCACTTATTCAATTTGCAGAACTTTTGTAATTTTTTTAAACAGATTACAATGAAAAACTTAAACAAATGACAAAGAACAAGGTTCCGTAACTTTTACAAGGTTGCATGTTGTAAAACATCATTACTATCGGTATGCCTAGTTTGCAGAACTTTTTCAATTTTCAGTGCAAAAATAAAGCATGAAAACGTTTTTTGCAATTACAACAATGTTCCGTTCATTGCAGACTTCTGCAAAATTTTATAGTTTGTTTTCATTAATGCACTAACATACCATTGAAGTTTGAAAACTTTTGGAATTAATGTTAATTGATTGTCTATATCTACTGGCCTATATCATGTAATATTCGAGATAGTCGAGTTAGTTAAAAATCGCTGCCAGTGCTCCTGAAATTGTGATAAATTATCACCTACATCCTTTTGCACAGTGATTACTTTATCATGGAATTCGATGTCAAAACAAACAAAGAATTGGCAGAAACAGTAGTGAAAACTTCACCTGCGTTATCTACCTTAAAAGGAACTAACCAAACACGAAAACTTCACATAGTCCAGATACCAATTATCAAGATGGGCAATGAGCAATGCGATGAAAAGAAAACGATATACCCACGTTTATTTCGTGAAATCTGGAGATAACGCCTTATCTCGGTACAAAATAAAACAAAAAATTAATGTCATTCCGATTAGAACAACTAGCATTGTTACAAGCTATCTCAGTTGTTAATATAGTTCGATGCGCGCAGCAATGTTGAAAAGGGCGAAATCGTTTTTGGTAAGAACGAAAACCAAAGAGGAATTCGATCTGACCGAATCGTCGCATCTGAGAAGAAAGACTGCCATCACCAATGAAGTTATCAAAGAACAGCAGATTTACCGGGCAAAGCAAAAGCCGGCAAATACGGCCGATATCATAAAATCGGACAGACTACCAGACGTTTCCCGAATCTCAATATCTGAAGATCACGTCCCAGAGCCGCCCGCCGAGATGACCAACGTGAGAAACTCTTTCAAACAATCGAATTGTGTTAGTGAGAATAATGTTAGAAACAGTTTCCTAGAAGAAATGAAACAGAAGCAAAAACAAAAAGAACGGAACAGTGTGAAAAACGACCACAAACATTCTGTTGACATGAGTAAGCATAGTAGTAACACTTTCCTAGAAGAAATGAAAAAGAAGAAGTTGCAGAAAGAGCATAGATCGAAGCCGCCGGAAAGCAAACAAATGAACGACGAAGAAATGTACTGGCGACCGCGTCCTGAAAAGAAAGTTCAGAGGAGCAAAAGTACCTTGGACAAACCGAATGCAGCGAAAAAAATACCATATAGAATATCTGAAGAACAGCAGCATTACTTTTGACGTATCTATTATATTTGTGACGCGATATTTCCGTGAGAGGGACATAATTTTTTTAAGGTTATCTCTACGTTTTTCCATTGTTTTCGATGATCGAATAATTGCATAAGACTATTAATATTTTTATATTTTACACGATTAAATATTTTTTACAAGCTTTCAACTTTTCTGTTGCACTAAACTCCGTTCTGTGGTATGTATACCGGGTGTCAACGAATCTAAAAGTTACGAAACCTTGTTTTTTGTCATTTGTTTAAGTTTTTCATTGTAATTTGTTTAAAAAAATTACAAAAGTTCTGCAAATTTGATAAGTGAACGGAAACAAAGTTTAATATATTCATGAACATTTGCAACCATTTACGAAAAACTCATCATTTATCTATCAAACTTTTTTATCGAGGCCGCCATTTTCAATACACACAAGCATTGAAATAATTACAAACTTATTTGATTGTGGTTGCAAATAAAGAGAATATCAGCCTCAGTGGATATGCAACTTTGCAACCTCATATTTAAAAAAGGAACTTATTTATTCACTAATATATTTTATTTTTACAACTGCTGAAATAACTGCAAAAGTTCTGCAAATTGCAGTTCTAATTACAACTAATATTTTACGTGACACAAGAGATTTGCAATCGTTATTGTTCAAAGGAACATTTTTTATATACCGGGTGCCAACAAATCTATTAGACAAGTCATAACTTCTAGAATATTAGGTGTATCAAAATGAGATTTGGTATAGGTAAATGGTATGTGAAGAGGAGAGTTTTCGCTTATTTTTCACTTTCCGGTCACTTCCGGTCTCACCGGAAATTACTCCGGTTTTGAATTTTTAAATGGAACACCCTGTATATTGTAACATTTTTTCATTTCTGAGACAATTCTGGATCAAAATGTGATATTTAAAAAAAAATTACGGCTACTTCATTTTTTTAGAGTCACTTTTAATATTGCATCTAGGTGGCCATGATCGGACGCAAACTTATCTGAGGACCTCAAGTGAAGTCAGAAAATTACAATCGCAAAGTTTTAGTGAGTAGTATGATAGATGGGAATAAGACAAGTTGGCAAAATTACATTTTCGTGTCTAACGACAATTTTTTGACAAGCACTTTTCAAAAAAAGGATTTTTTGACCAATCTAACGATACTAATTTATTTGCGATTGGATTAAAAATAAGAGCATAAATTAAATATTACTAAGGAAAATACTGGATAATAATTTATTTACCTTTGTCAAGTGTGCCATGGATAATAATTTATTAACTTTCACTGTAGTAAATTTTCAAAGTGCAAGACACATTTCAGCTCGTTCAATTGTTTCTCACAACACGTTTCGTAACCTTTGAGGCGTTATACTTCTAATAGACCAGGGTCGATAATATTTGAAAAAAATAAAAATAATAGTAGGATGAAACCCATTGGAAAAGGAAGAGAATATAACAAAAATGAAAGGAAAAATAATTTACGGGCGATCTGAGGTCGGGAAGTGGAAGGGGGTGAGTTTTTAAGGGTAAAAAACGGTTTATTTCGATTTCCGGCAAAACTACAAGTCCTTTGGAAAAATGGCAAAGTTGTAGGTAATAAAAAGATCTACAACTTTTGTATCCACACTTTTTTCACATAACCTCAAAATTTATGTAAAAAATTCAAATAACCAAGTTTTTGGTTTTTTATTTTTATCTTTTACAAAAAAACTTTTTTATTCACGAAATTCGGTGAAAACTTACCTTTTCATGTCCCAAACACACTGTAATTTTTTTGATTTAAAATATTTATTTTTCCACCTTATTTTGACTTGATATCGAAAAACCACCCTAATTTTCTATCGAAAATTCTTCCGTCAAAATATCAGCTTTTTTAAAAAAGTCGGTGGGCTTTTTGTTCGTTGAAATCTCTACTTTCTGACGGTGCAAAAAAAATATACATTACTATGGTAAATGTTCTCAGAAAATGCAAAGAAATAACAGGTAGTAAGGCCCAGGCCCTCCTAGCCCCTTCCCCACTTCTCTATGAAATACCTTTTGATGGGCTAAAATTTTCCGTAGGTCACTCAGGTATATAAGTTATCTTAAAATAGCAATAAATAGGCATCTACGCATATAATTTAAAGATTCTACAACTTTCTCAAAATATTGTGGATGTCTTATTAAATATTAACTTTACATTTCTTTGCATTTTCTGAGAACATTTACCATAGTAACGTATATTTTTTTTCATACCATCAGAAAGTAGAGATTTCAAAGAACAAAAAGCCCACCGAGCTTTTTAAAAAACCTGATATTTTGACGGGAGAATTTTTTATTGAAACTTGGGGTGTTTTTTCGATATTAAGTCAAAATAAGGTGAAAAAATAAATATTTTAAATAAAAAAAATTGCAGTGTGTTTGGGATATGGAAAGGTAAGTTTTCACCAAATTTCGTGAAAAAACATTTTTTTTTGGGAAAGATAAAAATAAAAAACCAAAAACTTGGTTATTTGAATTTTTTACATAAATTTTGGGGTTATGTGAAAAAAGTGTGGATACAAAAGTTGTAGATCTTTTTATTACCTACAACTTTGCCATCCAACTTTTTTCCACCGACTTTTTTTAAAAAGCTGATATTTTGACGGGAGAATTTTCGATAGAAAATTAGGGTGGTTTTTCGATATTAAGTCAAAATAAGGTGGAAAAATAAATATTTTAAATCAAAAAAATTACAGTGTGTTTGGGACATAAAAAGGTAAGTTTTCACCGAATTTCGTGAATAAAAAAGTTTTTTTGTAAAAGATAAAAATAAAAAACCAAAATCTTGGTTATTTGAATTTTTTACATAAATTTTGAGGTTATGTGAAAAAAGTGTGGATACAAAAGTTGTAGATCTTTTTATTACCTACAACTTTGCCATTTTTCCATAGGACTTGTAGTTTTGCCGGAAATCGAAATAAACCGTTTTTTACCCTTAAAAACTCACCCCCTTCCACTTCCCGACCTCAGATCGCCCGTAAATTATTTTTCCCTTCATTTTTGTTATATTCTCTTTCTTTTCCAATAGGTTTCATCCTACTATTTTTTTTTTCAATTTTTACCATTTTCAAAGGCTTCAGCCCTGGTCCATAAATGCCCGTAGAATTCTTTCTTCTAAGATTTCCAGAGTGGCGCTGGGGCTGTTGCATAGTAAACCTTTTCTTTAACATATCTGCCAAATAAAAAAATCGAGCACAATGAGATCCGGTGAGCGGGCAGGCCACCGTACTGGACCATTGGTTGCAATAACTTTATTATTAAAATGCTCTATTAAGTAATTAAGCACTTCTCTGGTATTATGAGGGGGTGCTCCATCTTGTTGGAAGTAAATTCGCCGTAAAACTGTAAAATGTAGATTATGATGATCCTCGATTTCATTTTGAAGAAAACCCAAGTACTTAACCCCTGTTAACTGTCCTTGAAACAATATTGGCCGAATTATTCTGTTTCCAACGATACCAGCCCAGACATTGACGCCAAACCTTTCTTGAAAATTGCCCTCTCTCAATGCATGTTGATTTTGTTGGGCCCAGTGCCGAGTATTTTGCTTATTGAACATACCATTATTTGTAAATCGTGATTCGTTGGAAAATAGAATAAAGTTGATAAAATTTGGGTTAACTTCATGATTTTGAAGCAGCCAATCACAAAACACTACCTACCCGTCTAACGCCATCGTCAGCATACAAATGTTGATGTAACTGGATATGAAATGCTCGATATCCGTGCTTTTTCATTATTTTTCTTGCTGATTCGTGACTTATTTGCACTTCTTGACTAATTTCTCTTAAAGAAACCGTTTTATCAACCTCAACCATAGCAAGAACGTTAATCTCAGTTTCAAAAACGGGCAATTAGATTCCTTTGCAAAGCCAAATGGGGAGATTCTTGTAAACCTCTTTTTAAAGATAAAAAAAAATCCTAACTCGTGTATCAATTTTCATATTGGAGACAGTTTCTGTAATTCATAAGAATAGATTGGAATATGAAATCAACAACATCCCCTATAATACTCGCCAGAACGAAAATAGCCTAAAGTAGTCTAGTTAACAAGTGCTTTTTAGGTCAATTTTTTTTCGCATTCTCCGAAAATTATGATTGAGCTGTCATTCGATTCGGAATGGCATGTAGATATTTTTTGAGAAAATGCTAAGGCCGCTCGCAAAAATTGCAATAGTTATAAACAATTAAGTGAAAGAAAAAGTGGGGGTTTGGTTTTTCGCCAATATCTCAAAAACTATTCGAGATCATTATAATTTTCCCAGAGGGTTGAAAATACGCCCGAAAACGGGTACTCCGGCTTGCGCAAGACACGTCCCCTTCGGACCTTTAATGAATAAATATTATTTAAACTTATTAAATATGAAAATAAAAAATTGAAAAAATTCAGGTGCCTGCAGGATAGATCAATAAACAATAATCCGTGGTCCAAAAATTTTTATCGCGATTTTTCAATAAGTTAATTAACACTTTTTGTAGCACGAACATTAACATTGCAAGTGCGATTATTGTTAAACTATTAATCTGAGAATGTTTTCCTTTCATGGAGCTATTTCTCAAAGGTCTAAGAATAGATTCCCGTTGGAAAAATTGAAAAATTGTTAATTTTCGTTTTGTTATTAACAATTTACTAAGGTGAAAAATTATAAAGCATCATTAAACATTGAAAAAACTTTTTTTTTATAATATTATAATTGATCCGTTTTCTTATGATCAGAAGCTACTTAAAAATGATTTTTGATAATTTTTATCTCCTATTGTTTAAAAAATTGTTATAAACAAATGCGTTGTTTATGAGATAATTAAAAAAAAAATTATAACATAATCTTTGATGATAATTATGATTTTTCAAAAAAAACCGTTTCTTAAAAAAATAATTTTATTGCTTAAAAACGCATTTTTTTTAAATTTTATTATATACTTTTTAAATAATGGAGATACAAGGAAAAAATTTAAGACTTATTTATTCTTTATTAATTAAACAACAAACTAAGCCAACATTTGAAGCTCTCACTCAATTATTTATTTAATTTATACCATTTGTTTATAAAAATAATCTTTCAGAAAAAAAAAACTACAATATTTTATAAATAAACTTACTTGAATTAAATAACATTTCTAATTAATTTTTAGTTAATAAGATGCTTAGGCTAATAAATTTGGGGATTTTTTTTTCAATCTTATTTTTATTCATAATTAAAAAAATTACCGAGCAAAACTAAAATTTATAAGCTAAAATTGTTGATAAATATACGTTAGATAAAAAGTTACATAAGTTGTATGGTCATAGTTATATTAGTTTATAAGATATTTAGACATAAAAGTAGAAAACAGTTTTGGCTTGATTTGTTGTTTAATCAATAAAGAATAAATAAGTCTGAAATTTTTTCCTTGTATCTTCATTAGTTAAAAAGTTATAATAAAATTAAACATAAAAAACCAGGTCAGACTGGTGAAATGAAAGAGAGCAGAAAATTTAAAGTTCAATAAAAAATATAAATATTATTTTTTCTAAAAATAATACATGGTTGTTTTTGTTTTTATGAGTAGAAAAAGAAACAAAATACAAAGAGATAATTCATTTGTTTATAACAAATTGTTTATTAAATAAACAATGAAAATTTAAATAATAAACGTTTTTTTTTAATACCGAAGACTAAGATAAATCATGATTTAAAAAAAAATTGTTCCTTAATTTTCATAACAAGTAGTAAAAAAAATTTTATTTAACAAATGCGTTTTTAAGCAATAAAATTCGTTTTTTAAGAAACGGTTTTTTTTGGAAAATCATAATTATCATCAAAGATTGTGTTATGAATTTTTTTTTTAATTATCTCATAAACAACGCATTTTTTCATAACAATTTTTTAAACAATAGGAGATAAAAATTATTAAAAATCATTTTCAAGTAGCTTCTGATCATAAGAAAACGGATCAATAATAATATTATAAAAAAAATTTTTCAATGTTTAATGAAGCTTTATAATTTTTCACCTTAGTAAATTTTAATAACAAAACGAAAATTAACAATTTTTCAATTTTCCCAACGGGAATCTATTCTTAGACCTTTGAAAAATAGCTCCAAGAAAGGAAAACATTCTCAGATTAATAGTTTAACAATTATCGCACTTGCAATGTTAATGTTCGTGCTTGATTTTTTTCAATTTTTAATTTTCATATTTAATAAGTTTAAATAATATTTATTCATTAAAGGTCCGAAGGGGACGTGGCTTGCGCAAGCCGGAGTACCCGTTTTCGGGCGTATTTTCAACCCTCTGGGAAAATTATAAATATTGGTCCTACAGTTCCGGGAGTTGGAACTTTTTCTTAGGAAATTTCCTCCTCTTTCTGCATCTTTTTTCAAATTCGAATTATCTCGAATAGTTTTTGAGATATTGGCGAAAAACCAATCCCCACTTTTTTTTTCACTCAATTACAATTTTTGCGAGCGGCCTTAGCATTTTCTCAAAAAATATCTACATGCCATTCCGAATCGAATGACACCTCAATCATAATTTTCGGAGAATACGAAAAAATTTTGACCTAAAAAGCACTTGTTAACTAGACTAAAAGCTCCCCATTCCCACTTCTAACCTAGTAAAAGATTCTCTGATTTACAATGGAGTGAAAATGTATAATAAAATACCAAGTGATATCAAAGAGAAATCTCCAGGTTTTTAGATACAAACTAAAAACTTTACTTAGTGATAAGGCCTACTGCAGCTCGATTGGATTTTATGATGATACACTTTAGTTAATGTTTACATTTGTTCATATTGTTAATTTTGTTCAAACTAATGTTTTTGTGAAAGTATTTAATTAAGTCTCACCATTTATGTTTTTATAGTTGTTTTTATCCTGTGACGTGGTTATCAATTTTTGTACAGTAACTTATGTTCATTCGGATACCGTAAATTTTTATTTATGTGTTTGTCAACAAGAGTTATTCTTATGTACAATAAACATATATTCTCTCTCTTTCGTTTATGATACACCCCTGTTCCGCCTCTCGACTTCCTTCTTGCCTAAAACGATTCTCAACATACGGAAAATACTGATGGGCTGAACATACAACTCAGCAGCATTCCTTGAATTTCTATGACATTTTCCAAATATTAATAACATATCCACTTTGAGAATACATTATTTTGAAGAAAAATTAACTTGAAATTTAACGAAAATTAAGAAACTTTTAGTGTCTGTTCATAAAGCTTATGTCACTGTCATTACCTAAGTGAGTGTTTTGTCTTCCAAAGAAGTCTTGATAAAAATAACTGTAAAATATTATGCATCATGGCTATCCATGGCACACTTGACAAAAGTAAATAAATTATTAGTCAGTATTTTCCTTAGTAATATTTAATTTATGTTCTTATTTTCAATCGTATCGCAAATAAATTAGTATCGTTAGATTCGTCAAAAATCCTTTTTTCGGAAAGTGCTTGTCAAAAAATGGTCGCCATTTGAAAAATAATAGTTAGACACGAAAATGTATTTTGCCAACTTGTCTTATTTCTATCTATCATACTAGTCACTAAAACTTTGCGATTGTAATTTTCCGACATCACCTGAGGTCCTCAGATTAGTTTACGTCCGATCATTGCCACCTAGATGCAATATTAAAAGTGACTCTAAAAAATGAATTCTCATAAAAACTTTATAAAACGTCACATTCTGATCCAGAAATCCAAATACAGGGTGTTCCATTTAAAAATTCCAAACCGGAGCCATTTCCGGCGAAACCGGAAGTGACCAGAAAGTGAAACATATGTGAAAACTCTTCTCTTCACATACTATTTACCTATACTAAATTTAATTTTGATACACCCAATGTTCTAGAAGTTATGACTTGTCTGATAGATTCGTTGACACCCGGTATAATTTAAATGGGATTTTCCCACGTTCATTTTGAGAAAGGATAAACCGAAAATTCAAAGAGAAAACATGAATATGCATGATCATTCATAGAATCTAATCATATCATCGTCATATGAATAATATACTATCACACATATCTTTTATCTCTCATACAATATATGTTTTCTTTAGAAAATGTATGAATAATTCAAATCACAATGAATAAAAAAAATTATCAGAAGAAATGATTTACCGATTGTATTCAAAACTTAATTTGGAAGTTGAAAGTATGAAAAATAGAAATTTGCATATACAGGGTGTATCAACGATGGGGGACGATAGCTGCTTCCATCCCTATTAGAGTTAGAAAAAAATGTGTCAAATAAAAGTTGTAGAGATCAATGAAAGCTTTGTTCCAAAAATTACTACCAACATACAGGGTGTCCGATTATGTATATCATTGATATAAGTTCTGTAGAATTATAGTCGCTCATAACATAAGACATTGCAGAGTAATTCTCTTTATAGGCACAATTTATAATTTCTTAATGTGTATCATATTTAACTGATGAAAGTTTAACATAATACAACATTTTTACAAGTGATAAAAACAAAAATATGCATTAATATCCTTTAATTAATCGAGTAGATGCAAAATTTAATGAATGACAATAGGAGCTTTGATCTTTTTCGAATACGGTTTAAAATGTCATTTCAACATTCTCATTCATGATTTTTTTTTGTAAAACTAATTGGGAAAAGGTAATGAATATGAGATCACCCAGTATCTTCACGAAATTTTTACAGATGCTTCAAAACATGGTAAAAACAGTATAGCAATCGAAAATTTTGCGAGGAAAAGATAATATTAGGAGATATGGGCCCCCGAAGGTCCATAAAGAGAGGTTATCGAATATCACTTTTGGAAATTATAAACTGATATAAACAATTTCTATTTACACTAAAATAGTAACTGGACACACGTTTTACCTTTTAGTAATATTAGAATCATTTAATTTGCGATAAAGACATGAAAAAACTCCGATTACTTTTCATATAATTTTACAGCAGAAATGTCAAAAATCAAATGTTATGATTATCCGAATCTTGATATGCGACGTTGCCTATGTCTCCAAAAGGGGAAAAGAAAATACTGAAATTCAATGCGTCATACATATTGAGCATATAAATGATAAATATTACAGCATGAAATAACGATCTGATATCTGTGTTTAAAATGCAAAGTATATTTCACCACGCTTCTTGATAGTGATTATAATTTTGAAAATTAAGCATGAAGTTGATGTGCCTCATTTAGAAAGTTACCAAATATATAAAATAATGTGACTTCAGATTATTTTGTTTTAAGTAATTTTAAACTGGACCAAGAAACGCATTTGGATGGAATTAATTTCTTACGTAAAAAGAAGGAACATAATCTAACCTAACTTGGCTAACCTTGTTACCCAAGTTGAATGCAAGCTAATCAACCTTACAAGGCGACGCTTCGCTCCGCTCGCGAACATTTCGATCAAATCAATTCCTAACGTAAAAAGAAGGAACACAACCTAACCTAACCTTGCTATCAAGTTGAATTCAAGCTAAAACCCTTATTACACTATGCCTTTTTCGTGCCTATTTGTCTGCCTGACTGCCGATGGCTGAAATTTTAAACAAATACGCATGCGCGCGAGGCTATTTTGTTGATTGTTTCAGGCGTGAAAATAAATAGGACTGGTTCTATTTTTTCCGCCTGAATCGAGGGGATTTCAAGGACGTTTGTGGAAATGCCAAGTTTGCCAACACACTAACCAACAAATAGATGAAATTAATCACATAGTTTTCGTTTTGTTCAGTATGACAGAAAAGAAGAAAAAAATCTTGTACCAGATAAGGAAAAAGTTGAAACAAATAGTGGAGGTGTACTAAATTACTTAATCATTTAAGGAAAATGTCAATTTTCCTTAGGTTTGCAGCTCTGGAATTAGCGCCTGAAACAATCATCAAAAAGGCACGGTGTAATAGTGCCAGTTATTTGGGGAAATTCAGCCAACAAATAGCCATGAAAATAAGCACAAAAATAGGCACGAAAAAGGCATAGTGTAATAAGGGTTTAATCAACTTTATAAAGCGACGCTTCGCTCCGCTCGCGAAAATCCGGATTGGCCAAATTCACTTGAATCCGAGTTTTTTCATGTCTTTATTGATCATTAGGTTATTTTAATATTACTCAAACATTAAATGAGTGTACAGTTAATATTTTAGTGCAAAAAGCTATTCTTTATATCAGTTTGAAGTTTCCAAAAGTGATATTCCATAACCTCTATTTATGGACCTTCTGGGGCCCATATCTCCTAAAATTATCTTTTCCGCGCTAAATTTTCGATTGCTATACTATTTTTATCATCTTCTTAAGCTCCTGTGAAAATTTCATGAAGATACTGGGTGATCTCATATTCTTAACCTTTACCAAATAATTGTGAGTGAATATTGTATGTGAACATATTACATTTGTGTATTAAAAAAAATGTTTTACATTCCTTTATAAATGAACAAAATGTACGAATATGCATAAAACGAAAAAAACCGAAGAGTTGTTGTTGCTAATTACGTAAACCAATAAAAGTACTTAGCACGAATACGTATACTTACCTTTCAATACAAGCCACACTATTAACTAAAAAAAACATTAAATAACTGAAAACGTATGCAAAAACACGCTAATAACTTATATGATAATATGCGCCAACGTATAAGCAACACGCCGTGCGGTGATACACTCTCCTCCGCTGGCTCGTTCCCCCACTACCTCTACTCGACTCTGCCTCGAGCGCACTTTCAAGCGTTTGGAGCAACTTTCAGTGACATTTTCAACACATTTCCCACCTCTCAGGTGAAAACCCAAAATATACAGATTGTAGATATTGATCTCTTCTTCCAGATGTCGTTTACAGAATTTGAATACGAAGATTTCCCTCAAATCGGCGCATTTTGCAAGATAATCCCTTAAATTGTTTATTACCCGATTGTGCAAAAACTACACATCGGACAGAAACCATCTTGCGCACAGTTGAACTGCATGTTATTACAAGCAACTTCTAGTTGTTCGATTAACGTGAAATTTGGCAGGTGATCATAGTTCCTGTGACAATGCATTATGCATTTGTTAGAGAAAAAAATAATCATAAAATCAAAATGGCGACTTCAAGATGTCCGACGATTTCTGTGATTATGGTCCGATTCTATTCAAAATTGGTATGTGGGGGTTTTCGGGGTCGGAGATTATGAATTTTTTTCAAAATTCACAAATTCAAGATGGCGAACGAGTTTTGTAATTATGGTCCGATTCGATTTAAAATTGGTATGTGGGTGTTAGGGGTACTTACTAAAAAGCACAAAATAAAATAATTAATAAAAAAAACCTTTTTAAAAACAAGTTTTTATTCAAATACCCTAAAAAGTACAAAATAATTGCTTTGGATGTGTGACGTAGGTTATTCCGTGAGTTATAGATTCAAAAGCTTGTCGTATCTGTATTTGAAATGAAAACTTTGCGCGACAAGCTCTTGAATCTATAACTCACGGAATAACCTATGTCACACATCCAAAGCAATTATTTTTTACTTTTTTGGGTATTTGAATAAAAGCTTGTTTTTAAAAACTTTTTTTTTTTAATTATTATTTATCATTTCCCGCCAGATTGTTTGTCCAGCTTTGAATTTATAAAAATTATAAATTTTTGAAAAATGGTCTCTTTTTAGAGGTTTTTTCCGAATTTTATCAGTAGGAAATGCACCGATTTGGTCGCACAAAAAACCATTTTGTAGGTTTTTGAATTATCTACAAAAGTTCCATCGAATGTGAAAGGATTCCTTCAATACTCTTTGAAATATTTGTAAAAAACCCAAAAAGTGGTCATTTTTGACAATATTTCTTGTTGAAAAAATCCACAAAGCGATTTTGCAGGGGCCGACTCCAGGGTTTTGTTCTACGAACTATCTTTTAAAAGGTAGTATAGGCTATTTGCGTCTTTATTTAAGTAGGAAAAAACCTCTATTGATTGGCCTATTACCTAAATCTATTTCGTGCGGAATTATGCCACTGTACTTCTGTACCACTTGATTTTAGGCGGATTATCGTCTCTCTCGATAAGCCTTTCGCCTTTCAGAAACGAAAAAACTCTATACATATTTGAATCACATGGAATTTTTAATAAAACCAAATAAAGTATAAAGCGGGGAGGGATAACAGTGAGGGCCCCTTTGTACTCCCTTGGCTTCATTGCCAGTTCAACAAAAAGGAAATTTATACATTATGATTTCCATGTTTCATGTTCCTCGCTAGGTTATACTTCAGAAAAATTATTCATATGAATATAATACACGTTTTAAAAACAAAGGCCTAACCTTCAAATGATGAATCAAATCCTGAAAAAAAAAATACTGAGCAAAGCAAATGCTTCGGTAATCAAATGGCTTTTGAAAACGTTATTTTTAGTATTACTCTATATTTACGGACACCAGATGTTTGATATGTTTCATTTTGGGATGCTAATTATAAATGCCAATAACTATGCTGATCTATTTTCCATAACTTGAAATTCTATAATAAACTGCCACAAGAAATAAGATCTGTATGTGATAATATATTGTAAGGCGATTTTCTAGGGTCGGGAATAATAACTATTATCCCTAGAATCGTTTATTTATGACGCCCAGACACTTATTCAAACTACTTTTAAACTAAACTTTTACCCTCGGGCGCCAGATTTTGCAGGGGTTTACGCCACTTACCAGGGGTAGCAACAGATGGAGATACGGAATATCCAGGGATCTGGTCTTTTGACTAATGAAATCTCCAAAGGTCTGTAGGCTTTAATTACAGCCCTTAGGACTGGTTGCTTTGAATGCACAGACAGTCAGACAGAACTGTCGTTATATTAACTTGAACAGTGTTCGGATTTTATAGTTGATATGCTGGCAAAGGGAAAGGTACTTTCCATAGAAGCTTTCAAAGGTAACCACAATATAACAATTTTATTTAAATAGTAACTTAGTCAATTTTCACAATTTAAAATTTATTACAAACGGTTATCAGAACTTCAATAACATATTTTATTCACTCAATTGGATAGGATAAGTCTATCGAAATATTAACTTGGTTAATTTTCACAGTTTTTGAATGTATTACCAACGCTTATGATATCTCCAATATAATAATTTTATGGAAATATTAGATTTTTGCTGTACAAGTATCGGAAGGATAATTTCTATTCAGAGTTATTTTCCCGACGATTGCTGTCACTCGGTCAATGTCAGAATTTGAGCTTCCGTGAAAACTGACATACTTACGAAAAAAAAAACTCCAATCTCAACCCGGACTTAAGCCCAGAGTTTCGGTGGTCAACCACAAATCACCAAGCTCCCGTTAATTGGTCTCACTCAGCACATAAGAACAACGAGCTAGATGTGATACATCAGTTTATATACTACGAATAAAATGTAATATCTAACTTCTATAAATTTCTCTACTCTCTCAACACCTGTTACAGTTGGCAGAGTAAATTTACAGTAATTATAATAGAATCAATAAATCGTGAAAGTCACGGGACTGAGATATTTTACACTTATGCAATTAAATTATTTCCACAGCTGAATCATACTTTTAATGAAATATTTACAATTTCCGAGATAAAATCAACTAGGCGTTTTGCCAACCTGATAAACCCAAACGATTATCAAACACAGTACGGGGAAATATATGCACCAGCAAAATATGGTTATAAAGGTGACTTACCGATACAATCAAATCAACAGGTTATCAAAGGTTTATACAGAATGTTTCACTTACGGTTACCTCACTACTCAAAAAAGAATTTTGCGTGAATGCTTTCTGAAAACTACTTTCTTTGACGGCTCGCAGAACAATTAAAGTCACTCGGACTGGAAGAAAATAGCAACTGCTCCCGGACGGGAAATAAAGAGCATGTGCTAGACACGGAAGTAAAGAGCACCTGCTCCCGGACGGGAAGTGAAGAGAGCGATCCTAATTGAATCTCGGTTTTTATATCAACCGGATTTAAAAGAAATATCGGACAAAAACCGTATAAAGAAAGACCCTCTTTTTGTCTTCTTATAAAAAGCATACTGCGTTTTTACTAATCTCTTTCTACCCTCATAGTAAAAACAGTCAGAAAAGTATTTTAGTCTTTTTGTACAGTGCAAGGCATCAGAACTTTCTTTTGCTCGGTTTTGTTATCGTTCCAGTAGCTTTGTATACTTACATTTCTTTTCTAAACGGGCATTACTTTGTTGCCAGACCATAATTATATTCAAAATTGGTATGTGGGTTTTTTTGGGGTCGTAGATTATCAATTTTTGTCAGAATTCAATAAGATGACGGATTTCATGAATGACTAAAAAGAATTAAATGAAAATGTTCCGTGCGTATTTTAAAGAGTAGAAGACAAGATGAATCACTCGTCGCATTTATGAATCAAGTAGTAAATTTCCATTCTGGTTGGATTCCAGAGTCGCCAATCACTTGCGAGCGTTTTCGTACTAGATATATAAATGTAATATAAATTATTTTTTGATAGAATGTTCAAATTAATTCTTGTGCACAACACGTACTGTTTACTGATTAGTTGTTAATTAAGATCTTAAGATCTTTCAATCACCAGCCAATCAGAAAACACTAGTAAAATCTAACAAACTTTCGTTTGTAGACATCTTTGTAAACCGTGCATACGAGAATCTTGCTTGGCAACAGTGTTCAGTTCACGTGTTCTGAATGTCTGAATCACTACAATGGTCGTGATATTATTTTTCAAAGCAATATTCAATTGCAAATGTTTCCTTTTTCAATACTGTTTGTGTTGTTTGTTTCTTAAAAGTGATTGTGACAATTATGATAAGTGCCTCAGAGCAGAGTATTAAGTCAACTTGTTCTGACTTTATCACCAGTTTGGATAAAACAAGGTTGGTTGTTTTCTTCACTTTGAAATTGAATATTTATCTCAGGCAGCCTGCAATTTGTTCATTTACCACAATCAATTCAACATTCTACCTTATTCAAATGTCGAGTTAAATGTTTATTGCCACAAATACTCTACTTTGCGATGACCGTCGACATGCCCTGCCACCCGCCCGCCCCCCAGATCGGAAATGTCTCGGACAGAAAGGTATTTTTGGCGCTGAATTTAGGGATTTATTTTGTGTGTTGTATCTAATCGGAGGGGGTGGTCTGGGACCCCCCTGGGTACGTCCTTGGCCTCGAGCGTACTTTCAAGCGTTTGGAGCAACTTTCAGTGACAGTTTCAACACATTTCCCACCTCTCAGGTGAAAATCCAAATATACAAATTGTAAATATTGATCTGCACTTCCAGATAACTTTTACAGAATTTGAATTCGACGATTTTCCTTACATCGGCGCATTTTGCAAGATAAGCCCATAAATTGTTAATAACGTGATTGTGCAAAAACTACACATCGGACAGAAACCATCTTGCGCACAGTTGAACTACATGTTATTATCTATCAGTTCCCGCAAGATTGTTTGTCCAGCTTTAAATTTATAAAAATTATGAATTTTTGAAAAATGGTCTCTTTTTAGAAGTTTTCCCGGTCTTACTCAGTGGGAAAGGAACCGATCCGGTTGCACAAAAAATCATTTTGTAGGTTTGTGCAGAGCGAAACGGTTCCTTCAATACTTTTTAAGATATTTGTAAAAAACCAAAAAGTGCTTATTTTTGACAATATTTCTTGTTAAAAAAATCCACAAAGCGATTTTGCTGAGGCCGACACCGGGGTTTTCATCTACGAACTATCTTTTAAAAGGTAGTTTGGGTTATTTGCGTCTTTATTTAAGTGTGAAAATAGTCTCTATTTTTTCTCTATTCGTTGGCTTATATTTAAATATAAAGTAGCAGTATGTTCTATGAGCGACAAAAAGTAAAAAACTACATTCCGATCATGATGTAACTCAAACAAATTTTCTTTAATGGATATTTAAGCATTAAATGATATCGGAAAAACCGGTATTTAATGCACTTTTAATTGCAATGTGTATAATGATAGTGAGCCTAATCTTTTACTAAGAATTTGTTTATGTAGGTTTCTACAAAAAAAATATGTCATTATCTTGATCCAAAAAAGGGAGCCGGACCTGACGCAGTTCCACCATCCATTCTCAAATACTGGAGCTTCATACTCTCCTGCCCCCTCTATTTTATTTTTAATATGTCCCTTACAATAGATACCTTCCCCTATATCTGGAAACTCATCTATGTGATATCCATCCATAAGTGCGGCGACTCATCTGATATTGAAAATTATTGCCCCATATCCATATTAAGTACCATTCCAAAACTATTCGAAAGCATCATAAAGGACTATCTACCAATAATTTTCTCAGGTGTTTTGATTCAGGAGCAATACGGATTCCAATCAGGTAAATCCACAGAACTCAACTTAGTAAATTACATTGACTACTTGTCGGATGCCCTGGAGACTGGGTATCAGGTAGATTCTATTTACACTGACTTCTCCAAGGGATTCGACAAAGTGAATCATAAGCTCTTAAAACACAAACTCTAGTTTTGGTATATCAGAGGCATTCCTAAACTGGATTTAAGACTACCTCCATGAGAGAACACAAGTCATAAGAGTAAAAAATGTAATATCCAACGAAATTGTTGTAGCATCGGGTGTTCCTCAGGGTTCTCACTTGGACCCCCTGCTTTCCAACATTTTTATTAACGACATAACGTCAGGCATCTCAAATGGAACCACCCTCTTATTTGCTGATGATCTCAAAATATTTTCCAGCAATACCCAAAATCTTCAAACCGATCTTGACCGAATTGCCGACTGGTCCCGCTCAAATGGTATGGTTATAAATGTCAACAAATGCCACCTGATGAGCTTTGACCGTGGCAAAAAACCAATCACTCTCGATTACCAGATTAACAATATAGTTTTGGATGCCGTTCATAACATCAAAGACCTAGGAGTAATCCATGATCCAACTTTGAATTTCAATGACATGTTTTTTGGGTAACCTTCCACAGTCTGAAAATGAAAATATAATCAGGAAAATCTATACAGGTGTAGAAAGGGCAAACTTGTATAGATTTTCCTGATAATATTTTAATTTTCAGACTGTGGAAGGTTACCCAAAAAACATGTCAAGAAACGTTGTTCCTCCACAAAAAAACACATTCATTCAATATTTGAATTTCAATTTACATATTTGCTCGACACTGAAACTACTTGGGTTTATAAAAAGGATAACATCGGACTTCACAAACATAACCTCTTTACGTACCTTATATTGTGCTTTAGTCAGACCTCACCTCGAATATTGTTCTCTTGTTTGGAACCCCTACTACAACTTCAACTCTCAAAATATTGAACGTGTTCATTTCTAAATTATGTCAACTTCAAACTTTATATTTTTCTTGATCACCAACAGACCGAACAACTTACGAATCTATCTCCCCTATTTTTGAGGAGAAAACACAGAGATTTGGTATTCCTTCACAAAATCCATAAGTAGTGAATTAAAATGTCCCCATATTTTATCTATTATTAATTTTCTAGTACCCTCACGCACCACTAGACTTCAGCAATCTTTTTACATCCCGTTTCATCGCTCGAACTACGATTACAATAGCTGTCTATCCCGAATCCAAAGACTCGCAAATGAGTATGATCAATTAGATTTCTTCACCTCCTCATTGCCCAAGTTCAAAACTTTGCTCATCCTACATATTGTCTCGTAAATGGTTATTCAACTTTCTAACTTTCTTTTTGAGTTTTCCCCTAATGTAAAACCTTATTTTATAATTCCTATTTAATGTCAATCTCTTAACTATTGTATAAGTGTGGTAACGTACTATTCTATTTTACTATTTTGTCATATTACTTGTGAAATGTACAACCAGTTATGTAACCTCTTACTGTTTCAAAACTATTGTTTTACTTGTCATATGTCTTGATTGTCGCTACTTACTTACATTTATCAAATATCCTGTACTGGGCTTGTCCCATCCTCGGTTTTGTTTTAATTTTGGTCAGTTACTGTTACTGCAATTTGTATTGGTGATCTTCAACTGATTATAGTGTAACTGCGATTTTTTGTGACAAAAATGTCTACATTAAGTGGTGGAAAGACGGTGCACAACCAAGTATGCAAAATAGTGTGGAATAATTTAAATAATCCTACAACACTATTTCCAAATGAATCGAGACAAAGAAATAAAACAACATGTTCACGATTATTCTGGAGTATCAGTAAGAACTATTGAACTTATTATGAAAGAAACAAAAGTTACAGCTACGGAAAATAATGGAAATCCGGTATTTGGTTCAACAAATCAGAGAGGAAATAAAATAGGCATAATCTCAAGGATACAAGATTATGTATGAATTCAACAACATAAGAAATGAAGGTAGAAGTCCATTGTGGACATAAGAAATATTGTCTAAAATTTTCATAACCAAGCAACAATCGACAATCTCCAACGAAAATTATAAAATGTATTACAGTGGACAGGTAAAAGTACTATGTTGTACCTTCTGAAGAAAATTGGATTGGAGTGGAAGAAGAAACAAGACCTTCAGGAAAATTCTCATAGAAAAGAATGACATACTCTAGGGTTAAGGATCAACTATTTAAAGAAGTTGAGAAGTTTTAGAGATGAAGGCAGACCGAGCGTTGTTTTTGGATGAAACTCAAGTTCACGCAGGACATACAACATATAAGTTTTGGAGTGATGGAACATCACCCGGGTTATTCACACCCATTCCAAAAGAAAAGCGGTTGATTATTGTTCACGATGGTGGAGACATATGAAATTCATAAAATGATTTTAAAATAATTATAAAACAACACCCTTGAGGAAGGTGTTAAAGTGGCGCATATCTGATTCATTACTAACGAATTTAGACGCATACCTTTGGTCGGTGCACGAATTAACTCGTTGTTTGACTTTCTTGAAGAGACTTCTATTATATAAGCCAACTACGAGATAATTCGTAGGATGTTTAAAAAACATTTTGTATACTTTTTGATGATTGCTATATACTATAATAAGGGTTATTGATAATATGATTAAATTGAATTAGCTTTTTAGACCTGAATCCTGAAAAGTACCGCGGCAGTCAACGTGATAAAAGAATCTACCACATGCTCAAATTGTTTTTATAGAATCCATAGATACGGTAAAGAATTAATTTTAAACTTTTTTCTTTGTTTATATATCATATATTTTTTGAAGTTTTTCTTTTGAAATAAAAACTCACAAGTTTTCATATTTTCCCATTTTCTCGGTGATGATAGCTGTATGCCAAAAACTGAAATGTAGTTCTCCATCTCTGCCATCTCGGATAGTATATTTTTGGGTAAATGCACGCTAGACCGAGAAGTTAGCATATGAAACTGCCTCGGTCACATAGATCGAGACGGCAGCGCAGTCAAAATAAGGTTATTGGTCAAATAGACGCCAGTGAACATGTTGAAAGCACTATTTTATAGAATAAAAGGAGGCAACTCCAAACACAATGAGACTTATGATGAAAATAGGAACCTGGCGTTTCTTTCACTACAATACAGTAGAAATATAGTTCATCAAATCAGTTCGAGCTGATTAAGGACAAAGCTACCTATAATTCAAACTAAGAAATGTTCATATTCTCAATTTGAACCACAAAGTTTGTTTGATACTGGTTAAGTTTTCTGATGTGAAGTTTTTTCCATACCATATTCCATATTTTACTTCTCATTATGGAATGGAATATTATTAATTTGAGCCCCGAATTTGGCCCTCCGCGAAAATCCTCCTTAACGTGTGAATATAACTATGATATTTCATCTCAAATTACGAGGCATGTACCAAAATAATGATAAAACAATTTGAGTGCGGTAAAAGATTCCAAACTCCTATGTTGAATGTAAAAAACAAGAATATTAAGACTCACCAACATTCATTTATATTCCAGAGCCAAGGTTTATCCCACAATATGGTGATCCCATAAATAAAGCTATAAGTATAATATAAACAACGCCAGGAGTTCTCGCAGAATTTCACTAGAGTTGAAGGCTTGTTTTGACCTTTGCGTAACCGTAACCACCTCTCAACTTGCCTTTCAGTCATATCTACTTGCTTTGCTAAACCTTGTAACTATAATATAAAATATATGAATGTTGGTTGTGAATCCATTTATTAGGGTTTGAAATTACCTGTTTGTGTTTCCATTTTTTTGAAGAAAGGTAAGCTTTTTCTAGCACTTGATTTTCCGGGGCATGCTTTGGCCTTGTGTTCTTTATTCCTATTGAAATTGCGACGGGGGCAAACCAATATCTAAAAAAATGTAAAGCAAATAGGTATACTTTACTTAACCTCAAACTTACTTTTCCGCTAAATATCGTAATAACAACATAACTAAAGCCATCGGTAGTGGATAGAATAAGTGTCTCGAATCAGCATGTATCACCTCTGTATCTGCATCGGGGCTTATGTCCGCCCATGTCGTATTTGGAGGCAGCCAAATATGTTCACTCCAAAAAGTATTTACAATTGTTCTATAGTAATGCGCCATTTTTAATGTTTGCTTTAAATTTAATAAAATACCTATTATAAATATCCTTTATATATTCATACTATAAAACACGTTTTTCTTTATAAGTTAAATAAAGTTTTTTAAGGATTCAACCAGACAACACCCTCTATGTCATTTTGATAGTTATGTTATATTGCTAACTTCTCAAGTCTCAAGGATTCAGGTTACGGCCACAGAACACACTATATGGTGTTCTGTGATACGGCGAACAGGGAACTTGAAATTTGCAAGACGTGTTCACATATTCTGTTTCCTGTGACGCATTTAAATGTGTGTCAACCATGAAGTCGACTACAATCTATGATATGGCACGCGCAATTTGTTTTTTCTGGGCATCCGCATTACATAATATTTACTTGTACGCCGAGGACAACGATAAGTCACAAAATTTCAATTCTAATAATTATCGAATATTTTTGTTGACTTTTTTTCACTTCAATACTAGAAGTAATAATCAATTTTCAACATAAATACTTCCCAATGGGTTATCTTGAACTGTCGAAGATGGTGAATAGAGTTTATATTCTGTCTTAAAAACATTTTCAAAGGAATCCACGAGAGATGAGAGTGCTTTCAAACAAATTGGAACGCGGAATCCGGAAATATCGAATTCCATTGGTAAAACTATTGCGCACCGAGTGCATGTTTTGTATTCCATTGGTAATACTGGGGTAGAGTTTTGTATTCTGGTGCACCTAATTTTGAACTCAGTGCAATCTTTTTAGCACGAGCTAAATCAGTGAATTTGTAAAAATGACGGAATGTTCGAAAATTAAAAAATATAAACTACTGTTAGTAGCATTTTTGTTAACGTCGTCTTCAAGCAGTGATAAAGACATATTCGAAGTAATGAAGGAGAGCAGACCACGTCCTAAAATCAACAATTTTGTAGAAAATGTTATCCGTAAATTCAGTGATGAAGAGATAAGAGAAAAATATATTTATAATTATAGCTTAGTTATTTGCAGTTCCGAAAAAACTTCAGGATGCGGAGAGATATTGATTATAAAATAATTGATGACTTTAGAGCATCAAAGTTTCATTCGACAAACACGTCCCGTGGGGGCAGAAATCCTATATCATCAGTTCCATCAATAGGTTTAGTTACAGTAATTATTTCCTCATTGTTTATTTGGATTTCAATTTTATGTTCTGCTTGTGAATTATTCATTTCCAATTCAGGAATTTATTAGTAATATAGAGTACCTACTGATTTGTGATTAATATCGTTATTTTATTTGGGTGCTCAAAGAATAACAACATTACCTCTCTATTATGGTGGTGGTGAAAACTGAAAAGTTTCACGTGTTTGTCAATTCGTATCAGTTCACATTTTGGAGAAAACCACCACAGTGTCACTGCAACGCTGGTGCAAATCTAGTGCAAAACTAGTTTTACCAATGGAATTCGCTTCAAGTGTTTGAGACACCGACATAACCTTAATCTATACTGCTGATCCCGTATGCTGAGAATTCATCCAATTACGAGAAATCAAAGAGTTTTTAGAGCATGCGTATTTTGTCGTATTTTGTGTCTGTGACGAATCAAAATCACATAATGGCTCCTCGTTAGATGTCAATGTCTGAAATGACATTATTTGTGCTTTCTGCGCTTTGCGCAGACACGTTCACGTAAATTCTATTTGGAATAATTTTTCGAGTGAGGGGATATGACCTCTAGCGGTCTTGATTAAGGTCGGTGGTTTGAGACAATCATAACATTTAAATATTCGATGGTGTGTTGTGATTGGCTCAAATATTTCAATTTGAACTTGAAACTTCTGCCTCTCCAATAGACTACCTAAGCCTGACGTCACAAAGAGAGCAGCTCACGAACCTTTCCATCGAAAATGCAAATCCATGATAAATACCCATGAGGAATTTTCATTTTTCAGTTTATTCGTGATTGTGTAAGACCAAATTTAGGAATTGATCATATTTTGTAGAGAAGTAAGGATTATAACATATTTATGACTTATTTAAAAGAGTTGAGATTGTTTTGATTGTTATTCTAAAGGATTCGCCTCCTAACCATGGTCGAGGACTGTTGGCGTTCTTAGGTTAGGCATTGCAAAAATAACAGTATTTAAGTGTTGTTAAATAAATGTTTGTTAAGATAACAAGTTCCTTCTCCTCTACGCCAGTAACCAGGCTGAATGATCACGCATTTGTCGGAAGGACATTTCAAAAGTCATATTGCCGATTAACGTGCATTGATAATAACATTTTATGTGGAAAATTCGGGCATTCGTGGTATCACTTCGAGTGAGACATCCAGAGAGTGCCCTACGAAGGGGGTAAGTGAGGTTTAATCCCACGAGGCCCTCGAACATGATCAATTTCCTGATGGGAAAAGGCCAAGATATTGGAAGAGAAAGAGAGAGTTATTCTATATATTTTGGTTACATATTATTCTCAGGAATTCTAGCTTAGAATGACTTCAAAACACTTCTTTCTAGTAAATAATTGAAATAGGAGAAAATGCCTTGGAATCCAACCATAGCAAAACAATGCAATTTGATGCTAATATGGAAGATAAAACATGTATAATGTAGAGGTAGGCTGTGGGTACTCTTTAAAGTTTACTTTTTCATATAATATCCTGTTTATATTGTAGATCATACCGAGTAAATCAGCTGATATTACCTCTTCCACTCGTTCTTGCCCCCGGGAGATTGAAATGTCACCACAATACAACACTGGCTCTGTTTGGGCATTACAATATGCACATTACAGATAAAGAGTGTACTTGGAAACAATATTCTGGGAAAAAATATTGACAGATGACAGTCGATAATGCACGAGAGCACGAATCTGAATGGGACAGGCACCAACACTCAAAATATAGGGACAAAATTTCCTATCAATATAACTAAAAAATATAAGCACATTGGGACTGACAATAAATGAACCAGCATATTCAGTTTGTGATTCTTCACACAACCCTGATAGAATTATTACAATTGGAGAGGCAGAAGTTTTTGAAGGTTTCTTTGAAATTGGCAACTTGTGCGGCACTCTCCTATTAGAGGTTTGTTTGTAGCAATACTGCACCCATAGGGTTTATGTGATGATGGAAACTTCTTATTATTGGTGATTGCACGTACTTATGACGTGTGTGAGTATGTTCTATGTGGGCTGTGTTACTAACTCGCCATCTCAAGAGCAGCATTGTTTTTTTTTTCAAATCGCAAATATCATTTACCCGATGATATTGATGAAGGGACAATCTTGCTTGAAAATCTGAATGATCTCGATGTTACTTTAATACATTTTGGATTTATAGCACATATTATACACACAGATAGGAAGCTCCCTCTCTCTTCGTTTTCTTGGTTTGTCTTCCTTTTCGGTGACGTAAACCAGCACTCCCCCTATTACGTAACCTCTATGTTACGTAACTTCGGGGCTTCGTCGGGCGGATGCATGAGTCTCGCTCTAGACGATGCTGCATCCGTTATATTTATTCACTCTTTGTACTTTATGTAATACTCCCTCATTCCGAAGAATCCGTCCTCATCCGGCCTGGTTACCAGCGTAGAGAATAAGGGAGTTGGTTATCTTTCAAATTATGGCGCATTCAACCAATTGGTAATGTGCCCCTTCTTCATTTACTTGACTTCCAACCTGAGAACGCCACATGTGCTCCGGCTATGGTCAGAAGTCGAATTCCGTCACTTCCAGATAGGAAGCTCATTCATTCCTTGAATTTCTTGGTCATGTTTGAGATTTTGTGAAGTTGGCAATTCTGTGCCATAATAAACGTTATCATTAAAAATCGAGGTATTGCCGTAACTCTTCAGTTATATCTTTGAAATAACCTTGATGTAGGTCAAGAAGGGCATCATTATTTCTGCAGTTCTTCCATGGCATTCAACTTGAGATAAGATTCCATCTCTATCTAATTTTGTTCGTCTTGTCG
Source organism: Gonioctena quinquepunctata (assembly GCA_018342105.1). Lineage (NCBI taxonomy): Eukaryota > Metazoa > Arthropoda > Insecta > Coleoptera > Chrysomelidae > Gonioctena > Gonioctena quinquepunctata. Next base: position 319,548 of record JAFIRS010000024.1, on the reverse strand, counting down.
AGCCTTCTCAGTGTATTTCTACTCTGCGTTTATAGAGTGGGTGGTCTGTGCCAAAGTGACATCTATAATTTGTGTTTCAAAATAGGACGGATATTCTGTGTAGCGCTTCCTAGTGGTGATCGGTCTTGAACATTTCGAACTAAACAAAGAAGAAGAAGTAATATGATATTTTTCATTTGTAATGACCATATATTTATTAACTACGAATATTGATAATTGGCCATAAAAGCAATGCGATGAAAGGGAAGTCGAGTTATATATGTCTTTCCTTCTCATATTGGGTTTACATCACGCCTCCATTTTCAAACATGCGCATCAATTCAACGTTGCCGATTAGAAAGGGTCCGAGCGATCGTCATACTTCATTTCTTTTGGCTTCACATTTGCTGTCTTTATTAATGTCAATATTGCATATATGGTAATGACATTAGACATTATTGACATTGACGAGAGAAGATAACCTACTAGCAGAAACAATCACAAACTGCTCAAGCGGTAATTCAAAATCAAAACCCTTAGTTTGAAATTAGGTGATAAGATAGCGGTGATACAATGAGGATATAATATTAATTCATTTAATTAGTGTGAGCAATTGAATGCGTATAAGACTGACTTTAAGAATTTAAAATGATTCCACGTAGATCTCTGAGTTTTAACTTGGGAAAGAAAACAGAAAGCAGCAAAAAGACAGCAAAACAAATTTTGAAGCAGCAAGAAACCCTAAATGATCCCTTCGCGGTTTCAGTTTCTGTTAGTCAAAGGGCAGCGGGTTTCAGAATAGCTGATGGTGAGATACAATATCATCCGATGTCGAAATTGTCAAGAGATAATTCCTTCTCAGTTGATTTACTTCATGAGCTTGAAAAGAGTCGCCTTTTCAAGATTCAAAGGTTCAAGATAGATAATCGTAAATCAAAATCTACTGAATATTTGGAAACACACTTTCGAAATGGGGAAACAACTGATGATGAAAGAGAAAGCAAGCAACAGCTCCATAACAGAAAATCATTTTCTCTCTCCAATCTTGAGGAACGGAATCGGGTAAGTTGATGAATCTTTTTTATAGAAACGTCCTATGCAGCTTCTGATTTCAAGCTTGAGAAATAACTGAAAATTTTCTCATCACAAAGAAATATCAGATATCGGAACAACACTTCTGAATGAATAAAAATGACTATGAAACAAAAATGAGAACTCTCCTAGTGTTTATAAGAATATCTAAGGTAATCCCACAAATATTTAACTCGTTGCGTGCTGTCTCAGTCTATTTGACCGGGAAAACATTTTGCTTGCAGGCCGGTGAGGTATAATTGACCGAGAAGCTTATTTTGACTGCGCCACTGTTTATGTGACCGAGGGAGTTTTTCACATGTCATATGCCAATTTCTTGGTCTAGCGTGCATTCACCAATATATACTTATCAAGCTGGCGGAGATGAAGAACTGCGACATTCCAGTTGTTAGCATACAGCTCTCATCACCGGAAAAATTTCTTTATTATTTCAAAAGCAAAAACTTGAAAAAATAGATGAGATATAAACAAAGAAAAAAAATTAAAATTCATTCCCCACCATATCTATAGATAAGATAGATAAGAATTTATTCACCTTCAAAATACAAGATCTATTTATGAGAGCAGGTATTGCCATTGACATATTCGATATGTTTATGTAGGTTATTAGGCAGTCTATAAAAAGATGTATTGTAACGAACCTAGGCCGGACCTGTCGCCTCACATGTTGCCGTCGACAGCGATGAGATCATCCCCGGAGATATTCGAGAACCATCCAGTCCCTCTTCCGCGTAATGCAACGGTCAATATTGGAAACAATTGGAACATGCCGTCGCCAACTGGAAGAATTCGAAACATCGAGAATGCTGTATCGGAGATAAATAGAGAGCCCTCAAGAGGGAGTAAACAGTCTGAACGAGCCCATACGATCGAGCTATTCAGTAGCGTAGTAATATAAATTAAGTTGTAGATTAAGTGTTAAATAAATTAGTAGAACCAAGTTAAGTTTATTTACGTTACAATTGGTGTCGGAAGCGAGATTTTGAAAATAAACAAGTGATCGTGGAGTGGATAGTCAGAAAAATAAATTGATAGACCTTTTGTCTACGTCCAAAATAGACAATGGCCCGGTTTTCGCGAAGTGGACAATTGTGCGTGGGAATATAAACTGATACACTGTTCGCGTGAAACAGACAATAGACTGGTGGCCCGTGGAAAAGAATTCGTGAAGTGAATTTTTAACAAACTGATAAACTTTTCGTGTAAAACAGACTGATACCTCGCAAAGACAAAATGTGTTCAAGAAAAGTGCTTGCGGATCTGAAGGTAGCGGAATTGAAACAGGAATTGGAGGAAAGGGAACTGGAAACAACGGGTAAAAGCAAGTACTCCAGGAAAGACTTGCAGAAGGACTTATACAAGAAGGTGAGGACCCGAAACATTTTTATTCGAAGTTCCCGAGGTGATTTAAGTTTGGTAATGAATAAACTCGAAGAAACTACTAAATCCGTGAAAGAAGAACTGCAACAAAATTCTATAAATCTGGCAAGCCTTTCTAGAAATCTGGAAGAAAATGCTAAAAATCTGGAAGAGAAGCTTCTAGAAAATTCAAGAAGCCTGGAAGAAAATGCTAAAAATCTGGAAGAGAAGCTTGAAGAAAATTCTAGAAATCTGGAAGAGAAGCTTCAAGAAAATTCTAGAAATCTGGAAGAGAAGCTTCGAGAAAATTCAAGAAGCCTGGAAGAGAATGCTAGAAATCTGGAAGAGAAGCTTCAAGAAAATTCTAGAAATCTGGAAGAGAAGCTTCTAGAAAATTCAAGAAGCCTGGAAGAAAATGCTAGAAATCTGGAAGAGAAGCTTCAAGAAAATTCTAGAAATCTGGAAGAGAAGCTTCTAGAAAATTCAAGAAGCCTGGAAGAAAATGCTAGAAATCTGGAAGAGAAGCTTCAAGAAAATTCTAGAAATCTGGAAGAGAAGCTTCGAGAAAATTCAAGAAGCCTGGAAGAGAATGCTAGAAATCTGGAAGAGAAGCTTCAAGAAAATTCTAGAAATCTGGAAGAGAAGCTTCTAGAAATGGACAAAATAAAGGAAACGATCAGTAAGCTGGAAAAACGAATTAATAGTCACCTCCAAAGAGATGGTTAACGAAAATGCAATGCTGGACTTGAGTTTGAACTTGGATAAAGTTCAAGAGGGTATAAAAGATGTCAAGGTCATTTCAGAAATAGGGAAGCTTTCCATGAAGCGCCTCAGTTCGACGAAAAACTCCATGGGCAAATTACCGCCGGCAGTTTGAAGCAGCGGCCAAAGCAAACGGATGGAATGCAGGGGAAAGAGCTGTAGCACTGACACTTGCATTACGTGGAGAAGCGACAAATATTCTACAAACTCTCACCGCCCAAGAACAGGAGGACTATGATCAGCTGATTAAACATCTAGAATTACGATATGGCCACGCCCATTTGGAACACTTCTACAAGTACGTGTATGGAAGAAGATTCCTGTTGAGAACTGACCATGCAGCTCTCAAATGGCTCTTACAGTTCAAAAATCCTGAGGGTCAAGTAGCACGTTGGATCGAGAGACTCCAAGAATTCGATTTCGAGATCGAACATCGAACCCGACCGTGCAGTAATGTCGCGAAGACCATGTCCAGATGATTGCTCACATTGCGCGAGCAGAAGAGAAAGAAGCAACACTTTGTAGAACCGCGCAATGGATGACAACTGGAATGACAGCAAGATCCAGAAAGACCAAGAGAGACCCCGACCTTGGCTTAGTCGTCAGCTGGAAGAAGGGCAATCGAAGACCATCATGGCAGGAAGTCGCAGGTTACTCCGGCTGTTAAGTCCTATTGGGCACAATGGAACTCTCTTATTCTGGACAATGGGATCCTGAAACGTGTGTTGGAGGCCGATATTGGTGGGGAAGACAGACGCCAAATAATTGTTCCCAGGAACAGAAGAGAGGAAGTGCTGCGGGAAATCCATGATGGAGTCGCCGGAGGACATCTGGGAGTGACGAAGACCCTGCAGAAAGTGAGGCAACGGTTTTACTGGGCCAATTGTCAAGCTGACGTCCAGGACTGGTGCAGGAAGTGCGCTGTATGCGCTGCTAGCAATGGACCTGCGAATACGACCCAAGGCCCCGCTGCGTCAGTACAACGTAGGCAGCCCGTTCGAGAGAATCGCCATTGACATCGCCGGCCCGTTTCCGTATCCGACCACGGGAATAAATACATCCTTGTGGCAATGGACTACTTCAGTAAGTGGGCGGAAGCCTATGCCCTGCCCAACCAGGAAGCCATCACCGTCGCCGACGTCTTGGTGAAAGAGTGGATATGTCGATTCGGTATTCCAATGGAGCTGCACTCGGATCAAGGCAGAAATTTCGAATCCAACCTTTTCCAAGAAATATGTCTACTGCTGAACATCCGCAAGACAAGAACCACGGCCCTACATCCGCGAGTCCGATGGAATGGTGGAACGGATGAACAGGACGATCAACCGCCACTTGTCCAAGGTTGTCTCTGACCATCAAAGAGACTGGGACCAGTATCTTCATTTGTTCCTGATGGCCTATCGATCCGCAGTACACGAGTCAACCGGTCAAACTCCTGCTAGTATTATAATGGGCCGAGAACTGCGACTGCCTTGTGACCTGAAGTTTGGGATACCGCCAGGACAAGACACTCGGGAGAGGACTACGTCAGCAAACTTCGGCAGAGAATGGACGACATCCACGAACGAGTCCGGTTGAACATCCAGAGTGCCAGCGATAAAATGAAGAAGACCTATGACATCAAGGCCGACGCTGGAGGGTTTAAGGTTGATGACCTGGTTTGGCTGTACAACCCCAAACGTCGTCGTGGACTATCACCAAAGTTGCGGAACTCGTGGAAGGCCGTATAAGATCGTGAAAAGGATAAACGACCTTGTGTACCGAATCCATAAGCCACCCGAGGAAACCAAGGGTCGTCCATTTCAACAGGTTGGCCCCTTACGCTGGAAACCATGACCAAGTTCGCACCCTCAAGCCACCGGAGGATGATATGACGTCGAGAAGTTTATGTCCTTGTATTCAAACGGGCAGAAAGTTCTACATGGGGTTACTAGAGAGGAGTCACGAGACCTTTCGAGGTGCCTGCTGACTACGCACTAGCGCACTGTGTGGCAGAAGATCTTCGAATGTCCAGGGGCATCGCCGTAGTGTTCTCCAAGAAATTTGGTCAACTCCAAACACTGCGGAGCAGAATCCAGAAGTTGGTGGGGTGCTACAGTTGAAGAAAGGCCAGAGAAACATCTACTACCTAGTTACCAAGAGGCATTCCCAAGATAAACCGTCCATGAAGATGTCTGGAAGAGTCTCACCAAACTAAGAGATACTATGGTGGACCAGAATCTGGTGGATCTAGCAATTCCAAAATTGTCCTGTGGTATTGATGGGTTGGACTGGAGAGTCATAAGAAGTATGCTGGAGGCGATATTCAGATCCAGCGGCTACAAGATTTTGGTTTGCTGTAACACTCTTCCACGACCGATCATGAAGACCGTGGAGTGTTACTTCCATCGAACTTCACGGTGCAGATATGGGGAGTCATGCAGATATCGTCACACTCCAAGGATGAAATTTCGGGACGAAATGTCTTTAAGAAGGGGCAATGTAACGAACCTAGGCGGACCTGTCGCCTCACATGTTGCCGTCGACAGCGATGAGATCATCCCGAGATATTCGAGAACCATCCAGTCCCTCTTCCGCGTAATGCAACGGTCAATATTGGAAACAATTGGAACATGCCGTCGCCAACTGGAAGAATTCGAAACATCGAGAATGCTGTATCGGAGATAAATAGAGAGCCCTCAAGAGGGAGTAAACAGTCTGAACGAGCCCATACGATCGAGCTATTCAGTAGCGTAGTAATATAAATTAAGTTGTAGATTAAGTGTTAAATAAATTAGTAGAACCAAGTTAAGTTTATTTACGTTACAGTATGTTCTGAATGTCGACAACTAATAAATGGTACAAGTACATTTTTACATAGAATAGCAAATTTTTTTTGTAAGAATACAGTTTAAGTATACAGTGAGACATTGTTACAATATATGCCATATTCCACCTAAATCGAGAGCATATCTTGGTATACAGATGTGGAAAAAATTTGCTGCAATATACGATTTCCCGAGGGGGAAGCAACTACCCAAAATATGTACCCCATAATTAAATATCTAATAATGAACAATATTTAAAATATATTTAAAAAAAACGCACTACCTAACGAAATATTTAAAATATATTTAGGATAATGATAGTATTTAATGTACCGATGATGTATTTAAATAATTAAAGTTTACTGAAGCTATTTAAAGTACTAGAGATGTATTGAAAATAATCAAAATATACTGAGGGTATTGAAAATACTGGAAATGTACTTAGGTTTGAAATGTAATGAAAATAAATGGAACATGAATGAATGAATGAATACAAATATTAAGGTAATAAAAACGTGATGGAACTATTGAACTGAAGGAATCAACGATTCTGGTATAATTTACTCCGTGTTTTTACAAAAGTACCTAAAGTGCATATCTGTTGGTGAGAAATTAAAATGAAAGTTTTCAAGTATTCCAAAATAAATATATATTAACAAATTAAATAAATAATATATTAAATAAAGGATTAAATGTCAAACTAAAAACAAAAGGCATGCTGATAAAAAACAGGACAAAGAAATTTCCATTAATTTTCCTGAAAATCCTTTCTTTCCTAAAAACCTTATTCGGAGTATTCCGAACATTCAAAAAAACAATTAGCCAAATCGGTCCAGCCGCTGTTTTTATAAAATAAAAAAACAATGTTACCCCGACCGGGATTCGTTCCTGTGACCTTCTGCTTGGTAATACATGACTCGATAGTCTTTTTCTCCGCCAAATTACTTATATACCCGAATTTTCCAATTTCCTGGCAACTTTCCAGATTTTTTTCCGTATCAACCATCCTCGGGCTATTACGAACATAAAACAAATTTCCCAATCGGTCCAGCTGTTCTCACGTTTTGCGCTCAGAAAGAATCGAGATTTATTTTTATTATATAGAAGATTATATACTCCTGAAAACTTTCAAGAACAAATAAATTTCCAATAACTTTTATAAAAAACGTGGAGCGCATGACTTGGGTGAACTATCAATGCTTCAATTATCAATTGCATGTGCCCCACGTTTTTCGTTTCAAAGCTAACAACTATTTCCATAGCTATTGAAAATTCACAATGAAAAAAGTTAGGACAATATCTATGGGGTTTGGAATCTGTATGGGGATATAAATCTGTATGGGGCTAGGATGTTACCTTCACAGATTTTTTTGATTTTCTAACCTCACTTTCTTTCTTGCGCGATGCCTGTAAGGTCTTGAATCGCAATAGTGTTCATTATCGCGGAGCACACTCTAGATCGCAAAACAACGTCCGCTCGTCACCGGTATGGAGAGATTGTGTGATTCTTACCTCATTTTTTGTGGACCATAAAAAAACAAACGAGTTGATATTGTAGTGTCATCTAGTTCTGAGCCATTTCCGAAATTTCAAGTCTCTAGCTCATCGGGAAGTTAGTTTAAAATCGATTGCAAGATTTGTACCAGACAGACACATAAGCAAGATAATAAAAACGTGATAAAAATAATAGTAGTTTATATAACAAGTTCGCTTTAGCGGACGAATCGGAATATGAAGATGATGTCCGCTAAAGCTATTGTGGGGTGTTGCATACAACATTTTTCAGCTTTCCTAATAAACAGAACATAAATGATACACATATTTCTTCTCCATGCATACATTTTCAATCACCATCTATACGCTAGTGTAAGTAAGTTGTGCAAAAATCTAGCAAGCGATTGTTTATCAATGACTTACTTGTCAAATTTTTCATGAAATAAGCATTCCAAAAGAGTATTTCGAAGAAAACGTGTGCTGTCACTACGAAATTTTAAATATTCTATAGTTCATTGCGTCTCCTGAAACGTTTTTAAGATGTTAATTTGAAGTTTTCTGAAAAAACAAAAATAGTCTGATAAAGTGTTGCCATGACGGCCTAGTCCGGTAAAGTGGTATTTTGCTACTATTTTCAGTATTCAAAGTAGGCATTTTGTGGAGCGTGTACAAAAAAATAATTGTAGACTGAACTGCATCCCAAATATTTTAAATATGTATATTCGAGGACTGAAAAAGATATCGTAATATTTAAACTGTAATAAAATACTGAGAATAATGTTTTGGTAATGAAAACAATGTTAAACTAGAAGTATTTCTTGGGAATACTGACAAATATTTAAATATATTGTAGATATTTTGATAGTGAAAATAATATTTAAAGTATGGAGTGGATATTTTTGGAATAAAAGTAATATTTAAAGTATGAAGTGGTATTTGTTGATACTGAATTACTGAAACTGATATTGAAATAATTTAAATATATTTAAGATATTTTGGTACTGAAAGTCGTATTGAAATACATATTTAATTTTCTGTATGTACACCTATTTAAAGAGTTATTTCCCCCTAGCGATTTCCAATGTGTTTGGATGTTGGATGGTGTCTATAGTTGACCAGCACAAAATATAACAAATATGCGCAATGGAGAATCAATCAGTCAACTGGACCAGTGTTCCCCTTCCTGCACTCCGATCGGATAATTTAACGTCGCCGCTCAAAAAAATCTAAACGTTTACACACATGGCAGAAAATTGTCCGACGCCCTCGCATGAGTAGGCTGGTATATGCAGTATATTTTCATCTTTAAATCAATTCACATCACTTTAAATGTGTTAAGAACAGAGAGCAATGCAATGCGAGTAAAAAATTTGTGTCAATACAGAGTATGGTCACTGCCAATTCTAGACTCTCAAAAACGAATATTTTACGATCCCTACCACTTTCTAGTATGTATAGCTATGCGAAAAAATATGGATTCACACGCTTTATTAGCTTCACCTGTATGTGTGTATCGTTGAAATTAATTGTATCCCACTTCCAGACGTCCGATCATTTGAAATTTTGCACACGTATTAATAACTGATGACAATCAGAGCCGGCCTTAGTAAGCGCGAGGCCTGGGGCCAACTTGTTGTGCGAGGCCCTTATATATTTTATTTATTAATAAATTGATATTTTTATACTTTGAAGAAATTCCTACTCAATGTTCTCATTTATTCACCTTCCCCTCACTACCTTTCGGATGGCGTGCCTACTAAATATATGTTCAAAATACAAAACACATAATTTAAATAAATAATTTATTTGGCGAGAAAAACACTTCTGAATGTTTTGACAATGACAATATAATAATCAATACTAGATAAAATGATATGAGAAAGGTAACAAAATCTAAACAAAACAATATATAATATATTACGTAATATACCTACCAATAACGAAAACGAAAATAAAACTCGGAATATTCAAAAACAAAACATGTAAAACTCAAAATAAAATAATAATGTGAATTCTTTCACTGAGTGAAAATGAAACGTGAAACGTACATGTGAGACTAATGAGATCTTGTGAAAAAATCACACGCCTAGCTTTAATTTTCGAAAATTCATCTATAATGGCATCAAACTCCAGCCTCGCACTTATATCAGACTCTATCGATGATGTGGCTAATGAACTTAAACGATCTTGAGACATGGATGTGCGTAAGTAGGTCTTGATTAATTTCAGACGAGAAAATGACCTTTCCGCACTAGCAACTGTAACAGGAATTGTTAACAGTACCCTATATGCGATGAAAGTATTGGGAAACGGATTTCCCATTTCTTTCAGTCGTGTCAACAAGTCAATTGCAGTTAGTGTTTCTGGTGGCAAAACTTATCTCAAAATTCTCAGTTCGATTAATAGTTCTGCTCCATCTACATCCCGATGTTCCCCACTACTGAGATACAAATCCAAATCAAAAACATTTTTTCAGATCTTCATCTAATTTGTCGCAATTTTGAAATATTATATAAAAAACCGAAATGTTTCGGCCCATAATAACGATAATAAATCTGTCTGCGACCACATAAACACCGATGGCTGGTCAGGTTGACGAGAGTCCTATCGATATCTGAAGTCTAGCAATGTCGGGCGTGGTTAGTACTTGAATGGGTGACCACCGGACAAGGAAGTTCCACGTTAAATATCCTAACAACTGTAGCGTAGTAGCATATTCGCAGCTGCAGGCGTCTTATCAATGAGCACGAGATAAGACGATAGATATGCCGTCCTTCGGAGGGGACGTTATGATGTCGGTCCCGAGTTCATTTGATGTTGAGCTCGTTAAAGAACCCCACCTCTGAAACAACAGAGGATTCGGCAAAATTTCCGGTTGGGAGGAGTGTGCTCACCGGCGTCGGTGTCTTGGTAGCAGAAATAGGCCGACGTTAAATAAAAAAAGAAGGAAGAAAGGACTACATAAACACGTTCACGTTAATGTCATAATATAGGTATAGTTTTCCCATTATCAATTGCAGAAGCATAAAAAAGTCTTGCGGCGAAATCCTGTGAGCAGCAGTGGCGGAGATAACTAATTTTATTTAGATATTTCAATATCCTAAAACGTATTTCGATCGGCACACACCAAGACCACAGACGCTACTGGTTTTTAATCTTTCAGAGCTATTAAAACACAAATATAACGCGTGATTTATGACCTCCCATCTTATAGACACACCTCCAAGCATTGATGTCCGACTTGATTGGCCCAGACGAATCGGTTGTAGAACAGACAGCAGTCACTCAAGTTCACGTTGACCAGCGGGATCTTTGTGCCGACGGAGACTGTATACAAGTAGTACAGATTATTTTTCGTTCCGTTTCTTCGCATATACGCTCGTGTTAGCGAAGTGAGTTTTTATTTGTTCCCTATAGAAACAGCTTCTGCAATTGATATTGGATGGACTATACACGAAATATTCAGTTATTATTCAACGACTGGATCAAATAAAACTCTTTACTCAACATGTGAACGGTTAAACAAATACGAAACTATGATGTTGAACACAACTAATGACTAATAACATGTCGTTCTAACACGTGATCATCCTAAATGTAGATAGGCGGGAGAGTGGTAGGGCCTAGAGTACAGTTCCGTACTTAGGAGCTTGGTTCCTCTCTGTTAAAGAAAAGCAGGCGTTGCGAGCATTAACTAGAAATTCAAATTTCTGAAGAGTGCACAAAGAGGCCATTCTTTATCAGAATTTCAGTAGTAGCAGAAAATTTATAATGTGTAAAAGTTTTTTAAAAATTGTAATCAGTGATTTTATTAACGAAACGAAACCTTCGGTAGCGCGAGGCCTCTAGAGGCGCGAGGCCCGGGGCCGGCGCCCCGCTTGGCCACCCTTAAGGCCGGCTCTGATGACAATACAATAATTTGAAATATATATGACTTCTCTCACCACAAGGCCAGATTTAGGGAGGGGCTATGGGACTATTAGCCCCCCCGGCGGTAAACTTCAAGAGGCGGCAAAGAGCAAATAAAAAGCAAGCAGCAATCGCGACCGCGGCGACCGCCGCATCAAAAGGACACTGTTTTATGAAAAATATATTCACTTCGATCTCGAGCGGCAGCAGTGCCTTGGACGCATAAATACAAGCATAAAAAACAAGTTTTCCAGTCTTGAGGCGGAATCCTTTGAGCAGCAGAGGCGGAGATAACTAATTTTATTCAGATATTTAAATATTTTAAAAATACGTATGTATTAATGTATGTATTAATAGGCAATCCGATCATCATAATTTCATTTTCCTATGGTCGAAAAAAGCCATATTTTCCAACAGAACACAACACAACTATAGAATATTTTGAAACCTATTTCGATCCCAGACCAGCGACGCTACTGGCTTTCATTTACTCAGACCTCCTGAAACACGTATATAACTGGTGATTTATTAGTCTCAACATATAGACACACCTACAAGCATTATCATTGGCTTGCGGTCACTCAAACCCACGTTGACTATCGGCTCTTTTGATCTACCGTTCGCCGACGGAGAATGTTTACGAGTAATACACATTATTTTTCGTTCCGTTTCTTCGCATATACGCTCGTGTTAGCGAAGTGAGTTTTTGATTTACTCCCTATAGAAACTGCAATTGAAAATGGTTAAACTATACTTTATTACACTATCAACAGTTCACCACAATATTACGCCCGAAAACATGAAAATATGACAAAATTGTCAAATTTCAGTTTATTCTTACTACCAAACTGTTCCTTGAGTATTTCAAACTTTCAATTCCAAGTGCTCTTCCCCTTCATTCCGACGTTTTGATTCTGTGTTTGGAAAATCAAAGGAAGAGAGATATTGTATCCCTGAAATAGTGTAATGAACAGTTCTTCCAATAATTCAGCCTTGTTAAAATAATTCTATAAATACCCTATACGAAGCAAAACAGCTTCAGGATCAAGTGGCAGCATATCCAACCAGTCAGCATTTTTTTTCCGCATATACTATGCTTTTGTATATTTTTGGTATCTCAATTCAAAATTTTTCATTATATTTAAACAAATTAAAAATTGCTGTAGCGATCGTAGTAGCGCAAATGTTTCAACAAAACGACAATTTCAATTATGTCATGATATTTGTCGAGAAAATGCAGCTATGCCCGAGGCAATACATCTTCGTCGGGTAATCCAGCGGTAATAAATTTTTTGTAACTGATAAAAAAATCGAGTGACATACATCTTGTTGAGCATCTCTGGTAGCATACCTTTATGTAAAAAAATCTCGATCCACGCTTTTTTTTAAGGACATTTTCCAAGAAATTCATGATAGGTGTAGTAGAGGGTTAATTTTTTGCTTGACAAAAGCGTGTGATACAAATATTCTTTTATGCATACCTACCTAAATGCACTCATTCATGACCCACTTTTTTTTTCCAATACTTACGTCAAAAATGTGTCATTTTTGATGACTTTTAAATGTCAAAAGTGGGATATTTTTAAACAGAGTGCAAAAAAAAAATTCTGGAAGGCGTGCAAAAAGGTACAGACCTACGTTGTTTAAATTCAGGTAATACACGATACCTATCATTCCCATTTCAATCGTTTTTTATTAAACAAGTTACAATCATATTCCATCCATACTAATTTGTTACAAGATTTATATTAATAGAACAATTGCTGTTATTCTGTATGTTAATTCCAAACGATGATTTTGGTAATACTGAATCAAATGGCTTTTCTTGTATAATGTATTATTGTTGAGATGCCTAGAAACCCTGGTGCTCACAGGAAAGGGTCCAGCTACATCAAAGGCAATCCGTTCGAATGGTGTGCCCACGTTGTATTTCTTCATCTCACCCCTGGATCTTGTTACGGGACCTTTAGTGGCGCCGCACTCTGGACATCTCTTGCACCAGCTTTTTACATCGTCTCGACATTGAACCCAGTAAAACCTCTGCCTGATCTTGTCCAATGTTTTACAGACTCTCAGATGTCCTCCTGATTTTCCTTCGTGAATTTCCTTCAAGACTGGCCTATACTCTTCCTGGGCAAGACCAGTTGGTAAATTGACGACCTCCTATCAGCAGATTTCCCTACCCGTTTGAGTAATCCATTTTCCACAACCAAGGAATCCCATTGTGCCCACATTGCCTTGAAGATGTTTGATTTTGACAGTGTACTGGTTCAACTTTTCTATCCATCTAGCTACCTACCTGTCCTTCTGGATTTTTCATCCCCAGTAGCCATTTCAGGGCCGCGTGATCAGTCCTAATGAGAACAACCGCCGTAACAATCATAGCAAAGATTATTTGAGAAATTCTGATCTCAATTTTTCTGATTGTTAAAATTCTCATTCTTCTATTTTTGTATTAATGAAAGTGCCTTTCGTTCATCCACAAAGGCAGTATTATTTATTCTTCAGCCGCCATTAGTTTTCTTTGGCAAAAGTTGTAAAGATCCAAGTATAATAATATGTGCAATGAGTAGGTACTCGTACATATTATTAATAACTGCAAAATATATATTCGTACGTAAACAATAAGTTGCCGAGAAATGACGCATCTCTATAATTATTTGAGTTAACGTCCTTGATGCTTATTACATTTTTTGCACGTTCGTCTGAAAAATAAATATTAAAATATACGTAAAAATGCATTTATCGTGGTTGTTATGTACGTTGATATGAGACGATATTTTTATTTATTTGGTACACCATTCAACAGCCGAAGCATTTACAGAATGGGAAATATACATTCAGGAAAGGTTAAACAGAGTTAATCCTAATGTACAGACATATACAGAGATAATCCTAATGTACATGAAATAAGACAGTTTATTCCGTAAAAGTAAATAATAATATGTCTGATACATAGGGTGAATGCGCTAGTAGTAGGCCTTTTTTGATAAAGTTTGACTTTCACAATAATTGGCATAAAACCATTTTAAGTTAGGCTATTTTCACTTCAATGATCGTAAAACATATACTTTCAACTATGGAATGATTAGGATGAAGGAATTTTGGAATTTAACGCATTTTTTTTTATATTATTCTTTTGAAAAAGGAGCACTTTGCTAGTAGTCGGCCGCATATATTCCCATAGTCGGCCAAGGCTGATCCAGTTGTCGGCCGTGGCAAATGAAGCTAATTTGTACCAGATCCGTATCAAAGGAATTTTAGTAACCTCTTACTGTAGTTATTATTTTTGTTTTATGAAATATAATACTTGGAGTCGCAAATAATTTTAGATAATTTAAAATAAAAATAAAATTAATACCGATTCTGTAACATAACACAAAATTTTACACAAACTATGAAGAAGCACATAATAAATATCCATTTGGTGAGCATTATTTATAACTGCAGAAATCACAATAAAAATCTTGGTTTCAACATCATTATATGACTGTCCTAATAATAATAATAAGTTTATTTGTTATAAAGAAAGAGTGTGCAAATACAATTTCATTTAGATGCGCAATACAATTTTTTAAAATAAACAAAAACCAAACAGTGACTTTATAATAAAATTATTGTTATAAATAGAAATGTAAAATATTGTAATTTAGTTTGTCAGTGACTGTCTGTGGTGTGAGTGTAGCCTATGTTTAAAATTAGTATCGATGAATATTGAGTAAAACGATGAGAAAGTATGTTTGAATTCAATTTGAGATTTTCTCACATTATTGGATTTGATAAATAACACATGTACGGTTTAAAGCAAAAGAGCAGTTATCAATGCGAAACTGTAAATTGCAATATACATACAATTTAAATACACAGCCTTTTTGCATAAAAGTACAGGAAAGTATATGAAAAATGATATAGTGAAGACAATTTAAGTTTTACATCAACAGGAATTGATAAAAAAAAACACTTGCCTAGTATACGACCATCCTAGTGGTCAATAAATATAAAAAATGGAAATTACAGAATTAAAATATGCAATCTGATACATAGAAAATGATATATAAAAAGGCAATTGAAGGAAGACATTAAACTGATTAGTTGAGATGGAATGAGATCTCATTACGCCGTTATACCAGCCTCCACGAGCTCATGAACAGTAATTCTGGGTGAATTAAGTAAATAGTTTTTAGTTTTTCTTGAATCCTCTATACGAAGATATTTCTTTATTTCAACTGGAATAAAAATTGAAAACCTTGGTACTAAATACGAAAAGCATCTTTGTCCTATAGACTTTGAAGCAAGAGGTGTTTTGAAGTATTTGGATTTGTATCTTGTTTCGTAAAAATGTTCTATTCTCCGAAGATTAATTTTAGTTTTAAATTCAAAAAAGGATGATACAAGGAAATAGTGTTGACGAATGTCAAGGATTTTAGATTCGGAGTATATCAAATCAGATGAGTATCGGGAAGGTTTGTTCAGTAAAATTTTTAAAAATGTTTTTGAAGAACTTCAATATTTTTAATATGTTCTTTTAGTGCACTTCCCATCATATTATCCCATATGTCAATCTGGATTCAACCAATGCGATAAATCATTCTGAGATGTTGTTCTTCAAAAAATTTGGCATATATTTGAATCGATATAAGATACTTCTCAGGGTATTGCAAAGTTTCAGAATATGTATGTTCCATCTTAAATGTTTATCGATTGTTATTCCTAGGTATTTAATCGCTCTCGGTCTGCTTTATTCTCAAATTATTATTTATTTTCAGGTCTCTAAATGGAGGATTTGTGTTTTCATAACATGAAAAGGGCATATAAAATGTTTTTCGAAATTGATTGTCAGTACCTTATAGTCGAACCAATTTTTGATAAGTTTCAAATCATTCTCTATGATGGTTTTAAATTATCCCAATTTTCAGCTTCGAAAATTATGGGGTATCATCTGCTGAAGCTGATGACTTCTCCAGATGATTCAATGTTAAAGAGATCATTTATGTAGAGTATAAAGAGCACTGGACCCAGCACAGTTCCTTGTGGTACGCCATACTCCACAGTGCACTCTATACTCAAACTACCATTGAGTGATACCTGTTGTTTCCTGTCGCCTAAGTAGCTTTCTATTAATTGTCTAGCTACCCCTCGAAATCCTAGGTCCTCTAAAATATCTAGTAGTTGTGAGTGGCAGACCGTGTCGAATGCTTTAACAAGATCTAAAAATACACAAGCAGATTTTTTCCCAGTGTCCAAACTTTTCGATATCTTTGATGTCAAATACGCTATAGCATCTTGGGTCGATTTATTTTGCTGAAATCCATATTGACGGTTATTAATCAGTTTGAATTTGTTAGTGAAGGATGTGATCCTGTTTTTCAACGCTCTTTCAAATAGTTTTGCAATATTGGATATAACTGATATAGGTCTATAATTTTTAGTCAACTTCTTTGGACCCGCTTTGTGAATTGGTTTGATTATTGCTTTTTTAAACTGAGGCGGGCAAACACCAGAGGAGAAGATGTTATTGATTATGTGCGAAATAGGTTTACAGACATGATTTCTTTTAGGATTTCTGCTGTTATTTTGTCAAAGCCAGGAGATTTGTTGCATTTTAATTCGGTAATGAGTTCACTGATTTCTTTTTCATCCGTAGGTGTTAGGAATAAAGATTGTTCATTTATACTCCTTTTTGGTTGATAGTTCTTATTTTTTATTTTACTAGCAAGATCAGCTCCTACATTGGTGAAATATTTTACAAACGCATTGGCCATTTCTGAATTTTCATCCGTAGTTGTGCCATCATTGATTTCAATTTCTTTTATAATTTCTGTACATTTTTTAGAATTTGTTATTTCCTTTACAATGTCCCATTTTTATTATTATTTGAGTTTTCCAATATTTTATATTTATAATAATTACTTTTGGCAGATTTAAGTAACAAATTCAGCTTATTTCTGTAAGATAAGAATTTACGTTTCAAGTTACAATCATCAGGATTTCTCTTCGAGGCTTTGTACATTTTATCTCTATTTTTAATAGAATTTAGTATTGCTTCTGTTATCCACGGGGTCCTCTTCGTTTTTTTATGATTTATCTTTATCTTGGTTGTACTCTCTTCTAATGCTTTCATTATTCTTTCATAGAAAATATTTGTTAGTTCGGTGACATTTTTTTTTGTATAAAAATCTCTCCAATTTATGCTTTTCATAATTTTTTTTAGTTTATTTATATCAGTTATTTCTTTATATCGGGATTTATTTTGTTTATTAATCATTTCTTTGAAGCTTAAATTTAGTATAATGGGGTAATGATCTGTTATCGGTGTTCTTAGTACGAATGGCTTGAAGTTATCATCTGGTGTTTTTGTTTTGATAAAACAATGGTCAATACAGCTCTTGCTTTCCCCTTGGACTCTTGTGTATTCATTAATTGCTGATATAAAATTATTTCACTCATTATGTTTAAGTAATTTTCGCTTAAATTGTCTGATATTTTTGTGTTTATATTGACGTCTCCAATGAAGATGTCAATAATAACCTCATACAATTTAGGTGAAACCACATTGGGCACGCCAACATTTTTCTCCTCCTTATTCTGCATCACTGTCCAATTCATCATCCCAATCACAACACTTTTAATTGTTTCTTCCTAACCACTTCCACTTCTTCTTGAGGTACTTTAGTTTTTACTTTGGTTTTTGTGTTTCTTCATGTTTTTAGATGATTTTTCGGTCTCTCTTCTTTCAGATTCTTCTCTTCTCCTCTTCTTCATATTTTCTTCTCTTTCCTTTTCAATATAATAATGCCTTTGCAGATATAGCGCTTGTTGATGATCCTGATTTGGGTCTTCTAGATTTCTGAAGGGGTTTGGGATACTTCAAATGTTCTTTAAAATAATCAATTGTTTTGTGAGTAAGGCTAGATTTGCAAAGATCCATCTTATTTTGCTAGCTGAATTATACAATTGACCAATTTCCCTTCATTTTCATTACTCAAATATGGGACTGGACTTTTGGACCCATCTTTCGAGATTTATCGGCAGTCCTTCCTTTGAGCCGGTCCTGCAAGGATGCACGAGGTATATCGGCATATATCGGCATGTTTGCCTTATTTTGGCTCCATTTCCACCTGCTTCAAGAGCCTTTGTCATACTCTCCTCAGAGTATTGGTGGAACTTTCTTTTGTGCTGATTTGGCATCGTCAGAAATGAATAATTTCAAATTTAGAGCCCAATAATGTTGCAGAGAGAGGTTTAAAAGCTTACGGCCGAGAACAGGCGCAATGAGCTCTTGATGTATATTCCAGTAGTCGGCCATCAATCTCAATCTTTTATAATTTGGTTTTCATTGACTGCACCCATGGCCGACTACTGGTACAAATAATCAGATCATTTCACACTACATGATGACTAGAGTGAAAATAAGATATCTAAGTATACAGGTTTGATAAAGATGGAAGTAAAATGTGGACATTCTTCCAGTGGTCGGCCAGGGAGGCCGACCATTAGCTACTTTGGTAAATTGTTATGCCAGTAACCGGCCATGTAAATTTTAAACTATTAATTAGAAATTCAAGTTTTTTTTTTAAAAGTTAATAAGTTAATATAAGTAAGTAAGTTAATATAAGTATATTCAACTATCAAAAACGGTCAAAACACATTTGGCACTAACAAATCAATTTAAAACTTACCTTCAAAATCTGTGTTTGGGATGTTTCCTACCATTTGAATTCACACATGAAGTACTAACTGCCTGACACGCCTCTTTTGTTGTTGTTTCAAAAAGATGACAAATTACCAGTAATCTAGAAAATTGGTCATAATTCGCGCGTAATTCAAAATAATATGAGATTAAATCGTTTGTGGCCGACTAATGGTGGTGGCCGGCTTACTAGCGCACTCACCTTATTCTAAGATTGTCAAAATCTTCAGTTATCTGTTACCACGTTAATACTTAAGATTTTTTTTTCATGACAAATGTGATTTAAATTAATAATAGTAGCGATGAAGGATCGCACGAATAATTTTGGCAAGATAACTAACCTAATTTCTTCTTGATACAAATGATATAGAGATAATTTTATAAAAACGACCCTAGACAGTAAGCAATTTTACCGACTTGGCAACTAGATTTTTGTTTGTAAACATTCCTCAATGCCTTCTTTCTTGTGTTTGTTTTCGGTTTCAGCCAGTTTCGGCGTATAATTGAAGTTTCGGTTTTTTCAGCAAACGGTTCGAAACGACGGAAACCGAATCTTCGTTCGTGAGTTGTCGTGCCTTCGACTACTATCGGCATAGCGGGAAACGTGGACTGTATCGTATCCATCGGATCCCTCCTTCACTGCAATAATAATAATTGTGTAGTATTGAATAAATCGGGGCCCGGAACTAACTAACATTTATCAAAATCGTTTCTATCCCACTGTCAAGCCTGGGGAGAGTTGGGGAAGTAAATACCCCAAATCTGACCAACCAAATGTTAAGACTGGGGAGAGTTGGGGAAGTAAATACTCCTCCTCTGACCAACTAAATGCTAAGCCCGGCCTTATACAGGGTGTTATGAATTAACAAACCACACCTGCAACACCAAACTTGTTGTTAGATTGAGAAAACAACTATCAAGAGCATCGACTGTCTGAGGATGGTCGCACCGAGATTATTTCACTGGAGCGGTCTACAGGAAATATCTCTTTCTCTCTATACTTGGGCGTTGAGTTGTTTATCCAGGAAGTACGTACCGTTTTCAGAAAGATTCGAAAATAATAATGCACCCAGAAAAATATTAAGAATATACATATATATTTTATAAAAGTTAACAAAGTATTTCATCTGTTCTATAAACGGATGAGATGATACAATATTCAAAGAATAGAGTGTAGTTTACTTGAAGTTATTTTTTTTATCAGTCTACAAATAAAATAGATTGACATAAATTGTTAAAAGCGACTGGTAATAATTATCTTTTGAAAACTTAGGGAAATTTAAAATTATGGAGATACATTTAAAGACACATTCACATTATAAATGATTCAATTTGCTCAACCATAAATATAGAAAACATATATGAACTTACGCTAAATCAGCAGGGTCAACACTTATTCACTTGAGATGGCTTTTAAACGACAATTAGTTCAGTTGTATTATTATTTTGATTAATCCCGCTGAAATTGTTTATTTTATTTTTACTTCGCACTGTATATTAGATTAGCGATGTATGGATACGGTTTTCTATGAGGTCATGAACTATCGATTTGAGGTTTTTCGTTGACTTATCTCGTTCTTGAAGCGTTGATAATTAATAGGTAATTTTGGAAAAAATACTGGTTTACTCGTGAATTCAGTTGGTCGCTGTCTCTACTTGGTTTAACTTGATATGAAAGTAATTTTTCTTAATGGACTATATTCTTACGTTTCTTATCTTTATGTTACTATTTTGTGATCGAATGAAATCTAACCTCATTTTTGAGAGGAACATATTACCGGAGCAACTTCTATGTAATGACTGACTTTTTGATGGCGAGCGCCTCGTGCTTTTATATCATTCGACCCCAACCATGATTCATCCGCGGATTACATTCCCACACTAGTTATCTTCACCCTGTCAGCGGCTCAATTAATGGCTTGTTTCTGTCATCAAAAATGTATAAAAAACAGATTTAATGGTATTTAGTAGGCGGAGTGCAATTATGTGAGCTGTCAACAACTATTAATTTATAGAGACTTTGTTTACCAAGAAATTCTTTAGATATGCGTAACCAGGAGGTGACGATTTATTAATTGCTCTATCGAGAAAAAGGGTGATTTTTTTAAAGTAATTTTCAAGTGCATTTCTGAACAGATGAAGTATTTTTTAATGGGCATGTGCTTATCAGCTTGGTCGCATATGTGTGTTTTCTATTTTTAAACGGCCTTTGTTCATCCGTTTGTCGAGTATTTGACTTCGGAATTTATTTTCATTCCTAGCGGATTTTGTTTTCTGGCTATAAAGTTCATATTTAGTAATATCGTGTTATTTCTCATGAATGAAAGTTTTTCTGTAATTATGGGGCCATCGAATAATTTAGTTTTTCCTCAGCAGGCCATTTATACCAGGCCGCTTTCAATACAAAGTGATATTTGCATGACAGAAATCTGCAACACAGATTTCCATCTTGATATTCAAGATGACATTTCTCGAGTGATTTGTTGCATTGGTTGAATTCAACGTGGCGTTAGCTAGTGGTTATTATCATCCGAAAGAAGACTAAGAAATTGATTAATTTTGGTCGTCTCATACGGGTTCGCAGACCTACCCTGAGGGGCAAATATCCAGAAACTTCGCAGCAAACATTTACAAAGTAACCTTGTAAGACTAGGCACATTATCCATCGAATGCAATCCAATGTTCGTCGGGGCATTGGCTAGGAAAGTAGTTGTTTTCTGATGGATATCCGACTCAAAATAGACTTAGTGTATAAGTGTAAAGCGATTTTTTAGGTCGGAAATAATAACTATTATCCCTAGAATCGTTACTTAACTTTTACCCTCGGACACCAGATTTTATAGTGGTTTACTCCACTTTCCAGGGGTAGCAACATATGGTGATAAGGATATGTCCAGGGGTCTGGTCTTTTGACTTAATTGAAATCTCCAAAGGTTACAGCCCTTGGACATAACTAATAAAAACATAACTCGGAGCACTGCTATAGGATATTGAAACTCCACAGCAACGAAATAGATACAAAATGTCAAGGTCAATATTTCGTTCAATCAATTACCAGGACGTTATGAATTCCATTATACTCTAAATACCTGCCAGAGTCAAAAATGAAACAAATTCCGTTGGCAATCCTCTCGAGTACGGTAGGAATGTCAATTAATATAAAATAAATGAAGTTATGACTGTCAATCGTCGAGACAGCCTGCTATCGTAGTGATAGGAATTATTAATATAAATTCTTCGTTAAACAAGAATTCCCCACAACATAAATCAATCCAAAATCA
Source organism: Gonioctena quinquepunctata (assembly GCA_018342105.1). Classification (NCBI taxonomy): domain Eukaryota; kingdom Metazoa; phylum Arthropoda; class Insecta; order Coleoptera; family Chrysomelidae; genus Gonioctena; species Gonioctena quinquepunctata. The sequence goes on along the minus strand of JAFIRS010000024.1, from coordinate 297,175 downwards.
CGGGATTGGAATATTTTACACCTGTGCGATTAAATTACTTCCACAGCTAATCGTACTTTCAGCATCGTATGAAATATTTACAATGAACGAAATAAAATCAATCAGGCTTTTCGCTAACCTGAAAAATATGCACAACAGGGAAATATGGTTATAAAGGTGTCTTACTGACACAAAAGCAAATCAACAGGTTATCAACGGTTTATACAGAATGTTTCATTTACAGTTACCTCACTACTTAAAGAAATATAAATAGTAACTTAGTCAATTTTCACAATTTTAAATTTATTACAAACGGTTATCAAAACTTCAATAACATATTTTATTCACTCAATTAGATAGGATAAGTTTATCGAAACATTAACTTGGTTAATTTTCACAGTTTTTGAATTAATTACCAACGCTTATGATATCTTCAATATAATAATTGTATCGAAATATTATATTTTTGCTGTACAAGTATTGGAAGGATAATTTATATTCTGAATTCTTTTCCCGACGATTGCTGTCACTCGGTCAATGTTAGAATTTGAGCTTCCGTGAAAACTGACATACTTACGAAAAAAAATCTCAACCCGGACTTGAACCCAGAATTTCGGTGGTCAACCGCGAATCACCAAGCTCCCGGTAATGGGTCTCAGCACATAAGAACAACTAGCTAGATGTGATACATCAGTTTATATACTACGAACAAAATGCAATATCAAACTTCTATGAATTACTCTACCCTCTCAACACCTGTTACAGTTGGAAGAGTAAATTTACAGTAATTATATTAGAATCAATAAATCGTGAAAGTCACGGGACTGGGATATTTTACACTTATGCAATTGAATTATTTCCACAGCAGAATCGTTCTATTAATGAAATATTTACAATTTCCGAGATAAAATCAACTAGGTGTTTCGCCAACCTGATAAACCTAAACGATTTCCAAACACAGTAGGGAAAAATATATGCACCAGCGACTTACTGACACAATCAAATCAACAGGTTATCAAAGGTTTATACACAATGTTTCACTTACGGTTACCTCACTACTCAAACAAGAATTTTGCGTGAATGCTTTCTGAAAACTACTTTCTTTGACGGCTAGCAGAACAATTGAAGCCACTTGTTCTCGGACTGGAAGAAAAGAGCACCTGCTCCCGGACGGGAAGTAAAGAGCTTGTGCTCGACACGGAAGTAAAGAGCACCTGCTCCCGGGCGGGAAGTGAAGAGAGCGATCCTAATTGAATCTCGGCTTTTATATCCACGGGATTTAAAAGAAATATCGTGCAAAAACCGTATAAAGAAAGACCCTCTTTCTGTCTGATTGACATAAGGATTGGACCAAAAAGCAGCTTTTCTTTTTGTCCCCTTATGAAAAAGCATACTATGTTTTTATTAATATGACTTGACAGTTTTCTACCATCATAGTAAAAACAGTCAGAAAAGTCTTCTGGTCTTGTTGTACGGTGCAAAAAGGCATCAGAACTTTTGCTCGGTTTTGTGATCGTTCCAGTAGCTTTGAATATTTACACTTATTTTCTAAACGGGCATTATTTTGTCGCCAGATCATAATTAATATTTAAACCCAAATAGGCAGAGACGTACCAAAGTTACTTCAAACTTTTGGTTAGCCGTTCTCAGTAACGGAGCTTGGAAAAAATGTTTCGTTACATAAGTAGTAGTAGAGGAGAGCAGTCTTGAGGACATTTATCATATTCTAAAGTGATATTTTCAAACGTCAGCTGTCGCCTATAAAATAATAATGAATTTTTAGAATACAAATATTTTTTTGTATTTGAACCAAATATTTAATGGAATGAACGTTTCCAGAAGAGTTTGTCGTTCTATTCAATATTTTGATATCTGCCGACCCCCCTGTTGGGATATTAATGAAGACTGATTGGGATAATTGGTGACATTGAAGGAAATAAAAAAGGGGGAGATGAATATCACCTCCATTCATTGAATGATTTGGGTGATTAAATTTAGACCGGCATTTTAATACTTCTTTAAAATAAAATCATTTCTGTATGGAATGTTGCAAGTTGTCGCAGTAGGCCAGAATATTTTTCTACGATTATCTGGAAATCTGCTCGTTGTTTGGACTTATCAGGAAATATAGTCGCTTGTAGACGTACCTAGACGCCTTTTATATGACTTGTAACGAAATTAATTTCCGTAGTGTTTCAAGTGAAATATAAAACACACATGTAGTAAAGTTTCAGCAGGATAATGTTCCTAAATGACCAAACTGTACAATCAAAGTTGATTTTTCTAGAAATAAAAGTTCATATGTATGAAATAAAAATTTGAAATATACAGGGTGTTTCTTTATAGCATGTTAATACTTAAGGAGGTTATTCTTAGGTCCATTTTGAGAAAAAAACTTCATATGAACATATGTCTTAAATGTCTTAACTTTTGAACTATAGGGTGCTAAACTTTCAAGATTTTTTTTTATGATAACTATGGTATGACCCTATATATTTATGTTAAACGTAGTACGCATCTTCTATGCATCAAAAGGCATTTCCCGCTGTACAACATACGTTTTTATTCTTACCAGTGGCGTTCGTGCGGGATTGGAACCGAATAATTTTAAAGAGAAAAATGATACGCCACTGATTTTTCTTAAAGTTATTATTTTTTAAATCCTCATTCCTTTCTGAGCAAATCTGGGCTCTTGATTTTTTTTAGTTTGACTTCGGTTTTCGCATAAAAAAATTAAATTAATTCATTTGCATCTCGCTAAACCACTTACGAGAAAAAACAATTTATGTAACTTCAAACAAAAATTTATTCAAGAGAATAATTTTAAACGGTAAAATTATAAAATTAAAGTAGTCTAAAGACATTTTGGAATGCTAACACAAAATTACCCCGAACGCACAAAGAAATAAATTAAATAAGATGTTCAAAATGTGAACCTCCTGCAAATATGCATGCCTCTGCTCTTTTTCTCATGGACTCACGTACTCTTTGGAAAATGCCGGTACAGTTTCTAATAGTTTCGCAAGAAACTATGATGCTATTTCTCCACTGCTCTTCAGTATGAATTAATGTGCTGTAAACCAATGTTTTGAGATGACCCCACAGGAAATAATCTAAACTATTGAGGTCTAGGGACCTAGGTGTCTGTGGTCCTCCGCGATCTATCCAGCGAGTATTGTAATTTTGCTTTAAATATTCGCGCGCCAAACCCTGACGAACTAACAAGTGAAACTAAATAAAAGCTTGGAAAATATTATTTTACCCCATGTTGGAAAATAATTAATACTGAAATGAATAGATGAGGTCACTGGCTTATAGGTAGGAGCCTACGTCTTGTACCCACTGTTTCCCACCCGACATACGTTGGATTTCCGGTGTCGGTGGAAATAATTGCATATTTGGCATTGGTACAAAACACCCGTTTTGAGAGCTCCATCTCGCGCTTAACACCTTTTATTTGAAAAAGAACTTCCTGAAGTGATATAATAATAATAATAATGTTTATTCAAGTTTACAAATGCATAAAATAACGGAGTTCTATCGAATAAACGGGATATATCACTGAAGCTGCTCTGATTGCAGCTTGTGTGTGATAGTTAGTGTGTGGATTCATATCATATGAACAATTACAAACTATGCACTAATAAAAGTAAAAGTAACTGAAGTGTATATTGAAATATTGATACACTCCTGTTGATAAAAAATACTTTTAAATATATAAAATTCTGGGGATAAAAAACAAACACAAGAAACAATTTTTTACCTAAGAGTACAATTAAAAATTGATATGTGAACATTATTATGATCATAACTACAGTGGATATAAAACAAGACATAGGTAATTTATGTAAAATCATCAAGTGGTTTATTATAAAAGTATGCACAATGAAATATAATATATAATAATAATAATGTGTATTTACCAAGAATACATGTATGTGGTGAAAGTTTACAGAAATATAATCTATAATAAACAAAACAAGAATCCCATAGAAACTCGGGGTTGTGCATGGGAGTCCGGTATGTATATTATATAATTATTCCTTATATATGTATAACTAAATTAATGAATTTATTCTCTAGCATTTTTTCTATTCTATTCTAATTATACTGCACATTGTTCATCTACAATTCAGAAAAAACATGTATATTGTGTCTGTGTAAGCTGTGAATATATTGTTTTTTTTTTTTGATGAGACTGATAGAATTTATCATGATTATGTCTTTTTTTAGGTTTTTTGGTATATAGTTGAACGCCCTTTGGCATAGGTAATAGTGATTCCTCTGGCCAAGATTCTTTTTTGTTGCAGATGTTTTCGTATAGAATTTAGTTTTTTGTCTAGTTTGATATGTGTGGTCTAATGTTTGAAGTGCGCTTCTTTTGTTTTTGTAGGTATGTATCATTATGTTGAAAAAGTGGAGTTGCCTCAAGTCAAAAATCTTTGTTTCAGTGAATAAACTTTCAGCTGGGTAATTCCTCACTTTTTTATAAATAATTTTTAGAATGTTTTAGATGTACTTCTAAAGCACTTCCCCATACCAGAATACCATACTGGATTCTCGACTCGATAAGGGCATAGTACAATATTCTCATATGGTGAGTATCTAAAATATTCGAAAAATATTTAAATCTGTAGAGCATGCTCCTGAGAGTATTAACAACATTTCGTACGTGCCTATCCCATCTAAGGTGCTGATCCACTCCTACAATGACAAAATCGCAATATCCGGAACAAAACTCTGAAATTGAAGGAATTCAATTCACTCGTTTTAGGAGTGAAACCGACGGACATTTTTCAAAAGTTTGTAACGCCCCTTATTCTTTGCAATCGCAAATTTGAAGAATATAATTGAAAATATAAGAAGTGAAATAACTTTGCCGTTAGACTGCTCAGTTTAATTCGGTAAGGTTGTGAGTAAGGTTCAACTAATGACTTTTAATAGTTTTTTTCAGATTGGCCCCCTACAAAAATATACATTAGTTAACTTGACTGGTTCTTGCAAAAGACAATGTATCTAGCTTGTATGTGAACATCTTCCATCAAAGCTGGCAATTCTTCTTCGAGAAACCTCCTGTAATTATGCCCATTCATTATCGCATGAAGAAAATAGGGTACAATTAAATAATCACCGCATATTCCAGCCCACACGTTGACGTCAAACTGCTCCTGGTGACGGGATTCCAAGATTGCATGTGGGTTTTCTTCAGCCCAACAATGATTATTGTGAAAGTTTCGGATGGCGTTTCTGGAAAAATTGGCTTTATCGGTATCAAATAATGGATTTTCATACACTTTTTGAGGAAACCATTGTCAAAAGTTCATCAGTTTTGGAGAGTCGCGAGGGAGGAGCGCCTGAACCCATTGTATATGGTAGAGATATAATAAAAAGTCATGGAGAATTTTCCAAACAAGAATATGTGAGATATTCAAGTTGTTCCAAATTTTTCGTGTACTTAATCCGGGCTCTTCCTCAATTGAATTCAAAACCGCTACCTCAATTTCTGGTGTTCTTACAGAACGTTGACCTCCTTTTAGATGATTGTCTGGTTCAAAACTTCCCTTTTCGCACAACCTTCTATGCATGTTTGAAAATGTTCGTGCAACCTGAATATTTCTATTTGGAAAGCGGTCTTCATAGAACCGCCTGGCTTTCAGTGCGTTACCATCAGCAAGCCCATACATGTAATGCATATCTGCAAACTCAGAATTCGTAAAATGGACCATGTTTTTTTTAATAATATTGTTAATTTTGATGACTTAAATACGTGATAACTAGACTAAGTAGACAACGGTTAAAACTATTTAACAAAATCTGCTTCTTACCTACTAGATACGTTTTTAAGCCTTGATAATACCCAATTGACGTGCAAATGAATGAATTTAATTTTTTATGCGAAAACCGTACGTCAAAAGAAAAAAATCAAGAGACCAGATTTGCTCAGAAAGGAATAAGGATTTCAAAAATAATTTTTACTTTAAGAAAAAGCAGTGGCGTATCACTTTTCTCTTTAGCACCCTGTAGTTCAAAAGTTAAGTCCTTTAGGACATATGTTCATATGAAGTTTTTGTTCTCAAAATGGACCCAAAAAAAACCTCCATGAATATAAGCATGTTATTAAGAAACACACTGTATATAAGCGGGAAAATTCCCCACAACCAATAGGTGTATTAAATATAAAAATAATAACAAAATAATATTTTGTTGATAAAACAGCTCTTAACAATGGTCATACCGTTCTCCGTTTGACGCAGTATTATTGTGTACTAAACCCAATAGAATTATTGTGGTCTCAATAAGACGTAATCTGAGAAAACATTATACCTCTCCTTAAAATGTTGTTGTATGTTGGATTTGATATACTTCTATATCTTTCATAGGAGTATTTTTTTACTTTCTCACTGAATTAGTCATACTTCATTTTGAAAAACGATGTAGGTGAGAGATGATTTTCTGGAAGAAATTAAATAAGAATAGTATATTATGCAACGATCATGTAATTATAGCTATTGATACATGAGCACGAGGTAAGCCGTGTGCGACTGTATTGATAGCCATTACATGATCGTTGCATACAATATTTTTTCTACGACCAATAAGTAATAAAATAAAAACAAGAATTTCTGGTGGTGTACAAGATTATTCTTCACTGCTCAACATACTTATAGGTACTTTTGACGCGTTGTGATTTAATGCGATTAAAATTAAATGTCAAACAAGTACGTGTTTCTATCATATATTTATTATCTTCAAATATTGATAATAAGGATAGCCTATGTGGAGCCAAAACAATTGAGCATCGATTTTCAAAATCGGGCGGTAAATGTGAATGCGCATGCGCCAAGAAATAAACACGTTTTTTATCAAAGTCGCGATTTTGTTCGTCCATCTCGTTCTAGTAGTCATTATTTCACGTGAAAAAAGTAGTATGACAAGCTTATTTCATTAGGCGAGATCACTAATTTCTGGAAAAAATACCACAACGTCCAGAATAATGAGAAAAGTGTTGGATTTAAAAAAAAATAATTTGGTTGTGACCTAACAAGTTCAGATCTATGGCCGATCGCCAAGAGCATAAGATAATTACAGAGTTGCCAAGCGTTATTCATAATATTTCTCTACAATGTGAGCAGGCCGAAAAAATAATCACAGAGCATTCGGTATACCTCAGAGTTACTCTGAGCGGTATACATACATATTATACAAGAATAACTAAATCAAGAATAGCTATCAAATGAGAAGTCCTCATTTCAATATAACAGATGCTGACACAAGTTCTGTTTCATTCATAGGATGAAACATAATAACATTTCCTCAGAAGTTCCTCAAAATAGTGACACTGGTAACTCACCGAAAGTGCCAGGAATTACAGCGTTGCCAAGCGTTATTCATAATATTTCTTTACAATGTGAGCAGGCCCAAAAAATTATATTAATATAGAAATTAATGATGAATCCATCGATATAGTTGAAGAAGCTAAAAACTTAGGGATTATCATAGACAGAGACTTAAGATTCGAAAAACATGTTAATCAACTGATTAATTGTGCATATAGGTCACTGAAATTGATTTACGGAAACAGGCACTTATTTCCTCGAAACATCAAAATAAAACTATGTGAAGCATTAGTTCTATCGCATTTCAATTTCGCTGACTCCGTCTATGGTCCGAACTTAACAACTTTATATAAAATAAAATTCAAAAAGTGCAGAATTCCTGCTTGAGGCTTATTTATAGTGTGAGAAGAAATCAGAGAATATCACATAAATTGATACAGGTTGGATGGTTGAGTATGCAAAATAGAAGAATTCACCACGCAGTCACCCTATATCACAAAATTGTTTTATTTAAAATTCCTGCATATTTGCACCACAAAATATCTTTCAGGACAGATATACATAACTTAAATCTTCGATTCAAAGGTTTATTATCCCCACCTAAATTCAAAACTGAATTATTTAGGCGATCCTATACTTACCAAATTTATCAGTTATATAACTCCGTTCCTGAAAGTATAAAGAACCTCAGAATTACTTGCTTCAAGTCTGAATATAAAAACGAACTATTCAAAACACAAGTCTAGACAGTCCCTCACCTCGCGGCTCAAAAAACTAATGAGTATAAAGATAATCATCCCTTCGTTTCTCTCATTTTCTATTGTCAATCAGGTTACGTACGACAATGTCTTCCTTGGCACACTGTATTAGGGTTAAGTGGAAGAACATTTTCGTAGTGAAGCTACTGTTTCCCTACAGAAAATGAACTTCGCCCTTTATTTTCAGAAATCGCTTTGTTTTTTTTTTTAACCACTTAAATGAAATATTTATGTTTGTATGTATTTCAATTTTTATGTATATTATTACTATTTATATTACATGAAAATAATAAAGACCTTTATTATTATTATTATTATTATAATGACAGCACTCGCTATACATACATATTATTCAAGAATAACTAAATTAAGAAGAGCTATTAAATACGAAGTCTTCATTTCAATATAACACATGCTGACACAAGTTCTGTTTTATTCATAGGATGAAACAGAATAACATTTCATCATAATTTCAGCAAAATAGTGACACTGGCAATTCGGGAAAATGCCAAATAAATGGAATTATGACGTCAAAAGAAGCGGCAATAACGGTGTGTTTGGATGTTTCACTGAATTTGAGGGTTTAAGAGCAGAGTTTATTAGAATATTACACAAACTATGCATGCATAATATTTTATCACTATATTTCAACTTCAAGTATATATGAAGCAAATTTGTGAGTTTGTGATCTCTTTTATTGCAAATTCTCATTATGGTAACATAACCACAAAATTGTGACATTTCTTTTCACGTTTTCAGCGATCTGTCAAAACGAAAGCAAAATGGCGTGTGTCCTCAGCCGCCATATTGCTTTCGTTTTGATAGATCGCTGAAAACATGAAAAGAAATGTCAACAATTTTGTGGTTATGTTACCATAATGAGAATTTGCATATATGCTTGAAGTTGAATTATAGTGATAAAATATTATGCATGCATAGTTTTTCCATAGTGGTAAAATGTTTATTTCGTGATTTTCTATCCGAATTTGAGTAGTTTTTTTAATTCTGGATTATAATTCGTGCTTCAACTGAAGGAAAATGCCAGTTACTTGCATTGTAGTTGACTGTAGGACAGGGATAGAGTGGGTTTTACTCGGTGCCTATAGTTTAATATAACAAGTTTTTGACTAGTAAAAATTACTTATTGAGGAAGAAAGAGCTTTATGGCTAGCTGCAATCAAGCGAGATGATCTTACGGATTCGAAAATCAAGTATCAAGCAGAGACTGCAGCAGACATAAATGTGTGCACATTCATGAAAATATCCATCATTCATTCATGGATATTACTTCAAACTTTTGCGATTTGTTCTTACGAATATTTGTATGATTTTTGCCTAGTTGCATATCTCTGAATGGTACATTAGGAAGTTTCATTTCAAATTATGTTCGTGTACATAGAGATAATCGATATATTTTCCAGAAAACTCAAAATGAATGTTCATGTACCTACCTCATGTACCTACCTTCTCATAAAACATTCAGACATTCTTAATGAATTATTGGAATACAAATTTTCTCTAGGATTCTGGAGACTCAACAAATAAAAAAATATTTTGAAATGTGTGTTTTTCAATCTGAACCTTCCCTTTATATATATTTCAGGCAATTGTGGATAGACCCGATAAAGTCTTGTGAAGGGTATTGTAATATTAAAATTAAAAACTTATGTATGAATTTATTAAGTCAAAATTCATGTTACAAACCAGGGATCGTAAGTATCGTGATATTTATTGAAATTATACTATATAAAAATATAATGTTTTACCAGTTTTTTTATGATTGGTATTAAATTAAAAGTAATTGACTGAATCAGTAACACAACGAATAAACAACCATTTATTTGTTGACAAAAACAACTGAAAATGCATAATAAGAGATGAAGTCATGAAATCAATTCTAAAATTAAATAAAAATAGTATTATTATCAAACACAAACAGTATGTATATGGAGTTAAGACATTATTTTATTTTTTACTAAAGAACTGAGCAAGAGACCATAAGTCGTCCATTAAATTTTTTGACTGGATGGCATTGGCCACACAGCTTCCAAATCTGTGTGTGACATTGCTTTCCTCTTGGTGTTTGCATACTCTGCTGCAAATAATATGCCACAAACGCAACTGCATACTCCACTGTTTCCGGCCATACAAGTACAGTGAGCTGTACAAATGTTTCCATCCTTTGCAATTATGCGCCAAACATCTGAAGGTTTTTCTTTTGCCTTTTGTGAATGCTTGACCTGAATAAAAAGTTATGTTGATTAGAACTATTATGAAAGTTGAGAAGTAATATTCTGGAATATCAAATCACTGCCTCTTATAATTAGCAAAGTTGGCAAAAGACATAATAGATCAGAGCAGAAGTCATAAATTGCCTCTTATGAATTATTATTAATTTATTAGTCCTGTTTGAAATGCAAAATTCACTTCGATGACTTAAGATTCAAGGTTTGCTACTGTACATGTATGCACCATTAGAAAAAGCCTGCTGCTTAGGAAAAGACTAAACTAAAATATATGAATGATTCTGAATCTATGTTCTCACCCTCACAATGAAGCCAGATTCAAAATATTTATGGATTTCTATATTTTCTACTGCATTTGGGAATGAAAGCTATGAGTAAAAACCAAATACGCAATAATATCCATAACAGGAGGAGCGCCATCAATTGAACAATTCAGTTCAGAATTATTCAGTGTGAAAGGATATAAATCACTGATCAACCTCAACTTCATTTTATACCTGTAACAAATACAGTGATAAAAATGCACACAGAACACGACGATGTTTTTTCAAGCATGCAGTTCACCAACGTCTCTGCTTTTCAACAATGCGTCTTCAGGTAATCACTCTCCATCTGCATGTTATTAATTAACAACACAAAAGCTCCGAAAATAACCAAAAATACACTTTTTCGGAAATCGCTCAAGAATGCCTACTTTCTCGGAGCAACTTCAGACCCCAAAATTCGCTAATCTAGTATTTTGGTACGTTGCCAAGCAACGAACTATCCCGGACCGGGAAAATTTTTGCCGGCCTAGGCCGTCAAAATCGGTCCCTGCCGGTTTTTTATATACATTTTAGACAGTAAATAGCAAACAACCAACTCATATAAGTTTCGTTTATTACAAATGATCTTGGTTTGTTCTTTTTATTATCGGGTATTTTAATCAAAAGTTTAGATCCAAAATCTTCTATGCCATTCAAATTTAATTGATAGAATAGAAAAGAATATAATTTATTTCTCGAATACATACATTTTTAAGTACAGTTATAATATACTATTTTATATGGAATGATTTTCATGTATTCTAAAGCTCATGTGAGCTATTGAGAAGTGTAGTTCATTTTGAATTGTTTTTTACATACAATTACACAATATGTATAATTAGTAATCGATGTTATCGTATTAAAAGGTAATTAAGACAATATCTCACAAATACAATAAATGAATATACAAAAGAGCATATTTTGGTAAGGTAAAGACAAGTAAGTAATAACAGTAACTAGAGAAAATAGGATAAAAAGAATACATAAAAAATTTGTGATATAGTTCATCACGGCGACATACACCGGCAACACCAAATATTAAGGCAACCTATAAAGTAAACACTACATAAATATCTAGGTTATTTCAAAATTCTTACATTCTAAACGTACCTTATAATCTGGTGCTTGAGTAGTAATAAACGTTTCAATTTGTTCATCTGACAAAACTTTTGACTTCTTTTGTTTATAGTTGTCACTTTGACGTTTCAGGAAAGCACGTAATTTCGAATATTTTGTAATATCAATATCTTCTTTCAACTTTGTAGATACATCGGAAAAGTATGCAATCATGACATTTTCAGATCGGGAGGGAGCGTATTCATATTTTGCCTTGGATTTATTTGGCAATAAATTTTAGATGACATTTTCAGCAGCATTTACTAACTCTGGTGGTGTCCCGCACACCTGAACATCATCATCACTGTCCATTTTAAATATTTTTTAGCGATAAGTAGATATTAAACCGAAATAAGTAGAGAATCTCAGACTTTTGTCACAACAATAAACAAACAGTGATTGTCAAGGAAACGATTTCATAGGCAATAAGATGGTAATCAAAAATTATTATTAATTTATAAAAATTCCTTAATTTATGTTGATTGCGATTTCACAAAAAATAGTATGTGTACCTCGTAGCAAAAGCACATTCCCAGACTTTAATGCTTGTTGGCCTCGGCTTAACGCTTCGGCCAACAATTTACATTGTCGCCCGGGAATGCATTGCTTTTACTACTAAATACACAATGTACTATTTACTAGCCATCGAGCACCCTGTCAATGATGTTCTTATGGCGACTATCAATTTGTGATTTGTGTGCCAACAACCCCCATATTGGGTCACGTGGTTTGGATTGCCTTATTCTGGTCAAAATGTCAAATTAATAACCTAACCTTAAATATTTTGTTATGAGTCGTAATTCAAAAGATGCGCATGCGCAGTACTTTTTAAGCGCCCGCATGAAAAAAAGGACAGTCTGATTTTCGTGACTTCACTTTGTTAACATGGCGTCCATGGATTGTTATCTATATTGGTTGTTAATAAATATATGGTTTCTATAGGTCGAAAATTCGTTTCATAATGAAAAGTACGTGTTTTTATTGGCCAAAATCTGTTCGAAATGAAAATCCATTTTAAAATGGAGAATATTAATAAATCGGTAGCAGATATTTAATTGAGGTATTGCAAAACGGGAGTAGAAAAATATACTTTATACGAAAAGGCGTAATTTTGTAATAGAATACCTTCAGCGAAAACGTGATTTCCGTCGCAACTCAGAGAAATTTTCATAACGTTAACTTTCGTTTCTAGTGACGAAAGTTAAATTTATATTTTCATTTTCAATCATTTCCCGCCCTCGTATATAATGTTTTGATGACTTTAAATTGTTAATAAACAAAGACATATAATTAAAATGCATTTTTTTACTTTTGTTTAATTAAAAAGCAAAATAGAATCGTAAAAATACCGTGAGAATTAAAAACAATTTATATCTTGTTGCCTGGTTTCATTAGTTTGACGTTCCTCGTTCAGACTTGTCAGTTTGCACTGAAAGCATTAGTTAGTTTTTTAAGTTATCATGATTTCTGATTCGGAAAGTGATTTAGATTTTCCAAATACACCACCAGAAATAGCAAATCAAGCTGAGGAAACCTCTTTGGATTTATTACCAGTAAAACCAAAAAAGAGATATGGAAAAAATATATGCAAAATTCATGGGTTGGAAGTTGATAATTACGTGAATTCATTTTCGGAAACTGGGCTGCTTGCGTATTTTGGATAGTTGTCAAAAAAACATAGGTCATCGACGCTATGGTCTATGTATTCGATGTTGAGAACCACTTTATCGGTTAAAAATAATATCGATATCAGTAAATATCCCAAGTAACGTTTTTTTTAAACGAAAATCTGATGGTTTAAAAAGTTAAGAGACTAAAAAAAATTCTTACGATGAGATACACACTTTTTTAAAGAATGCACCCGACTCCAAATACTCAATGACTAAGGTAAGTTAATTACGTTATTATTGCGACAAATTCTTAAGGATATTAATATTAACGTTTGTAGGTAGCCTTAGTTTTTGGAATTTCGGGGGCTTGTCGTTGCCATGAATCAAAAGAATTGACAGTAAATGATGTAAAAGGTACCAGCAGTATACTCTTAGTTACAATACGTAATACACAAACAAAAGTACCGCGTTCCTTCCTCATTTCTGGGTTCTACGATATTTCTAAAATATATATATATATATATATATTGTAACGTAAATAAATTTAACTTGGTTTTACTAATTTATTTCACACTTGAATTTACAACTAATTTATATTACTAACTACGCCACTATATCGCTCGATCCTATCGGCTCGCTGAGGCTGGGACTGGTCTGCCCTCTTGAGTGCTGCCTATTTATCTCCGTTACAGAATTCTCGACCTTTCCAATTCTGGCGGTTGGAAACCAGCATGTTCCAGTTGTTTCCAATATTGACCGTTGTTATCCGCGGCGGCGCGACTGGATTGTTCTCGAATATCTCCGGGGATGACATCATCGTTGTCGATGGCAACGAATGAGGCGACAGGTCCGGCCTAGGTTCGTTACAATATGAATCTCCGTCCACTAGATATGGACAAAATGAATTCAAGATTCTTTATTAACTACCAGAACGAAAAGTGTACTAGACAGGTTGTGGGAATAAATAAATTCAGTAAATTTCCTATGCAAATAGCTCAATATTCAAACTTGTCTGATCCCCAAAAATATACTGGGCATTGTTTGCGTAGAACTTCCGCAACGCTATTAGTGGATGCAGGAGGTGATTTACTTCAATTAAAAAAGCATGGAGGCTGGAAATCTAGTAACGTTGCGGAGGGATATGTTGATCAATTAGTTAACAGCAAAAATCAAATACAAACCAAAATTTTACAATCCATGCAAAATACAACGCTATCCGATTACGGCGCATCTTCATCTGGAGTGACATCAGTTAACAACAAAACAGATGTGGCATCGTCACCTCAATATATAAAAATCTTGATTGTAATACTCCTATAATTTTGAATAATTGCTCGAATGTAACAATTAACCAATATTTAAATCATAAGTAATGTTTAAAGAAATTCTGTTATTTTTAATTTAAAATAAAATATTTGTTCATCGTTCTTTTTTAGCATATTATTATGATATAAACAGGGTTGTAGAAAAATTCTAGTGTTTCACTCGTCGAAAACATTTTTTGAAGTTTGTGAACATTACCAGCCTCGGCTGGTGAACTGTTCTCTCGCTTAAAAAAATGTTACTTTCGTCACTCGTAAAACAATAAACTATTTTCGACTGGCCGAGCAATCAGTTTTTTCGATGTACAGTCTGGGAGTACATGTATGAATTATTCTGATGATACAAATCATATCATACAACATTAATTGAATTAATGTTTCTCATGTCGCATCTACTAAACATAATCGAACGATAAGATAAGTCGAGATAAACGACTGATTAAAAAAGTTTGTGTTGCAACAGAATCAGAACAACAGTTGATAGAATACCTACCGTATTAAATATCGTATGATGAGGAAATTATTTGAAACATGAATTTTTTCGGTGGTTCGGGCTTTTTGTACTCTGGCAGTGCGAATTTTAAACGCGAAGAGATCAAAGTGCAAGCAAAAGCTGTTTCCATTTCTACCAGAAACCCATCGAAAGAAACCGACTATGGCAATCGAGAAAAATCCAGCACAAGGAAAAGATTGGGGAACCCAGATAAGATGCGAAATAGAAAATTCAATCTGGATTTCAGATCGGTGTGGTATGATGATTCGAGTAGAGATGAGGAAAATGCAACCAAATCTTCGACAATGGTATCCCAGGGGTACCGCTTGAGAAAATCTTCCAGTTTGGATAGCTTGTTAGAGCCTTACACTGGAAAAGGTAGAGGTAGACTTCTGACGAAGGAAATGATTTCCGCACCCAGAAGCCCGAGAAGGTTCGAGAATTGGAGCGACATCGTTAAGCTGGGAAAAGATATGCAAGAATCAAATTCAGCTGTAAAGCAAGCAGATCAAATCCAGAGAATAGTTGAGGAGAATGAAGTTCATGATTTGGAGGAGAAGGGAAACAAAATTACAAGTGAGAATACAAATATCAAGAGCGATAAATCACCTTCAGCTTCAGAAACAGTCAACAGTGAAAATGGCATGGCAGAAACTGTATTCTCAAAAACAATAGATATGTTTGTCATGGGCGAAGAAAAGTATAATAGCAATGATGAACCCATAAGAGAAGGTGATGATGAAGAATGTTTGAATGAAATAGAAACTTCTACTGAAAGTGATACCCAGAACGACATTATAGTTAAAAACGATGGAAATGCACAAACTTTGTCGGACGAAATAATGGAAGAAATCATTTTGAGGCATAAGAATCCAACGCCAAGTTCTAATCAGACTGAATTTATTGATGAAGTCAATGGAAAATCAGATATTTTTTCAGATGATAACTATGAAACAGTAATTGATGTTTTGAAAGTTAATACTTTGGATAGGTACAGGAGAAAAAATATCTTGAAAACTCAGCTATCTTTCACTCCAACAAATACACAAATAGAGAACATTGTCCAAGAAAAAGATGAGGAATCTTTTGCTAGTGGAAAAGATGAACAGGACGCCGTAGACTCAGTCAATATAAGTGTATTTATGAGAAGTAATGACAAAATCAAACGAAAAAACTTTAAAAAGGAGGATATCTCGAGTCCCGTTGGTTTTCTGCGTATTGAGCATGTGCGAAATGTTAATATGGAACTTGCAAGTGTCGAAAATGTGTCGCCAAATTTGTCGGCGATGAAGTTCTTATCTAAGTCAACAGACGTGAGTAATTTTATCATTAATCATTTCACTTGTTTGTTTGTAGAATTATCTCAGTGAATTTATTTTACCTCATTCCTATGAGTGTCAGTCAATTCCAAAAATTTCTGGGATATATACAGGGTAGCCCACTTTATTCGGCATAGACCCATCAACAGACGTTAGAGATCGACCGCTACCATAGAACATTCATTGCTCACCACCAAAACTTTTATTTAAAAAAATATTCACATTATATTTCAAAATATGCATTTAAAGTTGACAGATGTCATATAATTGACTTTCACCTCAACGTTCAATATCTCCAACATCCAAAAACAAATTTGATAAACAATTCGATAAAAAACGACCACCAATAGCTAATAGACCAGTGCTGAAGCCTTTGAAAATGGTAAAAAGTTAAATAAAATAATAGTAGGAAAAGAATTGGAATTGGAAAAGAAAGAGAATATAACAAAATTGAAAGGAAAAATAATTTACGGGCGATCTGAGGTCGGAAAGTGGAAGGGGGTGAGTTTTTAAGGGTAAAAAACGGTTTATCTCGATTTCCGGCAAAACTACGAGTCCTATGGAAAAAATTCAAATAACCAAATTTTTGGTTTTTTATTTTTATCTTCCCAAAAAAAAAAATTTTTCACGAAATTTGGTGAAAACTTACCTTTTCATGTCCCAAACACACTGTAATTTTTTTGATTTAAAATATTTATTTTTTCACCTTATTTTGACTTAATATCGAAAAAGCACCCTAATTTTCAATCAAAAATTCTCCCGTCAAAATATCAGCTTTTTTAAAAAGCTCGGTGAGCTTTTTGTTCGTTGAAATCTCTACTTTCTGATGGTATAAAAAAAATATACATTACTATGGTAAATGTTCTCAGAAAATGCAAAGAAACGTAAAGTTAATATTTAATAAGACATCTACAATATTTTGAGAAAGTTGTAGAATCTTTAAATTATATGCGTAGATTTTTTTTTTTTTTTATGTTCTGGTTCCCACGAAAAGGGATATCCTGTAATGTTCAGAGAACATCGTGGGAACCTAGGGAAAGAAGGTAGGAGTTGGTGTTCTTCTTAAATTTCTGAAGGTTGTATGCCTCGGGGAACACCTCCCTAGGCAATGAGTTCCAAAGCCTCGCTGTTCGTTGGATGAACGAGTCTTTGGAAAGTGATGTTCTGCAGGTTTCCAAAGTGACCACGAAGGGGTGTGATGACTGAACTTGACGGGTTAATCTCGAAGAGACTGCCAAAGCAGGAACGATTGTTGATATTTCAGAAGAGCATCGCCCATGAAAATATCTATAAAATAGAGACAAATCGCCAACTTTTCTACGGTGTTCCAGACAAGTGAGCGAGTTTGTAAGCGAGGCATCACCGACGAGACGAATTGCCCTTTTTTGGACAGAATCCAATAGCCTCAGGATATGTTTAGGTGCCGCACTCCAAATATGGGAACAGTATTCCAGGACAGGTCGGATCTGTGCCTTATAGATCATAAGCAGCTGACTGGGGGTGAAACAGCTCTTGGCACGAAACAGAAAACCAAGTTTTGGGATGCACTTTTGGCAATGGACCTCACGTGATTTTCCCAGGAAAGGTTATTGCTGATAGTAATACCAAGCATCGATATGGATGGCTTCAGTGGCATGGTTACTCCTGACAAAGTTATGTTAGGCACAGTGAGATCGGCTTTTCTAGAGAAAAGACATGCTTGTGTTTTGTTTGCATTGAATTCTACCAAGTTATTAGATCCCCATTCGAGAATTGTTGCCAAGTCCATATTTATATTATTAACATTTCTTCCTCGTTCATTTCTGGTTTCACGGGCTGATATAGGGGCCCTGGAAGAGAAAGCGGTATGGAGGGTACTATCATCGGCAAAGCTGTGTACTGGACATGAAGTTGCTTTCAACAGGTCGTTGATGTGAAGTAGAAATAGTGTTGGTGCGAGAATGGATCCTTGCGGAACACCAGCATTTATGAGTAGAGTGTCAGATGAAACTCCATCGACCACTACATGGAGAGACCTGTTTGAGAGAGAACTAGCAAGCAGAGAACACAGCTGAGGGGGCAAGCCATAAGACGGAAGCTTGGCGAGGAGTCCCTGGTGCCAAACTCGATCGAACGCCTTGGAGATATCTAATGCCACAGCTAAAGTTTCTCCATGCTTTTCAATAGATAGCTCCCATATATGTGAGACGTAAGCGAGCAGGTCACCAGTTGATCTCTGATGGCGGAAGCCATATTGCCTATCGTTGACAATTCCTGAGTCTTCCAGATATTTCATGAGCTCGATGTTGATGGCTTTTTCCATGACCTTTGAAATAATAGATAGCAGTGCGATAGGTCTGTAGTTGCTAGGTAAGGCCTTTTGCCTTTTTAGGACTGGCTGTACTCTTGCAATTTTCCAATTGGACGGAAATACCCCAAATTGTAAGAGTGGTTGAACAACTTGCAAAGAACAGGTGTTAGTTCGGGGCACATTTCTTGAGAACAATCGGCGGGATTCCGTCAGATCCACAGGCTTTGTTGGTGTTGAGACCCAGCAAAATCTTTCTGATAGTACGTTGGCGAAAGGTGATCTCGGGCATGTGACTGTCAATAGGTGTAATGTTCGGGGGTTGTTTTCCCGATGAATCCAGAGTGGAATTTCCAGCAAATAGGTGCGCAAAGATATTGGCTTTTTCCTGGGCAGTCGTTGCTAGTGTTCCATCTTCTTTGGTTAGGGGAGGAAATGAGCTGGAAGTGAAATTTCTTCCCACAGCTTTGGCGAAAGACCAAAATGAACGGGATCCGTTAGGACATTCAGCAAGTTTTGATCTTATTTTGGCTTTGTGGGCATCTTTTGAGCATTCTATTGTCTCTTTACATATGCCTCTAGCCTCGACATATGCTGCTCTGGTCTCAGGGCCCGGATTTTTTAGCCATCGATGGTATGCTGCCTGTTTGGAAGCCACAGCTCTAGAGCAGTTTCTGTTAAACCAGGTCTTATCGGATGATGTTCTTCTTTCGGTATTCGGTATGTAAGTTTGCATCCCCAACATGATGATTTCAGAAATTGTCTCAGCACATCGTGTTGGATCTACTGAAGAGAAACAAACTCTCTTCCATGGAAACGCTGAGAAAAACATACGAAGACCTTCCCAGTCGGCCGAATTGTAATGCCACATGAGACGGGGTGGTATTGTGCAGCTCGATGGTAAATGGAAAGAGCATGTTGTGGAGATGAGGGTGTGGTCAGAGTTTCCAAGTGGGCACAAACTTCTATTCTATACGGGTCAGGATTGGTGGTGAGGAAAAGATCTAGTGTATTGCAGACTGGTTGTTGACATCAGGGATGCGGGTTGGTAGCTCGACCAGTTGTTCTAGACCATGAGTGATGGCGAAGGCCTCGGCTTGACGACCTGCATCATCTGTTTTGTTAGAGAATTTGAGCCAGGCAGCGTTATGTACATTAAAATCTCCCATGATTATGGTTTCAGCTGTTGGATGGTTCTCCTGAATGTAGTCCAGTTTGAGTGATAAAAACTCAAAGAGGTCGTTATATGAAGGTTCATTAGGTGATAGATAAAGGCAGCAGAGGAACTTAGTCAGTTTGGTATCAGATAGCTTGAACCACATCACATCAAAGTCTTTCGGTTCCAAACTCTCTTCACGCTGGCATGAAAGGTTAGCCTTGGCGTAAAGGCAAACTCCACCTTTGAACCTGAATCGAGAATGGAGTTCGTAACCAGGACAAAGCATATGGACCTTGTTGGTGGACGAGTTTACTTGTGTTTCTGTTAGAGCCAGAATATCCGGTTTTTCCGTCTGTAGGTGATGGTGGACGTCATTGATGTTCTTGTTGAGTCCGCGGATGTTGCAAAAATTAATTTTTTAATGTTGAGTCCCCTCGAGTACCTCTCGCCCGGAAATCCGAATGGAGAGGTATTTTACTTCCGGAGTGTTTTACTCTAGGAGACTTCATCATTATTACTATTGTTCAGCATTATTACTATTACCTGAAAATAAAGAAGGAATTGGGGAAAAGGAAAGAGGGAGACCGGAAAGTATCGACCGAACACTGAAACATGGAATGGTCCATTTCACAGCACACAAAGTCGATATGGTGGTATTTCACCGGGCGATGAGACCATCTTCCACCTACGGTTATCCTTTTAGTCGCCTCTTACGACAGGCAGGATTTACCATGGGGCTATTCTAAAGCCGACCCCATACGACCGATGCCTATTTATTGCTATTTTAAAATAACTTATATAGAGTGACCTACGGAAAATTTTAGCCCATCAAAAGGTATTTCATAGAGAAGTGGGGAAGGGGGTAGGAGGGTCTGGGCCTTACTACCTGTTATTTCTTTGCATTTTCTGAGAACATTTACCATAGTAATGTGTATTTTTTTATACCAGCAGAAAGTAGAGATTTCAACGAACAAAAAGCCTACCGACTTTTTTAAAAAAGCTGATATTTTTACGGGAGAATTTTCTATTGAAAATTAGGATGCTTTTTCGATATTAAGTCAAAATAAGGTGAAAAAATAAATATTTTGAATCAAAAAAATTACAGTGTGTTCGGGACATAAAAAGGTAAGTTTTTATCGAATTTCGTAAATAAAAAAGTTTTTTTGTGAAAGTTAAAAATAAAAAACCAAAAACTTGGTTATTTGAATTTTTTACATAAATTTTGAGGTTATGTGAAAAAGTGTGAATACAAAAGTTGTAGATCCTTTCATTACCTACAACTTTTCCATTTAACTTTTTTCCATAGGACTTGTAGTTTTGCCGGAAATCGAAATAAACCGTTTTTAACCCTTAAAAACTCAACCCCTTCCACTTCCCGACCTCAGATGGCCCGTAAATTATTTTTCCCTTCATTTTTGTTATATTCTCTTCCTTTTCCAATGAGTTTCATCCTACTATTTTTTTTTGTTTCAAAAATTATCGATTCTGGTCTATAACGGAGAAAACTCAATTGCGGACGTTTTGAGTCCAAGATTTCGGTATATTTTCGCTCATCATGGTTCTCAGAACCCAAAAATACCTTCAGTTTCAAACATTATGTTATATATACAGTGCGTAATTATTTTCGGAGGTAAAGCTTGGACAGGTCGATTTTTTATTTTAGTTTTCTACTTTTTTAACAAAAAAATAATTTTTACCCCACTACCTTGCAAGATATGACGTCATCGATATTTTTTTTTAAATGGAAAGGGTATATTTTTATATCAAAAATTAAGAGCCCATAATTTTCTGAGTTCAACCATACCACATACGTCATATGAAACATTTCAGGTTACAATATACTGAGTGTAAAGGAAACAGGTGCTCATATTTCTTAATATTTATTTCATCATTCATTTTGCATTGAAGGCCTAAAAATTACTCAGTAGTTAGTTCGAGTATATTTCTTATTTCTTAGTTACCATTGCTTATGTCATTATTAAATTGATTTGTTGTGTAGCATATCGATTTATAAGTCTTCAATATATTTCTGAAAAATATTAGCCTAAAAGAAATCATTTGAAATTACGATATAGGTACTGTCAGAAAAACAGCGAATAGAAGTTTTGATGATCTTAGGTTACGGCGATCGTAAAAGAAGTATGCGACATCTTTAATTAAACAAATATCGAGAACCAATAAGCAAATCGACAATAAGCAAAATATTGAACAAATTTAAAGAAATTGGCAATGTTGAGAATAAGCCTAAGAGTGGCAAAAAAATCCTCATGGTGATAGTGAGCAGAAAATTCTACGAAAAGCCAAATTACATCCATATAAAATTAAACTTATACATGAACTTAATGAAGACGACTTCGATAGACGCATGAAGATTTGTAAAAATATGCAAGAAGTGTGTAATTACAATAATGGTTTTGAATTTTATCTCTTATTTTCCGACGAATCAACTTCTTGTATGAACCGTACAGTGAATACGCAAATTTCTCGTTACTGACAGAAATTCCCAATTGGACGATGGGAGCTTATACCCAATATCCTGCAAAAGTAAATGTGTGGGCTGGGATTCTTAGGAATACCATTGTAGGACCACATTTTTTTGACGGTACTGTGACAAGTGAAAAGTATTTAGAAATGTTGGTCAAATAGATTCTACTGTTTGGTCCACATTATGCTCTAGTGGTTAGAGATTTTCCGAATGAAACCTTTCCCAATCGCTGGATTGGACGATGCGGTCACATAGAATGGCCTGCTAGGTCCCCAGATTTAACCCCTATGGATTTTTTGTCAGGGGTTACTTGAAAAGTGAAGTATACATAAACCGACCTACCAATTTGAAAGCCCTCAAAGAGAGAATTCAAACTGAAATTTCAACGAATTGTCAATTGTCGATGTTGTCAAACGTAACCCAAGAATTCATCAGATATTAGTTGACAATATCCCCAACCCAAGGAACTCAATTCGAGCATTTGTTGTGAATATTTTATTTGTTTATTTTTACTAGGTACTGCACCTGTTTTCTTTATACTCAGTATACTGTAACTTATAGTATTACATATAACGTATTTAGTATGGCTGATCTCAGAAAAATATGGGCTTTTAATTTTGGATATGAAAATATACTCTTTCCATTTAAAAAAATAATCGATGACGTCATATCTTGTAAGGTAGTGGGAGTAAATTTTTGTTTTATTGGTGCCCCATTTTACCCGTTTAAAGCACGCCTCAGCGTGAAGTCTAAATGACAAATTTTTTATTATTGATCTGACAGGACTTCCTTGTAACGTCAAACAAAATATCACTAACAAATGCAGAACTTTATTCAAACATTATATAACAATTAATATTTATAAATGAAAATTGAAAGTACAATTGGTGTTATTTGATATATTAATATTTCGATTTTGTAAATCGGAGGAAATGGTATTCAGATAATTACTGTTAACATTCTCAGAAGGCAATGAGGTTGAACGTCCATCAATGGCATTTCCAATAATATTTGAAACATTCTTCTTATTGCTAATGCCCTCTTCAACGTAACCAGTCGCCACAGCTGCTGATTTCCATCCTACTTGTCGTTGGATTTGATCTATTGTCATGCCACTATTTGCCATAATGGTAGCGGACGTACGTCGAAAAGCATATCCCGTGTTTTTCTCAGGTTCATCCAATTTAAGATAACGTGCAATTTGCAAGGGACATGATCCAAATGTATTAATACCAACCACTTGATTGGTACATTTCCCCTTATCATATCGTAAGAAAACTCGGTCTGTGCTTACATTTTGGGGGCGCAATGATAAATACTGCTTCACCAAACGCACATAACTAATTGCTTCACTGTCGGCTACAGCAAAACGTCGAGCCTTCATTGTCTTAGACGGTCGGATAGTAATAACCAATACGCTTCCTTCTTCTTTGATGTCATGTAAGCGCAAATCGCATAATTCACATCTTCTACAACACCCAAAGATACCGCAAAGGGCTACCACCTTCAAAAATAAATACGTAATGTCCGGTGCATCTATGAAAAACTACCGCAAAGCATCTTTATTGAATACATATGCCTTCTTGGCTACGTCATTCTTAATAATTGCCTTCATGAATGCATGCACTTTCGCAAAGGATTTTATATCGACTCCTTTGTTTATCCTCAACAAACATTGTAATTTCGAATGGATAGCCCACATAGTCGACGCCTTGTACTGCTCCGACATTTTCTGAAGGTAAGCAAGCACAACTCGTTCATTTATATGTGATACCTCTTGCTCCTCCATCCATTTGATGAACTTTTCATATTCTTTTTTTTATATATTTTCGCGGTATTAACAGCGATTCTGCCTCACCATTCAAAAAATCGATATTAGAATAATTCATTTTTGAGCTCTGGTGACAACAAATATTGATCTTTGATAACAAATTGCAAATGAATATCTGTTTTTCTCATTTCTATGACAACGAAAGGTATACTGATGTCACATCACGAATTCAACGATTTTGCAAGTATTCGTGGATAACTGGTCTTAAAAACACTTGCTCTATTTCGAGCACTCCGGGTGCGCCTTCGTTCTCGAAAAATCGCGCGTGTTTTAAAGCATTTTTTATCCACTTATACTTTAATATACTATTTTGTTAAAAAATTATAAAACTAAAATTAAAAATTGACCTGTCCGTGCGCTTTACCTCCGAAAATAATTAACGCTTTACCTCCGAAAATAATTAAATATTTATCTTTTTATATATATATATATATATATATATATATATATATATATATATGTATATATTTTCTTCAATTTTTCGGAATAAAGGTCTGATTCAGTCAATTCATATGATTTCTCTTTCAAATGTTATTGGAAAAAATGATTACTATGTGAAAAACTCCTGGGAATTTGTGGAATTTGTCCGCAATATAACAATTCCACAAAATCATATAATAATCTCTCTGGATATAGTTTCTTTATATACAAATATAGATACAAAATTAGCGATAGATATCATGAGAGAAAAATGTCATAAAATACAAAGTCACACAACACTAAGCTTAGAAGAGTTTTTGAAAGGAATTGAACTATGTTTAACCTCAACATACTTTCAATATGAAAATAAATACTACTCACAAATATTCGGAATTGCAATGGGATCTCCAATTGCTGCAACAGTAGCAAATCTGGTTATGTATGTTGAAGAAAAGATCATCAAATCACTAACTTTCAAACCAATATTCTTCAAACGATATGTAGACGATTGTTTAACCTGTATTCCTACTGACAAAGTTGATGAAATTCTAGAAAATTTTAATAAATATCATCCTAGAATGAAATTTACAATAGAAAATAAAATAGAAAAACAAATAAACTTTCTCGACACAACAATAATACACGACAATACTGGAAAAATTTTCACAAACTGGTTTATTAAACCAAATGCATCAAATCGTTACACAAACTTAGTTACAAAAAAAAAATTATTCAAAATTTAACTGACAGAGCTAAAGCTTGCTCACCCAAAATTCAGAAAAAATAATATAGAAATAATCAAGAATATATTGAAAGAAAATAATTACCCCAGCCACTTTGCAGAAAAAACAATAAAAAAACGAATACATGCGATCTACAATAAAAATGATAATGAAGTGAAGAAAACAACAACATACATACCTTTACCATACAAAGACAAATTATCGAATAAAATCAATAAAACAATGGAAAAACACAACATAACTATTTCACACCGACTGAAAAATACGAACAAAACCATTTATTCAAAATTAAAACCAGAAATACCAAAAAACAAACAAACTCGTACAGTATATAGAATACCGTGTAAAGACTGTCAAAGTACCTATATAGGTCAAACAAAACAATATTTGCAGAAACGAGTACAAGCCCACAAATACTCAAAAACCGAAATTACAGCCTTATTCAAACACGAAAAAGAAAATCAACATAAGTTTGACACTAACAACGTTGAAATTTTGACCAAAGAAAGGAATCCAATAGTAAGAACATTCCTTGAAATGATACATATTAAAAAAGACCCCCAAAGCATTAACAATAGAAATGATATCAAAAACTTAAGCCAGATTTATAACAACCTTTTTTTTAATTTTGTATATAGTAATAATAATCAAAACTGAACTGAACTGAACTGACATGCTGCCAAAAAAATACAGTCCGGCTCATATACTAGAACTCAATATAAACAATCCGGTGTACTTATGAAAAGGGTAAAAATGCATGAAAGATAAACAAACCATTCCCGATAACTCTGACGCAGTCACACCTACAATAACGTTCGTACGATGCGAACGCAGAATTCAAATAAAATAATTTGTAAGTTAATACTCATAAATGTTACAGATATTTTTATATTGAGTTAAATAACGTGTTATATTTCGAACCATATGTTTTTAAAGAATTATTTTAGTGCATACATTTCAATATTGTGTTAAGTTTTACATTTCTCAAACTCCATAATTTTTATTTTAGTGTTTTAACCTGATGATGACAAATACCATGTCAAAACGAGGTTAAGAAAAATTATATGAATTGACTGAATCAGACCTTTATTCCGAGAAATTGAAGAAAATATATATGTGGTCAAGAAACTAAAGAATATATATATATATATATATATATATATATATATATATATAATGGGTCGTTCTACAAAAATTGGGTAACTCGGTTTCATCCGGCTATGAATAATTGGTAATAATGTTTGAAAGTTATTTTTTGTTATAGAATTATACTCTGCTAGGTCACCATAATCAAATAATTATTTGACGCAAATATTTGGTTTAAATTATTCAATAACTACTCCAAAAGTCAGTACCCTGGCATGTCACAACCCCAAAACTGTGCAAATATTTGTTCGTATTTTGAAAACCATTTTAATTACTACAAAATCATTCTCATAGATGTATTCTAGAAAACTTGAGTCATAGTTCCAGGCTGAATCAATGGTTAAAAATAATTAATTACTTTACCTAATTCGTTATTAACACTGCATACACGGAATCCTTCGTCATTCCCTTGATATTCAACTTCTGATGCCTTTTTCAAAATCCTTTATTTGAAAATCAAATCCTGTTTACCAACGAGGCAAATTTCTCACGCAAGCTATACGCAATTTTCACAACAATCATTTGTGGTCAGAGGAAAACCCCCATGCGATACAAGGAATCACATTTCCCAGAACAGTTCTCTCCTAACTTGTGGGCAGGAATCCTTGAAGATTATTTTATAGGTCCATTCTTTATTCCGGGAAGAATCGACGGAGAGAGATATCGTCATTTTCTTGAAGAAGATTTGCCTATTTTACTGAAAGATGTGCCGCTTAGACTACGGACTGAAATGTGGTTTATGCATCCAAACGCGAGAATTTTTAGATCAAACTTTCGGCAACCGTTGGATAGGTCGGGGAGGGCCTCAACCATGGCCCCCTAGGTCACTAGTCCTCAACAGTTTGTATTTTTTCCTGTGGGGACATCTAAAATCCTTAATTTACCAGACACCTAACCAAAATGAAGAAGAATTAAGTAATCGAAGAATTAACTGTTGTAGAACGACTCAAAATACTCCAGGAATTTTCCAAAGAGTGCGCGATTCAATGAGAATAAGATTGGATGCGTGCGTACTCTCAGGAGGTGGACATTTTGTGGGCAAAATATAATTTTACACCCTTACTTCTTTTTTAGTTAAAATTTATACATGGGTGGGTACAGATAAATAAAATTAAAATACGTGCTAATACCTATATTTAATTCTGATACTGATACATCAGATAAGGGGGTACACACAAAATTGAAATAATCGCTATTACTTATCTAATTTTGAAATGAAATATGTGTTAATTCATATACCGCATAATGTATAATCTATAATTTTAAATCATCATTATCATTTGATGTTTGCTAATAAAGGAAATGAGTATTTCCGAAAGCTCAAATAAAAAAAAGTGTTCTGATTTTAATCAGTATGATACCTGACTAGTCATCCCCATAACATTTAGAAGATCTTGACAAGTCTTAGACATAAGGATTAACGAAGAATGTAAACAAAGCAATAACAAAAATCTTTAATCAACTCGTCTAAATGAATACAATCCATAAGGTTACTTTCTATGGACATAATTGCCAAATTACTGAGTCTCTCTTGTGCCATAGTTGATCGTAAAAAAGTTTTCATTAATTTTAATTTTGAAAAAGACCTTTCTCCCGATGCTACAGATACTGGTAGCGTTAAAAAAATTCGTATTGCCACTGTAGTATTTGGAAATGTTGAAATTAAAATGTTCTCTAAAATGTGTTGAAGAATTAACTGAGAATCTAACTCATTTTGCTCTAGTAACGAATAATTTCATCAAATAAGTCATTTGCATCAATATCTGATTCTTTACGTGCTTCATCTTTCAAATAAAATGATAAATTTTCACACGAGTTTCTTAATTCTCCTTCATTCAAGCTGAACATTTGATAAATAAATCCAAAAATGTTATTAAATTGCTCCAACCCCTTGAATCTTTCATTAAGAGATGATGAGGTCGTATCTAGTATAGAGAAGAATACTTTTACTTTGTAATTAATTTTAGGGTCTGTTATTGGTTCGTCAGTACTTTCATAATCAAACTGCCTTTTCTTTTTTCTTTGACGAACTGTTTGTGAAGATAAAACATTTGGTTCAATTTCTAATTCTTCGGCCAGCTCCCTGGCGTCTACAAGAAGTTCGCTAAACCCCTTATTATCTCTCTTGAGTCTAAAAAAAAAATGTTTTCATTTTGTTTAGACAGTCTAAAGAAGCTTTCAGATTCATACTTTAATTCTGCATTAATTTACTTAGAGAATTGATTTTAAATAAAATATTGTACCAGATTACTACAGAGCATAAAAAATTGTAGTTTTGGATTTTTGTTGCGAGCGATCGAGATAGGTGTGATGTACTAACATCTTTTGAAGATGCGGATACATCCATTACTTTTGAAATGTGATATCTCGGTTTTATAGCGTCTATTCTACTGGACCAGCGTGTATCAGATAGTGGTTTTAAAGTTAAATCTGTAAAGCACGTTTTCAAAATTGACCATCTTTTGGTTGACGCGGAAAAAAACACATATATCTCTTGAACAATGTCAAAGAATCCGGACACCTCAAAAGAAACTTTAGCAGCATTGTTAATAACTAAATTTAATGAGTGCGCCGAACAAGGAACAAAAAATGCTCTCGGGTTTATATTTAAGATTCGAATATTCCACGCATGTTTGCTCCATTATCATATCCTCATCCTCGCAAATCATATATACTTAAATTTAATTCTACTAATAAATCTGTCACATATTTATACAAGCCAGCACCAGTAGAATCAACTGTAGGGCAAAATAAAATGAAATGTTCACGTATTTTAATTTTTTTCGTCAACTCGTTTAATAAAACAAACCTTAAAACTACACTTAATTGTTCCGTATGACTCACATCCGGTGTACAGTCGAAGATTATAGAGTAATATTTATGTTTTCTTACTAGATCTGAACTAGTAGTTCTTACTTTTGAGCCGATTAAATTTATCAATTCATTTTGAATTTTATCGCCTAAATAGTTTGTCATACCGCTACCGCTGCCGCTGCTTTGATTTTTTTGGCTGAGGAACAACTAGGACGAGCATCGTCGGTATTTTCAAGTTCTGGAAGAACACTTATTTCTGACGGTTTCAAATATTTCTTCAAAGAATCAGCTAATTTTTCCTTCTCTTCCATTTTCTGCCGTCTCTGTTGGCGGAACTGATGACCTGACAATCGTTTTCTTTTTTTGCCCTTTCCCTTAAAATAGGAAATGTCATATTGTTAGGAATCTTATTTACGTTTTTGGAAAAAAAATTAAACGTTAAATATCTCGAAAACAGATAAGTTTTGATATAGGATATGTTACATGGTGATCTAATTGAAAAAAATTTGTTTTACATCTGTCTGTTCCAACAAATTGGATTACATTTTTTGAACACCCTGTACAGGACCTTGAAAAAAATTACCTAGAAATACTTTACAATTAGTAGTTGGTAGTTGCAAGGTAAAATTATTAGCCATATTGTTAATTGCCTTTTATGGGATTTTTATTAGAATTAAGCGTAGAATAGTAAAAATATACCGTATTTAGTTTTAGTTACACTACTTACCATTTTTTACACTGAAATATTCACCTCATCAACTTACTATCTAATCAACTAATATGATTTGCAGAACAAACTAGAATGACCCGTTTTACAAAATCCAGACATGCTTGCCGACCCATGCTTATATGAACTTTTCACCTTATAAATAACTGAGAAATCGTCCTGTAAAATATCGGACACTTATTACATAACACCCTGTACAATGGCAAAACCTACCACCAATCAGCCCTATGCTGTATCACTTCTGTTAAATATGACGTCAACGTTATCCGCAAAATAACGGAAGTGGCGGATAGAGCATAGGGCTGATTGTCTAAAGGTCCCTACCGGACCGGACTACGTAATTGTCAATCAATTTAATAGATGGCGTTAGCGGATAGAGCAAGTAGATCGATCCATCTTTCGTCGTTCAGTCGAAGTCTGTTTTATTTACCACTTAACCACCGAGCCACCGACATTATGTAGTTTGTTACTCGGGAATCCCATTCCCCCTGCCTTGCCCGAGCTGCCTGTCATTTAGATTTTTGTTCGATCGATTGTAGTTTTGAGAATTTTTGTGTTACGTGTTACTAGACTTGATAACGGAAACAGTTACGACTATGATTATAATGATTGTTATACATGTTTTATTTCCAAGTTTACTTCGTTAATATGATTAAAGTTTGATGATCACATGATTTTTTGTTTATAATACCTTCCCCATATGTGTTTCATTTATTACTACCATTAAATCATACAAAATAAGAAAAAGGTGTAGATTTACAGTTTTTTAATTATCACTTACAGTTTTTTAAGCATTTATGCAGTTTTACTCTAGGATGGGGAGGGCAACACTGGCTGAGGCGGTCTTCTCGGGCCCGGTGCCTGGCTCTCCAGTGTCTTTTTAGGTTTAATATTAATGTAATCATGGAGTTTTTCAGCTTCCCTTGGGGGAAAATGATACACTATATTGCATCTTTTTCGGTGGTTTTGTTTGGTGAAATAATGTCTTTTTCACGGTTTTTGTCACTTGGCGTTGGCTTTTTGTTGCGATCTGCACCTCCATCGCTGAATTCTTCCATTGGGGGGTCATTTATTGAACTTTTCCAGCAATTCAGCTGTGGGTGTTTGTGTCCTTTCACTTTTTATAAGCGAAATTGTTTTCACTTTCGTGGGTTTTGAAATCCTAACCTCACTTTTTCACTCTGGCGAACCAATACGGTCGAAATTCCCGTACTCGTCGATTATTAAGGGTCACAATGACCTGCAGTTTTCCAATGGCCAGATTTCGTGTTAGAAACACTATTTTTACTCTTTTTAGGCATTTAGATCAGTTTCAGCACACTGTTTTATTGTTTTTAAGTCAACGAAGGAGTTTATTATTCACTTTTTCAACACTTTGGGCTTTATACGGCACTGAATTTCACGGAATTCGCGGAGCACAATGAAGCTCTACCAACTACAAAATGACACAATTAAATTAGTTATTCATTGCCTTACTTGAAAAACTGAGGCATTCTAACATGCTGAAAAAGGTATACAGTGCTTCTCAAAAGTCCTCTCCCCCCTCTTATTTTTGGAACGATTATACATAAACAAGTGAAATTTGGAAAGTGAATATTAAAGGTTGTAAACTTCCCTACTAGTGATGATAGATGACGAAATCGTCAAAGATGACGTCACAAGGCCATTGTGACCAATAATTTTAAATGGAACCCTACGGCAAGCGACACCTCTTTTAAAAGGTATCGAAAAAACCTATTCAATGATACTAATTTTGTTTGTGTTTATGGCAGTTTTGGCAACTCGCTTTTAAAAAACGCAAAGCTGTGATGAATTAAATCAGTTGATACTAAAATTCCAAATACAAGCTCCGCCTCTGTATAGTTGTCAAATAAGCTAACGTTTTTGTTAGTCTCCCTAATTCGACGTTTTTGTAATTGTCCAATTTTTTGTACATTTAATAATTTGTGTATTGTTGATCGAACGTTTAACTGTTTTAGCAGCTTTTGGTACTTTTAATATTTTTGTACATTTTAATAATTTGTTGTGTTGTGAGCCGAACGTTTAAGTGCTTCAAGAAGCGAAATGGTATGTGCTTTAGGTGATAAAGTAGCAGCGATCCTAGTTCTTGGTGAAACTGGACAAAATATTCATGCAGCAGAACGCATTTTTAATGAGAGGTTTCCCGATCGCCCCGTTTCGAGGACTTATTCAAGGGAGCTTCTTCGTAAGTTTGAAACAACGGGTAGTATTAATGTATTATTTTCTGATGAGAAAAAAATTGATATACTGGCAGAAGTAATAGTTAATCCTACTTCTTCAACAACTCACGTTGCATCTACCTGTGAAATCAGTCGAAGTACAGTACACATGGTGTTGAAAAAAAAACAAATTTCATCCATACAAATTAAAAATGGTTCATCAACTCTCAGACGACGACCTAGACCGAAGACTAGAATTTTGTGAAAATATGGAAACTAAAATTAACCAACAGCCAGACTATGTCAAAACAATTTGTTTCAGTGACGAAAGTACTTTCTATCTAAATGGAAATGTAAATACACAGAATGTGAGGTATTGGAGTGACGCAAATCCTCACCTGTTTCGTGAAACACATACCCAATTTTCCCAGAAGGTGAATGTTTGGGCAGGTATCCTGGGAAACCACATCATTGGGCCTCTTTTTTTAAATACTAATTTAACTGGTGAGGTTTATCTGGAGCTGTTGCAAAACGCAATAGAACCGTTAATCCTTGAAATTTTGGAAGATAATCCAGATGAATTCGGCAATTTGGAAATAACATTCCAACATGGTGGTGCTCCTCCACACTATTACGGTGCAGTAAGACGGTATTTGGATGAGGAGTATCGTGGTAGATGGATTGGACGACGAGGTTCAACGGAATTGCCAGCTCGATCACCGGACCTCACACCTTTGGATTTTTTTCTGTGGGGGTAAATAAAATCGAAGGTTTACGCCACTGAACCTGACAATATTGACGTTTTAAAACAACGTATTGTTGCAGAATGTGAGGCTGTTTCCGCAGACACATTTGCAAAAGTACGAGAAGAGTTTAAAAACTCACTCACTGTCAGAAAGTAAATGGAGGTCACTTCGAGCAATTTCTTTAAGTAGATACTGATTCTTAAATCTGTAATTAATATCATACTGAATGGAATTTAAATTTTAATGTTTACTAATGAGCCATCAAAACTGCCATAAACACAAACAAAATTAGTATCATTGAATAGGTTTTTTCGATACCCTTAAAAGATGTGTCGCTTGCCGTATGGTTTCATTCAAAATTATTGGTCACAATGGCCTTGTGACGTCATCTCTGACGATTTCGTCATCTATCATCACTAGCAGGGAAGTTTACAACCTTTAATATTCAGTTTCCAAATTTCACTTGTTTATGTATAATCGTTCCAAAAATAAGAGGGGGAGAGGGGACTTTTGGGAAGCACTGTATTTGAATTCTAATATCAAATCACTGTATGTAGTGAGTTCCAAATCCCTTATTCCATCAATTTTGCATTCCCTATATGGGAATTGAATGAGTTGACATTTAATTCTGACAGGAGCAAGTGTAGTTGCCACACATACTCGTATATAATAGAAAGAGACAGAGAGAGTGAGAAAGTCGCATGGAGGGGGCATAACGCTTTTTTCTTACGTTACATTTTCTATCAACACCTACCGCGAGCCGCGTAACTTCGTTCCAAAAATATAGACTAGAGGACCTCCTCCTTTTTTTTCGTCGGTAATTTTTTTTACATGAAATGATATCAAAATTTAACGTAGATACTCCGCTCTAGAGTGTTAAGGTGGAATATTTTGATAAATGGTAAATGTGATTGTAGAAAAAATATATGCCAGTTTTCAAATCACACTTATGCCATTGTATGTATGTATGTTTATAGTGTATTTTCTTGCAAGATACACATCAAGTGAAACATTTGCAGATTTTTTCCTGGCCACCGTAGCGCTTTGTATTAACTGCAGTTGATTACACTACGAAATAGAGGTGTGTGTTCGAGAATAACTGTCAAAGGAAGCCACTACCGAGTTCGATTAGTTCATGTGTCATACATTTCGATGTCGATTTGGAATATATATCTCGCCGGAAATGTGGACCATAAAAACAAACACGAGATCTTTGTATCGTGGCTGGCGTTTCGCAACCGCTCAATATCTAACGACGGCGGCATGCATCACATGTGGGCTTTTAATTCATTTCTCTCTAAGCCTGCACCAGTTAATTAACCAATTAAATTGGACAACCGGTGAATTAAAGTTGCGCTGCTACGCCCAATTGACTCCTCCGGGCATCGTTCATTTCACAAAATGACTTAACCCTTTTAAATAGATTTACTGGAATTACTCGCAACTCGTCTCATCTCGTCTTATCAATGGGCTAGTATACAAATACTGTTTACTCGGGACGTATGTATATACAAAAGCATAAAATGAATGTAATATCGTGACGAGTTCAGTGCATGTCGATCGCTCACAATTATTTGTTCGAAATACAGAAAATCGAGCGATTTATCAGAAAGGATGTGGCAAAACTTATCTTGACTGAGTCAATCGAGGCAAAATGTGTGAGGACGTCAGTGTGAATTGTTGGCTAAAAAGCTTGCGACATAATTTCGAGTATTACGAGGCGTTCGACAATAGAATTTTCGGTTCGAACGATGTTCGAGTGATGGAAACACCCCGAGAATCCATCAACCCCGAAGTGGAAATTCGAAAATCGACGACGGATACGGAAGTGGTCGCCGCGCAAAAACCGTCGCTGCTTCAAGTGAAATTCGCGGAATTGAACAGGGTGAGTGCCGTTTTTGTCGATCCGCACAAGGAACTGCAAGTTTTACCCGCCGCGGTTTTGGTCCATTTGGAATTTGACATAGCTGAAGACGCAATCTCGTGGAAGGATCGGCTCAGATCAGATCTGAGCTGTTGCGAAGAAGAGCAGAATATTATGGAAATCAAGGTATACATTATGACGTTTGCGCAGTCTCTTTTTTAACACGCATTTATTAGCTTGACCTGTGTATGAATGTAATCTTTCAATTCAATTTTCACCCACTTCCAGACGTTCGAATTATTTGAAATTTTGCACACGTACTAAGAACCGATGACAATATAATAAGTTGATAGCTATGACCTGGTATTAACACCAAGATCATAATAAAAAAAATCCTGATTTACATACAAAAGATTTGGCGAGTGCGCTAGTTTCGCCCCTTTTAGCAAAAGTTGGCAAAAAAGGTGCGAAGCATCATCCCGCACTACTAGTAAAATTCAAGAAAAAAAAAAATTAATAATAATAATATACTTTATTGCCATTAAGAATAAATCTTGTGGACAAAGCTTATGATAAATAAATATAAATGTAAGTATATAAATTTAAAATGTAAATATAAAAATACCTATGAAAAATTAAAGTTAGAACATGCACTATAAAGTTCTCGTCGAATTTTGTATCAACATGGTTAAATATGCAGTTTTGTATAAAAATATTATCAAAACTTATATAATACACATATAAACATATACAGTTATATAAAATATTACATAAATGAAGACACCTATTACGCCAAACAAACAGTGCTTCTCAAAAGTCCCCTCCCCCCTCTTATTTTTGGAACGATTATACATAAACAAGTGAATTTTGGAAAGTGAATATTAAAGGTTGTAAACTTCCTACTAGTGATGATAGATGACGAAATCTCAAAGATGACGTCACAAGGCCATTGTGACCAATAATTTTAAATGGAACCCTACGGCAAGCGACACCTCTTTTAAAAGGTATCGAAAAAACCTATTCAATGATACTAATTTTGTTTGTGTTTATGGCAGTTTTGGCAACTCGCTTTTAAAAAACGCAAAGCTGTGATGAATTAAATCAGTTAATACTAAAATTCCACATTCAAGCTCCGCCTCTGGATAGTTGTCAAATAAGCTGACGTTTTTGTTAGTTTAACTGTTTTGCAGCTTTTGGTACTTTTAATATTTTTGTACATTTTAATAATTTGTTAAATGTTGTGAGCCGAACGTTTAAGTGCTTCAAGAAGCGAAATGGTACGTGCTTCGGTGATAAAGTAGAGCGACCTAATTCTTGGTGAAACTGGACAAAATATTCATGCAGTAGAACGCATTTTGAACCGACGAAACCAAAAAGGAGGAGGTTCTTTATTCGACCCGTATATTTTTTTTTCCATCATATTTTTTTATGTATGATCACGCATAACTTTTTACTGAGGCGTCCGATTCCGATAATTCTTTTTTTAGTGGATAGGGTGTACTTCGAATTTGGTCCCATTTGAATTTAAAAGATGAAATCCACCCCTAAGGGTAGCGAAATGAAGGATATTGATCACTCACCCTCTGAATTCTGGTCCGTTAACCGATTCTATCAGGCATAACTTTGTACTGGGTTCTTCGATTTGGATTATTCTTTTTTCAATAGATAGGGTATACCTTATATTTGGATTTCGAAAGGAATTAGCCACCCTTACGGGTAGAAAAATAGGGGATAATTGATTTTTCACTAGTGAACATTGGCATACACATACGTAGTTGACAATGACAGATCGCTACTGACATTATTCTTGTTTCACATCAGTCAAAATCAGTATATTTTATGAGAGGATGGAATGATATACAAAGTAATGAAATAAACTAACCAGAACAACGAAAATAATTTATATTACAACAAATAGTAAAAGTAGATAATCATATTATTTAACTGGTAATAGTTGAAGTAAGGTGGGTAAGTAAGTATTTTGGAAGTAATAAAAAAACAAGTAGGTAGTAATTGGTAGATTTAAGCCACAAAAAATTGAAATATAAAAACTTTTTAACAAAAAATTAAACCGACGAAAAAATCAACTGAAAAGCAAAAAATAAAATAAACCTTCCTAGTCTAAATGATAATTGAGCTCCTAAACTAATGTAAGTAACTGATTTTCAGTCGGCGCCAAACAAACTAGCAATTGAATTAGGTGAATCGTAAAATGATGGCAGCGAGATGCACGGCTGCGTTTTGATGACTTCTTTCATAGATAATGATCTTCGATAATTGTTTGTTTGGCGCCTACTCAAAATCAGTTACTTACATTAGTTTAGGAGCTCAATCATCATTTAGACTAAGGTTTATTGTATTTTTTGCTTTTCAGTTGATTTTTTCGTCGGTTTAATTTTTTGTTGAAAAGTTTTTTTAATGAGAGGTTTCCCGATCGCCCCGTTTCGAGGACTTATTTAAGGGAGCTACTTCGTAAGTTGGAAACAACGGGTAGTATTAATGATGCGAAACGATCTGGCAGACCACAAATTTCTGATGAGAAAAAAATTTATATACTGGCAGAAGTAATAGTTAATCCTACTTCTTCAACAACTCACGTTGCATCTACCTGTGAAGTCAGTCGAAGTACAGTACACAGGGTGTTGAAAAAAAATTTCATCCATACAAATTAAAAATGGTTCATCAACTCTCAGACGACGACCCAGATCGAAGACTAAAATTTTGTGAAAATATGGAAACTAAAATTAACCAACAGCCAGACTATGTCAAAACAATTTGTTTTAGTGACGAAAGTACTTTCTATCTAAATGGAAATGTAAATACACAGAATGTGAGGTATTGGAGTGACGCAAATCCTCACCTGTTTCGTGAAACACATACCCAATTTCCCCAGAAGGTGAATGTTTGGGCAGGTATCCTGGGAAACCACATCGTTGGGCCTCTTTTTTTAAATACTAATTCAACTGGTGAGGTTTATCTGGAGCTGTTGCAGAACGCAATGCAATTGAGAATGTTTCCCTTTTCAGCAATAGAACCGATAATCCTTGAAATTTTGGAAGATAATCCAGATGAATTCGGCAATTTGGAAATAACATTCCAACAGGATGGTGCTCCTCCACACTATTACGGTGCAGTAAGACGGTATTTGGATGAGGAGTATCGTGGTAGATGGATTGGACGACGAGGTTCAACGGAATTGCCAGCTCGATCACCGGACCTCACACTTTTGGATTTTTTTTCTGTGCGGGTACCTTGAATCGAAGGTTTACGCCACTGAACCTGACAATATTGACGTTTGAAACAACGTATTGTTGCAGAATGTGAGGCTGTTTCCGCAGTCACATTTGCAAAAGTACGAGAAGAGTTTAAAAATAGGATATTTCACTGTCAGGAAGTAAATGGAAGTCACTTCGAGCAATTTCTTCAAGTAGATACTGATTCTTAAATCTGTAATCAATATCATACTGAATGGAATTTGAATTTTAATGTTTACTAATGAGCCATTAAAGCTGCCATAAACACAAACAAAATTAGTATCATTGAATAGGTTTTTTCGATACGTTTTAAAAGAGGTGTCGCTTGCCGTAGGGTTCCATTCAAAATTATTGGTCACAATTCCCTTGTGACGTCATCTTTGACGATTTCGTCATCTATCATCACTAGTAGGGAAGTTTACAACCTTTAATATTCAGTTTCCAAATTTCACTTGTTTATGTATAATCGTTCCATAAATAAGAGGTGGGGAGGGGACTTTTGAGAAGCACTGTATATCCAAGCAAGAATATGAACAAAAATCTTATATAACATATATTCAAATATGCACATTTTGTCACGCAAATTTATCATTATAGAACTCTTGCAAATTATAATAGGTTCTATCAGCCAGAAATGTTTGTAATCTTCTTCTGAACTTTTTGTTGGTCAAATTTGCCTATCTTATATCTGAGGGCAAGTGATTAAACATCTTGACCCCATTGTAATAAATAGAATCCCTGGCAAAATTTATTAAAGGAATTGGCAATTTCAACGCGGTAGAACGGGTGTTATAAGAATTGCACGAAGCCTCGAATAGGGACATATTTTTGTAAAATGAGACAAACAGATCCCAAAATGAACAAAGCAATCACTGTTAAAATCTTTTCCTCAACGAATTTGTTCTGCACGAATCACGAGGTTTTACACATATACGTGATAGCCCGTTTCTGTAGTACTAATACAGTTAGAAGTACTGATGAATTGCATACTTCCCAAAACGGTATTCCATAACGTAGGTGAGATTCTAAGAGGGCGTAATACACCGTTCTGGCGGTTTTGATTCCCAAATTTATTGAAGTTACTCTCACTGCATAACATCCAGAAGAAATTTTACTTTTAAGATGCTTAATATGTTCAATAAATTTGAGCTTATTGTCAATGTGAATACCTAGAAATTTAGTTTGAGTCTCGTTCTTGATCACTAAGTTAT
Source organism: Gonioctena quinquepunctata (assembly GCA_018342105.1). Classification (NCBI taxonomy): domain Eukaryota; kingdom Metazoa; phylum Arthropoda; class Insecta; order Coleoptera; family Chrysomelidae; genus Gonioctena; species Gonioctena quinquepunctata. The sequence goes on along the minus strand of JAFIRS010000024.1, from coordinate 257,823 downwards.
CACCAAATGACAGGTCATCAAGAGAACATATGAATGATATAATGTTTGTTTTAGTGATATTGAAGGATAACAAATTAGCATCACACCACTCCCTGATTTTTTTCATATCAGTAGATATTGCATTGTGTGAATCATTTGAGTTTTTGTTGTTCCACAATATCGTCGTGTCATCAGCGAAAAGAGTGAATTTTCCAGAAATGCTCAAATTTGCAAGGTCATTGACATATAATAAGAATAAAATGGGTCCAAAAACTGATCTTTGTGGCTCTCGAACGCCTTCGATAGATCACAAAAGACCGCAGCAGCTCAACTTTGAATAAATAGTTTTTCGATAACTTTGGCTATACTTGGAATGAGGGAGATCGGGCGAAGATTCGCGGGATCATCTGAATCTCCACCTTTGTATAATGGAAGGACAACAGATGTTTTCAGAAAATCAGGAAAAAATCCATTGCGGAATGAGGTGTTGATTAGAGATACAAATATTTGCAGTGCATTAATTGGAATATTTTGGATAATTTTTATGGAGATTCCATCATAACCAGTTGCATTTTTATTCTTTATATTCCTCAAGATTTCTACTAATTCGTTGATATTTGTATCGTACAAAGTTAGGTTATCCTCAATTCTGACATCTGCAAGATTTAATAAGGGATCGTAAGGAATCACTATATTCTCACTAAGGTTTTTTGCAATCGAACAATAATAATCATTGATTTTATCAGGACTAAGTGATATTCCCACATGTTTTTATTTTTTTATTTTCCCGTAATATCACTGATAGCATACGATGCTTCTTTCATTTTATTTTTGGTTTTTTGAAGAAGTTAGGAAGCAATGATTTCAAAATTTTCGTATGTTATGCAGTGAACGTAAATTTTCAATCTTGTTGTAATACATGGTTTTCTTTTTTTGACTTTAATTTTTTGAATGGGGAATGATTCATCAAATACATTCAATAGCGTGTTGTGAAATGTGAGGAATGGATCACTTTGGAACAGAATACCTTCCCAGTTAATCTTTAGACAATTCTGATAAAACCTATTATAATTTGCTCTACTGTTAAGTCTCCCAAGGTTAAGTTTACGTTGTGTCTTCAATGAGTCAAGAAGTATAGAGCAAGTAACTGCTTCGTGATCTGATAAACCTGATGGTATCACTGAACATGATACGTTCTGTACATCAAAATTGCTACAAACATAGTCAATACAAGAGCTAGAGAATTGGGAAATACTAGTTTCTGATTCAACGTGCATATTCAAGTCAAAAGTTAAAAGTAAATTTTTAAGTAAGTCTGTATCTGTCGATTCATCATTGTTATAATTTATGTTAAAATCACCAGTCAATAATATAGATGAGTTGACAGATAATTCAGATAATAAATAGTTGAGGTTATTAAAAAATATATCTACATCAGCAGATGGTGAACGGTAAACACATAAAATGTACAGATTAATTTTTTTGCTGTAGCAGACAGAAAACTCAAACGTTTTGTCTTCGGATAAGTCTTGGAACTTATCAACTTGAATGAAAGTCAAGTCACCCAGAGCTGAATTTTTAATCAATATTACAGTTCCTCCATGATTTGAACAGTTTCTGGAGTATCTGGATATCACAGTGTAGTCAGGAATGCTTATTGGTTCGAGCTTATTGCACCAATGTTCCGTTAGCAAGACTATTGTAGGAAAATTCAAGTCATTTAAAAATATAAAAAGTTCATCTATTTTGTTCCGAAGGGATTGAATGTTTAGTGAGACTAAGGTAATAGAGTTACAATTAGAGAAATGATTACAATTGTTAAGTTCTTCAAATGACCTTTTTGGACCAGATTCATCATATGAACTCTTAGAACTTAATATTCTCTCAACATCTAAACTTTTCTTAGTGTCTTCATGGAAGGGTCTAAAAAACCTTGGATGGTTTCATTCTTGACGGAGGGAAATTTCAAATTTTTTGTTTGTTTATTTCTGAATATGAAATCTGAGATTTTTTTGACGATTTCCTTTTTACTTTGCATCGTGCCTTTCGTACAATTCAAATAAAAAAAAAGAGATATCACCTTCGGCATAATGATTCAACTTGTATGTATATTCATTCAGCTTGACATTAAATTTGTAAATGAAATCATTTAATTTAACTTGCTTACCATAAGGTACAGATGAAAAAATTATATTTGTATGACTACACTCTTTAATCCTACTGTTGATTTCTCTGAATGACGGATATTTCTTTGATTTGAAATCATTAGAACCTGCAATAACTATTATGTAGTCATTGAGGCCGAAATTCATCGATAGTTCAACAACATCTTCTATCACATTCACGAAATAAGCCCCTGGTTTGATGATCGATTCTATGGTGAACTCTTCTCCGATAAATTTATATATATATATATATATATATATATATATATATATATATATATATATATATATATATATATATGAAAGAGAGTAATATCGAGGGGACTGTTGAAAACAAAATGGTAGGAATTTAATGGACATAACCCTCAGAGAAAAGTGCTAACCGTAGACACGTGTTTCGGGCTCTCGGCCCTCATCAGTACGGTGGAGAAGTGCAAGTAATATCGATATTACTCTCTTTCATATTTATATTCCTGGACTCGGATGTCACGCAGGTAGCTATAGCTGCCTCCGTGGTGACGTTGGTTGTTGCCCTGGAATTCAGGGTCTGCTGACCGAAATCACAAATGAGCGGCTGGCTTCTGTTTGTTGACTCCGTTGATTTGTCGTTTTCTACCAAGTGTTGTTCATCCTTGCACTTCTCCACCGTACTGATGAGGGCCGAGAGCCCGAAACACGTGTCTACGGTTAGCACTTTTCTCTGAGGGTTATGTCCATTAAATTCCTACCATTTTATATATATATATATATATATATATATATATATATATATATATATATATATATATATATATAAAAAAATATATTTAAAATATTATTTAAAAACTAAAATATTTATCCTGAACAACTTTACATATATAATACAATTACATACTTATATAAAAATAAACACTTGATTAAAAAAATGGAACACATATATAAACACAACTAAGCAAACTATTCCTATGAACAGAATTAACAAATCAATCGGCCAGCGCTCGCTAATCTAATAACAAATACAATGTATGTAATGTAATGTAATCAAAAAAATATACACTCCCAGAAAAGTACAAAACTTACTTAGAAGAAATACACTCTCTACGACTCATTAAATACAAATTCGAAGATTATATTGAGTCAACTGACAGACACACCCTACACACAATAATGCAATGCAAATAAACTCCACACCGATTTTTTTTCTCTTCTTTCAAGAATATATGTGTCTTATTCTATATTATATGCTCTAGTTAAACATAATCAATACTAACATAATCACATTGCACTTGTACTACATCATTAAAAACATAAAACAATCCATGCACAACCTCACGGTTAATTTGGAACTCTTTGTTTATTTGCCACCAATAACAGTATATGAAATGAAAATGTAAACAAAAATGTATATTAGAGTGAATAAATATTAAATTAGAGTGAAATAAATATTAATATATAAATATTAATATTATATAATTATAAATATTATATATTTATATATATTATATAAATATAAATATTAGAGTGAATAAATATTAAATACACTTTTCTGGAACTACATAAAGAAATAACGAAAATGAATACATAATCAATGATAACAAAATTATCTCGGGATAATTTGCAGACTATTTCTGCTCTGTATATGAGAATAACTCCACTTACAATTTGAATGAAATTGATAGATTAACTAGTCAATGGCGTACTGATATAAAATATATAATTTCATTTAATCATATATTGCAGTTGAGCAACATGGATTCACTAGGAAAAAATCTATACAGACCAATTTACCAACGTTCAATACTAAAATATCTGAATGCATTGATACTAAAACACAAGTAGATTGCATTTACACGGACTTTACCAAAGCATTCGACAAAGTCAATCATGACTTGCTAAACTGAAATTCTACGGATTGAGTAATCACTTATTACAATTTTTTGTATCATATCTGAAGGAAAGAAGCCAACATGTTATTTACAAAGGTGAGGAATCTAAGACATTTTTGGCAGGCTCAGGTGTACCACAAGGCTCGAACTTGGGGCCATTACTTTTCACAATTTTCAGCAATGGTATCATCAGACTGTTTACTGTATGCAGATGATTTTAAAATGTAATGACTATTTAGAACTCCAAAACGACATAGATAATATATCGACATGGTCCATGAAAAATAAACTCTCATTCAATGTATCTAAGTGTAATGTAATCACTTATAGTAAAAATAAAAATCGATATAATTTCATCTACACAATGCTAAAAACATTTCTTGAACGAATCGATGAAATATGTGATCTCGGTGTGATATTTCAAAGCGATATGAAGTTTACTCGGCACATTCAAAACATCGCGAAGGAGGCTAACAAGCTGGTAGGTTTCTTGAAACGTGGTACATAAAGGCCATAAAACACTTATTTGTTACAATTGTGCGAAGCAAAATAGAATATGCAAGTATGATCCTGGGCAAAAAAATATGAAACAAATGATAGAAACCACACAAAATGAATTCCTGAAATATCTGTATTACAAAAAACACAACGTTTCTCCCGGACTCACATCATATAGTCCTATTAGAGAAGAAACTCTTGAACGCCGAAGAATCCTTATCAGCTTAATATTTTTGGATAAATTGTTGAATGCCAGGTAGACAGTACGATTCTAATCAGTAGAGTATCTCTCTATGTACCGCCTCCAGGAATTCGACCACGACAAGTATCCTTTCACATAAATACAAGTGATACCCCAATCAATAGAAAATGCAGACTATATAATCAATACTCACATACAATAAGCTATGGCCTCTTCGATATTTCAACTACTAAACTCAAAGTCATCTTGAAGAATATTATGAGTTCATGTAATTGATGGTGTCTGGTATGAAGTCCCGCCTATTCAGTTGTCTTAGTATTATTTTCTTTTCTTGGTAGTTCTCTTCAATCTACATAAAACTATACATTGTTCTTATTGATATTATTTCGCTTTATTATTATTACTTATTGCATGTTGTACTCAAAAATGTTAATGTAATTGGGTTCTGCCTGTTTATTTCTACTAAATAAATAAAAAAAAACTTCAATACTATCTACTTAATGTTCATAATGACTTTATGAATAGCTAGGCGACAAAAAATTCAAGACAACTGATACCAAGAGTTAATGTTATGGACAATGACTTCATTCTTATTATTCTTACATTTTTAGTCCATATTGCTACAAAATATCTTTTTTTAACTATAATTTTTTATTGTTCGACAACAAAAATGCACCATCGATGTGGATGAAATATCAATAACAGTTTTAATGGCTGTTTAATTATGATAATGTGATTTATGAAATCTAAGTATGTATTGAGATAAAGTAGTGCAATCTTTTTTGTGGTATTCAGGCAGCAGATAAGGATTCTATTAACTAATAACTGCCCGTTATAATGGATTCTGTTCGACATTCCGATATTTATTCGAAGGAATTACACGAAAGAAAATATCCCGCAAGTTCAATCGTTGAAAAGTGTAACCAACAATTTAAATTTTTCCTTTATGAATCATTGGATGATCTGGAATTCAAGAGCTTGTCGCTTTTGTATTCGAACTGAAAACTTTGCGCGACAAGCTCTTGAATCTATAACTGACGGAATAACCTACGTCGCACATCCAAAGCATCATTTTTTACTTTTTAGTGCATTTGAATAAAAGCTTGTCTTTAAAAAGGTTTTTTATTAATTATTTTATTTTGTGCTTTTTAGTACTTACGTATGCATTTGTGTTGAAGCATCGTTATTATGAGGCCTTTTTCCTGTTCTGTTCTGAGCTATCTAGTCCTTCAATGAGGAGACCATCTGAAGAGTAACTCATCCGCCATCATGGAGTTGCCATCTTCAATTTATGAATTTTAACTGAAAATCAATAATCTTCGACTAAATTCATAATCTCCGACCCCGAAAACCCCCACATACCAATTTTCAATAGAATTGGACCATAAACCCAGAGATCATCGGCCATCTTGGAGTTGCCATTTTAATTTTATGAATTTTGAAGAAAAACTCATAATATTCGACCCTGAAAACCCCCACATACCAATTTTGAATCGAATCGGACCATAAACCTAAATATCGGAAAAAAAAAACCCCCAAAAATTTTAATAGAATCGGACCATAATCACAAAACTCCTCCACCATTTTGAGCCGCCATCTTTTAAATTTTGAAAAAAATTAATAATCTCCGACCCCGAAAACCCTCACATACCAATTTTGAATCGAATATTATCATAATCACAAAACACGTCCGCCATCTTAGAGCCGTCATTTTGTTTTCTCCTATTGATATAAGACGTACAGGGTGTTGTTATTGAAAAACCACACCTGTCCACCTTTTGTTATAACATACTGAGTGTTATCAGTCTATTGACCAATAACGGAACAATTTCCCAGAGCGGCTTGAGATCTTGTTTCTCCCAGTATGTAATGAAGCGGGGGAACTTAATTTGACAGTACAGAGACCAATCTCAAATCGTTTCGAAAGAATAATACAATTAAGACTTGTAATAATATATATATATGTATTTTCTAAAATATAAAAACAACTATTGATACACCTGGTATAATTTAAAAAATGTATAGAAAGTCAAAAATTTTATTTTTAATAAAAATATAAATGAAATCAATAATGGAATATTTTCTTATAACACTATACATATATACCTTGCCAAATAAACAGTATGATTTCTTACCCTCCACTGAAGTAATACACAATAGATTAATTAAGACTTAATTTATTCCGTTTTATTTCCGAATAATATTACGCGTTCACTTGTTGCAATATGATTATTTAGCTTCTTGATAAATATTAATTCCATTAATTTAGTTATTACTGAGATGATTTCTGATGAATTACACTTTCACAATGATTCTGCATATGGTTGATTAATTTGCTACTTCAGATAAACTCTTATTTCGCGTAGGAAGATGAGACTTCATCTTCGCTAATTGAAATTAACTTTACTTCTAGTCGCTTCATAATGAAGCTGAACTAGCTTTGTACTGACTGACTAGATCGACGACTGGATTCTGAATGAAGAGAAGAGAGAGAGAGTTCTATGGAGAATCTTATATATATAGTGTTGGTATTCAAACGATGCCGCCCTAAAACAATAAAATTATATTTAATGAGTCGGTGAGTACCCCGTTTGAGTTGACACGCCGCCATGATATATCACCAAGCCTATTATCGCTTCCAAAAGACCGCGGGTCATTCATCTGTCCCGACGTACTATTAGTTAGGAATGTCTGAAAATATGGTTGGAATTTCGATTGAGGTGCCACACAAATGATAGAGGAAGTATCGACTTTATGAGTTGTCATATAAATTTTACTATTAATGCGACCGTTTTTTATTTCCAACGAAACTTGATTTATTTTATTGGCATTCTTCAGTTTCAGTTTACATATGGCTATATTTAATATTTTGAGGAGTGCTCATAACACACCTCCCTTTTCCCATTTAAAAGGTATTAATTCTAATTGATACCTTTTTCATGACCCTAATATCTTGGGTAGATGAGTGGTATTGGATCTCAACTTTGTTATGGCTCTGACAATTGTTTTAGCATACCATGAGCAAACTAAATAAATTCTTACTGATAATACCTATGATAACATATGACCTTTACCTTATTCAATCAGGCACCTAATATTACATACATGGTCAACAATATCCCTACTTATATAATTACTATTCTAACATACTAATTTTAACATGCAAATCTTTATATAATTCTCAATAAAGATCCCTTCAAGTCAGTGTCTTCTGAGACGATGCTGGCTTCGAATTGGAACGCCACCCTGTAGATATGACCTGTCATCACCTGCTGTGATAGAGACTGTCTGTGGTCTGGCGAAATCAGGTTGAAATTCTCCAACGACCTTATGTCTGCTCTTCGACTAGGGATGTTGTAAACAACATCTGTGAACCATATGACTTAGTTCCACTCAGTCTGCAGGAAGTAAACGGCCTTGTCCTTTTTTCGAGCCACCCTTCGTGTAGTGAACGTATTTGACAGTGATTATCGACTCCTCTCTGAGATGCAAAATGTCACCTGACATTTGTTTAAAAGTTCCAGTGAAGTGGTAGTTTCTAAGGTTCTTCCGTGTTAAAGTGATGGTTCAACCTTCTATTTAATTGGATAATTTGTGCACCCTCGCACACTTACGATGAAGCTTCCTGGGGGGTCCCTCAACTCTGCACTCTGACTATGGGCTTGAATATCCATTCATCCTTGTGTATTGTGAACTTAGTTGGATTAAAAGTTCAAACTCTCCATTGCAGTACGAAGCTCAGTAAATAACTATTTGGTGAGAAGCTGATAATCATTAATTTGAACTCAGTTATAGTTCAAAAATCCATATTATATTATCCGTAATTGTTAACTATAATTTTAAATGTTCTTTATCATCACCGATATTTTTCGCACATGTTTACGTTTAATTAATGTTATTTCACTTAGTCATTATCAAGGTAACACTTTTAATTACATGCTAAAATCTCTTCTCGGTAGAGAATTATAACCGTTTATATTAATACTTTATTAATGTCTATAAAATCCTTCCCAATTTTTAGGAAATACACACAATTTTCTCTTACAGTCTATGCTTTACTCAAAAGTCCGATTTTCATGTAGAATAATCGACACTAGATAATTTCTGTCCCATTCCGTCACTTGACGATATTTCCAATGGTACGCGGTATGTTATGGTTCAGGTAGAAAGTCCCATCAATATTTATTTCGCAATAATTTACAGGATGTTTCAATTTCTTTGACTACACATTTCGATACGTGCTTATGTATACTTGGCAAGATTTCATGATTTCCAATTATTTATCTATACTGGCTTACTATACTATTTGATCTCAACTGTGTTTAAAAATATTGACAATATTATTACTTCATAAGTGCATTATTTTTTTGCTTTTGAAAATTACTTATTTTGACTTTTTGCTTTGGAATAAATCCATGGAAACTCTTTTACTGTACCACGTGTTCTAGTCTGATAACTATGATTTATCTCTGGAATACTTTCTCCTTCATCTTCTGTTGATTCAAGTTGATTTCTATCTTCTAGTGTTTTTAGGTTTTCCACTGGTATTTTCCTTGATCTATTTTCTTGATTTTTCTCATCGGTTTTTCTTCTTGCAATTGTTGCAAAATTGTTCTTTCGTCCTGTAGTTCTATTCTTCTAAACTTTTTTTTCTTCCCATATTCTAACTTTTTTTTTTTAATTTCCCCTTATTTTCACTTTTTTTTTTCTACCTTTACATTCTTTATTTATTTTTTCCATTTCTCTGCTACTGTATTGTTAAGAGTTGGATTGCCACCCCTAGATGGAAATAATCCTTTCCTAAATACAGGACGCTCTGGGTTTAACGTTACTCATCCTTTTATTTTCTGAAATAATTTCCTGCCTATTTTCTAGTTGCGGAGATTTTTCTTCTCTCTGATTAACTTCCAGTCGATTCATGTGTTCAATCCTGTTTCCAATTTGTGAGATTTCTGAATTATCAAGCTATGACTTCTTAAATTTAGATTTTTCCTTTTGACTGGCTATGGTTTCGATGATTTTTATATCTTTAACTACTTCCTTATTTTCTTCGGTATTTTCTTTCAAATCTCGTACCATAATACGTTTTTTTTTCGATGTTGAAAATTCATTATTGGCTATTTTCTTTAATTTTAAATTTTTTCCGAATTCATGTTACTCCTTGCTTTAACTATGCATATATTCAATAATCTGGGCGGCAAATTCTTGTCCTTGGACGAATAAAATTCAGCCTTTTGATTTTCGTCTACTGCGAAAGTACTTTCTCTGGCGACTATCATTCCGAGGTTCTTGGCATTTTCCAACGTCCTGGAGGGTAGAATATCTCTCTTGGGTGATTCATATCTACCTTTTAGACTGTCTTTCAACGATTTCCTATGTGCTACAACGATCATCTTCCCTAAATTTCTTGATGCGTTAGCTTCTGCAATTCCGATACTCCCTGTATATGGTTTGCTACCTTCTTGAATATTTTCATTATCAAAAACTTTCATACCTATCCGTATATCTTTTTCCATTTTCCGAACATAATTTCCTTCATTCCCGCTGTGGTACTGCATTGGCAATTTTCCGTTCCATCTCTCTGTTTCTTTAGGCAAGAAATGTTCGTTCTTTGACGAATAAATTTCTACTTTTAGACTGTCACTTTCGAGTGGCGTACTATTCATGATGGTCGTTCTCAGATCATTGATTCCTTCCATTGTTCTGGTTGAAAAAGTGTCATTCTTAATGAGCTTTTACTTTTTTCTTTGTATTATCTTTTTCTGTCTCGCTTGACTATCCTTCCTAGTGTACAGGGCGTTCCGGTTTTTCCATACCCTTGCTGATTTTCATGGATTTTCAATATCCACCTTTGGCAATTTTCTATCTTCACGATTTTCTCTAGTTTAATGAATGATGTCACAGTCAAATCATCAATCATATTTGGCTTGTTCAATCGATAACCTGTGTTATCTTCCTTCCTAGACGATTTTCCATACTTTTTCCTTGAATCGGCTTCCTCGAAACCTAGTGTCTCAAACACTTTACTATCTTCGGACATTTCCATTTGATTCGAGCCGGCTGGACTCATTTCATGGCGTGAAAATCCATTTTTGATTACTCGGCAATTCGTTTTGGGCGTGCACTCCCTCGATAAATTTAGCTTTTCGTCAAAAGTTAATCCCATCCAATGTTTTATCATTTTGGTCATGTCTTCAAACCTTTTTCCCATTTCCAAATTTTTAGCCAATTACTATGTTCGTTCTCTTTTTCTATTTGATATACATGTGGGAATTCCTTATACAATTCTTCACCGTAGGTTAGTACATTCTTTTCTTGCTTCTTTCTATTTAAATTCCTGTTATATCCGCAAATTTTTCCATACTTTCTCGGACTATTTCCATTCGCGTAACTATTTCCTGTTTGTCTTCTGTCAATTACTCTCCCAAAATTCGGATATCGGTTTCTATTTGATTGATTGATGAATCTACGTCCTTGTTCGTTCATTCTTCCCTGAGTTGAAATCTATTTTCCATTGAATAGTTAGAAAACCTTTTTCTTGGTTTCTTTATTTTTAAATTTTCTAAATTTCCCTTTTTGATTGATTGATGAATCTACGTCCTTGATAGTCGGAAAACCATGGTCCTGATTCACTTAATATCTCATTTCGAAAGCTATTTCTATTTGGACATCTATATGATAGGTGACCAAATTCATCGCAATGGTAGCATACACAATTTTTCTTCTTACAATTTGATTCTTCATGACCCTTACGATTGCAATGTGTACACACTATTTTATTCGTATTGAAATGTCTAAAATTCATATTAGTTTGAGCTGTTAGTGTCTCAATTAATTCTTCCTTCTCTGCTAATTGTATGGCTTCTTTTAAACTGACAGGACTGGCAGATAAAACTTTTTTCCTGACAGGATCTAGCAATCCCATACAAAATTGCACAAGCGTATCTTGTTCAAATTTTTGCTTTAATACATCATCAACCCTATTAATTCCTGTAAATTTTCGTAATTTCGCTGCGGATGCTCTCAATCTTATGGAAAAATTTCTAACTGATTCAATTCCTTTTTAAATTCGGCCAATTTATTGTATTTTTTAATTTATCATCTGTATCTATGAATAATCTGGCGATTCCTGTCAATTTTAATCTAACTATGGAACTTATTTGACTGTCTGTCCATCTTGCTACAGCTGCCAAATACTCAATTTCACGAACAAAATCTTTGATATCTGTAGTACCATTAAAAGAAGGTAAATTATCCATACTGATAGTAATGGTAGGTTCATAGGTAATCCTACCAGTCCACGGCACTGTTGTCGGAGTTTCGATGATTTAATAATTTTAATAAAAATCCCCATTGAATAAAAAAAAATTTCACTTTCCTTTCCGAATACTTTCTGAGATCAGCCCTGTATAAACGCTATATATGTTTTGATTTTCCACTCGTCAAACTCTCTGTACTGATATTACTTTCTAAATGCTTTTTTATTATGTTTTTCCAATTTTTCAATATTTTTCTGACCTTATTTGTTACCAAAGGTTTATCTTTTGCTGAATATTTCTACAATTTCATTCCTTTTAGCATTCCACAAACAATATTAAAATAAAATATTCTATATTTGCAATTATATTTTTCCAAATGACTTTCCAATATGACAACTTTAGTGCAAACTGCAATATATGCACACTTTTAACTACACAAATTCTGATAATATTTTTACGAGAAAAACAATTTTTTTTTTACTATATTTTCATTCTTATTTGCATCGAGGAAATTTGAGTTTGACATCTTTTGCGAAAATCAACATATAAACGTTATTTTCCTGTAAATCCACCTCGACACCTGACACCATTGATATAAGACGTACAGGGTGTTGTTATTGAAAAACCACACCTGTCCACCTTTTGTTATAACATACTGAGTGTTATCAGTCTATTGACCAATAACGGAACAATTTCCCAGAGCGGCTTGAGATCTTGTTTCTCCCAGTATGTAATGAAGCGGGGGAACTTAATTTGACAGTACAGAGACCAATCTCAAATCGTTTCGAAAGAATAATACAATTAAGACTTGTAATAATATATATATATATGTATTTTCTAAAATATAAAAACAACTATTGATACACCTGGTATAATTTACTGAGAAAAATGTATAGAAAGTCAAAATGAGATTGAATAAACAATAATTTAAAATGAGAAACAATATGAGCTGACAATTAAAATAACTGTTCTTCAGTTATTTTAAACAATTGATAATAATTTTACTTTTGTTGAATCAATAATTTCTTTTACTATGAAATCAATAATGGAATATTTTCTTATAACACTATACATATATACCTTGCCAAATAAACAGTATAATTAATTAAGATTAATTTATTCCGTTTTATTTCCGAATAATATTACGCGTTCACTTGTTGCAATATGATTATTTAGCTTCTTGATAAATATTAATTCCATTAATTTAGTTATTACTGAGATGATTTCTGATGAATTACACTTTCACAATGATTCTGCATATGGTTGATTAATTTGCTACTTCAGATAAACTCTACGGAGTCTACGCTTATTTCGCGTAGGAAGATGAGACTTCATCTTCGCTAATTGAAATTAACTTTACTTCTAGTCGCTTCATAATGAAGCTGAACTAGCTTTGTACTGACTGACTAGATCGACGACTGGATTCTGAATGAAGAGAAGAGAGAGAGAGTTCTATGGAGAATCTTATATATATAGTGTTGGTATTCAAACGATGCCGCCCTAAAACAATAAAATTATATTTAATGAGTCGGTGAGTACCCCGTTTGAGTTGACACGCCGCCATGATATATCACCAAGCCTATTATCGCTTCCAAAAGACCGCGGGTCATTCATCTGTCCCGACGTACTATTAGTTAGGAATGTCTGAAAATATGGTTGGAATTTCGATTGAGGTGCCGACACAAATGATAGAGGAAGTATCGACTTTATGAGTTGTCATATAAATTTTACTATTAATGCGACCGTTTTTGATTTCCAACGAAACTTGATTTATTTTATTGGCATTCTTCAGTTTCAGTTTACATATGGCTATATTTAGAATACTTGATGAGGAGTGCTCATAACACTATGACAAAAATTCCATGAGCCGCCATTTCAATTTCATAAATTTTGACAAAAAATTCATAATCTCCGATCCCGAAAATCCCCACATACCAATTTTCAATAGAATTGGACCATAAACACAGAGATCATCGGCCATCTTGGAGCTGCCATTTTAATTTTATGAATTTTGAAGAAAATATCCATATACCAATTTTGAATCGAATCGGACCATAAACCTAAATCTCGTCCGCCATCTTGGAGCGCCATTTTGTTTTTTCCAATAACAAAAATTCCATGAGCTGCCATTTCAATTTCATAAATTTTGACAAAAAATTAATAACCCGCTCCAAAACCCTACATACAAATTTTGAATAGAATCATACCATAATTACAAAACTCCTCCACCATTTTGGAGCCGCCATCTTTTAAATTTTGACAAAAAATTCATAATTACCGACCCCGAAAACCCCCCCATACCAATTTTGAATCGAATCGTACCATAATCACAAAACACGTCCGCCACCTGCAGCCGCCATTTTGTTTTTTTCTCTTACAAAAATTTCATAATGCATTGTCACTGGAATTATGAACACCTGCTAAATTTCGGCTCAATCGGCAAGTTCTCCAATAATGGATTACAAATTTTGAATCGGAATGACAGAATGACATACGAACGAAGCAAGTTTTTCAAGGGCTTTCAAATGACATATTACAAGTCAAGTTCCGTGAGATATAGTTTCTGTAATTTTTTAAAAGTGACACTTCCATTTGACAGCTGACGGCAAAAAAACGAATTCACATTATTTTTCTTTCGCCAATCCATGAAAATTGCATATATCGTCTCATATTTTTTTCTGGATCGATTTGGTAATAGATTTAAAGATGTTATTTTCGCCGCACTACAAATTTCTGGTGGGGTACACTCATTGTCACTTTCCGAATCCATCTTTTTCTGCTTGTTTTTCGTTAGAAACTATAATATTTTACAAAACGAACTGTCAATTCAATGATTATGACGTTTGAGAACAAGTTTGAAGTTGTTAAATTCTCAAGGCATACTTGCGAATGGAAACAATTCCAACACAACTGCACAGTAATGAATATATGCTCATCTGTGATTGGCTTCAAAGTGTTGAGTAATGAATCTGGTTCAACTATGATTGGTTCGAACCTGTTGAGTAATGGATCATTACCTACTCGGGGACGAAACTAGAGTTCATTACTTATCAAGAAATGGTCATATAAATGACGCTTTTTTCAATAGTCATAGAAAAATTACTATTAATAAATTAAAACTATTCTAGTATTATTTGAAAACTTCAAGGAATAATATTCTGTATAGATTTTTTTATGGATTTTTTTTAGTTATCGATTTGATTGAAAGTGTTAAATTGTTTAAGTAAAGTCGCCAAGATTATTTTTAATTGTGGAGACCTTCTCATCTATACTTAATTAGAGTATGTCACTACATTACATTGAATTGTCACAATCAATTTGTTGTTGAGGTGAACACGAATGAAAAAATAAAATATTGAAATATTTTTTCAATCGAATTTAAGATTTGTGTTTTTAAGTCAAAGGTATTGAAAACACATTTGTTTATAAGTTTTCGAGCGAGTTTTTGAAAAAATATGAATAAATGGAGTAGTTACATATTTTGGTTTGATTTTTCTTCTGAAATTAATAATTTGCAATCCTCTACAAGATAAAAATAAATATATTTTTTATTAGTGATTTATTTTTTTCTAAAGGAAACAATTTGTTATAAACAATCACCAAATACTTTTTGTGAGGAAAAAAAATCAATTGCTATAGAAATGTGTATTTTGGTACATGTTACACTCGCCAGGCACACTCACTCATTCGTTGAGTTATCGTGGAAACTGTTATAGATACGCTAATTAATATTGAACGATTTTGTAGGTCATCAAACAACTTTTCGAATGAATAAACGATAAAGTTGATAGCCATTATAGATTGTCAGTTACATGCATTTGTTTATGAAAAATGAACCTGTTACTCTTATTATTCCCCCTTCAGTAGGTTATATCTCGTAAACTAATAACCATACAACAATGAACCTTCAAGACGACTTTGTGAAGCGATAAAATATCCCGATATCTATAATAATAGTTTTTGAGCTATTAGCAAAAAAAAACTAGATTCCCTTTTTCCGAATTTTAATTTGTTTTAAACAATCGTATTTTCCTTGGGCGGGGTATAATTTTTTGGTCCAATTGTCCAGACGCAATTTCAAATCAGTTAAAATCGTATGTTATTCTAATTCACGCAGTTTTCAAAATGCTCATAGTAATTTATAACTTATTTGATTTCAAACCCCTTATATTCTGGACTAGGAGAGATAGCAAATTAGCAGATATTTTTAAAAACGACGAACAATCGTCACGTAAGAAAAAAGCGTTACAGCCCCTCCATGCAACGTTATCTCTCTCTCTGTCTCTTTCTATTATAAACGAGTCTGTGTGACAAGCATCTAGCTCTTGCTCATACGATTCCGAAGGTGTACGAAACCATCCGAACTGCTGTTCTGCTTGCGGGAAATTTAAAATGATACATGAGCAGTAGGATATCTATGCGAATACAATTCGGATATTATCGTTGAGTGGTAATACGTGGAAGATATTTTTGTTTCTTTTATATCTCTTTATAATGTGTGTTTAGATGATTATATCCTTTTTTTTGGACATGATTCCTTATGTTTTTTGTATGACGAAGTTGGATTAATGGTTTACATTGAATATGTGGCACGTCAATTTGATATAATATAACGAATAGTATTATCAGGAATAAAATACCTTTTACTGTGGCGGAGGAGTTTGGAAAAAGGATATATAGGTATTTAGTCCAAGATCCCAGAGCCGACAAACCTACGTCATTTTAGCAAAGCTACGTTAAAGTATGCTAATATTCTGACACTTAATATACTGAGACAGCCGAGCGGTCTAAGGCGCCAGATATAAGAGATTTAAGCCTGGATCTCGAAAGAAACGTGTTCGAATCCCACCACCTGAAGTTTTTTTTTTTTTAAATCCCTTTGAAATCGAAAAATGATATGTTTTGATTTTTATTAACCGACGAAACCAAAAAGGAGGAGGTTTTCTAGTCGACGCGTATATATTTTTTTATGTATGATCACGCATAACTTTTTACTGAGACGTCCGATTCCGATAATTCTTTTTTCAGTGGACAGGGTGTACTTCGAAGTTGGTCCCATTTGAATTTAAAAGATGAAATCCACCCCTAAGGGTAGCAAAATGAAGGATATTGATCACTCACCCTCTGAATTCTATCAGGCATAACTTTGTACTGGGTTCTTCGATTTGGATGATTCTTTTTTTATTAGATAGGGTATACCTCATAGTTGATCATATTTGGATTTCGAATGGAATTATCCACCCATACGGGTAGAAAAATAGGGAATAATTGATTTTTCACTTGTGAACATTGGCAGACATATGTAGTTGACAATGACAGATCGCTAATGTCATTATTTTTGTTCTCCTACATCCGTCACAATCATTATATTCTATGAGAGGATGGAATGATATACAAAGTAATGAAATAAACTAACCAGAACAACAAAAATAATTTATATTACAACAAATAGTAAAAGTAGATAATCATATTATTTAACTGGTAATAGTTGAAGTAAGGTAGGTAAGTAAGTATTTTGGAAGTAATAAAAAAACAAGTGGGTAGTAATTAGTAGATTTCAGCCACAATTTTTTTTTAAACAAACACTTTTTAACAAAAAATTAAACCGACGAAATACGGAACTGAAAAGCAAAAAATAAAATAAACCTTTTTAGTCTCAATAACTAGGCTCCTAAACTAATGTAAGTAACCAATTTTGAGTCAGCGCCAAACAAACAATCAACGAAGATCATTAAATTACTTCAAAAAAATTATCAGAATGTCACCGCGCAACTCGATGCCATCATTTTACGCCTTACCTAATTCATTTGCTTGTTTGTTTGGCGCCGACTCAAAATTAGTTACTTACATTAGTTTAGGGGGTTAGTTATTGAGACTAGGAAGGTTTATTTTATTTTTTACTTTTAAATTCCGTATTTCATCGGTTTAATTTTTTTTTATTTGAATATTCGTCCCAAAACAAGTCATTTCTCAATTTCAAGGAAAAAGAAACCGTCGGTGTTGGGATTTGAACCCACGCCCCGTTTCGAGATCCAGAGCTTATATTTGTTAAAGCTGGCGCCTTAGACCGCCCGGCTATTAGGCCAGTAGAGATAGACATGAATTTCCCAAAATTTAATAATAATTACAAAAGTTTCAAAACTCCAGTAGAGTCAAGAGGACGTTCATATCATATTTGGTCTGATTTTGCAACCCTTTTTTCTGAACGGAAGATGTTGAAATTCAGGATTTAATGCATTTTCATATTATTAGCGTCGAAAAATTTGCAAATGTTCTGCAAACTTTCGAAGTTTTGAAAAATACCAATTAACATCTTCTGATAAATTTGCAACCATTCAAACAAGACGGAAATGTTTGTTTTATCGAAAAAAAATTGTTGTTAGTCCTAAAAAAAAAAAAAAAAAATAATGTTCTTACAAGAGTTTTAATTTGCAACCTCTTGCATCAAACGAAAAATATAGTTTTTCATTAAATTGTTTTTTTTTATTGAAATAAGTATGGGAATTACAAAAGTTTCAAATAATGGTTGCAAGTGGAGACGTCCTGACGTTCAATGTTTTCATTAATATGCAACCTCGTCTGCAACACAAAATGAGGGTAAACTCAAAATAAAAATATTTTTGTATCGGTACTCTACCAAAAAAAAAAAAATAATTAATAAAAAAATCCTTTTTAAAAACAAGCTTTTATTCAAATACCCTAAAAAGTACAAAATAATTGCTTTGGATGTGTGACGTAGGTTATTCCTGATTTAATTAAAGCTTGTCGCGCAAAGTTTTCATTTCGAATACAGATACGACAAGCTTTTGAATCTATAACTCACGGAATAACTATCACATCAAACAATATTACTATTAGGCATTTGAATGAAAGCTTGTTTTTATAAGGGTTTTTTTATTAATTATTTTATTTTGTGCTTTTTAGTAAGTACCCCTAACACCCACATACCAATTTTGAATCGAATCGGACCATAATTACAAAACTCGTTCGCCATCTTGGAGCCGCCATCTTGAATTTGTGAATTTTGTCAGAAAATTCATAATCTTCGACCCTGAAAACCCCTACATACCAATTTTGAATCGAATCGGACCATATACACAAATCTCGTCCGCCATCTTGGAGCCGCCATTTTGTTTTTTTTTTCTCTCACAAATGCATAATGCATTGTCACGGGAACTATTAACACCTGCCAAATTTCACGTTAATCGAACAACTAGAAGGGGGTCAAATTTAACTTGCAAGATTTGATGACAAACATCGGGACAGGTGAAACTATCTGAGCTATCTAGTTCTTCAATGAGGAGACCATCTGAAGATTAACTCCTACGTCATCTTCAATTTATGAATTCTGACAAAAAACAATAATCTTCGACTAAATTCATAATTACCTTGACATACCTACCAATTTTGAATAAAAATGTTCCATTATCACAACCATGTGGAGCCGCCATCTTGAAGTTAAGAATTTTGAGATTAAATTCATAGTCTTTGACCTCAAAAACCTCCACATACCAATTTTTAATAGAATCGGACCATAATTACAAAACTCGTTCGCCATCTTAGAGCCGCCATTTTGAATTTGTGAATTTTGAAAGAAAATTCATAATCTCCAACCCCGAAAACCCCCACATACTAATTTTGAGTCGAATCGGACCATAAACACAAATCTCGTCCGCCATCTTAGAGCCGCCATTTTGTTTTTTTTTCTCAAACGGGAACTATGAACACCTGCCAAATTTCACGTTAATCGGGCAACTGGAAGTGGATCAAATTTAATTTGCAAGATTTGATGACAAACATCGGGACAGGTGAAACTAAATAAAAGCTTGTAAAAAGCAAAAGTTTTGCGAATCGGGTAGACAACTCATTCTACCAATTGGTGGCAGTGTAATAATTTGTAAACTATGTTACGATGCGGAACATTAGGAATTAATTTATTTTTTATTTTTGTAACACCTGTGTTATCTGAATGATAAAGATTTTTATATACCTAATAAATGGCATTCATTGTATTACCAAGTTAACTATCGCCCAAGAAGAAGCTCGTCAACGGTACATGAAATCATTCAATGTTGACAGCTAGCGTTTTCGCTATGAATTCAAAACATCATATAATAATTAGGAATTTGCATAAAAAATACTCTGAGTACATTTGATGGAGAATCGAGAATCTCTCGACACGTTTTCATAATTTTCTTGATTCATTAAAAAATGGAGGAAATATTGAGATTTAAAAAACACTCGTACAGCTGTACATGAGTACGATTAACCTACAACTGTGTTACGTCACAGTGTTTTGATTACAGCATAATGAATGCACAGAAGTTTGGTAACATGATTTATTACCAGAATAACAAGAAGACTGACCATTGTATTTTTATGACAGACAACTATATAACTAACCAAAAACAATGCACATTCATCTAATAGTCCTGGAGCTACAACTGAAATAGAATTCCCCTCTTTATTTTCAAAATTTGTATAAATCATGAAAATGGTTCTTAAGTGTCGATTACATTTCAGTCCTCCATTCCGATTCAATAAAAGTTTTCATGCGAAACCACAATTGGAGTGAAAAAGTCGAGTGGTAAATTATAATTTTATTTAATTCAAGAAATACATACTAATTTTTTATTTTTCAGAAATGTTTCTGTTTGATGATGAAAATTATGTACTTGCGAGATATACAATCGATAACGTTTCGATATCCTTACTTCCATAGAGCATCGATTATGCATCTTAAAATCTCGTCGATTGCTATAAAGTCTTGTTGTGACAAGTGAAAATTTTAAATGAAGAATGATTGCATGTCGTTGCTAATGCGATAAAAAATTAATGTCTTCCAATAGTATTTTAGATGAATTGAGCAAAATTTTGTACTCTTTCGATTGTTGAAGTCGAATATAATGTATACTGAAAAATGTAAACTTCTTATAGAAATGTACAAAGACCACCCTTTATTATGGGTCCAAAAACACGAAAAACATTACAACGCTACAAGGAAGTTTCTTGGAAGGAAATAAGTATTGTACCGCTCTTGATCTGAACTCAATTAAATTAAAGCTAAAATGATTTATTAATTCGGCCAAGTAGGTACTCAAAATCAGCCAACGACATGCGAGTACAGTTTTTAACTGTATCTTCAACAGATTCAAACATCATATCTTGCAATAGTCTATTGCCATAAGGTAAATTATTTTTATATACCAACGAGGTCTTCGTCGCTGTTTAATCTTATCAATATTTTCAAAAATTAATTGTATCGCTATAAAAGACATCGCAGCAGTTGAAAATACCGACATATTGTTGGTTCGGAGTGAGTGGTTGCCTCGTGGTTTGTCCCACTACAGAGTAGAAGCTGCTGCGAGGCAGCCTTGCGTACCCACCTTTACAGGGCTGGAGGTTTATCTTGATGTACATCATCGTTTGCTCAGTATACCAATCCAATAGTATTTATTTTGAAATATTCAGAATTACATGTTCACGACTTAAACCTAAAAACTAATATTTACATTATACAGGGTGATTCAAAAGTACTTTGACAAACTTCAGGAGGTGATTCCTCACAATATTCTGATATGAATTGTCCAAATAAATATATGTCCGGAAACGCTTCGTTTCCAAGATACAAGGTTTTTGCAACATCCGCGGACTCAACAAGAACATCAATGACGTCCACCACCTACAGACGAAAAAACCGGATATTCTGGCTCTAACAGAAACACAAGTAAACTCGTCCACCAACAAGGTCCATATGCTTTGTCCTGGTTACGAACTCCATTCTCGATTCAGGTTCAAAGGTGGAGTCTGCCTTTACGCTAAGGCTAACCTTTCCTGCCAGCGTGAAGAGAGTTTGGAACCGAAAGACTTTGATGTGATGTGGTTCAAGCTATCTGATACCAAACTGACTAAGTTCCTCTGCTGCCTTTACCTATCACCTAATGAACCTTCATATAACGACCTCTTTGAGTTTTTATCACTCAAACTGGACTACATTCAGGAGAACCATCCAACAGCTGAAACCATTATCATGGGAGACTTTAATGTACATAACGCTGCCTGGCTCAAATTCTCTAACAAAACAGATGATGCGGGTCGTCAAGCCGAGGTCTTCGCCATCACTCATGGTCTAGAACAACTGGTCGAGCTACCAACCCGCATCCCTGATATCAACAACCAGTCTGCCAATACACTAGATCTTTTCCTCACCACCAATCCTGACCCGTATAGAATAGAAGTTTGTGCCCCACTTGGAAACTCTGATCACACCCTCATCTCCACAACATGCTCTTTCCATTTATCATCGAGCTGCACAATACCACCCCGTCTCATGTGGCATTACAATTCGGCCGACAGCGTTTCCATGGAAGAGAGTTTGTTTCTCTTCAGTAGATCCAACACGATGTGCTGAGACAATTTCTGAAATCATCATGTTGGGGATGCAAACTTACATACCGAATACCGAAAGAAGAACATCATCCGATAAGACCTGGTTTAACAGAAACTGCTCTAGAGATGTGGCTTCCAAACAGGCAGCATACCATCGATGGCTAAATAATCCGGGCCCTGAGACCAGAGCGGCATATGTCGAGGCTAGAGGCATATGCAAAGAGACAATAGAATGCTCAAAAGATGCCCACAATGCCAAAATAAGATCAAAACTTGCTGAATGTCCTAACGGATCCCGTTCATTTTGGTCTTTCGCCAAAGCTGTGGGAAGAAACTTCACTTCCAGCTCATTTCCTCCTCTTACCAAAGAAGATGGAACACTAGCAACGACTGCCCAGGAAAAAGCCAATATCTTTGCGCACCTATTTGCTGGAAATTCCACTCTGGATTCATCGGGAAAACAACCCCTTCCTTACATGCCCGATCACCTTTCGCCAACGTACTATCAGAAATATTTTGCTGGGTCTCAACACCAACAAAGCCTGTGGATCTGACGGAATCCCGCCGATTGTTCTCAAGAAATGTGCCCCCGAACTAACACCTGTTCTTTGCAAGTTGTTCAACCACTCTTACAATTTGGGGTATTTCCGTCCAATTGGAAAATTGCAAGAGTACAGCCAGTCCCTAAAAAGGCAAAAGGCCCTACCTAGCAACTACAGACCTATCGCACTGCTATCTATTATTTCAAAGGTCATGGAAAAAGCCATCAACATCGAGCTCATGAAATATCTGGAAGACTCAGGAATTGTCAACGATAGGCAATATGGCTTCCGCCATCAGAGATCAACTGGTGACCTGCTCGCTTACGTCTCACATATATGGCAGCTATCTATTGAAAAGTATGGAGAAACTTTAGCTGTGGCATTAGATATCTCCAAGGCGTTCGATCGAGTTTGGCACCAGGGACTCCTCGCCAAGCTTCCGTCTTATGGCTTGCCCCCTCAGCTGTGTTCTCTGCTTGCTAGTTTTCTCTCACACAGGTCTCTCCATGTAGTGGTCGACGGAGTTTCATCTGACACTCTACTCATAAATGCTGGTGTTCCGCAAGGATCTATTCTCGCACCAACACTATTTCTACTTCACATCAACGACCTGTTGAAAGCAACTTCATGTCCAGTACACAGCTTTGCCGATGATAGTACCCTCCATACCGCTTTCTCTTCCAGGGCCCCTATATCAGCCCGTGAAACCAGAAATGAACGAGGAAGAAATGTTAATAATATAAATATGGACTTAGCAACAATTCTCGAGTGGGGATCTAATAACTTGGTAGAATTCAATGCAAACAAAACACAAGCATGTCTTTTCTCTAGAAAAGCCGATCTCACTGTGCCTAACATAACTTTGTCAGGAGTAACCATACCACTGAAGTCATCCATATCGATGCTTGGTATTACTATCAGCAATAACCTTTCCTGGGAAAATCACGTGAGGTCCATTGCAAAAGTGCATCCCAAAACCCCACTCAGCTGCTTATGATCTATAAGGCACAGATCCGACCTGTCCTGGAATACTGTTCCCATATTTGGAGCGCGGCACCTAAACATATCCTGAGGCTATTGGATTCTGTCCAAAAAAGGGCAATTCGTCTCGTCGGTGATGCCTCGCTTACAAACTCGCTCACTTGTCTGGAACACCGTAGAAAAGTTGGCGATTTGTCTCTATTTTATAGATATTTTCATGGGCGATGCTCTTCTGAAATATCAACAATCGTTCCTGCTTTAGCAGTCTCTTCGAGATTAACCCGTCAAGTTCAGTCATCACACCCCTTCGTGATCACTTTGGAGACCTGCAGAACATCACTTTCCGAAGACTCGTTCATCCAACGAACAGCGAGGCTTTGGAACTCATTGCCTAGGGAGGTGTTCCCCGAGGCATACAACCTCCAGAAATTTAAGAAGAACACCAACTCCTACCTTCTTTCCCTTGGTTCCCACGATGTTCTCTGAACATTACAGGATATCCCTTTTCGTGGGAACCAGAACATAAAAAAAAAAGTTTAATTTTTATTCTCGTTTTTTTATTAACTTCCGAAATACTGACCTTAATTAAACGAAAATTGGTATAGAGAGGTTTTTTGAGGTGTCGAATTTGAACCTGATATTATTATTGCTCTTACTCGTAGGGGGCGCCACCTACACGTCTTTTTCTTTTTTGAAGATTCATAACTTTTTTGAGCGTACTTCTAACACATTGTTCAGTAAAAAAATCAATTCCTCTATCATATCTACGTAAAATAGCTACCCTTGTTACAAGTCGCTATAAGCAACCGTTTTCCAGATATTTGGACTTGAAAATTTCAAGTCGATTATTTGATAATTGATGCGTTTTGAAGTTATTACCATTATTTTGCATTTTTCACAAGAATGCTTAGGAAATAAATTTGACTTTCAAGTAAGTAGTTTTGGTAATTACATATTATGTGACAGTTAAACGTTTTGATGTTTTGTTGAAGTTTCTGTAAGTTTTAAAACACTAATTTTGAAAAAATGAATTAATAAACAATAATGCTCATTTATGCATTTCGTTTATGGCCTTGCGGATGGCAATGCGCACGAAGCAAGACGTATTTACCAGGAGCGATTTCCTAATCGAGTACTGCCTTCAGCTCCAACATTTACCAGTCTCCACCGTCATTTGGCAGAAACAGGTAGCTTTAAGAGGGCAGCTGATATTATTGGAAGACCACGAGCAGTCCAAACCCGAGAATTGGAAGAAGCTGTTTTAAACGCTCTCGAGGAGAATCCAGAAAAAAGTACAAGAATAATTGCTGAAGCTCTCAATTCTACTCAGTGCACAGTTTGGAGAATTATCCACAATTTTATCCATACCATATTCAAAGGGTACAAGCTCTTTTGGCAAACTTCTCCCGAAATGCTATCACAAACTTTCATAACAACCATGTTTGGGCTCTGGAAAATACGCACGCAGTTAGTGAAAGACATTATCAGTATCAATTTTCTGTAAATGTATGGGCGGCAATAATTGATAATTGATAGGTCCTTTCTTTCTTCCTTTCCGACTGAATGGCGCAACTTACAGAGACTTTTTAGAAAAAGAATTGCCGGGACCACTTCAGAATGTACCATTAGAAATTCGTATCCGCATGTGGTTTATGCATGATGGGGCTCCGGCCCATTTTAGCGTTGTAGCCAGGGAATTACTTAACACTGTCTATTCAAATCGATGAATCGGTAGGGGTGTAGAAGAACCTTACCAGGCGTGGGCAGCAAGGTCCCCAGATCTAAACCCGTTAGATTTTCATTTTTGGGGACATTTGAAGTCACTAGTTTATAAAACTCCAGTAGCGAACGAGGAAGATATAAGGAACCGAATAGTCGACGCCTGTGAAACAATAAGAAACACACCAATAATTTTTGAGCGGGTAGCTTCAATGCCTGTATCTTCGCTGAAGGTAGACACTTTCAATAATTTATTTGAATACAGTTTAGTTTCCTTTATTTTATTTTATTCTACATATTCAAAATTTCTTGAAATAAAATGTTGATATTTCTTGTAAATTTTATTAAAACAAATACAGATTTTGCATCCGTGATACAAAAATAACTATTTCAAACGAGTAAAAATAAATAGAATAGGTGGCGCCAAATACAAAAAACCAAAACTACTTACTTAAACGTCAAATTCATTTCCTAAGCATTCTTGTGAAAGATGCAAAATAATAGTAATAACTTCAACACGCATCGATTATGAAATAATCGACTTGAAATTTTCAAGTCCAAATATCTAGAAAACGACTGCTTATAGAAAATTGTAACAAGGGTAGTTTTTTTACGTAGATATGATAGAGGAATTGATTCGTTTACTGAAAAATGTGCTAGAAGTACGCTCAAAAAAGTTATGGTTCGAATTCGACACCTCAATAAACCTCTCAATACCAATTTTCGTCTGTATCTCGAAAGTTATTTAAAAAAAACGAAAATAAAAATAAAACTTCATCACCCTGTATCTTGGAAACGAAGCGTTTCCGGACATATATTTATTCGGACAATTCATATTAGAATATTGTTAGGAATCACCTCCTCAAGTTTGTCAAAGTACTTTTGAATCACCCTGTATACAGTATACAATAGTTCTCTTCCGATCCTGTACTACAGTTCGACTTTAAATTAGAGAACGTATTTCACAGTTGGACAGTAGGGCATGGGGTTTTCTATTAAACTGACAGAAAATATTCTTCCAGTAACTAGAATGAATGAAATAAGGTGTCGGGTGAATGTATTCCAAAGTCCAATATTGATAACCCGAATATTTTCAGCAACCCACGCCTGCTTATAAAATGCATAAATTAACGTAAATTGATCCTCATAAATGAATCGAATACATGAACGGAAGTCAGGGTCACGTGTGCCCTACATGAGTCTGATGATTCTTTTTTGAGAGACGAAAATCCTTCTGGCATATTGTGAATTGCCCCATAGTGTGATATTGTAAAATATGCGAGAATATATCAATGTATAGTAGACATTCAGGAGCTGTGAATTTCTAGGTGTACTTTTTAACTGCATAATAACCATTGTTAAAATTTTTTGATATGAAATTTATGTTTGTTTCCCAACTCATATTGGAATCCAAATATGATCCCAAGAATTTGGTACTATCAGCTATCCTAATAATTGCATGAATGAAAATGCAAATTTTCAATTACAGATTTTTTTCTTTTGAGTTAGGGCCGTTTCAGAATATCTATCAGATGTAGTTCAATGTCCAGCGTGGCTTTAGCCGGTGAAGTAGTTGTTTTCTGTTAGACATTCACAAAAAATAACTTCATTTATCGTGGATTTTTCAATTCACAAAAAAATATTTCTATTCAATATACAATTGAAAATGTTTCCCTTTTCAACATGAATACCCCACAAGAGGTTATCTTGACGATGGAAGATAGTGACTAAAGTTTATCTTTCAGTCGCAGATGATTCCACATCTGATTTTATGAACATCCTGTTCATATTTTCAACAAATCAATGTTGTCCATATAACGTTATTTTTTGGTTATAGACTCCCTTAGAGATTTTATAATTTCCTGATAAATTCGAATCGTCGAATTGTTGAGAGAGCCAAAATTCATTTTGCAACTCTCTTCCCATACTAATTACGTCATAGTTTATCCAGCAGTTAATCTGCGAATTTCTGTGACTTTTTTGTGATCATAGGGCATGTTTTGTTACTCACATATGTAATATCGTTGATAAAAGCTTCATAAACGAAATTGACGTCATGGTGATACTGAGTCGAACTTTTCCAATGATATGAAAAATTGTAAATTCATTAGATTACTGTTACTAGTATCTCTAAAGTGTGTGTGGTCGGTTTTAATTCTAATATTTTTTAGGCTTATAATATTATAACATGTGAAAATTGAGCCAAGATGGTCTACCAAGTTCATATTAGCAACCTTTTCATTATAATGAATACTCTCAATATTTGTAATGAAATAATCAATTTTGGTTGCACTTGATCTGCCACTTAGGTCTCTAAATATTATGTTATTATAATGAAATAAATTTTGTTCTTTTCTTTCTTGAAACATTTGTTAAGTAATTTCCTATTCATAATTCCGCATTCATACGGATCAAAATAGAGAAAAATATAGTTGTTACTCAATTCAAGAATTAACGCATAAATGCGTACGCACCTTTGGAGACGGGAGACTCAAAAATGCACATAGTGTTGGACGGGAGTGTATTGTTTTTAATAGTCTTTATTACCATATGACAACCTTCGTTGCAACCATCTATCAATGAGTTACAACTAACGAACTGATTAATAGGGAGCATGGTTTTACTTTCGAGGTTTCTGCATCAATTCGGGTCTTAAAATATTACACTTGGCAAAAATAATTCGTCAAATCCCACTATTTTTCAAAATTTTCAAGTTTGAAAATGATCTTTATTTTGAACTCGATTTGACCTTGACTTGCGAATAACTTTCCCCAAACACTAGCGCCACTTGTGGCTGTTTCAGGAAAATCCACAGACACGTATAATTCTGATAAGTCATTGTGATGTTTCAGTCATAATCAAAATTATTGTAAATAATTACATAACAAAATATTACTAAAACACACAAATGAAGATACAAGACATGAAATGATAGTTGACAGATCGAGGCAAATGTTATTCCCTTTGAGAGAGCTAGAGCGCTTAAACTTTGAACTCTATGAAGTAACGATGCATACGTCCATCAGAGGCGCTAGGGGTGCGTTTTGAAATGGGAAAAATGCATGTTTTATTCCAAATTATGATGAAATTACATTATTTTTTCAAATTCTGAGACTGTTGCTCAGCATCTCGGGTGGTAATGTTCATGTGAAAATCAAAATATTTCAGAAAAGGGACACATGCGTATTTCTTATTCGTGACATCAATGATTATTTATTCACATTTCTTTTTTGGTCTTGAATGCTTGCAAACCTCGACCTTACGGGTCTCATTTTGCAATCTGCATCCTCGACTAAAACAGTTACACTTACACGTCTGATACATAAATAATTATTATCGTCTTCATATCAGCACATAATTCATAATTGAAAGTAGGTGCCATACGAAGAGAGATGACGAATGATATTGTGAAAGGAAATCAGAAAATCCAGGTCCGGTTCTAGAAATTCTTCCTATAAAGCGTGCCACCGTATTTTTTAAACGGTTTTATTTAGCTTGCCTTGTTTGTGTATTGTGTGGGTCAAATTTAGTAAATGAAATTTTACCTTCTTCCTGTTGACCGATTGATCTTTAGTTCTGTACAATTATGTGTAATCAGTACAATTATGTGTAATCAGTATCATTGTAAATCCAAGATGGCCGCCGCCACAAAAAGGCGGATGACATATTTTTTTACAACCCCCTCAATATGGATATCAAATGAAAGGGCTTGACTAGTAGAATAGAAAATTCCAAATCCAAGATGGCGCCGGAAACAAAATGGCGGATCATAGAGTTTAGATAGTCAATACAACCCCCTCAATATGGATATCAAATTAAAGGGCTTGACTAGTAGAATACAGTACACCGAAAATATTCCAAATCCAAGATGGCGTCTGGCACAAAATGGTGGATCATAGAGTTTAGACAGTCAATACATTAAAACTGAAATCTAGGTATCTAATCAAAACAAAGGACTTTGCCAACTTGGAATCGTGATTCAAGCATGAATCCCCCACCCAAGTCAAGATTTCGTATCGTGTCGAGGACTGTGTGGCGTTAGGGTGGCTAGAAATGATACGTCGTTAGCGGTTCACCAACCAAGTTAAGGTAAAAGGTTAAAGCGCACCGAGGACTGTAGGGCATTAGGTTGGATAAAAATGATATGTCGTTAGCGTTTACTCCTCAAGACTTGGGCATCCAGTTTCCAGCAAATTTCAATTATTGGACGACTGAAAGAAGGATGTTGCCCTTAATTTTGTCATGGGCTTCCACTGTCAACAAAATGCAAGGCAGCACTGTAGACTACGCAGTTGTGTA
The DNA here is from genome assembly GCA_018342105.1 of Gonioctena quinquepunctata. NCBI lineage: Eukaryota > Metazoa > Arthropoda > Insecta > Coleoptera > Chrysomelidae > Gonioctena > Gonioctena quinquepunctata. The sequence continues at coordinate 227,925 of JAFIRS010000024.1, read as the reverse complement.
TTTAGGATCGAAATTGTTTGAGGATGGGCAAGCTTACGTGGCACTGAGTCGAGTAAAGTCTTTGGAAGGGTTATGTATTAAGGAGTTATATTGCAACAAACTGACAGGAAAGAAACCTTGTGATAATGAGGCACTAAATGAACTAAATAGAATGATAAACATGAAGTAACTAAATAAAAAACTATAAACTTGAAAATAAAATGAATACAAATTTTAAGTTAAACGGTTTTATTATGAAGAAACATAATAATAATGCAGATAATGTACTAAAAGCTAAAAAATAATTAGGTAGGTACCAGGTACCAGTCATCACACCACTCTCCTCATCAATATAGGGCATTGATCGGACTAAAATAAAATCGACAACTGCGTACTATTTTGACACGTTTCGGAATTTTCAAGAATTTTTAAATATGGAATGGGACGAGGAAAGTCGATTAGAATTAATTAAGTTCTATGAATCGAAGCCTAACCTTTGGAACACAAGACCCAAATTATTTTAGGAAACATAAAAAATTAGACTCGTGGATTGAGATTGCTCAATTAATGAGTAATGGTAGGACATGGGAAGAGTGCAAGAAAAAGATGTTTTCAAAATCACTGGGTGTCATTCTAGTAGTTTTTGTAGTGCCCACTAACGTTCTGAAAGCTCAGATCTCTCAACAACCCCTGGCCTGTTCTTTTTTTGTAAAGTTCGGTACACCACAACCTTCGTGTTTTTTACAGGCTTTTATTTAGTTTCACCTATTAATTAGTTAGTTCTTTCGTTTGTTAGTTAGTTTGGGTTGAATCTTGCAAGTGAATTTTGACCGACTTCTAGTCGTCCGATTAATTTGAAATTTGGCAGGTGTTCATAATTCCGGTGAAAATGCATTATGGAATTTTTGCTAGAGAAAACAACAAAATGGCGGCTCCAAGATGGGGAGAGATTTGTAATTATGGTCCGATTTGATTCAAAATTGGTATGTGGGGTTTTCGGGGTCGGAGATTATGAATTTTTTGTCAAAATTCATAAATTCAAGATGGCGAAAGAGTTTTGTGATTATGTTCCGATTCGATTCAAAATCAGTTTGTGGGGCTTTTCGGGGTCGGAGATTATGAAATTTTTGTCAAAATTCATAAATTCAAGATGGCGGCCCCAAGATGGAGGACGAGTTTTGTGATTATGGTCCAATTCGACACTCAGAAAATTTCCCTTGCATAATTAACAGGAGTACTTCTGTAAACAGATTAAAGTATGAATTGTATTGAGATAACATCAAATTGTCTCGATTATGAGAAAATACTATGCATGCAACAGAGCATTCGAGGTAATACCAATGTCTTATGTTGTTTCTGGAACAAATAAATTTATATTGCAGGTACAGAACTTTATCATATATAATTTATTTTTTCATTGTCGGAACATAAAGCTCATTTCAAATATTGACAAGAATTCCATTAATTCAACAGAATATCATCGATATACTTAATAGTAATATTTTTGATAGAATATATTGCAGTATTGGCTACATAGTGAATGTTATTCTCCCTTCAGATATACTGTATGAATGTTATATAGGTGACCATTTATTTCTTTATGACACCAATAATATTCACAATTATTGTATTCCGAGAACAACTGTTGCTGTTAACATTGAAAAATGTAGACTATTACCATACAAATAATCTTCCTGTTATATCAACGAAAAAGTTATTGTAATTATGGGGTATTTTCAAGTATCGGTAGGTGTACTGTTAAATTTACAACATTTAAGATCTACCAAATAGAGATCTTATGATTGTGTTATTTCAACCTATTTTTTTATTACATTTACTAATGAAATTTTCTGGGTGGATTCAAAATTGGTATGCGGGGGTTTTCGGGGTCGGAGATTATGCATTTTTTGTCGAAATTCATAAATTCAAGATGGCGTCCCCAAGATGGAGGACGAGTTTTTATTATCCCTTGATTCAAATTGGTATGCGGGGTTTTCGTGGAGATTTTGAATTTTTTGTCAAATTTATAAATTCAAGATGGCGGCATGAAGATGAAGGACGAGTTTTTTTATTATAGTCATTTTATTCAAAATTGGTATTTGGGGGTTTTCAAGTTAGAAGATATGATTTTTTTTCCAAATCTATAAATTTAAGATGGCGGCTTCAGGATGGCGGGCGAGTTTTGTGATTATGGTCAGATTCTATCAAAATTGGTGTGTGGGAGTTTTTGGGATAGGAGAGATCATGATTTCTTTCAGCTCAAAACTCACAGGGAAGAGACCTTGTAATAACGTTGATTAGAAATGAACAGATTAAGGCAAACTAACAAAAAAGCAAAAAATTTAATTACTAATAAAAAAACTTTTTAAAGACAAGCTTTTATTTAAACTGTGTACTAAAACGTATAAAATAAGTTTAATTCATCGCTGACAATGATTTAATGATTTTTTTTTGAATTATTTGGATTCAAAAAGCTTGTCGCGCGAATTGTAATAAAATTAATACTTCGACAAGTGGTTACTTACCAACCAATCATTATCCAATTAAATTAATTGGTACCTACTTTTATTAATACTTTGTAAAAATTAAATACTTTGACTAGTTCTTACTTACCAACCAATCACTGACCAATCAAATTAATTGGTACCTACTTTTATGAATACAAATCCTCATCGCGTTAAATACCATTGAGAAATTTTCTATTTTCGGTTTATTCAACTCTTTCAGGGAATCAAGGTCCAGAACTCAGTATTTTTATGTCGCCTTGACACTGAATTTACTTTGAGCTAATTATTTGAATCTGAAACCGGCACTGGTTCCTTCCTATAAAGAAAGTGAATTACGTGATATTATGTAGCACTCGGTAGAAACTATTTAATGTTCTGTCATGTAAATTAACGATACAAGTAGAATTTTAATCAAGTTGCACTGAAAAAAGGCAATTAATCTTGCGAGGTGATAAGACATACGAGGTTTCACCGGTTTTTTTGTCTGTAGATGTTATTCTCGTTCAACAAGCTAGAATAATGTCATTCATTTGTTTTACATATAGTTTAACGAGGAATATTTCTAGAACCAGTTTCACAATTATTGGTAAACGTAAACTGTACGGCTTCTCATTCTATTCTTATCACGAACTAAATTTGTTTATATCAAATTTTGAGGACGAATGTTGAAGCTAATATATATATATATATATATATATATATATATATATATAAAATCAGATGTCCTGACTGACGTCTCACTGATTGACATACGATCAATGAACGCCCATACCAAACCGCTAGACCTATAGGCCTAGTATATCCATTCTTAGTTGGATGAGGTTGGGGTTTATCATCCTCCCCTGATAAAACATAATAGGATTTGCGCTTTGATCGAAAATGCCGACCATAGGCATTTACTTCAAATGTAACTTTGCCTATTTTTGTTTAAAAACAAATGTCAGTAAACTATCTGGAAAAGGAGATTATTAAAGGATTTAGAAGGTATTCACGTTGAAAAAGGAAACATTCTCAATTTAAAGATGGAAGATAGTCACTAATGATTATCTTTTAGTCGCAGATGATTCCACATCTGATCTTATGAACATCCTGTCCATATTTTCAAACAAATCGATTTACAAGGGATATTCACTAATTACATTTTTTGGTAGGTCTATTGAGTGATAATAAGAAACTGTCCGAAAGTTAATAATAATTATATTTTTTTGTATCTAAGCAAAAATATTGTAACCGTTTTCTGATATCATCCTGGGCTTGGAAGGTATATTCAGGATAGTGGGATAATTTCCTGGTAATTGAGTCCAAGGTGGGCACAACTCTGCTGGCCTCATCAATTTTTTTAAATTTTCGATTTTCGTTTTCTTTTCAGATAATGACGACATATCCTTGTTTTATATCAAGATTTCTTTTGTGTCGATGAATAATTAGATTTCGTCTGCCTAAATCTGTTCGAACATTTGTATAATTGTTTTTTATGGAGACTAGGATTTCCGCTTCTCCATTTTGTATGAAAAATAAAATTTGGAATTCGAGGAAAATCTTCCAGATATGGAATTGATTTATTTTGTTTCTTATTGAAGTTTTCTATCGAAGCAAATATCTTACATTGGGAATTTTCCACAATTCCAACGTAAATTTCTTTCAAATCCAAAGCCGTTGATTGGAAACCCCTTTTCTATGAATTGTGTGAACTTCCCAATGTAAGTGAAACATTTGCATTCCAAATGTGATCCTTTTGCATCCCAACGCGTTTGTGATTTCCACGTCTGAGAAACTTTTTTCTGATTTAAAATTTCATTTGTCACAAAAAATCGAATTATAGAAATAATTTTTTTCTAATTTTGACATTTAAAGTGACACTTTTCAAAACTCGTTGACGTTATCAAATGTTTTACTTTTCATCACAAGTTGCGAACAGTAAAATTTTTCGCAACTGGTGATGAAAAGTAAATTTCAACACCAGTTGCAAAAAATACAGCAATAACATTTGTTATAATTTTGAGGCTAAACTACTTGAAGTACTTCTTCATTGTTATTATATTCTCCGTACATATTATGAAGATTAAATTTTATTCGAATTCAATACATAGTATATGGTAAAAACTAATTATAAATATTAATAACATAATTTGAACGTTATATTGACCCCATCTGACAATGTAGTTTTCTATGTAGCATTAATCTCCGTTTTTTCCATGGAAGTCTCTTCAAGGATGAGAACACGCTTTTAACGCACTAAAAAGTAAAAAAGTACACAAAAAACTTTCTCACTTACGTTGAAGTATGGTAATGCGTTTGACAATTAATATCGTCCAGTTGGCCAAGCGGTCTATGGCGCAACATCTAAGCTCTGATATAAAAAACTGGTGAGAGTTCAAATCCCAACGCCTGACGATTTTTTTTAATTTTTCCAATAAAAATTGAGAAATGATTTTTTTTATTTGAATATTTATCCCAAAACCAAATCATTTATCAATTTCAAACTGAAAAATTAAAAAAAATCGTCAGGCGGGGGGATTCAAACCGTCCCAAACTTTTGAGATCCAGAGCTTAGATCTCGCGCCTTAGAACGCTCGGCTAACTGGACGATTTTAATTGCCAAACGCATTACCATACTTTAAGGTAAGTAAGAAAGTTTTTTATGTACTTTTGTACCTGATACCTGTAAAAGTGCCCCGCTTTCAAGCTAGCAAGTACGCATACTTAAATGAGATGGTTTGCCGGCTCTGGGATCTTACTCTAAAAGTATTATATTTCCCAAAGATACGTAACCAAAAAGCACCCCATGTTTTTCGGCATAGTCGTTTAATATTAAAATTGATTTTTAAGTTTTAGTGCTTTAAAAGCGTGTTTTTAATTTTTTTTTCAATATATATTTTTTACATTTTTTACTTGAATTAAAAAGGAGCACATATCAAAATTAGAAAAAATATTGTGTGAAACACGTTGGGAAACCCTATTTTTCGTAACTCGCTCTTTTTTGCGTAACTCACTTCGCTCGTTCCGCAGAAATAAGCCATTACGAAAAATAGTGCTTTTCCCAACTGGTTGCACAAATAACTATTCTCAAATCAATGAGAATTGATTGGACTACTTTTTCTTAGTTTCAAATATGAGAATATTATATTTTTCTTTTTGCACTAATTGTTACTCATGTTCATGTGAATCACTGATTTGGAATAAATTCGGATTTATCAAAGAATGGCTTCAATAAAAACTCCCCAGTCACTTTTTCGCGTAAAGAAAACTGGGGTTTTCCACTTGTTTTGTCAATGTATCATTTTTTGTTCTTCGTCACAATTGTCATTTTTGTACATTAAAAAAGAGTTTTCCGAACTTTTGTTACATCTTTGAAAATGTACGAGATATCATTCGAAAATCACATCAAAATAGCAAGCAAAAGACATTCACTTCTACTGTTTAATCTTCGGTGAAACAAATTCAACAAATAATTATTATTTAATTTAATCCAAGTAAGTATTCTGACTTTTTGTTATCATTGATCTCAAAACTTTCTAGAAGGTCGAGTTTACAAGTTTTCTTTTTCATATATAATAATGTGGCCCATTAAATAATAAATGATTACTATTAAACACTTTCATTGGTTGGGTTTACAAAACCAATATTTTATTTAAATGATAAAAACTTTAATGATAATATATATATATATATATATATATATATATATTTACCAGTTGTTATATTTTTTTGTGCAAATTTAAAGCAGATTTGCTTGAGCCAGAATTTTTATGTGGATGACTACTGCACAATAATTTTCTTGCAGTTGTTCACCATACATGGCTGCCTCTGCCAGGCACACACCACACCACTGTTCTACTAATAGATTATATCATCTATACCCCAAACCCGATAAAGTATAATATGTAGAGGTTTACGGTAATTTATGCTATAAGCGGTCAGCGTAGTTATCGACTGGTTTTTACGCGGGAATAGTTTTTACTCGATTTGGTCTACTATATTCATTATACGGGGAATCATATTTATTTCTCTTTCCGGATTTCTTCATAATTCAACATTATAATATGTGCGATTTTGAACGAACCCTATATTTTGAGTCGAAGATGGCTTTATTCAACTGAGAATGGATATACTCTAAGCACTAAGAAGAGATATTGAAGGGGCGCAAGGGGAGTTGAGAAGGGGGTAAAAAGTTAGTTTTGAATTAGAGTATGTATATTGATTTTTTCAATTAAAGAAACAGTATTTCAGGGTGAAAGTGAAAGTATGGGGCTAAAAATTGGTATTTGAGGTCTTTGTTACAAATAAAGAAATGCGTATTTCAGTGTTTTAGGAATTCAACCCATAAAGGGGTGAAATGGGGGTTGAAAATGTGGGATATATGGCATACGAGTTTTAGAAAATCTAGTACGTACCTACACCTAGAATGTAACCCTTATGCAAAATTCTTCTCTTTGAGATATAACATGTTTTATAGTGGAGGTAGTTTTTAGTGCCTGGGGTGCAAAATTCAGAAATAAAAAATTTCTCCTTCAGCAAAAAATAAATAAAATTTGCTTATTCCGCTTGTTTTTTAACAGTTTCGTAGATTAAAAATATTCCATGATGATGTCAGTCAGGACATATATCAATAAAATTATGATGACGATTGCAAAAAAATGATATCTGCTTGTTTCATTCTGGGTTTTAGGCCATGCAGAATTTTTTATCAGGAATAACTTTTTTTCATAAAACAAATAATGAAAAAGTTTTCCGTATGGTGCCGACTTAATTGAATACACTGTATAATCTGGGTCCTAGAAAACCGTGTCCTCTTTGCCCTATTATTTTAGGTATGGTTATTGACCCTTTTCTATATCGCCTGTCATAATTGTAGTTGATTTTTGGTTGAAGATGTTTGGTTTTATGTTCGTGATGTATTAATGCATGTATTAATTATGTTGGTGATGTATCAATGCACGAATCTAGCAATGTATCGCCCAGTATATCTATGTCACTGAAAACCACAAATGTAAACACAGTCTAGTTTTTGGCATAAACAAACATTACGATTATCATTTGAAAGCGATAAAGAAGAACGATACAGACTTTTAAATGCACACAATTACGACCATCCCGCCTAAATATATCTCCGTTTATTTATCTGTCCGTTCATGTTCAGTTACTAGCCATAACAAACATTACCACCATCGGCCTATAAGTAGAATGTGGTGGTTCGTTTGAAGGGAGCCGCTCATTCGTACGCTCAGCCAGTATTTCATCTTGATAAGCAAAATTGTAGACGAATATAGGCATTACGAAACAGTCGCTCAGTGTCTTCACACAAAAATGCTTCTATACTTTATAATCTTATCAGTGAAACTAACACCATACGTGGACCCGTTTCGTGCCCTTAGTACGGTCGGTTAAACCAGGAAATATACCATAGAAACACATGCTTCATGCAATGTCACTATAAAAGAAGCCGTTCGTTTGGTTCTTTGATAATACACAGGGTGTATGTAATCTAACGTCTTGCACATCCGTGAATGACGAGTGTATAATGCCATTTTAAAACGATTACAGTGGTTAAAAATATGAAAAAAAATTGGCAAAACTTGTTTTGTTTTTTGTAAAATTCGACAAAATTTTGGGTAGCGCTGCCCGCCTAATTTCACCTGCTTTCACTTTGACAATTTCCGAATGCAATAAACATTTAACTCGACATTTGAATAATGTAGAATGTTTAACTGATTGTGTGTAAATGTACACATTGCAGGCCTGAGATAGTGAAGAAAACAACTAAACTGGTGATAAAGTCAGAACTAGTTGACTTCATACTCTGCTTTGAGGCACTTATAATTATCACTTGAAAGATACAAACAACACAAACACTATTAAAAGGGAAAACATTCGAAATTGAATATTGTTTTAAACCACATCGCGACCATTGTAGTGATTCAGAACACGTGAACTAAACACTGTTGCCAAACAAGATTCTCGTATGCATGGTTTACAAAGCTGTCTACGAACGAAAGTTTGTTAGGTTCTACTTGTGTTTTCTGATTGGCTGGTGAATGAAAGATCTTAAGATCTTAATCAACAACTAATAAGAAAACAGTACGCGATGTGCACGATAGTTAATTTGAACATTATTGTCTTTGTCTTGCGCTGGTGGAAGAACAAAAGTGAGAGGTTCCATTCTAGGTGTTATCTCTCACATTCTGAACCAGAATGGCCCTTTGGTTAGTGATATATACATATATATATACATATATATATATATATATATATATATATATATATATATATATATATAAATATGAAAGAGTGGAATATCGAGGGGACTGTTAAAAACAAAATGGAAGGAATTTGATGGACATAACCCTCAGAGAAGTGTTAACCGTAGACACGTGTGTTTCGGGCTCTCGGCCCTCATCAGTACGGTGGAGAAGTACAAGGATGAACAACACTTGGTGAAAACGACAAATCAACGGAGTCAACAAACAGAAGCCAGCCGCTCATTTGTGGTTTCGGTCAGCAGACCCTGCATTCCAAGGCAACAACCAACGTCACCACGGAGCTACCTGCGTGACATCCGAGTCGAGGAATATAATTATGAAAGAGTGGAATATCGAGGGGACTGTCAAAAACAAAATGGAAGGAATTTAATGGACATAACCCTCAGAGAAGTGTTAACCGTAGACACGTGTGTTTCGGGCTCGCGGCCCTCATCAGTACGGTGGAAGTACAAGGATGAACAACACTTGGTGAAAACGACAAATCAACGAGTCAACAAACAGAAGCCAGCCGCTCATTTGTGGTTTCGGTCAGCAGACCCTGCATTCCAAGGCAACAACCAACGTCACCACGGAGCTACCTGCGTGACATCCGAGTCCAGGAATATAATTATGAAAGAGTGGAATATCGAGGGGACTGTTAAAAACAAAATGGAAGGAATTTAATGGACATAACCCTCAGAGAAGTGTTAACCGTGTTGTCACCAAGTGTTGTTCATCCTTGCACTTCTCCACCGTACTGATGAGGGCCGAGAGTCCAAAACACGTGTCTACGGTTAACACTTCTCTGAGGGTTATGTCCATTAAATTCCTTCCATTTTTAACATCCCTGATATCCTCTTCATTTATATCCTGACTCGATGTCACAGGTAGCTATATCCTCCGTGGTGACGTTGGTTGTTGCCTTGAATGCAGTCTGTACCGAACCACAAATAGCGGCTTTCTTTGTTGACTCTGATTGTCGTTTTCAAGTGTTGTCATCCTGTACTTCTCCACTACTGATGACAACCGAAACATGTCTGGTTAACACTCTCCGAGGGTTATGTCCATTAAATTCCTTCCACTATATATATATATATATATATATATATATATATATATATATATATATATAGGGTGTAATCTAACTTTTTGCACACCCGTGAATAACGAGTGTATAATGTCATTTTATAACAAACTGCAATGGTTGAAAATCTGAAAAAAAAGTTAAAAACATGTTTTGTTCTTTGTAAAATTCGCCAAAATTTTGGGTAGCGTCACCCGCCTATTCAGAGGAAAACTTTGGCAATTGCCTAATTCGATAAACATTCAACTCGACATTTGAATAATGTAGAATGTTGAACTGATTGTGTGGTAAATGTATACATTGCGTGCTGCCTGAGATAGATATTCAATTTCAAAGTGAAGAAAAAAACTGACCTTGTATTCAAACTGGTGAACTAGTTAACTTCTTTGGGGCACTTATAATTATCACAGTCACTTGTAAGAAACAAACGACACAAACAATTTTGAAAAGAGAAACATTCGCTATTGAATATGTTTATATCGCGACCATTGTATGTGGTGATTCAGAACAACACGTGAACTGAACACAGAACACTTGTCAAGCAAGATTCTCGCATGCACGTTTTACAAAGCTGTCTACGAACGAAAGTTTGTTAGATTGTACTAGTGTTTTCTGATTGGTTGGCGAATGCAATATCCTAATTGGCAACCAATCAGAAAACAGTACGCGATGTGCAGGAGAATTAATTTGAACATCATTGTCTTTGTCTTTTGCTGGTTCTTAAAACTAAACACCGAGCTGTTCCGTTCGTATTTTGAAGAGAAGAATTGCCAATAACTGTGCATATCTGAAATGAAGAAAGGCTTCGAGCGTTTTCGTACTAGAAATATCAATATAATAATAATTATTTCAAAGCAGAGTATGAAGTCAACTAGTTCCAATTTTATCACCAGTTTGAATATAACAAGGTCAGTTTTTTTCTTCACTTTGGAAATTGAATATATTTCTCAGGCAGCCTGGATGTGTATATTTACCACACAATCAGTTCAACATTCTACATTATTAAATTGTCGAGATAAATGTTCATTGCATTGAAATTAGGCGGGCAGCGCTACCCAAAATTTTGTCGAATTTAACAAGGAACAAAACATGTTTTCAATTTTTTTTTCAGATTTTCAACCACTGTAATTCGTTATAAAATGGCATTATACACTCGTCATTCACGGATGTGCAAGAGGTTAGATTACACCCTGTATATCGCATGTAGTCCAGCAATGGCATATTGCCAGGGAAGTAATTGTTTCATATTACAAAAAATAGATTTTATCTTAGATTTTCCTACTTCTGTTTTTTTAACATGAGCACACCAAAGAGGTTATCTTGAACAATGGGATATCATTACAAAAATTTTTCTTTCAGTTGTAGATGATTCCAGATCATTTTTTCTGGATGTTTTGTGATCTGATTACAATATATCGTAAAGTTTGTTGCTGCGACGTTTCGACTCTTGCAAAGTCATCTTCAGGAAAATTTGTAGAGGGGTCGATAGAGCACTTGAGTCTCTCCGTACCTCGATCTATAAGATCTCTTGTACATTACTCTTTATCTATTTAAGACCCGAGATTCCGAGACTCTGCGAAGTATATAAATTTCCTAGGAGCTAAGTTTCAAATAACCGAGAGCGTTAATGAAACCCCTTCGAGAAACTCGAGCCTTTTGTAAGACAGCGTTTGGCAGTCGCAAAGCAGGTGTTCTGCAGTTTCAGCGAAGTTCTCGCAGTAACGGCATAGTTCACTGTCTGATCTATACATTAGTCTGAGGTGATATCTCAGAGGTCAATGTCCGGTGGGAACTCTACCAGTTTCAAGTCTTTCTTGTGCAACTCGAGTAGCTATTTGCTTTCTTTTGCGATGGACTTTGTCTACTGGGGAAGCTCCATTTTCTAAGATGTTCACAACCACCTTTATTGAGAATTAAACGTTGAGGATGTCTGCCTTAGATAATTTCGACATACATATTCACTTATTCCTATGCCTTCTCACTGTTGGTGTTGATTTGTCATATAACTCTTTCTACATTTTTTTCCTGTCGTGTGTGGGTCCTTTGATGCCATCCCATGGTATCCTTTTCTTTACGTTTCTTCTTTGATTTCATCTTCCCATGTTTTTCGTGGTCTACCCTGATAGTTTTTCCACAGCTCTCTTCAGCTGATTCCAGCAATAATATATTCCAGAAGTCTTGCCATTTGTCTTCTATCCCGTTTATCTTTTTTTGATTATGTAAAGTCTATAAGTCCCTATTGTTTTGTCTATTATCCATAGTATTTTCCTTTTCATCCTTCATATCCATTTTCAGCAAGTAAGGATCACTTCAGATCTCACTCTGTCCATTGACTTTTATGGCTTTGATTTTTTTCACTTTTATTACTGATTTTTATGTTTGTATCTTGTTTTCCTTAATTATTTTCTTGTATAATTCTATAATAATTTCTGCGTTATTATTGTTCACATATTCGCCTTCTTTTTCCTTTAATTCTCTATTCCCCCATTCTAATTTCCTACTCTTCCATTAATATATCCCATAATTATTACATATTCTCCACTTTCGTCTATTTCTATTTGTAATTTTAAAAAAATCAACATTAACACCACACTTATTATATTCCATTTTCATTCTATTATTTCCATCCATTTCTCCTGTATTATGTCTTTTGATCTATTTAGTACTATTATTATTCCTACTCCTCCTTTTGTCCTACTACCGATCACCACATCCAATATCCTCAAATGTATTTTCCTTGTACCTCTGCTTTATTATTTGTCTCTGAGTTTCCAAGTATATCCAAATGGTGTTTTTTATTAATGGAAAAGTATCAACGTCAAGTTGACTTCAATTAAAATTACTAAAGCGGCCGAGTTTACCTCTGCTCGACACCCACCCCACCACTGTTCTCGAATATTTTCAATCCCAAGCGCAATGAAAATAATGTTGCTTATTTCTGGTAATTTATGGAACAAGCGGCCAGCGAAGTTATCGACTAGTTTTTACGTGAACTGTTTCCACTCAATTTGGTCTACTATATACTTTAATGGGGAATCATATTTATTTATTTTTCCGTTTTCCTTCATTATTCGACATATATCATGTACGATTTTGAACGAACCCCATATTTTGAGTTGAAGATAAACCTATTTAACTTACATTGGAAATACTTAAATTTATTTATTTTTTTCGCTTATCGATCTTGTATCGTCTATTTTTTACAATAATGGCCTATTTGTTAGAAATGATTTGATTCATTTATCCACAGGTTGGCGAATATAGATACTTAATATATTCTTAGCAAAAAGTTATTTGGTAAGATCGAAAAAAAAAGTCAAATATGTTTCTCCTGGTCAAATGACGAAGCAGGCTAACACTTTAGAAACAAGCTGAATGCAACCGTATTTGTGAAAAAGAATCCATGCCGATTCATTGAAACAGTCTGAATTAGGTTGGGACAAGACAATTTTTTATTGCCTATTTGGAATCTACACCTACGACTTTATTATAATTTTTTTTCCTACGTTTCTCAAACAATTTTTGAGAATGCACGCCTCCATGACCTTGGAGCGTGACGTCACAATACTGATGGGCCCGTTGATCCTCTTTTCTGCAGTAGGCAGCGAGCACATGTTTATTGTTCGCGTCGTTATCAATATTAATTCTGTCATTTTCAAAATGCCTACTCCAAAAATGAGTTACCGTTGATGTTATGTACCTGGTTGTGATAATTCAACAAGAAAAACACCGCAAAAATTATTGTTTTGCGTGCCCTTCGAAGAAAAAATGAAAAAAAGTGGTTTCGTGTTGCTGGTTTCAAGTACATACCAACAAAAACACAACTGTTTTGCTGCGAGGATCATTTCACTTTGAAGGATGATGTGTGGAAAACTACATACAGTATTTATTAAAAAAGACGTTCTGCCCCACATTTTCAATGAGCATTTACAATGAGGCTGTAACTCGACCATATCGCAACTCATGCCGCAATGAAGAGTCGTTTTGATTCCTATTCGAAAGTTCTGGTAATTCACACAATTTTTGTGTCAAAATAGTGCTCGCGAAAATAATAAATTCATCAGCGGAAGTTTGATTCGATTTTTTGAATGCTATTACGATTTGATGAATCGACAAGCGCATGATTTCACGCTCTTTAATATTATAATGATATCGAGTAAACTGCCACGTCAATTTGTTTTTCCTTAGCTGTCCCTAAAAAATTCGCGTAAAAAGTGTTTTTCCGCATTGTTTGTGTATGACGCAGAAACAACAGCAGAATGATATAATTCAGATACTTTCATGAATTTTTTTGTTGTTCCTACTGTAGACAAAGCGTATTTTTTTCAATGGCACATGCTTCGGTAACAGCAGGTTCTTCGTCCCGGCGATATAACCACATTAAAAAGCTATCGCATGTTTACAACCCATTGAAAACGAAAAAGGGCTGCTGCTTGAAAAAATGTTGTTGCAAACGTTACTGAAAATTTTATACCAGTCATTTTCAACCAATCAGATGCTTTATTTCGACATTGTTACTATGGTAACCAGCAAATTTTCTGAAAATTTTTCATCCACATTAGCATGTAGACGTAAAATTAATAAGTGGAAATTTCCCGGCACATGACAGCTATCATATAATTAGACAAAAATAATATTGACAATATTTTTTATTTACTTACTTTATAAGTTGGAAATATTACAACAATTTATTAAGGTGTACATTCTATAATATCATTAATTAATTTCAAAATCTTCAAAAATTCCACTTCTACCTCCGCTTTCCAAGTGGTGAATAAAACACAGAACCGGTGTTTTTTTAACAATATGCCTGTGTTTCATAAAATAAAAATAATACTGAGACACCAGTTTATTGCTCAGGATTTAATCCAGATTCTTCCACCAGGTATGTTAGATATTTTACATTTTTATGGTACATTTTAATGTGCTGTGATTCTTTGCAAAAGGAACACAATTCATACGATTGAAAGTTCATTTTATTATCACTTTTTTACTAACTTATGATTGTATACAATGTTATGAGGAACTTATAATGCCACAAATAAAATATTGATTGACAGGAGTAGTGAATGTCAAATCCATGGCTAACTTTACAAAATATTTTTTTAACCGGTAACATACGCCAACAACATTCTATTTAGAATAAAGAATAAAATATCCAGATTTCCTGAATTATTTGAAAAACTAATTATTACCGCTAATATTAATTTTTCTTAGAATTGAACCTAAAATAATATGAAAAATATTTAAGTATATATGTATAGGTATAGTAATATATTTTTTGCTATATATCACCTTTGTTTGTAGTCAATATTGACATTTCCCTGAAACCTAGTAAGAAAACTATATGAAATCAATTATTTTTATATAATAATGTATCTGATATTATAAATTTTATTTTACTAGGGGACGGGAAAAATAAAAATAACCACTTTTATTTTTAATCAATATTGTCATTTCCCTGAAACCCAGTAAGAAAATTGTATGAAAACAATCAATTTTATATAAAAATGTATCTGATATTATATATTTTATTTTACTAGGGCACGGGGAAAATAAAAAAATATCTCTCGCAATACGAACGTATCCACTTTCATTTTTAACCGACGAAACCAAAAAGGAAGAGGTTGTCTATTCGACGCGTATATTTTTTTTTATGTACGATCACGCACAACTTTTCACAGAGCGGTTCGATTCCGATGATTCTTTTTTCATTGGATAGGGTGTACTTCGAAGTTGGTCCCATTTCAATTTGAACAACAAAATCCATCCCTTAGGGTAGCAAAATGAAGGATATTGATTGTTCACCCTCTGAATTTTGGTCCGTTAACCCATTCTATCAGGCATAACTTTGTAGTGGGTTTTCCGATTTGGATGATTCTTTTTTTATTAGAAAGGGTATACCTCATAGTTAATCATATTCCAATTTGAGATGAAATGTTCCACCCCTATGGGTAGAAAAATAGGGGATGATTGATTTTTCACTTGTGAACTTTGGCACACATATGTAGTTGACATTGACTGACCCTCCTACACCCGTCAAAATGATTACATTCTATGAAAGTGATGAAATCATCATATACAAAGTGATGAAATCAACTAACCAGAACTTTCAAAATTAATTTATATTAAATAACAATAAATAGTTAAAATAGAAAATTATATTATTTAATATAATAGTTGAAGTAAGCTAGGTAAGTAAGTATTTTGGAAGTAATCAAAAATTAAGTAGGTAGTAATTAGTAGATTTCAGCAACAAAAAATTGAAAAATAAAAACTTTTTACCAAAAAATTAAACCGACGAAAAAATCAACTGAAAAGCAAAAAATAAAATAAACCTTCTCAGTCTAAATTATAATTGAGCTCCTAAACTAATGTGAGTAACTGATTTTGAGTCGACGCCAAACAAACTAGCAATTGAATTAGGTAAAGTGTAAAATGATGGCAGCGAGATGCACGGCTGCGTTTTGATTACTTCTTTCAAAGTAATATAATGATCTTCGATAATTGTTTGTTTGGCGCCGACTCAAAATCAGTTACTCATTAGTTTAAGAGCTCAATTATCATTTAGTCTAAGAAGGTTTATTTTATTTTTTGCTTTTCAGTTGATTTTTTCGTTTGTTTAATTTTTTGGTAAAAAGTTTTAATTAGTCAATATTAACATATCCCTGAAACCTAGTAAGAAAATTATATGAAATTAATTAATTTTACATAATAGTTTATCTGTATATTTTATTTTACTAGGGAACGGGGAAAATCAGAAAAAAATCTCCCCCAAAACTCCCATTACACACAGCCTTATTTGTGAATAACGTCAAAATAAATATTTACTTAATGTTTTCTATTTAAAAATAATTCCGGTATAAAATTTTCTTACCGAATCCCCCACGTGCTTGAATTAATTGCGGAAAATTTGTCTCGTACATGAATTTTTAAAGAAAATTATCCCTCGTCGCTTCGCGACTCGTGATAATTTTAAAAAAACTCATGTACTCAAAAAATTTCCGGCAATAATTCATGCTCTAGGGAGATTATAAGTGATAAGTTTTATGCATTTTCAGGTGGTTGCAATAAATTTCTAGTTGTATGTTCCCAAAATTACGTGAATAAATAAATATGAATGTATTACACTTTACGAATATTGGTAATAACTCAACTTTTGAAGTATTGATGTATTTTTGCATAGTTCCGTCACAAATTGGAATTATCCCAATAAAAAAATCTATAAAATATCCTGATTCTCTCGATTAATATTATTCCCATTACTATCGATTCGTCTTATATGGTTACCTTTCGCAGCTGCACAATCCAAACAGGAATTGTTTTGAATGACATCTTCTTCATCGACTGTTATTTCCACACGATGCATGTAGCCGGTCCGAGTCCCAACAGTATCGTGACGTCACGCTACCGAAATGCCACTCCGAGCGGACGGAGAATTTACCGATTTTCAAAGTCATTTTTAACGAAAAATTGATGGCGAAAATAGTTTTTTTCAACGGTATTATTGTTTTTAGTGATCAATCTCTGCAATAAAAGTGTTCACTGATTTTCCACATCATGTCCCAACCTAATTCACATATAAACGTACTGAGTGTTCTGTGCATGATTTGCTCGAAGAGGAATCAATAAACTTTCAAGAGGTTTGAGAATATATCACGGAACATTGACACTAATTTAAGAAATTTAAAAATTTTCAAAATTTTCTTTTACAAAGTATGCTGATTGTTTTTTGTTGACAGATCAAAACATTTTGTTCAGATGCATCCCTTGTTAAAAAGTTTCTAAAAGATTTCGAAAGTTGGATTCAAAACAGTTAATGCGAACATACGTCAACGTTGCAACGAAAGCATCAAATCTGATTATTCACAGGAAATAAAGAACGAATGAGGCACTTCCAAAGGGAATGTATACAATCTGCGTTTTGACTAATTTCTCCGGACTAAATCCGGCGATACACTTATCAGAACAACCGAATCGACCGGTGCAGCTGATCGCCCGTGCTATCCCACTCAGATTAGAAAATAACTCAGTGCGCATGTCGTACTGTACTCCTCTTCATTAAGGCGGCTACAACCGATTAGGGAAATCATAAACAATCATAAAAGTTCCGCTCGTGAAAAAGTTTGTGCGTTATTGTATAGCGATGCAATCGAACGATGCGAACAGGTGACATGTGATTTTTTTTCGGAGGTGCGTAGCGTGCAGGAACACTCATTATCAGCAGGATGGTGTCTACGCTGCAGCGGGACACTAGGGTGTCAATGTACTACTTACTCGAACTAGAGGTAAATGTACAAATCGGTATTATATATATATATATATATATATATATATATATTGTTGATTAAAAAAATAATGTTAGCGTTATCAGTGGACTGTTGTTTTTGATATCCAAGATAACATTGGATTAATGCTCCACTGGTATCTTTTATTATTATGATTGTTGTGGTGGTTAATTGATGATGGAAAGAAAGAAAAAAATATGTGTAGATGAAAAATGAACACGAAGCCTTTAAAGCAATTGCCATCTTCTCAATTTTTCCTAGCTTTCATAAAAAAATAAGTTTTTACATAATTTTGAATTCACTTCCTCTACAGTTTTTGTTTGCGAAATATGAATCTGAAAAAGGGAAACATTCTCAAATGAATAGAAATATTTTTCTGAGAATTGAAGACTCTACGACAATAATGAAATTATTGTTAGTAATATCTCACAGAAAACAACTTCTTCCCCGGCTAAAGCTACGCTGGACATTGAATTACATCTGATAGATATTGTGAAAGGACCCTCACTCAAAAGAAAAAATCCAAAAGTGCATTTTTATTCAGATAGTTATTTGATTTTCCATTCCCACTTTTCAACTTAAATACTTCCCGAGAGGTTATCTTGAACGATGGAAGATATAGTGACTAAAGTTTATTTTTCAGTCGCAGATGATACCACATCTGATTTTATGAACACCCTGTTCATATTTTCAAACAAATCAATGAATCTGAAGTTCCTTAAAAACATTCATTTTACTTCCGACTAATGTAAGAGATATCTTAGATATTTCATGAAAATCTATTGAATAGTGCCTAAGAAATACAAAATGTGTGTGCCTGTGTATCTGTGAGCATGTGTGTGGATGTGAGTTTCCGATCACCCACGTCTAAAGCCTTGGTCCGATCTTAAAAATCAAATCTAAAAGAATATTATTATGTAGAGGTACCTTTTTAATTTTTTCAAAATGTGCATATTCGGAAGATTTTTAATGTGTTTTTTTTGTTTTTTGATAACATGCTTTGGATCGAGGTCATATTTTTTTATAGGTTTTTTTTTATTCGATGCAAGAAATTCGCAAAATACAAATCAAATGTATTTCCCCAATTTTGTTATTTTTGATATTTTAGGTGCTGAATCAGTTGAAACATTTTTTTATTTATTTTGTCTTTAACATGTTTACCAAAATTCAGCGACACGACGATCTAAATGATGTCAATTTTACCAACCATAATTTTATTTGGGATAATGTATAGTACTTTATGTATTGACACGCAATTTTGAAATATTCAATGATAAAAATTATTCACATATTCAGGGGGTAGTTTTAACCCCTTGGGATTCGAATTTTGAGAACCCTTTTTAGTACGTACCTACACTTGGAATGTAACCCTCGTGGAAAATGTCTTGTTCCTGTTACCGATACTCTTCGAGATATAGCCTGTTTTATAATAGGGGTAAAAAAAATAAAAAAGTTCTCCTGGGAAAAAAAATAAACTTGACGTGTTTTGCTGTTCTTTCAATTAACAGTTTGATATTTTAAAATTATTCAAATATTCAGGGGGTTGTTGTGTAACCCCTTGGGATTCAAATTTTGGAATATTATTGTTTAGTACGTACACAACCCTGAAATGTAACCCTCGTAACCTTCTGTTACCGATACTCTTCGAGATATAACCTGTTTGATGAATAGTGGTACATTTTACTGGCTGGGTGCAAAATGCAAAATCCAGACATAAAAAAAATATTAAAAATAAAAGTGATGTGTTTTGCCGATTTTCTTAATTAACACTTACGTAGATAAAATTTATTAATTTATTCAAGGGGTAGTTTTAACGCAATGAGAAAAGTTTTGGAAAATCCTTCCCCAGTACGTACCTACCCCCATGCAAAGTTGCATTCCCATATTATCGATACTCTTTGAGATATAACGTGTTTCGTTATAGGGGTAATTTTCACCGCCTGGGGTGCAAAATTCAGACAAAAAATGAATTCTTGTGTGAGGAGATGAACTAAAAATTACGTATTTTGTAATTTTTTATCAACAGTTTTATAAATAAAAAATATTCAAGTATTTAAGGAATCCCTGACATATACTATACAATACTTTTCGAGATATAACCTGTTTTTTAATAGGGGTAGTTTTGAAATATCCCTTCTTAGTGAGTCTTTACACCATAAAAAGAAACTACTTATCAAATTTAGCTTGGCGATGGTATGCTAATATGTCATATACATACATATATGCCTGAATGACAGACTGGCTGATTCATCATCGCCGAGCCGAAATTTAGATTGTTGACTTTTGGGTGAAGCACGAATTCAATATACATGATATTTTGGATGGAATTGTTTTTTTAATTCAAATACGGCCCTAGCCATCAATTGCTTTGAATGAATTAGGGGCAAGATAGGCTCAAAATTCTTACGGATTCGTGATCAGGACATCAACACCCCCGTATCTTCTCTCTTGCCCTCTTATATTATTTTTCGCAAAAATCGGTATATCCATCTCCACGGCGCGCAGTGTACGTCACTCAGGTTAACTCCAGAGATTTCGACTCATCCTAGGTATATCTAATGATTATGGAAATTACAGAATTACTATACTAATTACGGAAGATACGGGGGCGTTTCCATGGGAAGCGAGACAAATTCGGATTTTTCAGAACTGAAAATTTTTCTGTCCTGATCACGAATCCGTAAGAATTTAGAACTTATCTTGCCCCCTTATATAATTTTTCGCAGAATTTCTTTTAGGCAGAGTTCGATTGCCTGACTGATTGCCTGACTTCTGCCTGACTGATTGCCTGACTTCTGCATTGACTTCTGCCTGGAATATTGTAGCGTACTGTGCTAGGTGAGGTTAAATTCTGGCTGTACTCCATGTACTCCGGCCCCAACTCCGTCTTTCGTGCCGTCTGTGTACCATTGTAGATTGGCCCTTGTGAGTTTTCGTTCTTTCGTCTCCTATTCATATATTTCCGGGAGGAGAATCTCATAAGGACTATCAAAGTTCTATAGGGGGATCATTGTGTCTGATGGCATTGCTAGAAAGAATCAGATGGGATTTTATCTCGTTCTCGATCTTGCGACAGTTTCCTTCCCTATTACACGTTGACCTCGACAGGTTTCTGTATACACTCACCCTTGCCTCCTTCTTTTTTTTTTATGTTCTGGTTCCCACGAAAAGGGATATCCTGTAATGTTCAGAGAACATCGTGGGAACCAAGGGAAAGAAGGTAGGAGTTGGTGTTCTTCTTAAATTTCTGGAGGTTGTATGCCTCGGGGAACACCTCCCTAGGCAATGAGTTCCAAAGCCTCGCTGTTCGTTGGATGAACGAGTCTTTGGAAAGTGATGTTCTGCAGGTCTCCAAAGTGACCACGAAGGGGTGTGATGACTGAACTTGACGGGTTAATCTCGAAGAGACTGCCAAAGCAGGAACGATTGTTGATATTTCAGAAGAGCATCGCCCATGAAAATATCTATAAAATAGAGACAAATCGACAACTTTTCTACGGTGTTCCAGACAAGTGAGCGAGTTTGTAAGCGAGGCATCACCGACGAGACGAATTGCCCTTTTTTGGACAGAATCCAATAGCCTCAGGATATGTTTAGGTGCCGCGCTCCAAATATGGGAACAGTATTCCAGGACAGGTCGGATCTGTGCCTTATAGATCATAAGCAGCTGAGTGGGGTGAAATAGCTCTTGGCACGAAACAATAAACCAAGTTTTTGGGATGCACTTTGGCAATGGACCTCACGTGATTTTCCCAGGAAAGGTTATTGCTGATAGTAATACCAAGCATCGATATGGATGACTTCAGTGGTATGGTTACTCCTGACAAAGTTATGTTAGGCACAGTGAGATCGGCTTTTTTAGAGAAAAGACATGCTTGTGTTTTGTTTGCATTGAATTCTACCAAGTTATTAGATCCCCACTCGAGAATTGTTGCTAAGTCCATATTTATATTATTAACATTTCTTCCTCGTTCATTTCTGGTTTCACGGGCTGATATAGGGGCCCTGGAAGAGAAAGCGGTATGGAGGGTACTATCATCGGCAAAGCTGTGTACTGGACATGAAGTTGCTTTCAACAGGTCGTTGATGTGAAGTAGAAATAGTGTTGGTGCGAGAATAGATCCTTGCGGAACACCAGCATTTATGAGTAGAGTGTCAGATGAAACTCCATCGACCACTAAGCAAATATGCAAAGGAGGGATGTTGAAGAGGACTTCCATTGCTACTATCGGATTTTTCTAATAGCTCTATTTGGTTTAATAATTTTTTCATTGAAAATTTGCGGAAACATTTTTTTTACAGTTTATTTATTGTTCATTCATTCATCGAAGTGATACCTGAATTTTTTCGTTCCTCAATATTTATATTTAATGAGTTATTTTTTTAGTATACGGTAGCCATATCTCCCGTTTTGAGCACTATTTTCACTTCAAAATTAAAATATTAAATATGGTGGTAGAGTTCCACGAGTCGGAAATTTCTCTTTTTTATTTTTGAAAACTGCAATAGTTTTCGAGATATTCGCGAAAAACGAAACATTTTTTACTACATTTTTTATAACTTTTTCAATTTATTGAGCGCCACTCAAAGAGTTTCTAGATGCCATTCCGAATCGACTGACACGTCAACCATAATTTTCGGAGAACGTAAAAAGTGCACTTGTAGGGACTAATACTCCCAATCTTTAACAGTTTCTCATCTCTCATCGAAATATACATTTTCAATCGAGCGGTTTCCTTTAAAAGTTTCTGATTGACGGAATTTGAATTTTATGGCGATTCAGCGAATCAGAAACCAGACCGGCCGCGATCATGTTGTTTACCTGTTTCTTTTCAAATCGAGTATATCAGATTGACAGACACCGGCGGGAGGCCATTATGACTCCAACGAATTCCGATTTTTTTTGTTACGGTAGCTCGTGTCGAGAAGAGGCGGATATTTATTCCTTCATATGAAAATAGTTTTTTATATTTTTGAAACGGGTTATTTCACCACCCCTTAGACCCACCCACATCGGAATTGTTCACACAGTATAGGGTGATTGCGCCAGTTTGCCGGCCACTTCCAGTTGTCGGCCGTTTTTGCCATTTTCATGAAATAATAAGAAAGATACTAACTCTACATATTTGAAAATTCCGCCAAAAGTTCTCTCATACTTTTCCCGCCATATTCCTTCATAGATTTACCTGTTCAGAGACTCATCATTCTTTCCCTGCCAGTTCAAGAGATGGTGGTCGAAGTGAACGTTGTTTGTGCGTTGGTCAATTGAGAAAAAGTAGTGGGACATAACTTCTTCAACGGTAAGTTCAAGTGATTTTTTTCTAGATCTACAAAAAAAAACTTATGTAGGGGGTATCTTTATTTGTTGAACTACCATTTCAATGCGAGAAAACTGTAAATGAATGATTTTTTCTTTGAATTGAGGGGTGGCCGGTAGATTGGAATCTCAAAACAACTATTCCATTTGTCGGCCATGGTGGCCGAGAACTGGATCATAGAGCTGAGTATTCGTGGTCTTTTAATGACACGGTCCAATGCTATGGACATTTATCGTTCTGTCCTTTTTGAAGTTCTTATGGAAGTTTATTCTGTAGCCAGTTTCCGGCCACTAAAATGTCATATATAAAATAAATATAATAACTTGCTTTTATATGGCCGAGAATTGGTATAATGTGTGCCAATTGTCGGCCAGCACATTTTTCTATAGAATATTTGCGGTCGACAACTAGCATCAAGAACGCCTGTTCTCGGCCACTCTATCAGACCAGAAATCGCAATCGATTTTCCACTTTGTTTTATTGAATTTCAACAAATTTTGCTATGAAAAGAAGAGTGCTTCCAACAATATGTCCGATAATACCTAGGTACATATTATTTTACTACAAAATATTTAAAAAAATTTGATGCCTCGATAGTTGGTACCTACCTACCTAGG
The DNA here is from genome assembly GCA_018342105.1 of Gonioctena quinquepunctata. Lineage (NCBI taxonomy): Eukaryota > Metazoa > Arthropoda > Insecta > Coleoptera > Chrysomelidae > Gonioctena > Gonioctena quinquepunctata. The sequence goes on along the minus strand of JAFIRS010000024.1, from coordinate 203,893 downwards.
TAGGTACCCACCTAGGTAGGTAGCAGCATTTTACTTAAAGAGGAAGAGAAATTGAAAAAACCAAAGACATTGAAAATAGACGCAAGATAAGAGCAACTTTGAAGGCAGAAAGAGAAGTGAAGTTGCAGGAAAAGAGAATGATTAGGAGGAAGGAAATTGCTGAAAGGAAATCAAAATTGAAATCCAAACCAAAACCTAGGAAGCCAAAGCAAAAATGTTCCATGTGTGACGATGTTCTGATTAGCGACATAGAGGATAAGGGAGAGAAGAATATTGGCTGCGACAGCTGTATAAGGTGGTACCACCTGCGATGTACCAATCTTTCTTCTCTACCTTATTCTGAGGCTGGGAAAAAAGATTATATATGCGAAAATTGTACCTGATCGCAACTCCATACTTTTTTATTTAGATGTTTCTTTTCTGTGATTTTTTGTTTTAAGAAAAAGTATTTTATTTTTTGACGTTTTCATTTTAAATGTTTTTTCATTTTATTTGATATATTTTATATTTTTCTTTTTGTAAACTGTTCTGTTTCATTAAACTCAATAAATATGTTGTTTAAGCTGTTCATTCGAAAAATCGCTAATATCAACCTTATTGATGGGGAACATAAGATCGATGGCCGAGAAAAGGCATCAATGGACGACAACTGGGTAGGTGGCCGAGAATTGGTGCACTAGCAGGTCGAGAACTGGAATTTGGTGGCCGAGAACTAGCAAAAGTGTACTTTTTGTAGATATTATTTTTTTCTTGAAGGTGTGGAAGCCCTATGGTTCTGTTATATTTTTTTTCATATTACTCATACCTTTTTCTATTCGTCATATTTTTTTTAATTTTCTATCTGCGAATATGTAAATATGGAACCGTATCAAACCTACAATATTCCCTTAAGTGGCCGACTACTGGCGCAATCACCCTACTCTTCTAATTCAAGAAAAACTCTGAAGAATATAAAAGCGGGAAAAAACATTTTAAAATTTATGGAGTTAGTGTAATGGAGGCACAGTTATTTAGTTTAGGTATCCATACATGAGTAAGGCCTTTTAGTTGTATAACTATGCCCCCTATCTTTTTTAAATACACATACCTATATAAAGATATCAACAAAAAATTTGTTTCGTGATCATGCATGACATCAACACAAACTGATTTATATTTTTAGGATTGCTAATCTCTTTGTTGAACGAAAAATTAATAAACATGTGGCGCACTTCGATAGTTTGTGCAGATGTGAAATAATTTATCGCAGTTATCTATTATTCGTATTTGTAAAATGTCTGTTATATGTTGAGCAAACTATCATAGTGTTCCCGTTCGCATGACATCACGCTAAAACATTTTTATTTTGTCACAAAAATGATTTGTCGAGGTCTGTCGGTGTTTTGATATGAACCTCCTGGATTCCATTAGAAAAACACAGGACTAATTAAATACGCAGCTCTACTATTTTTTGATCAATTCATGTGAAAAATGCATGTTGTGCCATTTCTTTGTATTTTTTTATACAGTGCGTTCATAAAGTGTGGAAACGCTCGATTATCTCACGAGTTCATTCTTTTCGGAGGTAAAGCTCGAACAGATAGATTTTTAATTTTAGTTTTCGACTTTTTTTAACAAAAAAATAATGTTTACCTCCCACTACCTTACAAGATATGACGTCATTGATAATTTTTTCAATAGAAAGGGTATATTTTTATATTAAAAATTAAAAGCCTATATTTTTCTGAGTTCAACCATACCACATATGTAACATTTTAAGTTACAGTATACTGAGTATGAAGAAAACAGGTGCTCATATTCTTATTTATTTCATTATTTATTTTGCAACGAAAATATTAAAAGTAGTCAGTACATAGTGAAAATAAACAAATAACGCATTCACAACAAATGCTCGAATTGAGCACCTCAGGTTGGGGATATTGTCAACTAATATCTGATGAATTCTTGGGTTACGTTTGACAACATCGACAATTGACAATTCGTTGAATTTCAGTTCGAATTCTCTCTTTAAGGTCTTTCAAATTGGTAGGTCGGTTTATGTATATTTCAAGTAATCCCAGACAAAAAATCCATAGGAGTTAAATCTGGGGACCTAGCAGGCCATTCATTCTGACCGCGTCGTCCAATCCAGCGATTGGGAAAGGTTTCATCCTGAAAATCCCTAACCACTAGAGCATAATATGGACCAAATAGTAGGATCTATTTGACCAGGATGATTAATGTCTGGAAATGTTGCAGTTAAATATGGAACTACATCCTTTGCAACATTTCTAAATACTTTTCATTACAGTCCGTCAAAAAAATGTGTCCTACATGGTATTCCTAAGAATCCCAGCCCACACAGTTACTTTTGGAGGATATTGGGTATAAGCTCCATCGTCCAATTGGGATTTTCTGTTGCCAGTAAGACAAATTTGCGTATTCACGGTACCGTTCATACAAGAAGTTGATTCGTCGGAAAATAATACATAAAATTCAAAACCATCATGGTGATTACAAACTTCTTGCATATTTTTACAAAACTTCATGCGTCTATTGAAGTCGTCTTCATTAAACGCATGTATAAGTTTAACTTTATATGGATGTTATTTGACCTTTCGTAGAATTTTCTGCTCACCATCACGAACATCCATTTTCCAAATTACGTTGTAATTGAACGATGAGCATTTTTTCAATTCCAAGTAATACATTCAATAGGCTTTTTCATTTAGATGACAAATGACTAGCTTTGTTTACCTGTCAGATCCAACGGCATTGACGGCGAATTTTTTTTTAAAGGAAATAAAATATTTCCGAGTTTTCCTATGGATAGTTGATTTGAATTTACATGGAGAAGAAAACTCACCATAAGAAAATATTCGTGTACATTATTTTATCTACGAATGCAAGGTTTTTGTCGGTATAAAATAGGTAATAAGTACTTAACCTACAAAGAAAGTTACGAACGCCAATGTATACAGGTGCATTTGTCATGAAGTTGACTGTTGACATAATGTGAAAATACCGCTAATTTTGAACTAAGCCAATCTCACATTGTTATTTCAAAACTAACCAATGGCTATTCACTTTCCCAATAGCCAATCAGACTTTGGGTCTCAAAACGAGCGCATGCGCCTTAAAAAATCATCTAAATGAAAAGGCCTATTGAGTGTCATCGGTAACGGTAGGTCTGCTAGTCTCAGGCTTATTCTCAACATTGCCAATTTCATTATATTTGTGCAATATTTTGCTTAATGTCGATTTGCGTATTGGTTCTCGATCAGGATAATTTTTTCATTAAAGATGTCGCATACTTCTTTTACGATCGCTGTAACCTAAGATCATCAAAATTTTTATTCGCTGTTTTTCTGACAGTGCCTATATCGTAATTTCAAATGATTTCTTCTAGGGTAATATTTTTCAGAAAAATATAAGTCGATATGCTACACAACAAATCAATTTAATAATGACATATGCAATGGTAACTAAGAACTTATTGTCTGGTTGCTAAGGGCTTTCAGATGTTTTCATAGCCTACTTGAGGTTCGGAAATATACTGGAACTAACTACTGAGTAATTTTTAGGTATTCGTTGCAAAATAAATGATGAAATAAATATTAAGAAATATGAGCACCTGTTTCCTTTAGACTCAGTATACTGTAACTTAAAATGTTACATATGACGTGGTATGGTTGAACTAAAAAAAATATGGGCTTTTAATTTTTTATATAAAAATATACCCTTTCCATTTAAAAAAAATATCGATGACGTCGTATCTTGTAAGGTCGTGGGGGTAAAAATTATTTTTTTATTAAAAAAAGTAGAAAACAAAAATTAAAAATTGACCTGTCCGAGCTTTACCGAAAATAATTAACTGTGTGATAATTAGCGTTTTCACACTTTATGAACGCAGTGTATATTCAAAGGGTCATACGACATGTATGATTGACACAATATTTTATAACAACTGATGTAACTTTTTCGCAAATATGTTTTATTTCCTATTTTAGAATTTATTTTCCATATTGAACATTTTCAATATTTCAAACGTGGAAAGTAATACAATATAATAGGTATCTAGTTTATTATTTTATATTTCGTTGTTCTGTATTTTAATTTTATTTTTGTGAAAATTCACTGTTTTCATTCTGAAGTAAAAATTTCCTAGCATACTTCTCTCTCAAGTTAGCCTTGAAGAAGTCTGAATATAATAATAATAAAATTCCGTGATTGTCTTGTATTTCCTCTTCGTGTAGGCCAAGCTCTTCAAAACGGTTCTATTAGTATTGAGAAGAGTGATGAATTCCGATAATTGTGTTACTAAAATAAGTAAAGTACGTCCATTCGCCAGACCACGCCATGTAACGGTCGCTTACCGAGACGGAATTCCAAGAATGTGACGACGGTTTTCCCATCGAATGATCGAGTCGTTTCCACGAACTGCTCGAAGATTCTGGAAGCCATGAACGAGGGTATATAAGGTTAGGCGTACGATCAGTGATTCATTCAGGTAGTTAGTTTTTCAGTCATAGCAAGTTCAAAGTGAGTCATATTCTCTGTCGCAGGCTTCTCTCGATTTATTCGGTAGCAAGGTTTGTGTTGCTTTTTCCGCTTTTTTGCAATTTCGTCAGGAATTTCAAAACTTTCCTGCATTTTGACTTTTTAAGTTTGACAGCCAGCAACATAAACATCTACTTAAGAGTATTCGGCCTTTCAAAATCACTAGATGGCGGAGCGACTTCGCCTGATGGAATAAATCTCAACTCCGCCCTATTTATAGCTTTGCGATCTCTAGCGATCTGCCCCACCATACAGCTACGTGATTCCGTGTATCCTATAAAACCATAAACGACAGTTATGTCTGCGTCACACCCATCAATTCGGTCGTAATTCTATCTCACTCATTAGACGGAAAGTGGAATTCTACGGTACACGAAATCACACTGCAGGACCGAATATAATAATTAGGTGGTTTTGTAATTCATCGTCCGATTCTATGAAAGATTGGTATTTAGGGGTTTTTGGGTCGGAGATCATGAATGTTTTACCAAAATGCAAGATTTCCAGGATAGCGGATGAGTTTTGTAATTATGGTCAGATTCTCTTCAAAATTGGTATGTGGGTGTAAGTATTTCGGGTCGGAGATTACGAATATTTTGTCAAAATTCATAAATTCAAGGTTGCGGCTCCAAGATGGCGGAAGAGTTTGTTATTCATGGTCCGATTCTATACAATATTGGTATTTATGGGTTTATGGGGTTGTAGATGGTGAATTTTTCATCATATTTCAAGAATTCAAAATTGCAGTTCCAAGATTGCTATGAGTTTTGTGATCTATGGTCGTATTTTATTCGAAGCGGCCATTTAGGTGTATTTGAAAATGCATTAGTTCAAAATGGCGGAAATATTTTGTGATTTAAAGTCTGATTCTCAAAATGATTCCATCTAGTGCTTTTCGGAGTAAATTCGATTTTTTCTCACTCATATTGGTGGAATTATTTTTAAAATTAAACGATTACAGACAGACAGGTGAAACTAAATAAAAGCTTGTAAAAACAATTTCCTTCAATCAAAATTGAATGTACTTTCATTTAATATTATTCCCGGTAGTTATAGTTTAATAGGCGCAGGGAATATAACAAGTAATCCGACCCTGTGCCAGATCTCACACTGGCTGTATGATACTCTATCTTCGCCCCATGAGCCATGTGGGAGGGGCGTGTCATTTAAAATAAATTCAATTCCATGTCGGAATCCAGAATTGTAAGAAATAATTAATTTTCACTAGTCGACGGCTAAAACAAACCTTTCTCAGTTGTCTGGGATGAAAATGGATATTTTCCATTTCGAACGGAATAATGCAAGGAAATCCATTTCGCTAAAAAAACTCTTGTAAAATTATTTACAAAAAAAAAAAAACTTCGAAAAGAAAAATGAGGATGACGTTCAACTGACTAAATGATAGACTTCATTACTGAAATGAAACAATACAAAAATATTCTTTCGTTTTGATGGTGGAAATGTTCAAAAATGCCCAAATATAAGGGGGAAATGTCCTGTTCATTCATTTCATACTTTCTTATAATTTTTATTTTAATAACTCATACATACCTTCATAAATTAGAAAATAAAATCGTTTCTGAATGCTTTTTTTTCAGGGATGAAGACCTTTAATACCCTTGGTACATAAATAGCTATTATTATTGCATTATGCTGCTGTGTTTTCAAAGTGTAATAAACGGACATTAAATTCATCGAGTATTTTCAACAATATATTTTTTTACAAATATAACGCGATCAAGTTATATTTACAAGAATAAATAATATTTCTGAAGCTGTAATTGGAAACAAACTTAAAGCAGTGGGTATTTGGAGACGATTTCTTCGATTTTTGAAAAAAGGAATAGTTCATGTTAAAAATTGAAAACATGCATTATTTTTGGATTACCTATTCAGTTTGTATTGGTTGATTCCGGAAATATTTTCATCTAATATAATTCCTGGTAGAGGATTTTACAACATACATTTTTGAAATTTTCGCCCAAGCAATTACCCTCCCATAGCGATACCATTGTAACCAAGCGGAAATCGTTAGTGAAAAATTGATGTTCCAGAACTAATTATCAGTTGCGAAAGTGTGTCCCCTCGGAAATTATACAGTAAAACTATATAAATAGATTGTTTCATTGCATCGGTTTGAAAAATTATGTGAAATAATGATTCTGGAATCGAAAATCTCGTGAAAATTCCACGTCGGGCAGAAATGAGAGATAGGTGTGCGGGTTTTAGAAACTCATACACATATGCCTCCCGCTTGAGCCCATTGTATGCCCACATGCCAATTTATTTAACAAGATTAAGGATGAGAAAGCGATGACAAGCTGTAAAGAAGGGGGGCAGCGGTGTGGAAACGGAAACAGTCGTGGGTGGAGCCACAAAGCAATATATCATATATTATCGAATTTGCTTTGACGTATGTGTGTGACGTGTGCCCGTGAGAGTGGTTCAAAATCTCGTTCCACCTAAGACTGCTGAATCATTCCACTTTTTAAACAGAAACTTCCGTACAGCGGAGAAATATATCTTAAGCACAATATTTCTTTAACCTATCAAAGTAACTCATTAAATTCGACATTAATTAGAAAATGTATTACTCTTATTTCTCCGATCCAGATAGAAAATAAATAAAAACATTGAGAAAACTGAAAAATTGTAAGTTTTGCTCTACGTGACACTCATCACCCAATATCTTCGTTATTTATCAACTTGATTGAAGCAACATTTTATGAAAGTTATTTATTATCTAACCTCAGTATCATAAAAAATATATAGTATTATTATTTGCTATCGCATTCTGTCATCCTATAATATCATTATCAGGGTTCTAAATCCCTAGCAGATTTTTTCATTTGAGCTTTACCTATATTACATAGGTGTGAAAATAATAATAATAATATTACTTTATTCATCCTTGGGATCATAATAATGATATCAGACAAGTCAATGGGTACAGAAGACATAAGTCAGTGATACATTCACATCACATCAAACTTATTAAAATTATTTAGGACGTTTCACATCACGTCAAAATTTAAAATTATTTAGGATGTTATTATCCTTAGGATCACAAACATTATATCAGGCAAGTCAATAGGTACATAAGACTTAAATCAGTGAGACATTCATATCACATTAAACAAATTCAACATATTGAAATTATTTAGGATGTTATCACATCAAATCAAAACATATTAAAATTATTTATGTTATCGAGACATATATTCTTCTAGATCATAAAAACATCCTTCAACAAGAAACATCCTCAATTTTATTTTGAGAGAATGAACATTGTTTTCATTTTTTATACAGATCGGTAGACTATTATAGAGCTTGATACCCATATGGGTAGGATTTTTTTCATACAATTTAGACGTTTGCTTTGGTATCTTTAACAAATCACCGTGTCTAGTAAAATGCTCATGATTATCAGAATTTTTTGAAAATTTTCAAAAAAAATTTTTTGGGTAATTAGTTCTGCTCTAACGATCAAAAATATTTTCAGCGCTACAGCGTTGCCGCTTATATTGAAAAGTAGCAACAACTTTGATATTTTAAATGAGACACCCTGTATATTATTTCATTTTTGCTTTGCTTTACGATCATTTTTGTATAATACTTCCTTATACCTATCTCAAGCGGTTTTCGAGAATCTTATTTATTTCCTTATTATTTGTGCAAAACATTAAATGTTTATTACTGCGGTATTTACACTCTACCAAAGCTGAAATTCTGGGTGTAGTTTACCAATGTTCTGTGCATTAGTTATGTTTAAGGGAATTCGTTCTCCATTATACAGGGTCGTTCAAAATTTGTGATTTTTCTGATAGATACAAAAATGGTGAATATGATCGAATATCCTAAAAGACAATTGAAGTTCCTTCCAAATGATGTATCATGTTCCTATACCTAAGTGGTCTGGTTTCCGAAATAAAAACAAGTTTCTATAAAAATCGGATTATTTTGCCATAATTTGTATTAAAAGTCATGGAATATGTCATTATGAAAATTCGACAAATAGTGCATCAATAATAAAACGTTTGCGCGTTCGTTACCAAAAATTTGATCAGAAAAAAATCAAAAAGGAAGGCAATAACTATTCAAACGAACTTTTGATGAAATTGTTTATCTTCATGGTCAATGTGATCAAATTATAGCGAGTGTATTGAAGTGTATGAATGATAAGATGACGAACTGATTGTACAAAGAATGATTAATATACAGGTATTCCAAACTCGATGGCCTATTGGAAGTTTCTGGAGATCTGAGATATAAATACTGCAATGTTGCCACATGTACTTTAACTAATATCAACTTCCTAATTTCAAATGGAACACCCAGTATGGCATTCTGTTTTTGGATTCTACTGACAAATACAAATAACTTTTACTGAACATGTCGTTTACCTATCTCTACCTTTTATAAAGTCCCAAAGTGCAGCGAAACCCGCAGTTTTCTTTTTCAGAAAAAAAAACCTTGAGACCTGAGGTTTATCGCACTTTTGAAGATACAGCTAGAACTTGAATTTTTCTCTAACTCTCAGATGCAATTCAGTTATAGATTAATTAAAAAAATATCTGAGGAAATTTTGCAAATAGATATGAGTCACACTCGAAAAAACAAGTTAGATTAAGGAGTAGAAACTGAAAAAAAAAATTAAGGTTTTTTTCGAGTATTACTATTTTCAAATTTTCCTGAAAATTTTTTTAATTAATCTTCGCTAAAAGTTAATTGCATATCTGAAAGTTAGAAAAAAAAAAGTTTCAGCTGTATCTCCAAAAGTGTGAAAATTTTTAAGCGAAACCTTACTTATTGATTTGATTTCTCAATCAGATCATTTCAATTGGGTAATATTACCTATTTCGATATGTTATACTGGAAAATGAAAATGGTAGTAGTTACCAGAAAAGGCAAGACAATCTTTAGTTTGACAAGCAGTGATTTTCATAGTGTTTCTGTCAAAATGGATAATAATACATATTCAAATGCAATATTTTAAATTTTTATAGGAACTTGCTTTTATTTCGGAAACCAGACTATTTAGGTATAGAAACATGATACATCATTGGGAGGAACTTTAATTGTCTTTCAGGATATTCGATAATATACAGGGTGTTCCATTTTCAAAAAATTACTTTTCACCATTTTTGTAACTATCGGAAAAATCACAAATTTTGAACGACCCTGTATAATATAGAATGAATTCACTTAAACATAACTAATCACAGAACATTGGTAAACTACCCCAAAATTTCAGCTTTGTTGAGTCCAAATACCGCAGTAATAAATTTAATTAAGTGTTTTGCACAAAAAATAAAGAAATCAATGAATTTTTCGAAAACCGCTTGTGATAGGTATTCGCTGTGTGCAAGACTGGTAATGCCCTCTAGTGACTCGATAGCTGAAGTTTTCCTGTTTTATTTCCAATACTCACTATGTAACAATTTCAATTTTTTTATAATTTCTAAATAATCTCTACCACGATGTAACAATTTTGTGTTCACTAATAGTTCCAGATGAATCGAAGTTTTTTCTGTCAAAGAAAAAAGTAAGTAAATGTTAAAAAATATGTGTATTGATACGATAGTTCACCGCATTTGGAGGTTATCCATGTAAAGTTATGACATTGTCTAAATGATATTTTGAAAATCAGAAAGTAATGCTACTTCTGTGTACTTTTAGGTACAGCCAGTAATGTGCTTGCTCGTTAGTTTATTAAGGTCGCAGGTTCATAAGGTCTTCAGAACATAAAAAAGTGAGGGAGCCAAGTAGTTTAATTTTTTTTTAAAAGTACCCATATAACCCTGGCTAGCTTTAACCTGACGGGAAATCACTAAATGACATCAGATTCAACGCAAAACCATTTAATGAAATTCTCAAATAATATAACAATCAGAAACGGAATGCGGTTCACAATTGTACCTGGATATGGGATCCCACTTTTATCCTTGCAAGGATGTAAGAACCTTGAACGGTCCCTAAAGAATACAAACACGTTCAACACTCTCTAACACAACAAAATATTGGGTATTGCTTATACAGTATAAGTAACGATGTTTACTCTTAGTACTTGAACTTCATTACATTTAACATTAGTTCACAATTGCTTTTGTAACCGAAACCAGTTCGTGAAAATTAAAATACAAATTAATAATCCTCTGCGAGGTACTTTGTCCTGATAAAATACCGTGTATGATAGACAACTCGGTGAGACATCAAAAGTTTCTCTGTTCATAATACATACAACACCGTCCAGGCGTTCCCGCACTCGCAGTTTAAGTCGCTATTTGCTTTTCATGACCGGCTGACACCGTCCCACGGAACTTGGTTAATACTTTTACTACCTATCCACTTCTAGACGATCAAATAGAAAACGGAAAACATCTCAAATATTTATCGAATGAAAACCTCACGTCCCGGAATTATATATTGAAATATCGTGAAATAACATAACACTTATCTCTTTGCTGCAGTTTTTATGATGCAGTTGGAAATGTATAAAATTCACACGTACTATTTTTGTAATCGACTACACAGCAATAGCGAGGGCTCATTGTTATTATATGTATGTTGTTATTAGACTACCCAACCGTGACCGTTGCCTCTACGATAATAATAATGTTCATTCATCTGAAGTATGGTACAATATTTCTAAGTGATTTGTGAATAAACGGGGAGACCTCAGAAACTGAAAGTTTTCAGCTTGTGCTTGTGATTACCAGGATCATTACCTAGTTCTGCCACCATGGGCGCTGTCATAGTTTCATCTATCCCCTCCAGCCTAATGCACACAGCGAATAGGGAAGTATCATACAAAAATGATCGTAAAGCAATAGCAAAGCAAAAAATGCAATAATATACAGGGTATCTCTTTTAAACAATCAAAGTTGTTGCTACTTTTCAATATAAGCGGCAACGCCTCAGCGCTGAAAATATTTTAGATCTATAGAGCAGAACTAATTACCCAAGAAACCAAATTTTCAAAATTATCCTGTGTCCCGTTCTATAGAAACGTCTAATAGGATATCGAGTATATATATATATATATATACATATCGAGTAGAATGTCATGATATCATTTTGTGAGAAGTCTGGCCAACATGTTTCAGAAGATTTCAGTTGAAAATCAGTCTTATAATTCTCTCTTGAGAGATAAAGATTTGTGGCGTTACCCCTCAAAATTATGTTATATGATAGATGGAAATACACGATTGCGTAATATACATTCATTAGCTGTTGTAAAATTAGGACATTCTTCAGTTGAAGAAGTGCATAGTAGCCACTATTGAATATGGAATTTCCAGCTCATATGAGACTTGATGTAGGTGCCTCAAATATTTGTTGAGTCGGACTTTTCAATTATATTGCCATTAACATTGACATAGATTGGGATATCAATTTTTTTTTCGAGTGGAATTGCATGAATACTGTTTTATTTGGATTGACAATCATAAAGTTTTTGGTATACCAATTTGTGAATTCTAATGATACAGTATTCAGTTTTTCTTCCAATTCCTCTGGATTTTCTGTGTTCACAGCAAAAGAACAGTCGACGGCAAAGACATACATACATTCCGTGCTCATGTATACAGAGGCATATCGTTTATGAATAACAGAAAAATCAACGGACCAATTATGAAACCTTTAGGATCTCCTAGGTCAATGTCATAGAAATCCGATTTCTCATTTGCAACTTTTACATATATTTGTCTGTTTTCAAGATAGGACATTAACCACTTTAAAAAGTTATCTCTGAAACCCAGATTGTATCATTTTTCCTTCATAATTGATTGATTTAAGGTGTCGAAAGCTTTCGATAAATCAAAGAAGAGCGCTCCAAAATACCTTTTTTTTCTCGAGATATGTATAGACGTACTCAAAAAAGCCACAGGAAGCACTCTCCGTCGATCTACCTAGACGAAATCCATTCTGGTGTTTAGTGATAAAGCCATATTTAGAAAGAAATAACATTATTTTATTATAGACAATTTTTTCTTAACTTTGCTCAGTACTGGCGGTACAGTAATGGGTCGATAGTTCTGGATATCAGTGGAATCTTTGCTTTTAATCGCAAAGCAAGCGTAACTACATGAACTTGATAGCATTTTATGCAGTGTTACTATTATATCACAACAAGGGATTATTGAAACACCACCGTTTATATTGAAAACTAATCTAAATTATACTATACAAAATCAGATGATACTATAAATATAAAGTTCATAAAATGTATACAATGTAGATAAAATAATAAATTTGAAATATTATAAAATGCGGTACAATATAAATAAAACATTATACCTCAGAAAATATTAGAACTAAAATTCGAATAATGTAAAAAGTATAAAAATACAATTTGTCTTTCCATTTCAAAGATAAATCGTTTCAGTTTTTTTCTTGAACATTGGTCTCGAAGTTATATTTTTATTGTCTGGTATGTTACTCCAGTCAATGGAGACTACAAAAGGTGGGGTAGAAACTATTTTGATATATTTTAGTTAGTTCAATAAACTTTTCGACCTTGGAAGGGGGGGGGGGGTGTGTCGGCGCGGTCCGCCATCTTGGATTAAAGGTAAAATTCAAATTGAAGTGATTTTTCTTGTTACGTAGTATAATTTTTTCCACTGCCACTGTGGCATACATTTATAGAAAGTTTTATTAAGATAGATAGATAGTGTATGGGGTTTTCAAGTTTCGTTCCATGGGTTTTCTAACTGCCGTTTCATAGAGCAGGTATAGACTGTTACAAAAATCACTATTTCAATTTTCGGACACCCAAGTAACATTGAATAATCTCCAGTCATTCATTGTATTCATCTAGGCGGTTCAATAAGTTCCGTGGATATTGCACATGTCCCATAAGACACGGAATAATGTTTTTTTTTTGTCAGGAAAGGTTCCAAATTCACGTGGTTGCATATCTTCAAATATCAAACTTATTCCTTGTTTAGGATCAACCAATTTAAATATATTCATTCAGCGTGTGCTTATCTCATATTGTGTTTGGATTATTGAAATCCCGAGGGTTATTACCAGATAACCAATCCTTAATTGCTTCTCTTGTAGGAATAATGATCTATGTAGTGTTTCTTAACGAGTACTCATGGATAACCAATTTTAAATTATGCAAATCTTCAATTGAGTTTCTAGATGCGAATGACGCATATACAAGTGGGCAATTTTTTGTTTCAGCGGTGTTGATAACTTATTCTCGTTTCAGCACTGGTGTTACATATTTTTCATTTTTTGGGTCACTTCTTGAAAGGACTGCAGGCAAAAAACAAAGGACTCAATGCCGTCATTGGCATCTTCAAAGATCAGAATGCCGAATCAGATGACATCGCAGACGCAGACACCACCAACGAAGTACCGCTGCAGGTACCATGCATTTAGGACCTACCATCCAGTCCAAAAATGGTGTGGAACCAAAAAAAAACCATATGACTGGGTCTGGAAACTTGGTACCAATGGGCTCACTCCAGTGTCAATGTCAGAGAAACCTGCCCCAAATACCTTATTGAATGTCATTTTATGCAATTGCAAAAAGGGATGCGGTGGAGCACGTGGCTGCAGAAAAAGTGGTCTGTTGTATGCGGAATCTGCAATTAGGCCAGTAGAGATATACATGATTTTCCCAAAATTTGATAATAATCACAAAAGTTTTAAAACTCCAGAAGAGTGAAGATTACGTTCAAATGATAATTAGACTGATTTTGCAACCCTTTTTTCTGAACGAAAGATGTTGAAAATCAGGATTTAATTAATTTTCACATTATTAGCGCGGAAAAATTTGCAAAGGTTCTGCAAACTTTTCATGTTTTGAAAAATAGCAATTTACATCATCTGATAAATTTGCAACTATTCAAACAATTTTAAAAAAATTTTATTAATCCCAATTTTATGAAAATTCCAAAAGTTCTGCAAACTTGAAAAATTTACTAAAATAATGTTCTTGACAAGAGTTTTAATTTGTAATCTCTTGTGTCAAACGGAAAATATATTTTTTCATTAAATTGTTTTTTTTTTAATGAAATAAGTATCGGAATTATTACAAAAGTTTCAAATAATGGTTGCAAGTGGAGATGTCCTGACGTAGAATGTTTTCATCAATTCTCAACCTCGACTGCAACACGGAAATGAGGGTAAAATTAAAAGAAATATATTTTCGTACTTGTACTCTACCAAAAAAAGCAAAATTTTTGCGAATCGGGCAGACAACTCATTTTACCGATTGGTGGCAGTATAATAATTTGCAAACTATGTTACAATGCGGAACATTAGGAATTAAAAAAAATATTTATTTCTATATACCTAATAAATGACATTCATTGTGTTACCAAGTTAACTATCGACCAAGAAGATCGTCAATGGTAGGTGAAATCATTCAATGTTGAAAGCTAACGTTTTCGATATGAATTCAAAACATCAGATTAAAATTAGAAAATTGCATAAAAAAATACTCTTGAGTACGTTTGATGGAGGATCGATAATCTCTCGACACGTTTTCATAATTTTCTTGATTCATTAAAAAATGTAGGAAATATTGAGATTTAAAAAACACTCGTACAGCTGTACATGAGTACGATTAACCTACAACTATGTTGCGTTACAGTGTTTCGTTTACAGAGTAATGAATGCACAGCAGTATAGTAACATGATCCATTACCAGAATAACAAGAAGACTGACAATTGTATTTTTATGACAGACAACTAAGCAAAAACAATGCATATTCATCTAATAGTCCTGGAGCTACAACTGAAATATAATTGCCTACCAATATGTTTTATGAATTCCCCTCTTTACTTTTATAAATCAAGAAAATGATTCTTACGTGTCAGTTACATTTCAGTCCTCCATTTGGATTCAATAGAATTTTTCATGCGAAACCACAATTGGAGTAAGAAAGTCGAGTGGAAAGGTAAATTATAATTTTATTCAATTCAAGAAATACATACCTGTAAAAATTAAATTTGAGATGTAATATCGATTTCTGTTTGATGATGAAAATTATGTACTTGCTAGATATACAATCGATATCATATCCTTCCTTCCATAGAGCATCGATTATTCATTTTAAAATCTCGTCGATTGCTATAGTCATGTTGTGACAAGTGAAAATTTTAAATGAAGAATGATTGCATGTCATTTCTAATGCGATAAAAAATTAATGTCTTCCAATAGTCTTTTAGCAGAATTTAGCAAAATGTTGTATTCTTTCGATTATTGCATTCGAAAATATTAGATTAAATGTATTTCGCTGATTAGTCGAAAACAGTGATTGCTTCTGAAATCAATAATTAGTTTGAATGTTTTTAATGGTTAACTACGTAACCGTATTATTCTTCGGATGCAATTTCAATCAACCACTACAAAATATAACAGATATACGCGATGGATAATCAAGTATTTAACTGGACCACTGTAGATATGTCGGTCTGGTATATATCTTAAACCTATTTTCACAATGTTTGCATTTATGGTCAAATTATTAAAAAAAACAAATCAATTGTACAAAAAAAAATGTTCCGTTGAACAATGACGGTTGCAAATCTCTTTAGACTAGGAGGAATCGGCGCATGAGTACCGAAAACTATTCCACCTCAATTTTTTTATGCGATCCCCTTCAAATTGCCCTACTGATGATATAAAGGCATGTTGCCATGGGGCAACCCCGTGCCATATTGTTTAAACCGAAATTGTTTAGACAATTGCAAGGAATTGTTATTTTTCAACCGGACAAATTTTTTTTATATTCTTTATGGAAATACAAATTAAAAAGTTCCCATGACTTTTCACGATAAAGTTGATATTTTTAGAGATATAATATTAAAGGTTTAAAAATTCAAATTTGGGTACTTTTGACTCATGAAAAATATATAAAAAAAAATATATATATATATAAATATTTTTTTTTTAATTCTTTATACCATAGTTAATAATATTCTTAATATATATTTAAAAAAAAAATCATTGTTTATACCTGTTTTTTATTGTTAATTTCACGCGCTCACAAGTATGAGTCGCTTACCTTTAAGTATCGCCGTCTCTCTCTGACTCATGCGCTGCATCGGCCTTTCTGTGTCCTGAATTATTATTTATCATTTATCTTGAAAACTATTAACTTTATCAAGATTGTTAAAGAGAGCAATGTTATTAATAATGAAATTGTCTACAATTTGTTTTTAACAATTTTTTTTTCTGGAATCAATTTTACAAAAGTTATTAAAGCATAAATCGGAACATGTAATTAAAATTACTTTTTTATCAGTTTATATTACTTTTTTTTTATTGAAACAGAAAGTAATTACATTGAATAGCTTCTTCAAACGAAGGTTATAGATGTAGAAGTATGAAATAATTAAACAAAATTTAAAAATAAGTATTTATTATCAATATCATTTTTGTATATTATATTTTTACAGTCTTCTGGATCACAACCACATAGAAGTATGCAACTAATATTATTTTTTTAACAGTAACAAGCTTTGGTTGCACAGGATTCCTTACAATTACACAATTTTTTAAGATCAGTTGGAAATGGGCTTTTGTTTATAAATAAAGGTAGCAAAGTACCATTCTCTAGTTTGTATCCGAAATTCGTAAAATCTAATGTTTCATATTGGGATTCAATGCATTTTTCCAAATGTATGTTTGAGCAGAAGCTCTAAGTGCATGCAAATGCAAGGCATCTGATGTGCACGGAATTTTCAATAAATTAATATTAGTGCCAAAGCAACGAGAAAAAATACTTTGTCTAGCTTCATCCGCCGTGTTACCTTTTTTACCCAAAATATTTAAATACAATCTTTCTAAGCCTTTCAACTCCTTAGTACTTAAATCCAAGCCATTGCCAAGAGGGACTAAAGCAGCACGATTTTCTTTTACTTTTATCATTTCCAAAGCTTTTTTTTTGTGCCAATTTTACTAGTCGTATCACAACCCGTAAATGCGTGTAAAGCAGGTAAAATTTCACAAACCGGGTACGACGCATACTTGTGAGCGCGCGAAATTAACAATAAAAAAACAGGTATAAACAATGATTTTTTTTTAAATATCTATTAAGAATATTATTAACTATTGTATAAAGAATTAAAAAAAATATTATTTATATTTTTTTTTATATATATTATATATATTTCATGGGTCAAAAATACCCAAATTTGAGATTTTTCAACCTTTAAAAATTATATCTCTAAAAATATTAACTTTATCGTGAAAAGTCATAGGACCTTTTTAATTTGTATTTCAATAAAGAATATAAAAAATTTTTGTCCGGTTGAAAAATAACAATTCCTTGCAATTGTTTAAACAATTTCGGTTTAAACAATATGGCATGGGGTTGCCCCATGGCAACATGCATTTATATCATCAGTAGGGCAATTTGAAGAGGATCGCATAAAAAAATTGAGGTGGAATAGTTTTCGGTACTCATGCGCCGATTCCTCCTAGTCTACTTGCTTCACGTAAAATATTATGCGTAATTTTAATTGCAATTTGCATAACTTTTGCAATCATTTCAGAAGTTGAGAATTCAAAAAAAAAATTGGTGGATAAATAGGTTTCGTTTTTCGTATGAGGTTACATATCCACTGAGACCAATATTCTCTTTATTTGCAACTACAATAAAAAAACTTTTGTAATTATTTCAATGCTTGTGTGTATTGAAAATGGGAACGTCGATAAAAAAGTTTGATGAATAAACTTTTTTTCCGTTCACTTATCCAATTTGCAGATCTTTTGTTTTTTTTTTAACAAATTAAAATGAAAAACTTAAAATAATGACAAAAAACAAGGTTTCGTAACTTTTACAAGGTTGCAAACTTAATGCATGTTGTCAAACACCATTATATAGGTATGCCTAGTTTACAAAATTTTCAATTCTCAGTGCAATAATAAAGCATGAAAACGTTTTTGCCAATTAAAACAATGTTCCGTTCATCGCAGACTTCTGCTAAAATTTTATAGTTTGTTTTCATTGATGCACTAATATACCACTGAAGTTTGAAAACTTTTTGGAATTAATGTTAAATGATTGTCTATATCTACTGGCCCAGTGTGTGCGAATGATGTTTCACGATTCCGTCTCAGCGTGTGTGGAGACGTTGATACTGATACAAATCTCATATACTTGTATCGCCACTTGTATCGCGACATGTAGCGATACCGATCTCATCGTCTGTGGGGATCTTAAGGAAAGCACACGTGATGATGATCTACACGTCAAAAATATCCCCCAATTAGAAACAATAAAATTAAAAATACGCCTGCAACGAGAATAACTAGAAAAAAGATAATCACTATTCTGGAAACCAACAATAGAAGTCTCTGAAGTCACTGTACCCTTTCATTCTTCAAATTGTGGGACGGAATTATCTCCGAATGATAAACATTTCCAGTTTATTGTCATAATAAATCACCAAGAAGAAACAAATATTTGAGCCGATGCGTTGAGGCGAGAGTTGAATAAATATATCCTAATGAGAGCAAACAGAAAGGGTACTAGGGCAAGAGATATGAGATTGTATAAATCACTTTGTCAGATTTGGTATATGATTTGTACGGGGACCGTCTGAAAGCTAGACCCTAGAAAAAAAATATTTCATCACGCATTTCTCAAAAAATAATTACCCAAAAAAATCATACCTAATTCATGGAGTATTCCAAAAAAAATTCAATATAATTAATTAACACCTTATAATAGAGTACCTCTGTCTCTCGGAAAATAAGGAAATGTTTCTAGTCAAAGTTGCATGTCCAGAATTAAATAAGGGTGATTAGACTGAGTATGAATGATATGTCAGCTATTCGAAAAACATTTATTTTTTCAAAATATTATAAAAATGGCGATGCCGCGGCCAGTCGGAAAAGTAGATTTCAAAATGTATTTATTGATTCTGAAATTACCATCAATCAAGCTAACATATGTGTCAAAAAATTTATCATTTTTTCATTGGAAAACACAAAGAGCAATTCTTATTTTATATAAAAACACTTTTAACAAATGTATCATACAATATGTTTTGTACAAATGTTACTGATAGGAAAAAAAAAACACAAATTTTTAATTAACTTTTGTAGGATTCGGACCTACCTACGATATCTGGACTACGAAGTAGACGCTCCAGCCACTTGACCTAACAAAGCACTTGGTTATAAATTCCGATATTCTGTATTTCCAGTAGTTTTTACTAGAAAATGAAAAATAAACACCAAAAAAAGGTTTCTGGAGGGTTTGAAGATTTCTCAGTCAACATTATCCATATAATAAAAATGTCGTTATAAGCGCAATACGTGATAACGGCTGGACCGATTTGGCTAATTTTTTGTTAAATGTTCGTAATCGTCCGAGTACGAAGGCGTATAAGGGCCAACAACAAAATATTTTTAAAAATATTAGGAATTGTCACTTCAAAGTGACAATTGTCACTTTGAAGTGACAATTGTCACTTCGAACTGACAATTGTCACTTGAACTGACAATTGTCACTTTGAAGTGACAATTGTCACTTCGAACTGACAATCGTCACTTTGAAGTGACAATTGTCACTTTGAACTGACAATTGTCACTTCGAACTGACAATTGTCACTTTGAAGTGACAATTGTCACTCAAAAAGGACATTTGATGCCAATTGCTAAAATAATCTTGTTATAATAAAAAAATTATATTTTATTCTTCCTTTCCTCTTCGAAGTGACAATTGTCACTTCGAACTGACAATTGTCACTTTGAAGTGACAATTGTCACTCAAAAAGGACATTTGATGCCAATTGCTAAAATAATCTTGTTATAATAAAAACATTATATTTTATTCTTCCTTTTCGATAAAAAAACTATTTCAGAAAAACCAATTGAATTCTCGTGGAAAATCTCCTATTTTGTTTGTTTGTCCGTCCGAGACATTTGAAAAAAAACTCCATTCATTTTTCGAAAGGAACTACCCTGTATACAAAATGAGATGTTCATAGGAGAGTAGGCCATCAAAAATGAAACAGGTTAAATATTTAGTCAATTTTCAACATAGATATAGGAAAAAGTATTGAAAAAACTTTTATAGATTGTGCATGTCGAAAAACCTCAAAATCAATTGAAATTTTACATGATGGCCAGTAAGGCAACAAGTTAAAAAAAACTTTGAAGATGGCAGAATTTCGAAAACAGTTAGAATCCAATACTATGGCTTATGTGCAGTTCCAAGCATTTATTCGAAAATATCTAAAATCACCTTTTTTTTTCTATATTCTCTGATCAATTTATAAATATCCTATTTTTCTTTCAAATTACTCAAGTTAAATAGAGTAAGTAGTTTAATACCAATAGATGAACTATTTAATTTTTTTCGCAATTTTATTAATAGAACCATCTGGAAATGGGTTTTTACCCCGCCGCTCGCTGTTGCAATAGTTTGTATCGAATAACTAAATCAAAATTCAACTTCAAAGTGACAATTGTCAGTTCGAAGTGACAATTGTCAGTTCAAAGTGACAATTGTCACTTCAAAGTGACAATTGTCAGTTCGAAGTGACAATTGTCACTTTGAAGTGACAATTCCTAATATTTTAAAAAATATTTTGTTGTTGGCCCTTATACGCCTTCGTATCCGAGAATGGTGGAAAAGTTGCCCGGAAATTGGAAAATTCGGGAATATAACAAACAGTTGGCCAATAAAATGAACATGGGCCAAGCTCTTAGTAAATGTCCGAGTAGCTCAGTGATTAGAGCTTCTCCTTTGTGATCCCTAGGCCCGGGTTCAATCCCGGCTGTGTCCACACAAAAATATTTTTTATTTCATTTTAACCCTCAAATCAAACACAAAACATTTTTGTTGTTTGTAATAGTCCGAATAAGGTTTTTAGGGAAAGGTTTTTTTTTTAAGTTATTGGATTTGGGAAAAATTTTAAGTGCCTTTTTCTAGGGGTTTTTGAAGACCAACACGATTCGCGCGATGGATATACAGAGTGGCCACTTTTTTAATGGGATTCTATTGGTAACTTTTAAACCATAAGAGTTAGAAGGTCGGTCAAATGGAGAAAAAGTTGCATTCATAGAAGCATTGTCGAACAGTTCAAACAAATCGAGATTATCAGGACCGGTTATTGAGATATCATAAGAAAAGTAAATTCTGTCATTTTGGTTTTTCTTTTTTTCCCACTTTATTTCGAATATTATCAAAAAATGTCACAGGAGTTTTTTATTCGACAGTAAAGTATCCTCATTTTGACATGATCAGATTTTGTATCCAACGTTTCGTACGCTCTGGGCCACCTTCAACCTCATTTTTTTCAATAAGGACCTGCATATTTTATGACACTTTTAACGCTAAATTCAACGATATACCATACAATGTCATTCAAAGTTGATTTTCAGGTGATTTTGACCCTTATCCAAATTTCTTTGGGTCGGATCTGTATTACATTTAGGTACCTTTAGTTTAATTAACAACATGCAATACATTTCGATAAGAAAATCAACTTACTCATCTTCAACTGAATGGAACGTAACAGAATCAAAGCAAGAAACAAGTAATAATTATTTACAAATTTCAAGAGGTGAAAAACCTAATTCATAATAATTAAACGAAACTATCATTTAATGAAAGAAAAATCAAATGATTATTCGAAAGTAAATGATGAACATTAATGAAGTAAGTGTTCGAAATGTCCACCATTTTGTAAAATGCACTTTGCGGTTCTGGAACCCATACTTCTTATACATTTGCTTATTTCGTCTCCTTGAATACCTTCCAGAACATTCTCCATCTTCTCGCGAGGAATCATTATTGTTGGATTTGTCATTTGTTCCGTTGAAACAAATTACAGAATCGAACTTTATTTTGAGATCATTACGATATAATTTTTGTATTCAAATTTAAAATCATTGTATTCGCGTCTCTTGACTATTTTATTAACAGCAGTTTTTGATAAATTGCATTCACTGGCCACAGTTCTCGATTTTTTTTCTGGGTTCAATTGAATTTGGGTCAGAACATTGATATCGTTGATAGACTTGTTTTTTCTTATATACACACAACTCTAGGTTTATTGAATGTATTATTTTCAAGTAGTAGGCCGTGGATAAAAAAGAACATAACAAGAAATGTCATATTATTTGTCACTTCGTTTATTATTGTGTCACAAGAACTTGTCATTAAATACTTTTCTGAGTAATTTCAATTTAATTTATTCGATATGGTAAGATACACAAATGAAGAGAAGAGAGATATGTACGAAGTGTACATAAAACTAGATAGAAATTCGTTCAAAGCACAACAAAGGTATGGTGAATTATATCCTGAAAGAACAACACCAAATATTAAAATGTTTCGACGTTTATCTACAACGTTACTTGCACATAATTCATTCATCAAACCTAGAGGTCCTTATATGTACGACGAAACGAGCCTATCAATGACATCAATGTTCTGGCCCAAATTCGAATGAATCCAGGAATAGGATCGAGAACTATGGCCAGTGAATGCAATTTATCAAAAAGTGCTGTTAATAAAATACCCAAGAGACACGGATACCATGACTATAAATACCAAGCCGTGCAAAAACTATATCGCAATGATCCTGAGAGAAGGTTGCAATTCTGTAATTGGTTTCAACGGAAGGTGCGGAATAACAACAATTTTGTGCACAATATCATTTGGGGAGACGAAACGACATTCACAAATTCTGGCATGGAACAAACATTTTTATGCCACAGAAAATCCTCACTTAATTCATAAAGTTAGACATCAATATCGTTTTTCTTTGAACATATGGTGCGGTTTGTTGAATAATAAATTACTGGAACCCTATTTTATTGACGGCAACCTAACCGGAGCAAAATATGTAGAAATTATAGAAGAAATGTTGGATGATCTTCCTATACGGTATCAGCGTAATAGTCCATGGTTCCAACAAGACGGATGTGGTCCACACAACTCATGAATAGTCACAGACTATCTAAATCGAACTTTTCCCGATTCATGGATTGGAACAAGAGGTCCAGTAGCATGGCCTGCCAGATCTCCGGATTTGAATACACTGGACTTTTATTTGTGGGGATATCTCAAAAATAAAATTCATGATACTACGAACCCGACAATAGAGATTCTTCGCGAGAAGATTGAGAATGTACTGGAAGGTATTCAAGGAGACGAAATAAGCAAATGTATTTCTTATACATTTGTATGGGTTCCAGAACCGCAAAGTGCATTTTACAAAATGGTGGACATTTCGAACACTTACTTCATTAATGTTCATCATTTACTTTCGACTAATCATTTGATTTTTCTTTCATTAAATGATAGTTTCGTTTAATTATTATGAATTAGGTTTTTCACCTCTTGAAATTTGTAAATAATTATTACTTGTTTCTTGCTTTGATTCTGTTACGTTCCATTCAGTTGAAGATGAGTAAGTTGATTTTCTTATCGAAATGTATTGCATGTTGTTAATTAAACTAAAGGTACCTAAATGTAATACAGATCCGACCCAAAGAAATTTGGATAAGGGTCAAAATCACCTGGAAATCGACTTTGAATGACATTGTATGATACATCGTTGAATTCAGCGTTAAAAGTTATTTCGAAAAGTGTCATAAAATATGCAGGTCCGTATTGAAAAAAATGAGGTTGAGGGTGGCCCAGAGCGTACGAAACGTTGGTTACGAAATCTGATTATGTCAAATTCAGGATAATTTACTGTCGAATAAAAAACTCCTGTGACATTTTTTGATAATATTCGAAATAAAGTGGGAAAAAAAGAAAAATCAAAATGACAGAATTTACTTTTCTTATGATATCTCAATAACCGGCCCTGATAATCTCGATTTGTTTGAACTGCTTGACAATGCTTCTATGAATGCAACTTTTTCTCCATTTGACCGACCTTCTAACTCTTATGGTTTAAAAGTTACCAATACAATCCCATTAAAAAAGTGGCCACTCTGTATATGCGATGCGAATGGTGGCGTTTTTTTTTCTGTAAAAAACGCCACCATTCGCATCGCATGTTTCAAAAAACCAAATTTCGAATGAAAAAACTAAACCGTAATGCAATCAAGGGCAGAGCCCTGCACAACTTGGCACTCCTGAAATCCAAATTTAAGGCAAATGACTATAACAAAAAGTATGCCATACTATGGCCCACGAAAACCAAAACAAGAGCTCTGCCGAACTCATGTTTCCAGCTCTACTAAGTAAAACATGTAATTGTCCATATCTTATTGTAAAAAAAAATCCATGAATAAGATGAGGGATCCCCTATCGATACGTCGGAAATAAAAACAAAACCCAAGAAAATTTTGAACCAAAAATATTTTGTCTGAACCCCAATCCCAAGAAGAAAAGACAAACATAAGAAAAACAGCTTCAAAAATCTCGACGTATATATATATATATATATATATATATAATAAAATGGGAATATAGACATTTGGACAGGACGTCTGTCGGGTCAGCTAGTATCTAATAATCGTGATGGTATGGCAAGTAAAAATGTTACAAGGGATATGTTATTTTACCACTGGTATTTTTAATAAATGAATTAGGATAATATCCTTAGAAAAAACATAGTTTCTGAAATGATACTTTATCGCCGAGCGGTTGCGAAATCAAATTCTCTTCGAAAGAGTTGTATTGGCGTGGATTCGAAAATGCGATTCGAGATTTGATAAAGAATCCCCAAAATAATTTTCCTTACCGAAGATTATGTCTTTGAAGATCTCTAGACCATCTCGTGACTGGAATACATCTGGATACTTGGCACTAGTTCACTGACTATATTTTTATTAAATGTTCAACTATGGAAAACATAGAAAAATCGAATTTAAACGGTTTTCTTCACATAAAGGATTCAATATAAAATCTCTGATTCAATTTTATATTGAATCCTTTATGTGAAGAAAACCGTTTAAATTCGATTTTTCTATTCATTCCACTTCACATGGCACTTATCTCTCACTATGGAAAACATATTAGGTATTTTGAGATCTGTAACTTTTATTGAATAAATTCCATATTTCCTTCTTCTCGTACTCTCTTCTTCCTTCAAATATGAATTAGTAATGAGTTTGTTGTTTCTTCAATGTCATCCACGCTCAATTTCCAATGTTCTTCACAACGGCATGCTCTGAATAATTCAAAAATGGTTTCCACTTTTATCGTAAGATATTTGCTATCAGGAGCTTCATTTAAATATATGTCAAATTGGTATCCGATACTCTTTTGTTTAAAAAATGGTATCAATTTATGATAACTGCTTATATCCACGTTTTTCTTGATTTTCAATTCAGCTTTCATCACAAAAAATTTAGACCACAGCGTTGATGATTACCATAACTTCTTCGAAATAAACTAAAAGTTCGCTTTCAGTGAACTTGCCTTCAACTTTCTTCATTGCCTCCATTCGATGAATCCATTATAGGCCATTTCATATTGTTGCCGTGATTTTTCAGGCAAAGATTCATGCAGCTTCTTGAATTTCTGGTGAAAGAGAGCAATCTGAATCCTCAATATCAAATTCAACTTCCATTATATTTATATTTGCAGCAGTTATAGGTACGATTACAAGGAAGCTAGGCACTATTATTATTTTGTGGTCACTAATAAATAATTGTATATTGTTTTCGTAACAAATCGCTCAGTATTAGCTCGGAACGAAAATATGTTTTTTTTCCAAAACTTTGCGATATTAACAAATTTACTTTTGTTGGGTTGAATGGTCAGAAAGGGATGAAAGTTCCGAGCCATTGTTTTGTCCAAATAGGTCCGAAAAGATCTCCATCGAAGAATTATTATGGCCTTCTTCCCGTGGTTTAACCGTCTCGAATGGGCGCTCACCGAAAATCATTATAATTCAGTCCAGTAGGATTATTTCACAAAAGTTATTTTTGTGATATGAGAAAAAGTTAAATTATCGTTTCGAAATGTTATTTCATATATGCAAATGATGAGTTATAAAAGATTTTCTTGGGAGAATAGTTATAGAACAGTAAATAATGTTAGAAATAAGTAATTAGATAGGTGAGGAGAAACGTTTTTTTTTTGCCACAATGTGAACTGTAAGTATACATTATTGTATTTTAATAAATGAATTAATTGGCTTGAAGATGTATTTGTAAATTATTTTAGAATAGCTGGGAATGCCATAATAACCGGTCTAAAGGCCAGCGAGAAATGTTAAACATTCGGTCGCCATCTGGAATAGTAAGAAAGATTTCTATAAGGAACGGGTATTCAGGTACTTGGGAATATAGTTAGTCCAATTCGAGATTCCCAACGAGTCTGATCTTTTTCCGAAGCATTAATTTTAAATTTAGTTATATATGCCTAGCTAGCCTAAGCTTTAGATTATTCAAATTTCATATCATTCAATCAAGTAATATTACAGTTCAGAAACACGTTCAAGATTGATAAGACTTCCTCACAAATCAAATACTAATAGTTATTTATAAATTTCATTTCTTTCTGGAATTTCATTAGTTAATTTAAGAATCCAAGCCACAGAATGATTCATTGCTGTGCCAATAAAGTAATTTGTGGAGAAGAGAGTACAAGAAAAGGAAATCTGTAATTTATTCAGTAAAAGTTACAGATCTCAAAATATCTAATAAGTTTTCCATAGTTGAAAATTTAATAAAAATATAGTCAGTGAACTAGTGCCAAGTATGGAGATGTATTCCAGTCACGAGATGGTCCAGATATCTTCAAAGACAGAATCTTCGGTAAGGAAAATTATTTAGGGGATTCTTTATCAAATCTCGAATCGCATTTTCGAATCCACGCCAATACAACTCTTTCGAAGAGAATTTGATTTCGCACCCACTCGGCGATAAAGTATCATTTCAGAAACTATGTTTTTTCTAAGGATATTATCCCAATTCATTTATTGAGAAGACCAGTGGTAAAATAACATATCACTTGTAACATTTTTACTTGGCATACCATCACGATTATTAGACAGACGTCCTGTCCAAATGTCTATATTCCCTAATTTTTTTTCCTGAAAACTCTCGTCCGCGTAGAATTTCTTTTTTCCTATGTGTTTCTTTGTGTTGTTCCATCTAGGTAATGTTTTTGACTCTGCCCGCTTCCCGTTTTCCCCTTATCCCATTTTTCCGTTTTCGCGTTATTCTCGTTTGTCCGTTTTATTTTATATATATATATATATATATATATATATATATATATATATATATATATATATATATATAACGATTATAAGTGTCACTATCTTTTCATATATATATATATATATATATATATATATATATATTATTTTGGGTTGTGAGGTTTTCTTGAATCCTGGTATATTTTTATCTTTTTGGTAAACAATACTTGGAATTGGGATTCTGTTTTAAATTATGGCATTTTAGACGTTTCGCCCCTGGACGTGGGCATCTTCAGTATTTTTTTCCCTTTTTTTGGTTTATTGTTTTTTCATTTTATAGTAGGTTTTCAGATTATCCTGTACACCTTCAATAAAATGAAAAAACAATAAACCAAAAAAGACAAAAAATACTGAAGATGCCCCCGGTCAGAGGCAAAACGTCTAAAATGCCATAATTTAAATTTTGATTTCAACAACAGAATCCCAATCCCAAGAATTACCTACCAAAAAGATATATATATATATATATATATATTTATATATATATATATATATATATTTATATATATATATATATATATATATATATATATATATATATATATATATATATATATATATATATATATATATATATATATATTATATATATATATATATATATATATATATATATATATATATATATATCTTTATATATACAGTGCTAGTCAAAAGTCCGCTCCCCCCCTCGTATCTTTTGAACGGGTATACTTATAATAATGAAATTTGGAGGGTGGAAATAAACGGATGTAGGCTTCTCAACTGGTCATAACAAGTGACGCAATAGTCATAAATGACGTCACAAGGCCACTGTGACCAATAATTTTAAATGGGACCCTATGGCAAGTGACAGCTCGTTTGGAAGGTATTGAAAATACCTATTCAGTCATACCAATTTTGTTTGGGTTTCGGCTGATTTTGATTGATAAATTGAAGAAATACAAAAATTATAGTATCGCATTTAATTAATAAAGATTTTAAAGTACGCCTCTGGTTAATTGTCAAAAAGGTTGACGTTTTTGAATTATCTACTTGTCAAAAGTGTTTATACTTCGAAAATTTACCTAAGCTATTGTTTAACGAGACGTTTAAGTGTTTACATAGGCAAAATGGTACGTACTGTAGCCGACAAAGTAGCAGCTATCTTAATAATTGGTGAATGTAGAAACAATTTCCATGCAGCGGAACGACTGTTTAATGAGAGGTACCCCGATCGCCCTATATCGAGGGTTTATTTGAGGGAGCTTCTTCGGAAGTTTGAAGCATCAGGTAGTGTTCAAGATGCCAAACGATCTGGTCGACCAACAATTAGTGATGACAAAAAAATTGACATAATTGGAGAAATGGTAGTAAACCCTACTTCTTCCACAGCCCAAGTTGCGTCTATCTGTGAAGTCAGTCAAAGGACAGTACATAGGGTGTTGGCTAAAAACAAATTTCATCCATACAAATTAAAAATGGTGCACCAACTTTCAGATGATGACCCCGACCGAAGACTAGAATTCTGTGAAACTATGTCCAATAAAATGAACCAACAACCAGGCTACATACAGACAATTTGTTTCAGTGACGAAAGTACTTTCTTTCTCAATGGAAATGTTAACACTCAAAATGTGAGGTATTGGAGTGACACAAATCCTCACATCTTTCGTGAAAAACATACTCAATTTCCAGAAAAAGTAAATGTTTGGGCAGGTATTTTGGGAAACCACATAGTTGGGCCTCTTTTTCTCAATGCTAACTTAACCGGTGAATTGTATCTGGAGATGTTACAAAATGATATTGAGACGTTAATTCTTGAAATTCTAGAAGATAATCCAGATGAATTCGACAACTTGGAAATAACGTTTCAACAAGATGGTGCTCCTGCACACTATTACGGTGCAGTAAGACGTTACCTAGATGAAGAATATCGTGGTAGATGGATTGGACGACGAGGTTCGATCGAATGGCCAGCTCGGTCACCGGACCTTACACCATTAGATTTTTTTCTATGGGGGTACTTGAAATCTAAGGTTTACGCTACAGCACCTGACAGTATTGCCATTCTGAAACAACGAATTGTTGAAGAATGTAGGGCAATTTCCGCTGACACACTGGGACGAGTACGACAAGAGTTTAGCAATAGGATGCATTACTGCCAGGAAGTAGATGGAGCACATTTTGAACACTTATTATAAGAACTGGTTCTTAAATCTTTATTAATTAAATGCGAAACCATAATTTTCGTATTTCTTCAATTTATCAATCAAAATCAGCCAAAACCCAAACAAAATTGGTATGACTGAATAGGTATTTTCAATATCTTTCAAACGAGCTGTCACTTGCCATAGGGTCCCATTTAAAATTATTGGTCACAGTGGCCTTGTGACGTCATTTATGACTATTGCGTCACCTGTTATGACCAGTTGAGAGGCCTACATCCGTTTATTTCCACCCTCCAAATTTCATTATTATAAGTATACCCGTTCAAAAGATACGAGGGGGGGAGGGGACTTTTGACTAGCACTGTATAATTCTACTGTACGTGTGTTGTCACTGCACTCCTCCTAAATGGCTGGACCGATTTGAATGATTTTTTTTGTGTGCGTTTGGGTGGCGCCCTGGATGGTTTAGATTCACAAATCATCCCCCTAAATGTTAAGGGTGGTCCACCCCTTGATTTTTTTTTTATTTTTTAGGCAAAATTTTTTGTTTTTATTTTTTTATGATACAGCATACAAAAATGCATACATCCCTAAATTTTCACCCTTCTACGATCAACCCCTATTTTTTTGGCAAGATTTTTATTTTGTCATGACTTAGAATACAAAAATTCATATTACTCTTAATTCACCCTTCTATGATCAACCCCTATTTTTTATTTTATTTTAGGAAAACGGGATAACGAAAAAACGGGATAACGGGATGACAGGATAAGGAAATACCGGGAAAACGGAATAACGGGATAAATAAAAAATGGGATAACAGGAAAACGTGATGACAGGATAAGGGGAAAACGGGATAACGGGATAAAGAAAAAATGGGATAACAGGAAAACGGGATAACGAAAAAACGGGATGACAGGATAAGGGGATAAACGGGGTAAAGACAAAAAGAAGTAACAGGAAAATGGGATAACGGGAAAATTTTCGGGAACATAGAAATTCGGACAGGACAACGTCTGTCGGGTCCGCTAGTATATATATATATATATATATATATATATATATATACATATATATATTTATATATAAATTAAAACAGGCAAACGGGATAAGGGGAAATTTTTGGGGTCGAGGATTATGAATTTGTTGTCAAGATTTACATATTCAAGATGGCGGAAGAGTTTTGTGATTTATGGAGCGATTCTATTCATAAATTGTATGTAGGGGGTTTTTAGGGTCAGAAAATATGAATTTTGGCAAAAATTAGATAATTCAAGATGGCGGACTAAAAATAATTTAATAGAAATGATTAAAAAACTTTTTAAAAACAAGCTTTCAATCGAATGTGCTAAAAAGTAAAAAAAAAATCTTTAGATGTGTAACGTAACAGATTTGAAAGCATGTCGCGGAATGTTTTCGGTTTGAATATCAAAAAATAGGTATTCCTGTGCGACAAGCTTCTGAATATCTTACTCACAGAATAACCTACGTCACACATACAGAAATTTTTTTCAGTGCATTCGAATAAAAGCTTATCTTTATTTTTTTTATTATTTTCATTCACAGAAAAATATTTTGTCTGGTGTGCTAACTGTGGTGCTCTTGCACATCGGTACAATCCAATCTTTATAAAATAACTTTTTATTTTCCATTTCGAATATAGATATTTCACTGCAACTGCAACTACACCTGATAACCCACACTATACTTCCACACTCTGTAACCGAGTGACAGAATAACTTGAACTTTGTGTTTATTTGCCCGTAGTCGTGAGGAATGACGTCACGACCGTTCCAGGGCGTCTAAGCTTGTTTGAAGTGATTTGCTGGCGCGCGAAACTTTGATTATCTATAACAACCTAATTACTTATATGTAAGGCATCATATTTTGCATAGCTCATTTTTTATCATAGTTCATCAGTTGAAGTAAGGCAAGTTGCCTATTCAGGCATTGTATAATAAAGTGACTAAGCGACTTTCCTGACCGCATCTTTATAGTCAGGATGACGCAAGTCATACAAAAAACTGCACTCCCGCACAAGGTCAATTAATTTTTGTTTATTTTCGTCACTCATTTTGCCTCTGTCCGCACGCGAAAATGATGGCGACTGTTTTTTTTTTGGGATAGTCACGGAGTTATCTTAATCGATTATCTTCAAAAAGGAGAAACCGTTACAGGAGCATAGTACGCATCATTACTTGACAAGCTAAAGGCATAAATTTCCCCAAAAATAATGTTTATTATTACTTCAGTTTTTTCTGCTACCCCTCCTATTATTGAAAAAAAGAACGAACCGGTGATTATTTTCGCTGTGGGCATAAATTAATCCATATTCCATAACAGAAGTGATTGTTATGAAATCACTATATTTCTTTCTCATACAACATAAATAAATAAATTAAATGAAAAATAAATATAATCATAATAATATGTAATATGGAACTGTTGAAACAAACGAGAGAAATCTGGAAATAAATATAATGGGCGAGATTCTGAAAATTATAATTTTTATTTTAAAGAAACCTTGGATATGTTTCTTGCCGGTGTCTAATTAGTCCTCGATATGCAATTTGTTTTTGCAACAAACCTTTTGCTTTCTAAATTAATGTTATGCTGTATACACATCAGGTCAATTGTAAAATAAGAGTTCTCTTTCACTTCTGGGTAATAACAATAAGATAACGCAATTTTATAGTAACTCTCTTATTTTGCATATTTTTCAGTCAAATAACAAGAAAGATTGTGAAAGGCGCGTGATTTCTTTGTTGCAAGTACAAGCCTGGACCGATAGCTGTAATTACTTTTCAAGATGTACCGTAATAATCGTACGGGTTGTCCCATTTTTAGATACACTTAAAAAAAGGAGGAGGTTGTCAATTCAACAGGTATATTTTTAGTTTTGAACGACTATAGGGGAAAGAATTGTAATAGTCAAAATAGGATTTGGATTTTAATAAGAAGCGATTGTATACAGCTTGTAGAGCCTCAAATAAATAAAAAATGTATGTGTGTATGGCTATCCATCAACCACAAGCCTAAACCATTAAGTCTATCTGACGTAAAATTGGTATCTAAGAGATTTGAAACATTATCTAGAAGAATGTTGAATTTTATGTTTTTTTATCTCTCTTTATATCAACAAAACATTAGGAACGTTTCTATATTATTAGTTAACTGGCGATCGTAGAAATGGTGTGGAAGTAGGTTTTATTTGTAGATCAACATTCTCTACAAATGAGGTCACACCTTATTTTCCTAAAAAATAAGGAAATCCAAAGATATAAACAAAAATTAGAACAATACGAATAAATTTCGTATGGAAACTTCACTAAAATGATTCATGTTTTTTTTTAACTCTTTCAGGGGCATCTCTGAAAACATGAAACTGCATGTATGTGGGCAACAACTAAATAAGTACTATTTATTCATTTTATTTCTTAAAATAGGATAAAAATATAAACATAGTTTTTTTTTCAACTTTTCTACAAAAAAAACAGGTGGTACCGAAATGTACCGAAAAAACGCCATGGCAGACGCCTTTTCCCACCAAAAAAATGAAATGGCAGCTCCTAAAGTTTAATGGTATATTATTTGAACCACTGCGCATTTGGACTTTTTTGGAAGTGGTACAAAATGGTGAACCAATCCAATAGCATTTATTTGAAATATTCTCAAGTTACAATTCACGTCTTAATCTAGGAACTATAATTACATAATATATACAATTTACAATATATACAGAGCTTAATTTCTAGTAAGAGCGAGTTAATTTATGCGTTTGTTTCGGCCTCCTACATAATGTTTATGCCAAAGTTTGAAGTAATTTTCGTTTTGTATTTCGTTGTTTGAGTGTTTTATTTTGTAGTAGTTTTCCAGGAAAATTTACAAAAAACCTGGTGAAATGGTGAACCAGTTCCCCTGAAAGAGTTAACTGAGATATGGAATTCTCAACGCATTATTATACAGGGTGATTCAAAACAAACTTCAGGAGGTGATTCCTAACAATATTCTAATATGAATTGTCCAAATAAATATATATCCGGAAACGCTTCGTTTCCAAGATACAGGGTGTTGAAGTTTTATTTTTATTTTCGTTTTTTTTAAATAACTGTCGAAATACTGACCTTAATTGAACGAAAATTGGTATTGAGAAGTTTTTTGAGGTGTCGAATTCGAACCTGATTGTTATTATTGCTCTTACTCGTAGGGGGCGCCACCTACACGTCTTTTTCTTCTTTGAAGATGTATAACTTTTTTGAGCGTACTTCTAGCACATTTCTACGTAAAACAGCTACCCTTGTTACAAGTCGCTATAAGCAACCGTTTTCTAGATATTTGGACTCGAAAATTTCAAGTCGATTATTTGATAATCGATGCGTGTTGAAGTTATTACCATTATTTTGCATTTTTCACAAGAATGCTTAGGAAATGAATTTGACGTTTAAGTAAGTAGTTTTGTAGGGGGCGCCACCTATTCTATTTATTTTTACTCGTTAATAGTTCTTTTTGTATCAAGGGTGATAAATCTGTATTTGTTTTGATAAAATTTGCAAGAAATATCAACATTTTATTTCAAGAAATTTTGAATATGTAGAATAAAATGAAGGAAACCAAATTGTTCAAAGTGTCCACCTTCAGCGAAGATACAGGCATTCAGTCTTCTAGTCATTGACTCTCGTACCCGCTCAAAAATTATTGGTGTGTTTCTTATTGTTTCACAGGAGTCTACTATTCAGACCTTCCTCGTTCACTACTGGAGTTTTATAAACTAGTGATTTTAAATGTCCCCAAAAATAAAAATCTAGCGGGTTTAGATCTGGGGACCTTGGTGCCCACGCCTGGTTAGGTTCTTCTACACCCCTACCGATCCATCGATTTGGATAGACTGTGTTAAGGAATTCCCTGGCTACAACGCTAAAATGGGCCGGAGCCCCATCATGCATAAACCACATGCGGATACGAATTTCTAATGGTACATTCTGAAGTAGTCCCGGCAATTCATTTTCTAAAAAGTCTCTGTAAGTTGCACCATTCAGTCTGAACGGAAGAAAGAAAGGACCTATCAAGTAATTATCATTTATTGACGCCCATACATTTACAGAAAATTGATAATGTCTTTCACTAACTGCGTGCGGATTTTCCAGAGCGCAAACATGGTTGTTATGAAAGTTTGTGCTAGCGTTTCGGGAGAAGTTTGCCTCGTCCGTGAAGAATACATATCTTAAAAATTCAGGATTTCCAGCCAATTTTCTCAAAAACCACTGGCACATAGTAATGCGTTGGAGAAAGTCTCGTGGCAAAAGAGCTTGTACCCTTTGAATATGGTATGGATAAAATTGTTGATCGTGGATAATTCTCCAAACTGTAGACTGAGTAGAATTGAGAGCTTCAGCAATTATTCTTGTACTTGTTTCTGGATTCTCCTCGAGAGCGTTCAAAACAGCTTCTTCCAATTCTGGGGTTCGGACTGCTCGTGGTCTTCCAATAATATCAGCTGCCCTCTTAAAGCTACCTGTTTCTGCCAAACGACGGTGGAGACTGGTAAATGTTGGGGCTGAAGGCAGTACTCGATTAGGAAATCGCTCCTGGTAAATACGTCTTGCTCCGCGCGCATTGCCATCCGCAAGGCCATAAACGAAATGCAAATCGGCTAAATGAGCATTATTGTTTAAATAATCAATTTTTTTCAAAATTAGTGTTTCAAAACTTACAGAAACTTCAACAAAACAACAAAACGTTTAACTGTCACATAATATGTAATTACCAAAACTACTTACTCAAACGTCAAATTCATTTCCTGAGCATTCTTGTGAAAAATGCAAAATAATGGTAATAACTTCAACACGCATCGATTATCAAATAATCGACTTGAAATATCTAGAAAACGGTTGCTTATAGCGACTCGTAACAGGGGTAGCTTTTTTACGTAGATATGATAGAGGAATTGATTTTTTACTGAAAAATGTGCTAGAAGTACGCTAAAAAAAGTTATGAATTTTAAAAAAAGAAAAAGACGTGAAGGTCAGAGCAATAATAACATCAGGTTCGAATTCGACACCTCAAAAAACCTCTCAATACCAATTTTCGTTCAATTAAGGTCAGTATTTCGA
Source organism: Gonioctena quinquepunctata (assembly GCA_018342105.1). Classification (NCBI taxonomy): domain Eukaryota; kingdom Metazoa; phylum Arthropoda; class Insecta; order Coleoptera; family Chrysomelidae; genus Gonioctena; species Gonioctena quinquepunctata. The sequence continues at coordinate 167,961 of JAFIRS010000024.1, read as the reverse complement.
AAGTTATTTAAAAAAAAAACGAAAATAAAAATAAAACTTTAACACCCTGTATCTTGGAAACGAAGCGTTTTCGGACATATATTTATTTGGACAATTCATATAGAATATTGTGAGGAATCACCTCCTGAAGTTTTCAAAGTACTTTTGAATCACCCTGTATAAAAATAGTCTTTGTTTCTAGAAACAACCTACAATTCAATACTTCCCTTTACCCCCAAATTTTTTACTTTTTTTTATTTGGTCCCAAATTATAGTATACAAAACACAAGAACTCAATTTTCATCGATAAATTTCATTGAAACTCAACTTTAACTGAACTCGAACATTATTCGAACAAATTTTGATTCGAAATTGATTAATTAAATCTAAATTGCGGACTGTGGCAACAGCTCCTTCACTACACACTATCGACACAGATAAGCGTGCTTCACGGCGAAGCTTTTCTTCTTATGTTAAATTTTTTAATTGTTGCCATCATAGGCTATCATAATCGACTCCATACACTTTTGAAATATCAAAAAGACATTATCTAATTTCTCTCTACTTAATGCATTGAAAGCATTTTGCGCACATTCGATTAATTTACCTAGAGGACTAAAATCTAAAACATTCAAGTCTGGACTATTTGGTGGCTCCGATTTGATCCTTCAGTCAACAGATAGCTGGCAAAATATGTTCAACGGTCCTTTTTTAACATCCGACGGCGTTGATAGATTCGATGGGTTTGGTCACTAATGTTCCTCTTTCTCGATTCTTACAAATGGCCCCAAAGTCCTACCTTTTCGTCAAAATACTGCTGTAATACCGAGGTCTGGCCACTGCAGCCATGAACATAATTTTTGTTATAAAGTTCTCGGGCTCTTGCTCATTAAGCAAAATATAATACGATCGTTGAACGGTCAAGTAAAACCAGTTTTCGTCTATATGTACGTACTAATACATGTCTTCAATACAGCTTTTTAACGAAAAAATAAACTTAAAAGAAAAAAAGAAAATGAACCTTTTTAGTCTTAATAACTAAGATCCTAAACTAATGTAAGAAACTAATTTTGAGACGACGCCAAACAAACAAATTAATTATGTAAAACGTAAAATGATGGCAGTGGGGTGCGCGGCGGTGGCGCGTCCATTCGCCGCAAATTGCCGAGCGTTCCCGAAGTCAATATCAGCGAGACAGCTACCCGACTTGGCAAACACGTGAGGGCACACGTCGTTGCGAGTGGTCGTGCGGAGAGCGCATTTAAAAACAAATAAAAAATTGCTGAAGATTTCACGTTGCATTTTTATATTATTTTGTTTGGATTTTGATTTTTTTTAAATAATTTTATATTACATTAACTGTTATACATTATAACTAGCTGGTACCAGCGACTTCGTCAGCGTTAAATTTTGCATTTTTGTGACGACTATTACAAATTCACTTCTAAAAATACTGAAACACGCACTTTTTCATTTGTAACAAAGACCTCAAATACCAATTTTTATGACCCTAACTTAAAAACTAACGGAACCCTCATACAAACTTCCACCCCTCTCCTTTCACCCCCTTAGGGGTTGAATTTCTAAAAACACTGAAATACATATGTCTTGTATTTGTAACAAATACTTCAAATACCAATTTTTAGGACCCCAACTTGAAAACTACCGGAGTTCCTATACAAACTTCCAATCCCAATTTAACCTCCATTTCACCCTTTTAGGAGTTGAATTTCAAAAACACCGAAACACTTTTTTATTTGTAACAAAGACCCTCAAATACCAATTTTCAGATCCTAACTTTAAAACTACTATACAGACTCAACCCCCATTTTACCCCTTTAGGGTTGAATTTTCAAAAACCCTGAAACACATTTATCTTTGAATAGTGGAAGTAGTCCATGTTACTCAGAGTGGAGTGATTACATGAATGTAATCAGGAAGGGAAACCCTAAGTCAAACCCCACGAAAACAACTAGTTTGTGTTTGTGTTTATTGTGGATGCATTTCGGAGGCTGAAACCTCCATTTTTAGCACATACAAAAAGACTAACAAAATAAATAAAAGATAACAAACAGGTTAAAAATAGACATGGTAAACACTTACATGATGTGTAGTCATATAGATAAAAAACAGACAGGTGAAACAAGACATATTTCACTGTGTATATGTGAATTGTTTTATAAAAAGAGAGGTTTATCTTCATTTCTGAGTCCAAATACTAATTTCCATGACTCTAATTTCAAAACCACTTTTACCCCCCTTCTCACCCGCCTTTTCACCCCTTTAGGGATTGAATATCAAAAAAATAAGCTGTCAAAATTTTAGAACTTAGATCCAGCGGTTTGGTCTGGGCGTTGATCGAATATCAGTCAATCAGTGAGTCAGTTAGTCAGGACATGCAATTATATACAGGGCCCGTCTAAAGTCCGCCCCCCCCCCCTACTAATTTTTGAGCCACCTGGTATATTGCAACAGAACTTGGAGGGCTTAAATAGGAGATAACCTACTTTTTCATGAAAAAATCACAGCTAAAAGTTTTAAAATGGCGGCTGAGCGCCATCTTCAATATTTTTTTAAATAGAACACCCGTATATTATTCCATTTTCGAAATCTGCTCATAATTTTCATCAAATTTCTCTAATACACTTTACTCCTAAATTCAATTGTTTTCGAAATATTAACGTTTGAAAAGTATGGATTTTGGTCACTTCCGATAAAATATTTTGCTAACTAAACGTTGTTATTAATTTGTAGTTAAATCTCTTAATGAATTCGACTAATAAGAGGCGTAAAGAGAGTTCATTAAGGATAAACAGTACCGCTTACCGGAAAATCTCGAAGCCTACGAATGTGTTCAATAAATTCACAATCAAAACAAATTAGTTAGCTAAAAAATTATAATTTATTTTTGAATAGCACTTTTATTTAACCCCAACAATTATTTCATCAAGTGTACGATGTGGCCCCCTCCTAAACCTTGACAATAAAGTGCCCTATTATAAATAGCTTCTCTCACGTTGATGAAAGTGTGTTCATCTATTTCTTCACATGTATCTATTATTCTGCGTTCCAACTCTTCTATTGTTTGGCATTCAGTGGCGTAGATTTTCGACTTCAGATACCCCCAAAGGAAAAAATCTAGAGATGTAAGATCCGGAGATTTTGGTGGCCATTCTGTACTTCCCCTGCGACCTATCCATCGCCCAGGAAAGTTTGTATCGAGGAACTCTCTAGCCATGCGATCGAAATGGGGAGGTGCCCCACCCTGCTGAAATATGATTTCACGATTTTCAAACTCTTCCTGATTGTTTAATACAATTTGTCTTATTCGAGGTTCAAATTCAGTTTCTAAAAGATTTCTGTAAAGAACTCCTGGAAGATTGCCTCTGATGAAAATCGGTCCAACAACGCGATTGCCAAAATCCCCGCCCAAACATTCACCTTTTTAGGAAACTGGGTATGTCCCTCTCTAAAAATATGCGGATTAGTATCGTACATTCTGTTTGTTGACTTTTCCATTAAGAAAAAACGTGCATTCGTCTGCGAAACATACACGTTTTAGGAAGCCACGTTCTCCTTCAATTGTTCTTGTTAACCACTCACAAAATTCAACCCTCCGGTCTGGTTCATCGTCCGTGAGAGCATGCAGGATTTTCGTTTTATAGGGATGAACGTTTTTTTTTAGGACTCTTTGGACTTACTCCACAGGATTCAGCAACTGCAGACTTCGACTGAGTCGGATTGATTACTATTTCAGCAACAATTCTACCTTTTTTTTCTTCTGAAAGAGGCGGTCTTCCTGATCTTGGAGCATCTTTCAGCGTACCAGTTGCTTGGAGCTTATTTAAAAGTTTACGCAAATATGACCTCGAAATAGGATTCTCGGAAAATCTATCATTAAACAAACGGACTGCTAGATGATAATTTCTTCCAGCTTCTCCAAATATCAAAACTGCTTCAAATTTATCGTCTAAACTACGAGCCATGATCACACGTTTCATAAAGGGATTTAGGCGCTCAACGGACTATTTGACAGTTAGCAGTTCAGTTTGACAGTAAACAAGATGTCACCGCGACAACGATTCTTTCCAATGCAAACTTGATTGAAAGCAATATTAGTGTTTTTGGTTGGGTTTGAAATGACCAAAATGTCACTTTTCGAACGTTAATATTTCGAAAACAATTGAATTTAGGAGTAAAGTGTATAAGAGAAAACTGTTGAGAATTATAAGCAGATTTCGAAAATGGAATAGTATACGGGGTATTCTATATAAAAAAATTATTGAAGATGGCGCTCAGCTCAAAAGTAGGTTTTTATCTCCTATTTAAGCCCTCCAAATTTCGTTGCGATATTGGGATTTCAAATTAAGATTGTAGCGCTACCACATTGATTTATAACCTTACTTTTTCTTCCATATCGATTTCATTTTTACTTTGTTTATTTCGTGTTTAGAGTATTTGAAGCGTGGTTTAGGCCCTTTAAACGTTGTTAAAACTGTGATTCGGATGACTTTTACCTTTTATTAATGTTCATTTAGATATAATAATCATTGGTGTAAGGATTAGTGTTGAGGTGTTAATGTTACAGTGTTAGAACAAAGCTAGTGATAAAATACTTTAATCGTCTTCTTATAAACAAAGACAAATGGCCCAATTAAAATTAAGTTTATTGGAATTTCTGAGGTTTGTTGAAGGGACCGAAAGTTCTCGGTGTGTAGTAGAAGGTGAAGAGGTCCTCAATAATATTAGCGCTCTGCAATCCGAGCCTCCTCAAGTGAGTGGAGAACTCAAAATTATAGACGGGTTTATTAAAATTTTGCAAATGTTTTGTTCTTGCAAAGCAGGAGCTGGTGGCCTATGTAAACACATTTCATATGTCGTTGTCGCTCTGGCTCCTTTCCTTACTTGTTCCCACTTGGCTACATTCCTCATACTTAATGTTACAACAGATGCAGGCAGATTCTGAGATGATACAGCTGTTTTTTTCAATATACGACCTCGTGTTGTATTTTCACCTATAAATAAATTATATTTGAGTAAATAAGTAAATAAAAACAACATACCTACCTACCTTTGTTAATATAATCTTCTTGCTTGAAATGGGGCGAACACCCTTACATGAATTTGCTGAATGGTTTGCCAATCCGAAACTTTAATATCCAGGCTTTTCTTCTTGAGATTAATTCTTGTCCCATCTCCGTTTCAAAATAAACCCTTGGGTCATTTTCCTAGGAAAATCTATGAAAAGTCAATTTATTTTCAGTGTCTCTTTTGGCCCAGGAATTGCACTGTGGCACAGAACAATAATCATTATTAGACGCCATTATAAGAGCGGAGGGGTCGCTTTGCCTTCAAAAAGGCAATTTCTTAACACTAAATTATAACAAACAACATGTAAAATATAACAATAACAAATGATAAAACAAGATCAAATAAAAACGGTTTAAAGAAAGGCACTATATTAATAAAAATCAATGGTAAACAAACGATACGAAAGTGTGGTTATAAAACAATGTGGCAGAAACTAGTTTACATTAGAGCCACCAGAGTGCGTATCGCTTGTCTTGAAATGCCAATACCAGGTGGTTAAAAAATTAGTAGGGGGGGAACGGACTTTAGACGAGCACTGTATGTGTGCCAAGTTTCAATAGAATCGGTTCAAAGGTGTAAAATCAATAAATCATCCCCTATTTTTCTACCCTTAGAGGTGTAGTTTTTTTTTAATTCAAATGGGACCAACTTCGAAGCATACCCTATATAATAACAAATGAATCATCTAAATCGGATAACCCAGTACAAAGTTATGCGTGGTAGAATCGATTAACAATTAAAAATTCAGTGGGTGAACCAACAATAATCCCCCATTTTCCTACCCTTAGGAGTGGATTTTTTTCCAAATCCAAATGGGACCAACGCCGAGGTATACCCTATTCCTTAAAAAAAGAATCATCAAAATCGGACTACTCTGTAAAAAGTTATGCGTGGTCATACATAAAAAATAGAGGTTAAGTGTAAGAGTAGCTTAAGCTAAATTTCGCCTCTGTATACCCAACACCTTAAGATTGTGAATATCAACTTACAATGAAGCCGATTATTATTATTATTGAAAAAATATACGCGTCGACTATAGAACCTCCTTCTTTTTTTTCGTCAGTTGAAAAACAATTTCGCTTCACCTTCGATAAGCAATATAGTGATTGAAGAAATGAAAGTAAGCAAATGAAGTAATCTAACCGGAGAAAGTAGATGATTTCTGGGGCACATTTATAATTTTTTTGGAAGAAAATAATTTTTATTCGTGAAAAGGGTGAGTTCTAGAGTCTAAATGAGTTAAGACATTTTTTGATTGTATATACTGTTACGAAATTAATTATTAAATCTACGTAAAATTAATTAAAACAAAATGTATTCTATTCCAGGAATTAAAATAATTGACAAGTGCATCAGTTGAATATTACCATCAGGGTGCTATTAATTACCTGTGAATATGGAAAATCCTCATCAGAGGGCGGATGGAGTATGAAAATAAATGTCTTGTCGAGAGAAGGCGAGACAAGACAAGAGAACGCCCTCTCTTCTCGAGAGAAACATGTTTCTTGTCTTGTCTTGATGGAACAATTTCTCTTGGTTGAGACAAGACGAGACATTTTCTTGTATTGTCACTAATCCTATGGTAGGCACTTTGTGTGTATCCCCAGCACGACATTTCAGTATTGGTTTTATCCTGTTCGGATTTGAGTCACACTCAATGTTTAATAACTATTTACACTGAATCGAGTAAAAAAACTCCACCAAAACATGTTCATTTTTATATCATTATCCAATTAATGATCAGCAACATCCAAATGAAATCATGCAATATATAGCTAATGCAAAAATAATGAGTAATGAAGTTTATTAAATAACATTTCTACCGATAAAATCAACGGAATCTGCTCAACAAATATTGTTCTTCATAACGCTGTTGATTGATGTTGAATTCAATAAATATGAATTATTGATAAATATGAAAACCGTAGTTTCCGAATTTCATCATAGCATTATCGGTAGTTATTAAATTAATTACTACGAATTAAATGCCATTCCGGAATCATGCCAAGGTTGTCAGTCATAGGAAAGTATAGAAAACTAATCAAACGGCGATAACAATTTATCGAGATTAGTGTATTAATTAACTTTCCCAGGAAAGCAGGAAGTAATTAGTAAGCATAAGTGCGAAATTATCGTATGCCGATAATGATTTTGTATGGCTTTTGCATTTTTTCAGCGTATTTCCAGCAATTTTTATCAATAAACAGACGAAATCACATGTACCCAAACTGGTTCAGTCAGAAAGATAACTTAGACTTGCTAATTAAATTCAAAAATTACAGAAATAAGCTCATAAAAGATGCAAAACACAATTATTACAAAGAAAAAATGTTGTCCAATAGAGGTACACAAAACAACTCTGGTAAACGGTTAAAGAAGCTTGTACCAATAAAACGACACAAATTGACCTAAAAGAAATAAAAATAGAAGGTAAAATATCAACTAATCCGAAAGAAATAGCAGACAAATTCGTTGAACACTTCACAGCTATTGGAAAAAAGTGACCAAAAAAATTTATAAGAAGGAACTGAAAGACAACTTTAGAATACAAAATATTATGTTCCTAGAAGAGATAAGTGAAATAGAGGTACATAACACAATAATGCGATTGAAAAATAGCAAGGTGCCAGGAATTGACATCACGGGAACTTTGAAATATGCTGTAAACATAATTTCTCGTCCACTGACCCACCTCTATAATAAAATTCTGACAAGAAGGATTTGGCGAAAGTTACTGAAAATAAAACCAATATATAAAACTGGTAATAAACTGGACTGCAATAATTACAGGCCCATACATATCATTGATCTCAAACATCGGAAAAATACTAGAATCCGCAATACAAACTAGGATATCAAATTTCTCCAATAGCTACAATTTACTCTCACCCCTATCAGTTTGGTTTCAGAGAGAGTAAGTCAATCGACGATACAGTGGAAATTTTGACAACAAAAATATTTGAATCCCTAGAAATAAGTTATCCATCACTCTGCATTTTTGTAGACCTCGTAAAGGCGTTCGATACAGTAAGCCATCAAAAACACTCGAACATATGCGACTGAGGGGTAGTATTTTGTCTTTATTGAAAATATATATGAAAGATAGACGATAAGGCGTGAACATGGGTGGACAATTAAATACGGTGTTCCCCAGGGCACGGTTCTCGGACCAATACTGTTTAATTTTTAAATAACAACATATAAAACATACCGTCTGAAGGAAAAATAATCAGATTTGTAGATGACACGGCGATTTTTTACTCGCGGACGGACTGGCGCAGTTTAATTGAAAAAGCTGAGAAAGACATCTTGAAAATTAAAACATGGTTTGACTCGAGACTTCTCACAATAAATTTCGAGAAAACCAAGTGTGTCTTTTTTGCTGCGAATAAAAATAAAATGCCCATCTTAAATGGTCTGGTAATAAGGGAAATTAATAATATTATAGAAATTCCTGTTGTGCAGAATATTAATATCTGGGAGTCTACTTGGACAGCCTCATGAAATGGGACGTTCATATTGGTAAACTGCTACAAAAACTCAAAAGCCTAGTTTCGAAATTCAAACAAATGAAAAACATTCTCCAAACAAAGGACTTGAGAACATTATATTTTGCTCTGGTGGAGTCTCAGCTCAGATATGGCATAATTGCATGGGGTGGAGCTTTTAATAACCACATGAAAGGAGTGGAAATTGTACAAACATTTATATTGATAATTATACAGTGCGTTTATAAAGTATTTTCGGAGGTAAAGCTCGGATAGGTCGATTTTTAATTTTAGTTTTCTACTTTTTTTAACAAAAAAATTATTTGTATCTCCACTACCTTACAAGATATGACCTCATCGATATTCTTTTTTAAATGCAAAGGGTATATTTTTATATCAAAACCTATAACATTCAATTCAATGTATTACTTGGAATTGAAAAAAACCTTATCGTTCAATTACAACTTTATCTGGCAACAATGAGATCTGTCGCCAAATTACATCCATTTAATGTTAAACTTATATATGAACTTAATGAAGACGACTTCGATAGACGCATGTTTATATTATATGGTTGGAATTATACGCGTTAGATGGCGAAGCTTTCGCACAACTTCCAAATAGCAAAGCGACGTCTGGACTAAAATGTCTGGTGTAGGCTCTCATACTCGGTTGCCATATTTGTCAATTCAGTTGAATGAATATTTTTAGTGAAGAGATCAGCTTATTTTGTTGAATTGACATTTTATTGAATTCATCAATTCGACATAAATACTTGTTTGAATGAATATTTTTGTTAAAACAATCAGCAAATTTTGTAGATCTGTTGATTCGATTCAACAAAATAATTACATGGTTGAAACAACTTTACTGCCAAAACGAGTAATGAATAGAGTAGGTCGAATAAGATATTTGGTTCATACAGATTAGTTTCAGTTGATTGAAACTTTAAATTTGATGCAAAACCAAAAAATAATTTTACTCATTTTTAGATTATATTTTGTCGTGCATATACGACACTTTTATTTGTTTGATTCAAATTAATTTTATTTGATTCAACAATTTATTTTTCTCTGTGTATACAATACCCTCCAAAAGTAACTGTGTGGGCTGGGATTCTTAGGAATACCATTTTAGGACCACATTTTTTTGACGGTACTATGTAGAGTGGAAAGTATTTATAAATGTAGCAAACTGATGTAGTTCCATATTCAACTGCAACATTTCCAGACATTAATAATCCTGGTCAAATAGACTTTACTATTTGCTCCACATTATGCTCTAGTGGTTAGAGATTTTCTGAATGAAACCTTTCCCAATCGCTGGTTTGGACGATGCGGTCTCATTGAATGGCCTGCTAGGTCTCCAGATTTAGCTCCTATGTATTTTTTACAGGAGTTACTTGAAAAGTGAAGTATACATAAACCGACCTACCAATTTGAAAGACCTCAAAGAGAGAATTCGAACTGAAATTCAACGAATTGTGAATTGTCGATGTTGTCAAACGTAACCCAAGAATTCATCAGATATTGTCAACTAACCCAAGAATCTCAACGAGCATTTGTTGTGAATATGTTATTGTTTATTTTTACTGGTACTGACTACTTTTATATTTTCGTTGCAAAATAAATAATAAAATGAATGTTAAGAAATATGACCACCTTTTTTCTTTATACTCAGTATACTGTAACTTATAGTGTTACATATGACGTATGTGGTATGGTTGAACTCAGAAAAGTGTGGGCTTTAAATTTTTTATATAAAAATAAAGCCTTTCAATTTAAAAAAATTATTGATGACGTAATATCTTGTAAGGTAATGGGGGTAAAAATATTTTTTCTGAAAAAAAAAGGAGAAAACTGAAATTAAAAATTGACCAGTCCGAGCTTTACCTCCGAAAATAATCAACTCGTGCGATAATGGGGCGTTTCCATATTTTATGAACGCACTGTATATTCAAAAAATATGACTTACCCGAGCGATGCGATTTATGAGAAGGCGAAGGTCTTGGATGTCACACAAATATTCTTGATTAACCTGATCCTAAAGCAGAAGAAAAGCACTGTTAAAGATTATATTGCTCATAGATACGATATCAGACAAGGTGCTAGAGCTCATCCAGTATTGAAACGACCTGTTGGTAGGTAGAGAGGGAGAAAACACGAGTGGACACGATTTGCTGTGCTACGGCGAATCTTCACCAGTGTCTTGGCATGCATCGTTTGAAAGGTTAGGTTTGTTTAATTAATAAATAGGTTGTGCAGTTATTTATTCAACTTTGCAATAGTTTACTCGTTACCTTGCCAAAATGCCCAGTGGTAAGTACTATTCAGTAGCGGAAAAAGAAATAGGAGTGTTAGGAAAGTTATAGGAGTGTAAGTTCTCTACGTCTCGTGAATCGCCTATACCAAATAATTTGGTACGCCTATGGAATTTCCATTAATAGCCACAGTTAGACAATGGCTCGGGTATCTTCGAGAAAAATTGGTTGTTAGGTGGGGGAAGGCCAAAGAGGTCGTTTCAATACTGGACGAACTCTACCTATCTTTCGGCTCCATTTGTTTCAAAAACGATCTCTCAAAGATCCGCCTAATTCTTGATCCGCATAATGTAAAGATCCGCATAATGTATAATGTTATTCAAATTCAGATTGAAAAAGTGGATATTAAGCAAAACACGCACCTTTTCTCACAAGATGATCGACATCAAAAATACTTACTACAATACAAATTAAATTAAATTGTCATTTCGAATAGCAGTCCCGTATAACTGTAACTAATTGGAGGATGGTCGGCTAAAGTCTCGAAGAAACGAGTTTCCTCGAAGGAGTAGACAGATCGAGACCTTAGAGGAAGCTAGTGGCGAAACCTGGGGAGTAGGCAGATTGAGACCCCGATGTCGAGTTACAAAATCCTGAACCCCACCTAAGTGACTACAACGTAAGAGTAGGCATATTGAGACCTCGGTTGGAAATCACTTCCCCCTTTTACTCTTATCAATAACTTGTATTTGTATTTATATATTTTTCCACTTTTCTTGAAAATGGCTCCAAAATGGTAGCCGAAACGTCGAAATTACCAAATTTCTAGTCGCGGTTCAACCCGAACTTTCAATATTCATAATATATATATATATATATAGTTACGAAGCTGTTGTCCGTTCATTGAAACTCCTGAACAAATAATTATTGTCGTTTTATTTCACCTCACAAAATATAATATAAATGCACTACAATAATCACATTTCTAAATTACCGCTTCGCACAATTCACATCAATGAATAAACTGCAATAAATTCAATACATAAACTGGACTCTGTCGCGTGCCTACCGCTTATATATTCATAACATAATTTCTAGAATTTTCGAGATTGTTATTTCCAGAACCACCTGGCTTCTTCTCGATTATGACGTCATCGGAAACTCCCGACGGACCGGTTGAAGATCTAGGCCAAAAATTACAAACTCGAATAAAACAAAAGTTCTTATTCATATTCATACATAAAAAAACATTAGTTTTATTTTAATTTTTATCTCTATTAACTTGTATGTATGTATATATATATATATATATATATATATATATATATATATATATATATATATATATATATACAGAGTGGCCACTTTTTTAATGGGATTGTATTGGTAACTTTTAAACCATAAGAGTTAGAAGGTCGGTCAAATGGAGAAAAAGTGGCATTCATAGAAGCATTGTCAAGCAGTTCAAACAAATCGAGATTATCAGGGCCGGTTATTGAGATATCATAAGAAAAGTAAATTCTGTCATTTTGATTTTTATTTTTTTCCCACTTTATTTCGAATATTACCAAAAAATGTCACAAGAGTTTTTTATCCGACAGTGAATTATCCTCATTTTGACATGATCAGATTTTTTTCAATACGGACCTGCATATTTGATGACACTTTTCGAAATAACTTTCAACGCTAAATTCAACGATATATCATACAATGTCATTCAAAGTTGATTTTCAGGTGATTTTGACCCTTATCCAAATTTCTTTGGGTCGGATCTGTATTACATTTAGGTACCTTCAGTTTAATTAACAACATGCAATACATTTCGATAAGAAAATCAACTTACTCATCTTCAACTGAATGGAACGTAACAGAATCAAAGCAAAACAAGTAATAATTATTTACAAATTTCAAGAGGTGAAAAACCTAATTCATAATAATTAAACGAAACTATCATTTAATGAAAGAAAAATCAAATGATTATTCGAAAGTAAATGATGAACATTAATGAAGTAAGTGTTCGAAATGTCCACCATTTTGTAAAATGCACTTTGCGGTTCTGGAACCCATACTTCTTATACATTTGCTTATTTCGCCTCCTTGAATACCTTCCAATACATTCTCAATCTTCTCGCGAGGAATCATTATTATTGGATTTGTCATTTGTTCCGTTGAAACAAATTACAGAATCGAACTTTATTTTGAGATCATTACGATATAATTTTTGAAAGGCTTGGTATTCAAATTTAAAATCATTGTATTCGCGTCTCTTGACTATTTTATTACCAGCAGTTTTTGATAAATTGCATTCACTGGCCACAGTTCTCGATTTTTTTTCTGGGTTCAATTGAATTTGGGTCAGAACATTGATATCGTTGATAGACTTGTTTTTTCTTACATACACACAACTCTAGGTTTATTGAATGTATTATTTTCAAGTAGTAAGCCGTGGATAAAAAAGAACATAACATGAAATGTCATATTATTTGTCACTTCGTTTATTTTTGTGTCACAAGAACTTGTCATCAAATACTTCTCTGAGTAATTTCAATTTAACTTATTCGATATGGTAAGATACACAAATGAAGAGAAGAGAGATATGTACGAAGTCTACATAAAACTAGATAGAAATTCGTTCAAAGCACAACAAAGGTATGGTGAATTATATCCTGAAAGAACAACACCAAATATTAAAATGTTTCGACGTTTATCTACAACGTTACTTGCACATAATTCATTCACTATCAATGTTCTGGCCCAAATTCGAATGAATCCAGGAATAGGATCGAGAACAGTAGAGTGTATATGACAGACCAGAGGGCTCCTAATTAGCATAACCGGTATAACCGGTTTAGAATCCTTCCTGAAATCTATAACCGGTTTACCAGGGTGAATGATAGGTGAAGTAACGGTATAACCGGTTGAGATTCTAATTTGCATAACCGGTTTAGAATCCTTCCTGAAATCCATAACCGGTTACCAGGGTCAAGGTTGAATAACCAGTTCACCCTTCCTCGGAATAACCCCTTCTCGAAACAATTGCAAGTTGACACCAAATATTATACGCTTCAATTGGAAAAGTGCATAACCATCCGGACAATAATAGTAGATACCAAAAATAAGGAAGGAATCCTGAAATGATAGTATTGCTAAATTTTCACATTCCAATCAATGAATTATCATGAAGAATACATTCACAAGTAGTTGTGGAATTATTATTATTAGGAATCCTGAAATGATATTATTGCTCAATTTTCACTTTTCAATCAATGAAATATCATGAAGAATACATTCACAAGTAGTTGTGGAATTATTATCAGTATTAGAAATTTGAAGAATGTATGAGTATTTTCGAATGTTCACATTCGATTCAAAACTGAAGTATCAATATAAATATTAGCAAGTCACAATGAATATTTAGAAATTGTCACCTGCCATGTAATGAGGAATGTTCCAACCACAGTAATGAAACATAAGATAGGGTATAGTCAGAAAGAATACGTTCACAAGTAGTTGTGTAACTATTATTATTATTATCATGAGGAATCCTGGAATGATAGTATTGCTAAATTTTCACTTTCCAATCAATGAAATATCATGAAGAATACATTCACAAGTAGTTGTGGAATTATTATTATTAGGAATCCTGAAATGATATTATTGCTCAATTTTCACTTTCCAATCAATGAAATATCATGAAGAATACATTCACAAGTAGTTGTGGAATTATTATCAGTATTACAAATTTGAAGAATGTATGAGTATTTTCGAATGTTCACATTCGATTCAAAACTGAAGTATCGATATAAATATTAGCAAGTCACAATGAATAGTTAGAAATTGTCTCCTGCCATGTAATGAGGAATGTTCCAACCACATTAATGAAACATGAGATAGGGTATAGACAGGCCTTGAACTCATAACGAAAAGAATGCTGGTCAATCACAGATGAATGTCCTGTTCAAAGTAATTTCAAAGAAATCTGCTCGCCAGGGCCGGAGATAAAATCTATCATTAGATACAATGTAGAGATATAATAGCGAATAATAGGTGGAGCAAAGCAGGTGTGCGACTATTATAAAATTAAAACATGTTGGGAACTCATTTCATGAGTTCATGCAATTAAAGTGCAGATGAGAATATGCAGGTACATCTACAAAGTTGCAAATGCAATTATAAAGATAATTGAAGAAAAAACGAGTGGTTATGCACATCCCTCTCTCTGAGGTAACGAATATATATATACCAGACTCGAGAGGTTTACAATCAGTTATTCCAAGAGTTGAAAACATGCAGCAAACTAAGAAATATACCACAGCATCCCCAGGATATTCAACGAGACCATCTACTCCCCAGTACCAGGCAACACCAGGACCAAGTGGGTATTCAAGTAGGCCGACCACCCCTGGACCATTCATAGAGCAACCATCATCTCCAGGACCAGGCAGACCACTTCCGTCGACCCCAGGACGTTTTATGGAACCGGCTCTACCGAAGGAGGGCAGTCCGAGTATCAAATTGCAGAATCACCTGAGGAGGGTGAATGGTGGTGAATGGGAATTAGCAAGACCATTATCCAGGGCATCGGACTGCATCTTCATGGGTGAGGAAGAAGAGGATTCCATAGCCGAGTCCATAGACGACATACGTGAGGAGTTTCGGAGGGAATGGAATCCTGAAGAATTGGATATTCAGGAAGAGGGGTACAACAAAAAATTTCATGAATAATGTCAGAGAGATGAAAGCGAAAAGTAAAATATTCAAAAACCAGAAAATGGAAAAGAACAAAAAATTAGCCAATATGATAAAAAAAGTAGAAGATCTGTTGAAACAAATGACCAGGGTTCATGAAGATACGGAGAAATCCATAGCAATTGCAGACAAAATTGCAAGCATTGATATGGATTAAACCATATCTTCATAAACCCTGTTGATATTTCCATGTTTATGTCTCTGGCATTATTCAAGAAAGTTTTTGTATCATAAGTAATAGAATTAGTTTATCATTATCTGTAGGTAGTAAGGATGAAAATGTATTTATCAGAATTAATAAACTTGTTCAATTATAAATATAGGTAGGTTATTAAAAATTTTTTATATAAAATAAATAATAAACAGCTCTAGCTGATACTTCGCATACATTTATGAACTTATATATATTTTTCTATTGCTGAATAAAGTGAGTGGTACGTAGTAGTCCCAATTTCACACATCTGACGATTGACTGCCAATAAATATATAGTAACTATCTTGATTTGCAGTACATATCTTTCTGATTTCACTATGATATATAGAGCAAACACCCTGTAGCATTTACCCTATATAAACTTATATATATGTTCTAATATAGTTGATTATATTGCTGAATAAAGTGAGTGGTACGTAGTAGTCCCAATTTCACACATCTGACGATTGACTGCCAATAAATATATAATAACCATCTTGATTTTTATTACATATCTTTCGTAGTTCTCTATGATATATACTGAAGGTAGAGTAGACACCCTGTATACACTCCTTCAACATGGAAGTGAGTTTCAGTTAAAAATGTGCTTATTCCTGGGAAAACACTCTGTATTAAGAATGTACAATGTGTATTCATAGGCGAAAAAGTGAAAATTGTGAAGAGTTGGAGATCGTTACCTCCGTATTTTTCATACCTACATATAGTATTTGCGCGAAAACAAAAGTTCATTCAAAGCAACGACCCATTTCAATGTATAAATAAACATACCATCAGAATCTGAAAGTGTTCCTCCAAGCTGAACCAGTTTACGTGCACAAAAACATTTTCACTAAGTTTCACTAAAACATTTTCCCAATCCAATACTCGGCATACACAGGAACAATTGCAAACATTTGTTGGGAAAATGAATCTCCATTCCAAGTTCCACGAAAACATATGTAACATACATTGATCTTTAGCGATGAACACGAGACGTTCAAAAAAAGTGGATAACCTTGAATATCTCAAGATGTGCATTCCGTGAAGAAATGTATTAGACGGGGAATTCACTGTACGTTATGGGTTCAATATAGGTTTGATGTTATGAGGGATAAAAAATAAGTATGTTATAGGGATGAATCAGAAAAGCACAAAATATATTTCGGTATTTATTATAGATGATGACAGATGTTGTGATATAATTATAAGAATAATAATAAGTGGAAAAACCTATGTGAATCTTTTGATGATTGAAAACCTACTTCAATCGTTTGGGTTGTATTATAGAGGGATGAATATAATCACAATATAATGATGTTATAGTGGGCAATGAGAAATGATATAACAATGTAAAATATAGTATGTATTAATATCAATGTTTTGATAGTATAAGATTTGAAAGATGATGATCGATGACGTGATCGAATAAGAAGAATGTATGTTCAATACAAAGAAGTGAGAGAGAATGAGAATTGCTGTGATAGAAAAATGGAAAGAAAAATGTGACTATTAAAAAGTCAGAGTTAGTTCAAGAATATGAGTGCTTCTCTATAATGATTTTATAGTGGGCAATGAGAAATGATATAACAAATGTAAAATATAGTATGTATTAATATCAATGTTTTGATAGATGATGATCGATGGCGTGATAGAATAAGAAGAATGTATTTTCAATACAAAGAAGTAAGAGAGAATGAGAATTGCTGTGATAGAAAAATGGGAGAAAAATGTAACTATTAAAAAGTAGGAGTTAGTTCAATAATATGAGTGCTTCTCAGGAGATCTGATATACACTTAAATATGGGTTGAATACAGGTTTTGTGGGATGATAGATCTTTAGGTTTTCTCATATAGGGATAAGAATAAGTATTATATGAAGATGTTAGGTTAGTGATGTATCAAAAAAGCACAAAAAATATATTTACAATATTTATTTAAATATGTTTATAAACACAAATCAATTTTCTTCTTGTATTCGTGGAGCTTCTCGTGGAGCCGATATCTGTGGAGATTCCATTGTGTGGGAAGTTGAATTCAGTGAGGTGTTACATATAAAACAATGTTTGCATAAAATCTGATGATATACCGCTGCATTACAAGCAAAACAGTGGCTAACTTCAGGTATTACAGTGTCTACAGATCCACTATAATGTCGAAAATTATGCAGGCATTCGACATCTTCATCTAGCTTGTCCAATATGTCGTAGATACAAGCAATACAAAATTTCATTTCAATATCTCTTGAATCTGTAGAAATTTTCCGTTATACACACTGCAGACAATTCCGTACTTTTGAGATATTCTTGCCCGCGGAAGGAAATTGTCTTCTCGATTTTGAAATCCAAGTTTTCCATATCAAAGTCCATCAACTCAGAATCACTAAAATCACCAAAGTCCGCCATTGTAGAACTATATAATTGTTGTGTCAAAATATATCAAGATGAGTGAACAGTATTATGAGAGTGACGAAGGTTCCAAAGATGTCTGAATATATATCAACATCCCCTCTTCAAAACACATTAACCTTGAAATATAAACCAGTTTTCCAGTTCATTGAATCTTCCTAGAACATTGACTTTGGAAACTAGTTTGACAGGATCTGGTGTTGTAGAAAATATAAATACCAAACTGGTTTTCCAGTTCATGGAACACTCATCGAACATTAACTTGTAGAAACTGGTTTAATCCCGATCTAACTTCAAGTGTGTGAGGGTGGGATCTACAATATATATTGAAGAGAATAGTATGGAAGAAGTATCAGAACGTAGCATCTGTTGTAATTGTAGATCGATCTCCCGTTATACAGCACAGAACTCTTTCGAAGTAGAATCATAATAATTTGAAGTGTTGTAGAACTTGTTTACAATTTTGTCCACATCAAGTAAAAATAACATTCATTGCAGATCCATACGGAATTTTGAATTCACCCACCCGACATGGAGAAGATCCAATCCACTACTGTGTGTCAGGAAGGTGTTGAAAATGGGATGAAGACTGTATGCACCGGTGTCCCAGATATGTCCACCAGTGTCCCATATTTCATAAGGGATCCACCAATCCCGTCCACCCTAGAAGGAGAGGAGAACTGGGACGCAGACAACTATGAAACATATACTCCGAACCTGGACAGGGACATCATCAGACAACCGTTGATTGGAAAATCAAAAAGAGAACAGAAAAAATTTCGACAGGCAGAGCGGTTACGACATGACAAATTGGAAAAACAAAAAAATGAAAAATAAAAATATGAAAAACTATTGTCTTTTATATGAATAAAATAGTATACAAACATCAGTTGTGTTTTAGATCTCGAGATGATAACAAACTTGTTGATTTTACAAGCTATTTCACAAGGAATTTTATTTCTACATCAATCTCGAGATGTAAAAGAGGTATTCATTCGATTTGATAGCAATGGCACCCAAAATGAGACATCACCTGTCTACTGGCATCGAATGAGTCGTTATACAAGTGATAATGTGAGATATTGGAAATATCCAATTCCAAAAAATAGTACAGAGTTCAAGTTACTGATGAGGCGAAACGATTCCACAGAAAAAACTGAATGGAATCAGTTGTATCTGTCCCCACCCCATGCAGATAAAAAAAAGGAGTCTACATTACCCAAGGTTCATTGGTTGATATACTATATAGCTGTGTGCTCATCAGTGTTACTCCTCACTTCACTAGTTGACATCCTTCACAATGGAATGTGAAAGTTATTATTTGGTTATTGGTTGATATACTATAAGCTGTGTGCTACATTTCTCATGTTTAGGAATTCCCTAGAGGAGTTCAGTGCTGAAGAACTTCAATATTTTCCCTTGATTATCTAAGCAACAAGGTGAGACCACTGAATTGCTCTATGCATGGTATAAACTACCACAAAAATATAGACAGGAATTCAATCTTCAAATTCAATTACCTTGTTTTGTACACTACATCGTCCAGAATGGCGCACTCACGTAGATGGTTGCCCCCAAGCTCAATCTAGATGTCACTTCTGTATAAAAATACTGAATGATGTATTTGTGTAATTGAATAAAACTACTAAACTCGACAAATTGTTTTATTTGTATAAAATAAATTACAACTTTTCAGCTATATTTAATAATACATCCAACTTGGAATTCCCTCCAAGAAATAATGCCCCAGGCCAGTGTTTCCCCATTCGGAAAAACAAATCTTTTATCATCATGACTTGATAAAGCAATCTTATTCTTGAGCTCTGTATGAATAGTGTGTAAAGTAGAACTGAATGTATACATTTTCCGTAATATGGAAGTCTCCGATTCAAAAACTCGTACATAATCGGAAAAGTGAATAGAATTTTTTACAACATTCCTGGAGACGCCTTTGGCTTTTTTCATAGTTTTCAAGTCGTTTGTTGATAGATTTACAGAGTTAACACAATATGTCTTTGCTGACAGACCATAGAAAGATTCTATAATGTTATCAGGTAGTTCGTCCTTGAACTTCCCGGGGTTGACAGAGAGACGGGCAAACCAAAACGTTGTTTTGTTTCAAATTGGATGTGTCGAAATAATCAATATTGTTTTTTATATCCTCATATACATTGTCTGTTTGTAGGTATAATATCAAGGAGTCCGTATCCGTGTAGCAAAGGGTTGCATTCTCCTGATATTTAGGTTTGATGAATCCATACAAAAATTCGTAAATGATTGTTTTAGAAATATCTAAAACAGAAAATCCTACATAAATTGGTTTATCGTAGCAAATTTGTAGTTTTTCCATTTGGATAGCTACTAGATTTTCACTGAAAACCGAACAAGATTTGAAATGAGGCTTCGAAATCAGTCCCTCAGCACCAATAGATCCTTGTAAATTATTCCAATGAGTACACAATTTAATATCTTGTCTGTTCTCCACGTTTTCAAGACTCTTTCCGTAAATACTGTTAACGAGGAATTTGTACAGCTCACTCTCAAATTCATTTTAGCAGCATTTCGTAAGTTGGTGTTGAGATCAATATATGGTTTCAACCAATGAGATTGTGAAAATTCCAACACTCTATGAATCTTTGTCAATACCAATCCATATGATAAACATTGCTTCAAATTTTTATAATGGATTATGTACTTAAATTTATTATGTAAATTGGGAATCAACTTGGGGTATCGACTTTTAGGAGGTATGATGTTTTCGGGACAGAATGGTAAATCGTTATGTGTGTTGTGGAGAGTTTGTGGATATTCCAAATCAACTTCCAAGACAAAACCTTTTGATGATGTATCTTCAATTTGCAGACAATCAAAATTATCAATTTCATTCTGTTCCAACCATCGAAAATCACCAGTGGGAAGAATTTCACTCATTGCAGCACCATATAAGTTTGTAGCATCTAGGTACACAATAAAAGATTTTGGCTTGGTGGGATCATATGTAGATACAAATTCATTATTTGCTATAGCTCTTCTCTTGCTACACTGACTGACTCCACCTCTAATACCTTTCTTGAAAAAATGCTGCATATCGATATCGGTGAGCAGTTGTAATTCGATTTTTGTATAACGGAGCATAGCATCCCAGCTCAGGGATGGTGCTGTCATGTATTGAGCAGGATCCAACTTATATTTATCCAAACATACTTTTCGAAAGTTTTCAAAGACGTCGGCAAGAAGGAGAACATCAGATTCAGATTTGGTAGATATCAGAATATTCTCCTAACGTCGAACATTCAAATACTACCCACACCTCCTGCGTCTACCATATCATTATCGGAAGAGCATCTCCACTGAGGGTATCGAAAAAATCAGATTGATTTGGTAAAGAGGTTTGCTCCAACTTTGCGAAACAATCAACATATGAATAAGGAAAAACTCCCTTACGTCGTATCATATTAAATGTTTTATCGTCTTGAAAATATTTCCTAATCTCATTACACTGGGAAGATTCCAATGTTTGACTCAATTTATCCAAAGATTTCGATAAAAATCGGAAAGAATCCACAAACCTCAGTGTTATATAAGTATCTCGAATTTTGGGGTTCATTGTTTTTTCCACCAAAATTGATTTGGAGAATGAAACATATTTCTCTGTATTTTGTGCAATAGCGGAAATCCTTTCTCCCTTAGTAGCCAATTTCTTTATGAACAAGTGACAATCGTAGTTTGTCAAGTTATGAAAGAATACTGGTATAAATTTCGGTAATTTATAATGTATATTACAAATTGAGTGCGCTGCAGCGATATAGGCTCCATTGAGGTGATTATGGTCGTGAACTCTTATATCTTCGGATGTGAAGGGTCTTTCACATATATGACATGTTGGTGACGTCTGAAACTTGTATTCTTCTTCCTCAGTAAGGGGAATCATTGGTTTCACATGTTTTAAGTGAGTGTTGTATATATCAAAAACATATTCATCCAATTTCTTCACGAATACATCAACACAATCAACTCCTCGGTTTTGGGAAAAAACTGAGAATACTTATCATCAAATGTACATTTCACATACAGAGACAAATGAGTAAGGGACATGTTCATAAGCTTTTAAAGAAAACGATTTTGTATCACTCGGTTCACTATGATGAATTGGTTTGAGTAAACTTTCAAAGTCTCCATATATCACAAAAGGAACTTGCATTTGTTTTGTAAGTTGGTAAATTTAAGAATATTTCCGGGTAATGTCTCACCAAATTTGTTGATAATCATATCTGATGTTGGTAGTGTAACACAAATGTGGTTACAATCATGAAGTTGATGAGTACTCAATTTCTCCTGTTTCGGGAAGAACTGAAGACATCCATCACAAATATACACTCGACCATCATGTTTTGATTTTTGTTTGGAAACCAATTTGGACAAGTTTTTTATGAGGCAGTAATGGTTATTCCCTTCATCATCACTGAGAAGTAGAAGATTAACATGTGTTGGCGATCGGTTTGATGTGAAATACAATGGTCCAACGATGTCGGTTATCCATTTACCATCTTTGAAGTGGATATCTACTCCAAACACATTACCGAAATATGATTCAGAATTTCAAATTTCGATATATCCTTCAATTTCACAGGAAAGTCGATCCCCTCAAAATTTAATAATGTGTTGTAATGGGGGTATGAGGCAGTGTTTGTAGACGTACCATTCGCAGGAAATATTGCTGCATTTATAGACCACGCAAAGCAATGTCTATCATCGTTAGACAAATTCAACACAGCTTTTTGGCTTCTATGGCTTTTGGTAATTTTATATATGAAGATGCAGAAAGTGGAGTATATTTATTTATATTCACATCCACAAACCAAATCTTCTCGAGACTCCAACCAGATTGTCTTTCAGAAAACTCTGAAGCTTTTGTCATCATCTCATTTTTGAAATCTTCATATATTTGGTTCAAGTCCGTGGAGAGCGTTATTATTTTATTCCTAGTGTTGAAAGATTTTATATCAGATAACTGTTTCTCGGTATCACATACCGACCAAAGAGTTCTAAATTTATTTTCAAGTTGATATATTTGTTGAGATATTCCGAGATAATATCCAGAACTTTGGATTTCACTCTTGAAAAAAGCTGTTATAATCCAGATTTGATTTCGCACTGGAGAATCGATAACTCACTATTCTGTTTGTGAATGCATGATGGAGTTTTTCTATACCATTTCCCATATGTGTTTTGGTTAAATTCACTTTTTGTCGACTCGAGGTTGGTAGGATATCTGCCACTGTTGCATTATTCAATTTTCTTCTTTTGGATAAACGCATCTGAAGGAACAATTTTACGTATATGTCGCAACAAAGTACGCGAAGTGGAAAAATCCTTAGTACAATATTCACACTTCATTTCTTGATGATAGCTCTAACGATACTAATAGAAATATATTTGTTGAAGCTATAATAGTTATGGTGGGGAAATTGTATCAACCAGTTTGATGATTGTGAATAGTGGTTTAAAACCGGTTTATACTAGTTCAGTCTTTACGAGGTTCAATGACTTTCACAAACTGGTTTGAAACCTGTTTCTACTAGTTCAGAACGAGGTTCAATAACCTTTCATAACCTGTTGAAGGATAAATGAAATACAAATATTCCTGATAATATTTATTCTTTCATTAAAAATTTCATAAAGATAATAAACATTTGAAAGTGCACATATACAATCACTCTTAATATGGAATAAACAGCAGGGTTCAGACATCTGCAATTTGGGGTGTTCGTCCAATTCTATGAGCGGAGTATTGGTATATTGTTTGAAAAAATCAGCTTTTTCACGACCTTTCATGTAAATCATATCTACATCTGTGGTTAGTCGTTTCACAATATTTCCAAATTGATGTAAGGGTGTGAATCCATCGCTCCATTCTATACAGTGATACTTGTTCATCAACCATGTCGCTTGACTGTGGAGTGCTGGAGGTAGCATATTCATAGGAACGGTGGTTTAAATATAAAATGTGAAATCCTTTTTCCATCGAATGCTGCCAATTCCTTCACGATGAATTTGTTATTCTCGATTTTGAATCCTTGCACATCAACCACCAAAATCATATTTTTAGATTAGCAAACTTCTTGGTCACAACTCGATTGAAATTGTACAAGTCGATCAAGTGTTTCAGTGCTTTGATATTTCTATGATGTTGCTTTAACTTTCTTCGATATACTGATATCATATTGAAACTGATGATTGCGTGTTAGAATACATGCTTTATATCGTTTCAGTGAACATGCGCACTAATGTTGTTTTACAATTTTTGTTAATGGATTATAGGAAAATTCCTTTTCATGTAGAATCAAACAGTATGCAGATATATTCTTCGAAGTTGCGTCAGCTGTCTCAAACTCGATTCTTAAGACTATTGACCCACTTTGATAACTTCTTTCTGTCGTGAACAGTCGATATGTATTAATGGAGCTGTGGTTTTGAATTCACTTGGAGTCAATAGAGGTTGATTGGTGTGAATATGATAATAACTCTCTTGGAAGTTTGCATACATGTCATATAGTTTCGCATATTTATTATTTTTAAAATCAATATTCAAATCATTATAGGGATATCGTTCCGAATTCAAGAATACTCTGATATTGTTGAGATTGCAGTGATCGAATGTACTCATATCAGTTATCAACTTTTCTTTTTTACCATTCTGGAATGCAATAATGACATGTCTAGGAGTTTCCACTTTGGTAGTGGTTTTTACAGCCCACGTATGTCTCGTTGTTTCATTCAACGAAGGATATTCTATCAGTTCCCAACTTCTAAATTTCAAAGGCAGTTCAACATTATTGTTTATAATCTTGTTTATCCGCAATTGTTCTTGAATGCTAGGTGTTACATGGGGAACATTCCAACTTAGTTTGGTTATGTCAACTTTTGCTTTTTCCGAATCATCACTACTCGTCAACGCATCATAATCATGGCTCTCACGAACTAATACTAACTCTTGTCTCATATTCAGGATAATTTTCCTGAAATCTTCGAAAAATCCAGCCAACAACTTGAGTGGAATACATACATTGAAATTTCCTTTCTCATCTACCAGAATTTTATCATCTGCGCGTTTTGGGAACCAACCACCATTTTGTAGTAAAATACTCTCATTTTCATTAAGAGATAAATAATTTTTCATAGTCGATACCAATCCAATATTTCTCACACTATCTACAACTACACCATTCAATTCATAACGAAGCTCACGAAATAGATACGCTATCGCATTGTTGATAAACATCACTTTCTGAGTTGATTTCCATCAAGGCGGGTGAGCTTACCCTCTATATAGATGTATGAATTACAAGGTAATGTATAAGCATCCAAGTCTTGAATAGGAATTCTTATTTCATCATTATGTTTAATCTCACTACTAATATAGGGTTGATATGTGTGAAACTGATAATCCTCAATCGTATTATCACTGAAAGGTTGTCCTGTGATATGTAATATGTCCATTATATTAAAACTTTTAATCCTAACGACTGAAGAAATTGTATATTGTCTGATGTGAGTAATTTGGCAGTTTTCGTGATACTGTGTTTCTCTACACTTTCAATTTTCCTTTATATGATTGTCTCGGTGTTGACTTTTCGAATCTCCAAACCATTTTAATCGATCTTTTTCCTCAAATGTAAGCGGATTGTCACTTCTTCGTTCCGAAAATCAATTAATTTCAAATTTTGATCAATAACTTTGACTGTGATGTTATTGATTGTCTTGATGGTAACTGGGAAATACAAGATATTTTGGGGACTCTCTACTATTTTATACCCTCGTGGCACGCTTGGAAAAATTGATGAATGACGTGTACTGGCTCTCCATTCACAAACGAACCCATGGCAATATTACAATCGATACAAATCGTATTTACTGAAAGGATTTTCACTTCATGATCTGATGTATAGATATCACTCATAAAGAATTCTCTTACCGAATCCTAATACTTGTCCTATAGAATTATCAACAGTAAAATTTATTTTTGTATTCGTTTTAATGGTCACTTTGGATGTGAACCAATTTGGTGTTATTTTCGCAACACTTTCACTATTGCCCATTTTTTCCGTTAGTAGGTTAATAATATCGGTTATATCATAAAAACCTTCTGGAATGATATATTGGAATTGGTCGATGTCACCCCATACAAAGACATTGTTAGATTTTGTAATATTTGGGATTACATTAAATGAATCAAAATTTGCTAAACCTATCTCATATTCAAAATTCTCATCCAAATATAGTGGTGGGTTGAAATCATAACTCAATATGGAGGATGGATTACTTAAAGTGAAAGTATAAGACTATATTTTTCCTGTGGTTGTTTATTGATGAATGACTAAAATACATCAATGGAATTGGTTATATAAAACAAAAGGCAGTAATGTCCACATCGATAGGAGTTGAATTTTTGCACAGTATCATAATTATATTTAATTGTTTTCACGTCATTATTACTAAAAAAGTATATCATCACTTCGGTTGGTGGTCGAAGATCTCCAAAACTATCAAAATATGTAACATGTCCATTCTTCTTTACATATGCAGTCCAGTGGGTTCCTTTTCCCGCATCAGTATCAAGATTAACTATTCCACATTCTTTCTCTTTAATTTTTCGTGGAAGTTTGTCTCTCATAAAACACCTCGGAAGTATGGAATTTTCAAACGAGTAGCATTTTCTATGAGATCGATATTGGTTAATGCTCTGTCGGGAAAAGTTTTAACAGTTTTTCGATATATTTGAGCTTGCATTCCGTACCCAATGCGAGGGCGTAAATACATTCCATTTCCTTTTCGTTCCAGGGCCATATTATGTCTCTTTTGTTCAGCAAGTTGTTCCCTTTCAGCCTTCGCTTTATTGACTGCAGAAGCAATGGAAGCTGCACCACCTCCTACTGCTCCCAGAGCTCCTAGAAGTGGTAACAACAATGGAAGAAAACCACCTTTTTGGGGGTTTTATCACTCTCTTTCTTCGTTTGATTTTTGGTTTCTTAGCAATTTTCAATTCACCCCTTCTTTTTTTCAACAAACGTTTTTTTCTGTTCAATCCCATACCCAATTTACTTTTCATATTCATAATATTCGATATTCCAAATGCTGTAATTTTTTCTCCCAATTTTGCGTCTGACGCTTTCAAACGTTCTGAAGCAACTGATGCTAATTGTTGGTCAGCGATATTTCTAGCTTTTATATCTTTTTTCTGGGAGTATGCAATATCATGTTCTTTACACGCTTCGTCTAGAGGATTCACACCTTTATCACCTCTTAATAACCGTTTTTCTAACTTTGTTCCGGGTCCACAATAATTATATCCCGGAACGTGTATTTCTACAGGAAGTTTATTGATCAGAGTATTCAGGAGACCCCAACCTCTCTTTGTAGAGTTTTGTATTGAACTAACGTCGACTTCTTTCTTTTCACCATTATATTGATACTGGACTACTTTATATATATATATATATATATATATATATATATATATTCTTCGCGATATGATTTAGTTCAATACTACAGCTACCACAATGAAGACTGAGAAGCAACATATTGCACTACCCATATTAAATCATGATGAACTTAACTTTGAAAACAAGTTTAGGAAACACGGCACCCTCTTTGGAGGAGATTCCAAGAGAGGATTGCTCATCGGTGCTAGTGGGTCTGGCAAGACGAATGTGATGTTATCTCTACGGGAGCAACCTCATGGTCTACGATTTACAAACGTGTATTTATATTCCAAGTCACTGTTTCAACCAAAATATAATTATTTGAAATTATTACTGGAACCCCTACCCGAAATCGGTTATTATGAATATACTGATTCCGAGGCTGTTCTTCAACCCTCTGATATCGACAACTATTCAGTCATAATTTTCGATGATGTTGCTACATGTGATCAAAATATCATAAAGAACTATTTCTGCTTCGGCCGCCATCAGCATGTCGATTGTTTTACCTCTGTCAAACTTATTCTGCTATTCCCAAACAACTCATAAGAGATAATGCCAATTTACTCATTATTTTTCAACAAGATCTCACAAATTTGAAGCATATATATGATGATCATGTTAGTGTTGATATGTCTATGGAGAAATTTAAAGAACTTTGTGCTTATTGTTGGAAGCAAAAGTTTGGTTTTCTCGTTATCGATAAAGATTGTTCCAGTACAAATGGACGTTATAGAAAGGGATTTGATATATTCATTTCTATATAAGTAGAGGAGTTGTTTTCTGATGTTCATTCAATATGAATACTCGATTACAACATCAGTTGTTGCAAGCAAGGAGAGCTTTGAAACGTAAATATAAAAGTTTGAAATCCGATATCGCGACATCGCAATCACAATTAGAAAAAACATATGAACCGATTACACAACCTTTGAAAGCATTTTTATCTTCGGTTGGACAACCAACCCAAGTAAAACCAGAATTAAAACAGGAGATACCAACTCCTCGTCACAGTCATCAGCCAACACCTAAAGAATTCATTCATACAACTCCCCAAGATTTATCTGCAGGAGAAGAAACATTCAATATGATGCAAGCACACCACAAGACTTGGGTGAAAGCTTTTTCGATGAAAGTATGCAACCTCTGATGGATCCGCAAGAACAATACTTGCGACAATTTGCAATTCCTTACCTCGAGCATATATAGATGACAAAATTTCGGATACCGAAAACAAATTCGATGATACCTTTGGGATTTATTTCAATCCAGAGACGAAAAACTTTGCTATTGGTGATGCAACTGTGGGCTTCGAAGGTGCGAATATTGTTATCAATGATACATTTACATATAAAGGAACTCCTGGTTTATACGAACTGATGTTCAAAAAACATCCATCGGGTTATCGGAAAACCGATATTGATCCATATATTGATATCATACGGAAAAGTCACGCACAATATCTTGGTTATAATCCTGAAAGGGGTTTATCTACTTCTACTGCACCCAAGTTCATCGATATAATAAAACCACGTGTAACAACACTACATTCTATGGCTAAAGAACGAGACTTACAAAAAACCCGGACATTGAAAGACACCACATCGTCACCACTGCGTTCACGAACATCTTCTCTTCCTACTAGCAAACCGAGATCGCGAATAGGGTCAGTATCCACTATATCTACAAGGAGTAAAGTGCAACAAGGTACAGGGTTGACTCTGCTTGATGTTACCAATGCACCTGTTGACTATAAATATTTCGATGATTTCAATGAGCTAGTAGAACGTTTGAAACTACTGATAGCTGCAAATTCTGGTGGACACACGGGATTGAATAATGAAATCATAAGCATCCTTGAGGAGCTCCGTGAGGCTGGAATAATAAATTAACAATATGATGGACTTTTTTTCATTATGTGTCCAACCATAGCAGTATGCCTATCGATAAATTTGGCAGACATTTTCTAACCGCATCGCAACTACCCTATCCAACACCTGACATTGTGTCAGCGCTTCCACCACCACCCAGCACTCCTTTCTATATTTGGGATTCATCCTCATATCATAGCACCTGCATTCTCCATCTGAGAGCAACTCGAGATCTCACAAAAAGTGTTAGTTTTTTCGTGTTGGATAATGGTACAACTTCTTACACATTCCCTGTGTCCGGTAAATTGACAAGTATTTGCACACACCCAGTGGCTGTATCGGTTTATTTAAATGACAACACTGCGGATGTTGTTCCAGTCGTGACCTTCTCGAAACATATTTAACTAAGGGAGATAAAATTACGTTTTTAATGGATCAGCAACAACACAACACACTTTTTGTAGAAATTGTTCTTCAATGTCCTTTAACTAAAGATGAATAAAATAAAACAAGAAGTGGTAAACGAATTGCATAAACCAGCTCGAAGAACCTTCAAACGGCGTCATGTTATCATCAAAGGTCTACATGATCTTCTACAAGCAGATTTGGTGGAAATGATTCCCTACTCTACATTTAATAGTGGTAATAAGTATATTTTGGTTGTTATAAACGTATTTTCCAAATATGTGTGGTGTGAACCGGTTAAGAGAAAAACCGGACTCGATGTTAGTACAGCTATGGGGAAGATTTTAAAAACTATGAGAGTTACACCCAAAAATCTGCAAACCGATATGGGCACGGAGTTCTATAATAAGCGTTTTAAAGCATTGATGGACACATGGAAAATCAAACACTACAGTTCTTTCTCTACTCTCAAAGCTAGTATCGTAGAACGTGTTAATAGAACTTTGAAAATGAAATGTGGAAACAATTCAGTCTCCGGGGAACTTACAAATGGTTGGATATTCTACCTGATATTGTTTCACACTATAATGATACGGTTCACAGTACCATTCAAATGAAACCTCGAGATGTTCGAAAAAAACACGAACGTCAATTACTCCAACACGCGTATACCAATATCAAAACAATCGATCCTACTAAACGAAAATTTACACTACATGACCATGTCAGAATTAGTAAATTTCGTGAGAAATTTTCCAAAGGTTATGTTCCCAATTGGTCGAATGAAATTTTCACTATAAAAAAAGTATATGAGTCAAATCCTGTGGTCTACTTTCTTGAAGATCAGAATAATAACATGATTCAAGGTGGCTTCTATGGAGAAGAACTTCAAAAAGTGAAATATCCTGATGTGTTCCTGGTTGAAAAATTATACGAAAAAAGGAACTAAACTTTATATCAAATGGTTAGGTCTGTCCAATCAATATAATTCATGGATATCCAAAATGATATTGTTTAATAAAATACACTATGTTTTTGAATTGTTTTTATTTCTTACAGAATCTTTCATTATAAATATTTTGTCTATGTACAGGATTCAAAACTATAGTGAGTACAGCTGCAATTGTTTCTATACGTCTTTTGAAATGTATTCGATCCAATACCATGTACTCCCACAATTTCTTTCTTGCTTCCTTATATGCGAATCTCCAGGTTATCATATGGTGGACTGTGTTTTGGTTTTCATCAATGGTTACTTTCTTCATGATCTATGCGTACATTCAGTGACAAAACTTTTGGGGTAGTGATGTATGAATTCTAATGTCATACTTATATTTTCGCTGTTGCGATTCACTTCTGGCTTCAGTAACCCTACGGCATTATTCAATATATCACCACTGAGTTTTGCTAGTCCATTCTTGAGAATTTGGAAATATGATCCATACTGTTGTTTTTTCAAGATGTCCACTCTATAGTCCACCAGTGGTAGCAGCTCCCATAACATGCAGACTGTTTCCAATCCCAAATGTACTGAGGAGTAGCCCTTTATAATCTTTAAAACTCTTCCATTATTGAACTGCTTGAATTCGATTGTGAATTTGTGGTCTTCCAAAGTTTCCGGCGGATTCAATGAGTACAAATAGTTGGTTATCACTCCTTGGTATGTTAAAAACTGTTTCCACTCATCTTCTGAGAACACCACTCGATCTCCTTTATTTCCAGTGATTTCAATACATGGAGAGAAATTGCAATCGTAAGAGAGATTCACAACCACAAATTTACTTTTTGATTTATTCAGAGGAAATCTTCTCTCACCCAACACTACATTTTCATTCAATGAGTTTTCACTTGCTACATCGAATGTGAAACCTATTTGATTCATTTTGATAGTTAACTGTCCGTTCTGCACCATTCCATCCAATATATAATCATAGAACTGGTTTGGAAGTTGAAGAAGAGAAGGGGTAAACCGGTTCTTCCGAAGAAGGGTGAACTGGTTATCCAACCTTGACCGGTCATTCACCCTGGTCATTCAACCTTCTTTGTTCCGTCAGTTGACCGGTCATTGACCTTGGACAACCGGTTATGGATTTCAGGAAGGATTCTAAACCGGTTATACCGGTTATGCTAATTAGGAGCCTTCTGGTCTGTCTATACATATCTACTGAGAACTATGGCCAGTGAATGCAATTTATCAAAAAGTGCTGTTAATAAAATAGTCAAGAGACACGGATACCATGACTATAAATACCAAGCCGTGTAAAAACTATATCGCAACGATCCTGAGAGAAGGTTGCAATTCTGTAATTGGTTTCAACGGAAGGTGCGGAATAACAACAATTTTGGGCACAATATCATTTGGGGAGACGAAACGACATTCACAAATTCTGGCATGTTCAATCGAAGGAACAAACATTTTTATGCCACAGAAAATCCTCACTTAATTCATGAAGTTTATCGTTTTTCTTTGAACATATGGTGCGGTTTGTTGAATAATAAATTACTGGGACCCTATTTCATTGACGACAACCTAACCGGAGCAAAATATGTAGAAATTATAGAAGAAATGTTGGATGATCTTCCTATACGGTATCGGCGTAATAGTCCATGGTTCCAACAAGACGGATGTGGTCCACACAACTCAAGAATAGTCACAGACTATCTAAATCAAACTTTTCCCGATTCATGGATTGGAACAAGAGGTCCAGTAGCATGGCCTGCCAGATCTCCGGATTTGAATCCGCTGGATTTTTATTTGTGGGGATATCTCAAAAATAAAATTTATGTTACTACGAACCCGACAATAGAGATTCTTCGCGAGAAGATTGAGAATGTATTGGAAGGTATTCAAGGAGACGAAATAAGCAAATGTATAAGAAGTATGGGTTCCAGAACCGCAAAGTGTATTTTACAAAATGGTGGACATTTCGAACACTTACTTCATTAATGTTCATCATTTACTTTCGAATAATCATTTGATTTTTCTTTCATTAAATTATAGTTTCGTTTAATTATTATGAATTAGGTTTTTCACCTCTTGAAATTTGTAAATAATTATTACTTGTTTCTTGCTTTGATTCTGTTACGTTCCATTCAGTTGAAGATGAGTAAGTTGATTTTCTTATCGAAATGTATTGCATGTTGTTAATTAAACTAAAGGTACCTAAATGTAATACAGATCCGACCCAAAGAAATTTGGATAAGGGTCAAAATCTCCTGAAAATCAACTTTGAATGACATTGTATGATATATCGTTGAATTCAGCGTTAAAAGTTATTTCGAAAAGTGTCATAAAATATGCAGGTCCGTATTGAAAAAAATGAGGTTGAGGGTGGCCCAGAGCGTACGAAACGTTGGATACAAAATCTGATTATGACAAATTGAGGATAATTTACTGTGGAATAAAAAACTCCTGTGACATTTTTTGATAATATTCGAAATTAAGTGGGAAAAAAGGAAAATCAAAATGACAGAATTTACTTTTCTTATGATATCTCAATAACCGGCCCTGATAATCTCGATTTGTTTGAACTGCTTGACAATACTTCTATGAATGCAACTTTTCTAACCTTCTAACTCTTATGGTTTAAAAGTTACCAATACAATCCCATTAAAAAAGTGGCCACTCTGTATATACAGGGTGGCCCACCACATTCGCCTCGGTATTTCTACGAGAAATGAAGAGAGTTAGGGAAAAACATTTAGCACAGTCATATGTGGGTCCATGAGGAGCATAGTCCAAAATTATTTTGAAATATATAGGGTGATCCCCAAAAAAATTACATACCAAAGTTATATTTTTTCTTATGGAACACCCTATATTTTTTTATATTTTTAGATACTATAGACAAAATGAAGGTGAGTTACTATTATATTTCCCATACTTAAAACTGACCGTTTCTGAGAAATTTAAAAATACAGACCATAATTTGAAAATTGTTTTCACCCTGTAACGTGTAACGAGCTGCTCGTGATTAAATGTACTGCTTAGCTCAAAGGTTAAAGTTAACTACTTCATGAAATTTTTAATGCAATATTATACAGAGTGGCGAAAAAAATTGCCTCAAAATTTGGACACACATTTAATTAAATAACTTCTTGAAGTTAAATGGAACACCCCGTATTCAGTGGCGTAATTTGACGCAGAATTAGGTTCCCTTCAAAACTATACTAGGGTTCCCTATACTTATCTCTTCTGCTTTTTGCACAAAAGGCGTTTTCATATTTTACTTATGAGTAAGCTTTTTATCTTAAAAATGAAACACACTGTATTGTAATGAAAAGCTTAAAAAGCATTGTAAAAACCTTTTTATTAAGGAATACGTAGATTCGCTAGAAGCAGAAGTTTAAATTTTTGAAAATACTGTGTATCTAAAGTAAAATGCAGGCAAATGTAAAAACTCAAATTTATTGCCATTTCTGAAATATTGAAGCATTCTTCAAAATAAGAAGATGCACGTGTCTTAATTATTGAGGCGAAATATGTTAAATTCGCTTGTTTCTTAGCAAATTAGACTTCATATTGAAATAAATACCAAAATTACAATATGGGGTAAATAAAAACATACATTTACGATTTCCTATAAAACCTATTATACTATTTTTTTAATAATAGTAGGCTCTGGCCTAGATGACGTTAATTATTATTATGAAACAAAAAGTATTTGACAGTGACACAACTTATTAATCAAACCATTATCATTGTTTTAACTAGTTTAAAATTATTGTCTTTTTGAGCATTTATTAAAATAATAAACTATTTAAGATTCTGAATTTTTCGATAAAATGACATCAAAAATGCTTTTTAAGCTTTTCATTACAATACAGTGTGTTTCATTTTTAAGATAAAAAAATTACTCATAAGTAAAATATAAAAACGCCTTTTTGTGTAAAAAGCAGAAGAGATAGGTATAGGGAACCCTAATATAGTTTTGAAGGGAATATAATTCTGCGTCAAATTACGCCACTGAATACGGGGTGTTCCATTCAACTTTAAGAAGTTATTTAATTAAATGTGTGTCCAAATTTTGAGGCAATTTTTTTCGACACTCTGTATAATATTGCATTAAAAATTTCATGTAGTAGTTAACTTTAACCTTTGAGCTAAGCAGTACATTTAATCACGAGCGGCTCGTTACACGTTACAGGGTGAAAACAATTTTTAAATTATGGTCTGTATTTTTAAATTTCTCAGAAACGGTCAGTTTTAAGTATGGGAAATATAATAGTAACTCACCTTTATTTTGTCTATAGTATCTAAAAAAAATATATAGGGTGTTCCATAAGAAAAAATATAACTTTGGTATGTAATTTTTTTGGGGATCACCCTATATATTTCAAAATAATTTGGGATATGCTCCTCATGGACCCACATATAACTGTGCTAAAAGTTTTACCCTAACTCTCTTCATTTCTCGTAGAAATACCGAGGCGAATGTGGTGGGCCACCCTGTATATATATATATATATATATATATATATATATATATATATACGAAAGGAGGATTGGAGGAGAAAAAATTGAATTTTTGTATTTCTCTCCTGAGGTTGCAGTCAGTTCAGAAGGCCAATGTAATGAGTACTTTCTGTTATTTGTCAAGCAAATTTATTTTATTTCATTTTCAAGACATCTAGAAACAAGAAAACAATTGCTAATCACAAAAGGAACTTGGAAAAGTATAAGAAACTGACCAACGTGAGACTGTTACAAATAAAAAATAGCGAAACACACATCATATTAAAACATACTTAAAATGCAATTCACTAAAACACAAACTCTTTTATTATACAGGTACATAATATTTCGAGGGACGATGGACCTCTGTCTACTTCGACTTAGAAAGAGATTGAAAACAAAGGTAAATTCGTACAAATATCTATTATCGATTTGTTTTTCTCACTACTGGAAAAAGATGCAAGGTGCTTTATTTTACGGATTATCAGGGAGGGATCTGCTCTTGTCCATTTTCGACACATAGCTATAGATCACGCTCAAATTTGATATGTCAGAACGTTTATTCATGCACGCCGGTTGATTATTTATGTGAACCATTTCCAGAAAATTCCTTTTTTCTTGGTTTCTTTCTATCGTTAATATTTTTGGATTATTAAAATTACAGAAGTGATTGTTTATCGTGTGTTCTGCAAGTGACAACTGTTTTTATTCAGGTTGCAGTCACTTTTGTGTGAGGTAATGCGTGCTGCTAAATTCCTGCTAGTTTGGCCTATATATATTTTATCACAATTCAAGCATGGGATACTATAAACTACATGTGAACATTCCGCAATTTTAAGAGGGGTTTTTATTTTTGAGAATAACGTGAAAACTGTTTTAATGTGCTTTTTGGCCACCTTGAAATTTTCAGATTGGAAAATATTGATTAGTTTGAAGTCAGTTCTTTTATATATGGGAGTGTTCTATATACCACGACGCTATTTGGGTTTGCTAAGACAACATTGTCATCATTATTATTATTACTGTTCAAATTATTATTGTCATTTTGGTGTTGGAGGTTATTCAAATTTGTTCTGTGTTGGGTATTGAATAATAACTTGTTTATAAATTTTTTGGGGTACGAGTTTTCTGTGAGAATGTTTTTTAGTTCGTTCATGCCTTCTATTTGTAAAGTTGGATGGGTTAACTAGATGACTCTATTCTTCAGAGCTAAGAGAAGATTTGTTTTCATATGGGGTGGATGGTACGAGTGATAACTTATGAATCTGTTGCTGCAGTACGGTTTCCTATACCATTTAGTACGGAGACTGGTATAGGAAACCGTACTGAAGCAACAGATTCAAAAGTTATCACTCGTACCATCCACCCCATATGAAAAGAAATCTTGTCTTAGCTCTGAAGAATAGAGTCATCAAGTTAACCCATCCAACTTTACAAATAGAAGGCATGAACGAACTAAAAAACATTCTCACAGAAAACTCGTACCCCAAAAAATGTATAAACAAGTTATTATTCAATACCCAACACAGAACAAATTTGAATAACCTCCAACACCAAAGACAATAATAGTTTGAACAGTAATAATAATAATGATGACAATGTTGTCTTAGCAAACCCAAATAGCGTCGTGGTATATAGAACACTCCCATATATAAAAGAACTGACTTCAAAACTAATCAATATTTTCCAATCTGAAAATTTCAAGGTGGCCAAAAAGCACATTGAAACAATTTCCGCGTTATTCTCAAAAATAAAATCCCCTCTTGAAATTGCGGAATGTTCACATGTAGTTTATAGTATCCCATGCTTGAATTGTAATAAAATATATATAGGCCAAACTAGCTGAAATTTAGCAGCACGCATTACCTCACAAAAGTGACTGCAACCTGAATAAAAACAGTTGTGCACTTGCAGAACACACGATAAAACTTAATCACTTCTGTAATTTTAATAATCCAAAAATATTAGCGATAGAAAGAAACCAAGAAAAAAGGAATTTTCTGGAAATTATTCACATAAATAATCAACCAGCGTGAATGAATAAACGTTCTGACATATCAAATTTGAGCGTAATCTATAGCTATGTGTTGAAAATTGACAACAAGAGCAGATCCCTCCCTGATAATCCGTAAAATAAAGCACCTTGCATCTTTTTCCAGTAATGAGAAAAATAAATCGATAATAGATATTTGTACGAATTTACCTTTGTTTTCAATCTCTTTCTTTCATAGTCGAAGTAGACAGAGAGGTCTCATTGTCCCTCGAAATATTATGTACCTGTATAATAAAAGTGTTAGTGTTTTAGTGAATTGCGTTTTAAGTATGTTTTAATATTATGTGTATTTCGCTATTTTTTATTTGTAACAGTCTCACGTTGGTAAGTTTCTTATACTTTTCCAAGTTCCTTTTGTGATTAGCAATTGTTTTCTTGTTTCTAGATGTCTTGAAAATGAAATAAAATAAATTTCGAAAGCTTGACAAATAACAGAGAGTACTCATTACATTGGCCCCTTCTGAACTGAATGCAACCTCAGGAGAGAGATAAAAAAAAAATTCTCCTCTAATCCTCCTTTCGTAAATACTTTTCCAGTCAAGATACTATTTTTCTTATCTTATCTGTATATATATATATATATATATATATATATATATATACATTGTGAATATTGATATTTTATTTTATGGATTCTTCTT
The DNA here is from genome assembly GCA_018342105.1 of Gonioctena quinquepunctata. Taxonomy (NCBI): domain Eukaryota; kingdom Metazoa; phylum Arthropoda; class Insecta; order Coleoptera; family Chrysomelidae; genus Gonioctena; species Gonioctena quinquepunctata. The sequence goes on along the minus strand of JAFIRS010000024.1, from coordinate 129,889 downwards.
GGCTAACCTGACGAGCAAGCACCTTCTAGGTCGATAGTGCTCTGCGAAAAATTAATAATTTTCACGAACTACACCAACATATTTTATTGGACACTAAAATATACTTTGCTATGTAAAGAATTTTCTAATCGATATTCTGTTGTAATTTTTTCAGGAGGTGCTGAGGAATCTACAAACGAATAAAGATGAACCAGTATCTCGTGTTGGTCCATTTCCAAGAACAGATGATAGCATTCTATCTGATTCTGATGTACAATTCAGACAGTATTCACATTCGGGGAATAGACGATCGAAAACATGGAATTTTGATGGCCCCCAAAGATCTCCAAGGTACGGTACCTACGTCAAGGAAAAATAGTAAAACCTGTAGGAATAAGAAAATAAACTCAAGTACAAAATGACACCACGTAAATGCGTACTTAATCATCCTCTGACATCTGAAATTCTAATTAGAAATGGTTATATAGTTATGTTCGTAGAATAAGAAAATGTTTATTTTATTATTTGTAGTTTTCTGTAGTTGGTAACTGATAAAATCATTTTTATTTCAGTAGGAGCCAAAACTTCGACGTGACGGGAGTTACAAAAATTCACTTACCCAATTCGCAGATCAAACTGAAGAAGAATGAATACATCAAATACCACAATAATACAATTTACAGGGCGAATGACTTTCTGGAAAAGGTGAGCCATTTCGTTTGCATTACAATGCTACTAACAAACATTGTAAGAGATAAGCTTGAATCGTCAAAGTTTAAACAAACCAAATGCATTTGAGCTTTGCATGTTTTTTTTAAATTCAATTTGCGGTGTAAAAATTAGTTTATTCCATGAAATTGATGTAGTGTAAAAGAATAAAATACTCTTTTTCCCCAAAGAACTTCTGCAGTCTTCCCTCGTAAGTCATCGCTTTCACCTAATTCTTTCTCCTTTTATTATTTTTCCTTTATACTGGCTGGTGGATACATTTTTTCAGATACTGTCTAAAGGCTTTAATACAAGATAGCCCATTACGATGGGCCATCGTGTGGAGGGCATAGTGGTGTCGAATGGCTTTAGCCGGGGAAGTAGTTGTTTTCTGTTAGACATTCACAAAAAATAAATTAATTTTTATCGTGGATTTTTCAATTTACAGAAAAATATTTCTATTCAATATTTAAAGAATATTTCCCTTGAACGATGGAAGATAGTTTATCTTTCAGTCGCAGATGATTCTACATCTGAATTTATGAACATCCTGTTCATATTTTCAAACAAATCACACCTAATTAGTCTGTGAAAAAAATTCCCAGTCAGTTTTTCTTACATTTGAAATACTTGGTGTATTCATGACGTTGCAACACCAATCATTACATTGCTCCTCAAATACACAACTTCTGTTTAAATTAAAATCATCATTCTTCTTACCTTAATTGAGATATTAATAGTGTTGATTCAATTATTCGCGTCATTGTATAATTATTAACGAGTACAAAAGTAAATATTTATCTGTATACCAAAAATATGCTTATATCATTGTCTAAAAATATATAGTCAGTGAACTATATGGGTTTATCATTGGATGAAGATGGGGTCAATCAGTAGATGGCGTCCATTAGTAGATGGCGTTAATCCTTCGGTTCCCAAAAAGGAGATATCCGATGTCCGAGTGAGATGGAACAAATATAGCACGAATTATATTTTTCCTTGCAGTCTTTTTTGAAAAGAAACGAAAGTTTAGTTTTGAACAGTTTCCCTGAAAATTTAATAGAAGGCTTTCTTGATTGCATCCAATGCTTTTTCCACAGACACTGACTTTAGACAATGATTATATGATATCTACCATAACGGTTGATGCACTATTATGCACCCTATATCATACAAATATAAGAATAATTGAGATTATCAGTGTTTTAGGATCTCTCAGTGACTACATGTTATTTTTTTCTGCTGAAATTATTCATTGATGGAAATTGAAAATACAGTACCATTGTAAAAATTCTCATTTCACCATGTAAATTTCAACATTTCAGCTTGAGCCTTTGAAATCTGGTGTGTTCCTAAAGTCTGCGAAGAGTCTAAACAAAAGGGAGGTTGAACTACGAGATTCAAACAATTTAGCCTATCTTCTCATTTTCGAGTCACATAAGGATTTGAAACATTTCACAGAAAACGAAAAAATTAGCAACCTCCTGGATAATAAGACAACAATAATATCTAAAATGCTCATGCAGTTTTTATGGAGACGATCTGATCGAGAGTCACTAGAGAAGAAAGGAATTTATCAAAATGAATCCATTTTCGGGAACACTTTGAGGAATATATTTGTAGCAGAAAAAGGCGTACCCAGGTTTATAACAAAAACTTTGGAATTAATTGAAAGGCCGGAAAATATAACCAGCTTGGGGTTGTATAGAACTTGTGGAAATCTGGCCACAATTCAGAAAATTCGATTGGAGGTGGACAAGGGAAATTTGGATATTTTGGATAATTTCGCCAAAGATCCAGATGTACTCACTGGCTGTTTGAAGCTGTTCTTCAGGGAATTGAGAGAGCCATTGATGTCTTGCCAAACTTGTGATAATCTGTTGAGCATAATAAGTAAGTTTTCTCTTTCATTTTTGTCACTTTTTTTTAAACCATTCATGTATTGTTCAGGGGCAGAAACGTCTGTCATTGATATTGTTTATAAAAAGTAGACATCGTTCTTCTTCCAATATGGGTGTTACAATCTTCATATGTCAAGAAAAAAAACACTGGAAAATTCATTATAGTTCTCCGATATGCTGGTGCATTTACTGATAAATTTACTGAACATTAACTCGCTTATTGCTAGAAAATACAAGCTAATTTTAAATTTCAGAAAACGACAACAGTTATTCAAAACAAGATAAGGAGATGATGAGGACAGTGATGAGCCACTTGCCAGAGGCTAACGCTGAAATTATTTCCACATTGATAAGACATCTTGTTGAAGTCGTTAAATACAAGGATCAAAATAAAATGGATACTTACAATTTGGCTACTTGTTGGGGACCTACTGTGATATTTGCAACAGATTCTTCGGATAGTGTGTACACAAAAGATCTTGTTACTCAGTCTGCGGAAGCGACAAGGCTTTTCGACGCACTCTTAATGTATTATACAACTTATCCAGAAGAACTTGATTTAAGAAAGAGAAAGTATGAACATGTGGATTCCAATAAAAATACCATACATCACGAAGATATCAAAGACAGTCCAGACAACACCCATTTGAAAGTGCAAAAAAAATGTGAGTTTTCTCTCATATGGTATGTTCCATCTGGGGTTATTTCTACCTACCCTAACTTTCAAATTAAATTTGCTAATATTGATCAATTGTTCCTTTTTGTTCACCATTTTCTATCAATAAAAGTGATTATTATTATTATTTTCATCCTTGTCATGGCCAACTTTTTTTTAATTTGTAGATTCAGGCAATGGCAATGATGGCGTTGATGAAGCAGTGAAAAAGTGTGTCGAACTCATAGAAAATGCTGATGTTTTCTATAAAAAGAACGGGTCTACTGAAAGAATAAATAAAATAGTAAAGAAGTTGACCAAGAAAAAGATTACAGAAATGGACAAGTACAAAAATGACACCTATGAGCTGAATGAAGCCTTGAAGAAATATTTACAGCAAGTACATGAACCTTTAGTAACCAAAGAGGCTGTAGAGCAAGTAAATAAACTTTGTGGTGAGTTACAATTAGCTGTTAATGGTATTTTCAATTATAACCTATAAATGAGAACTATACTTTTTGTGTTCTCTAAGGCACTGTGCTAGAGGCATTATTGGTTATATTGTATATAAAGTATGTTACACATCGATTCAAAGGGAAAAGTTCTTAGATTTGCTGATGGCACTGCGATATTTCATACTGTGCATACTGGTGGAAACTGGAACTCAAGTCAGAAACAATTTTTCAGTTGCTCAAGAATCGATTTTAATACAATGATTTAACTCCAAATACGAACTCTCCCAATTTTGTAATAACTTCCTATACATATCATGAATCACACCTAGAAAAATTTAACAAAACCTGAAGCGGAGACGGTTAACTATCTAGGTATCATCAAATATAAACATCTTCATTGAAACTTATATGTCAATTCTATAACAAAGAAAATTCGAGATTCAATAACTTACAAAAAATATCGATCAGTTGAAGACGGTTTATTATGATATAATCAGTTTCACTTGTCTCAGAGTATGCCGGCTTAGAAAGCAATTCTCAACTTATATCTGAAAAATTTATAACAGTAGTATGTTGTGTATCTAGTAGAAAAATAATAAATATATGTTTATTGAATTTTTTCGGCTGACGATGCAAGTGCTGAAGGCGTTTTATTTTCCTATAACATGCACATCTAATTTCTTAGCAATTGAAAATGAATAAAAATTACTGATTCAGTTAAATCAAGAACTTTGAAATTGATAAAATTATTATATTTCAATGTGACCTGTTAATCATCTATGCTCATACTAACAGTTGCTTGACAACTGCTGTTTATTTGTTGTTGTTTTGGAACGAAGTTCCTTTACACGACTTGCGGTAGGTGTTGACTGGTAGAAAGTCACGTAAGGAAAAATCGTTATGCGACTTTCGCGCTCTCTCTCTCTCTCTCTCTCTCTGTCTCTTTCTATTATATGCGAGAATATGCCAGAAAGTATTTTAGGAGGTCACAGAAAAAACTCAACCTCTCTAGTTATTTTACTAGAGCAGTTGAGTTTTTTCTCACAAGTTTATTCCTAAATATATAATATACTAGAAAAATTTACCTTTTTTGTGTCAATGTTATGTACGTGTACAAAGTTTATTGTAATTGTTTTTTTTTTCAGATAACAATAATTGCTTAGAACATTCCACTAGACTGAAAGTTATATCAGTCATAAGGGATCTGCCGAAGAAAGAAACTCTTATATTTCTCATAAAACATTTTATAAAAATAATTGATAAGGAAGCTTCCCACCGCGACTCAAAATCCGACGTAATTGTAAATTGGGCCAAGATTTTGAATCATCAAGAGCAGGTTGTCGAATCAGAAGAGATGTCATTAATTTCTTTAAGATTCTATTACAAGTGTTTGACGAAACAAAAAACGATGTAAATGTTATGGCGAAAGGTATTCCTGAAGGCTTGTTAGATGCTTTGAGGAATCATCCTAATATGAAGGACAGGATTAGTAAGTATGACAATGTACCAGATGAGTCAGATGTTTTTAGAGAAAATACTATTTTAGAAGAGAAGACTGATGAATATGAAAACACCAAATTATAAATGGAACTGTTATATTTTCAAATGATAATTTTTATTGTTATATCTAGTTGTATATTTGATAGTTTGAAAATAGATCCATATTAAAAAGCAATTTCTTCAAGTAAAAATGAAATGATTATAGAATAGAACATTTGTGTGAAATATCATAGTCTGAGCAAACTTGGAGGTCAAATATTTCTGAATGTCCTAATGTGTATTTTAATTCTGCTGCATTGCTTTTGTGTTATAAAATAACATTTTGAATCAGAGTGCTGAAACCTTTTGGTTCCATGTTCTTACCAGATGAGTATCATTATTAGATGCTTCACGCATATAAGCTTTTACGTTGGCACCAAAACTCTAATTCATTGCGCCTGAACTGCGACAACAGAGCATTGGAAATGTTCATTCGAACACGTTTTTGGTCTAAGTCAGCAAACGCGGCACCCAACGCACGAACACAGCTTTCTCATGCCCAATTCTTCATACAATATGTGACAAACACGTTCTTTGGACATATTCATAGCCTCTGCTATCTCTCTCGCTTTAATTCAGTGGTCGTCTAGCACCATTTTGTGAACTTTAGCGAAGTTATGGTGGTTGCAGTTTTGGACGTACCGAACGTTCATCATCTCCCAAGTTGGTAAGGCCTCGTCTAAATTCAGCTGCCCGAAATTTCACGGTGGTAAATGATGACTCGCATTGATTCATTCGATGTCAAACATCAACTATGCATCCATACTGTTGACAAGTGCTGCCATTTTCATGTTCCGATCGGAAACTTTTCAGACTACCCTCGTATTCGTTCTTGTATTATTTATTGATCTTGACATTTTTTGGGACTAGTCTTCCACAATATGCAGAATATATTTGTTTTTTTTTCAATATGAACACATTTGTAGTTTTTTTTTTGAGATTGAAATGCACTGGGCTTCGAATCCTTGCTTTACTATTGGTGGAATTTGAATTGGAAGGCTGAAATTGTTATAATCCTCATTATAGTTCACTCTCGAAAATAATGTGGCAATTGAAACCATCCAGATTTGTAGGAAAAATGCCCAATGTTAGTCAGTGCCATCTGTTGATCGACACATTCTGAATGAATTTGAGCACATTTTTCTTTGAATGCAAATTTTGATTTCTTTTCAATAAATGGATGGGTGATCCATTTATTGAAAAGAAATCATCCACATTTTAGACCAACTATTTTTATAGTAGATAGTCAGGGTTGTACGGTGCTTTGTTAGAACTTATATATGAACACATGTTGGATGAAAATGCATTATGTATTGATAAGTTATAATAATGGTGTTATGAATTTGTTAATTTTTCATATGTTTTCACACCTTTCTCTTGATAACTTACCTAAGTGGCTTGGACTAGTGATAACTACATTTTTATTCAAATAAAACTCATTTAATTAATTCCTAATGATCCGTTTGAAGTGGAAGTTTATATATTTGATGCAGTATTAGTTAAGGTATAGTTTTTTTCCATATATTAATGATAAATAAAAAATATTTGAAATGTTCTGTGATAATCTGAAAAATCATTCCAAAAAAATATATATTTGACTTCATATATGACACACTTTCTTCTAGTGATTTCCAATGATATGTACTTTGTTGTATCAGATACAGAGTGTTTTGCTTATTCTTGATCAAAGCATGTCTTTATATAAATTATATTGATTTCCTAAAGACTACCCAGCAAACATGTTACGCGTAAGCCTCTAGAGGCACTTTAAAAACAGCCAACCGACAACATAAGCGGCCATAATCATGATATGTCGTCGGCCCGGCTAGCCCGTGTCGCGACGGCCATCAGTAGGCCTCCAGACTACCACCCGCTTTATTACATAGCGGGACTTCATCGGATAGTCAGAGTTAAGATGAACTGATATTGCAAGGTACAGATTATGGTGCGATTGCGGGTATCTACTAATCAACCGCGTCATTCCACTGTTGGGATTTCGTTAATGATCTATGCATATATAGTATCTTGGAAGGCAATGAGCTTAAAGACGGTTTCAATGAAAACAAAAGGGCCCATATAAGCGCCTAAGAACAATCTAGCATTATATCTTCGAAAACAGTGAAACTTCAATGAAGATAGGTCATTATTATACACAATAAATTCACCAAACATTCAGAATCGACTGATTCATGAACTAGATATATACAATTCACTGTTTTCACTCTCTGAAGCCACTAATTGTATAGGATTTCTGAAACTGTAGTGCCAGATTGTTCCTATTTACCTAAACAGACAACTTTCTCTCCATTCGAACCATTTTTATTGTATCTCAAATGGTTTCCAAGATACTCATCCACATTTCTCAGATATTGCATTTTAAACTGGCCTGGAAAAATATTACACCGAATAGATAGCGTGATAACACACAAATCCGAAAAAATTCTCGCCACTGTGATTATTTTTCATGACCATATACCACAATGACACATCCTACACGAAATCAGCAGTAGGGCCAGCTGCCAACGTGATATTCAGTAATGCCAATGTTGCATTTTCATTACAGAGGTCGCAGCGGTGCGGCGCGTACCTAATGCCACATACTGTGTCAAAACGACATCGGCGCGATTATCGCAAATCTTTAACGGGTAATTTCTGGCTAAACTCAAAACATCCATAATAAATATGCGTATGTTCAGCCAGAGCGGCAAAACTGATATCGTTCCAATTATTTACCGACATCGGTGTGCCGCTGCCGACATATTAACGCAGTTAACAGCATCGGCCCGTCTATTTACCGCTCTTTCATGTTTGCTGGGTATGTTCTAAAGAAATTTATAACTATTTCAAAAGTACCAAATTGTTTTGCCTTTCGGAAAAAAAATTTGTACAATTTATTGAACTTTTCCTTGAGTTATGAGAGATGATTGAAATTTCACTTGTAAGAAATATCACATTACCCTCCAATTTTTTTTTTATAAATCAAGATAAATTCTGATCTCTTTATTTTTTAATTTAGTGTTTTTTAATGTTCATGATTGTTGTATTGAATTCATTATGATGTTCAAATTAATTAGATTTCTTTTTCTCCTACTGGTAAACAAAATGCAATATAAATTTCAAAGAATTGAGTTCAGCCTCTCTTAGTATGTAAGGATAATATAATTGTATATAAAAATGACAAATACATATATAAAAACTGAGAACCCCTTGTAGTTCAAATGACAGGTTTGAAAACATGGGTTTGTATACGTTTTTCCCTAGTATAAATGTTTCTAAGAAAATACATCATTATTTGAAAAAAAAATAAAGATTTGCATATAAAAGCCATACCACTTTCAATTTCATTTAATGGCGACATTATTTCAGAATAGATATACTGCATTTATACAGAGTGGGCCATTGAAAACGAAACAGCGGCTCTGTAGGTCGGCAGAATCGAATTATATAAAAATGCTCGGACACATCAACTACATTTTTGAGGGGGACATCGTTCGCGATGAAATTCACCCGAAATACATTCCATCCCTCGGAGCTGTGACCGCCACCCCTAAATTTGTAAATGGCAACATATTGCAAGTGATACCTCATTTGAAAGGTGTTTTCCTTCTTAATATCAAACAACAAAAATAAATTAATTCTATCAATTTGTTTTCGAGATATAGGAACTTGAAGTTGGGAAATCACTTTTTATTCACTCAATCAATAAAAACAATATCTGATAAAGCAACTGTCGTAATAATTATTATTGTCAATGAACTGAATGTTCAAACTGTCTACTACCCATTTCCATACAATAGTACAAGTTCTGTTCAAAACAAGACCTCACATTTCGTAGCATTTCCGGCGTTATTCTACGGCATTCTTCGATAATTCTCCTCCGTAAATCTTCCAGATATTCTGATTTGGTTGCAAAGATTTTGTTTGTCAAGTGACCCCACAGGAAAAAGTCGAGTGGAGTTGAATCTGGACATCTGGCTGGCCACTCTTTAGAGCCTCTTCTTCCAATCCAACTTCCAGGAAACATTCTATCCAAAATCGCCCTAACAGGTTGTGCATAATGTGGAGGTGCCCCGTCTTGTTGACATATCAAGTGGTCTTCATGGTAACGATCGTCATTTTCAACGATGTCTACTAATTGTGGATAAATAAATTCATTCAATAATTCCAAATAAGTTTCTCCTGTCAGGTTACCATCGAAAAATACTGGTCTAATCAAACGGTCCCCAAAAATACCGGCCCAGACATTCTTGGAGAGTTTGAGTATGGACTTCGTGGAAAACATGTGGATTGGCATCTGACCAATAACGACAATTATGACGATTCACAGTCGAATTCAAAAGAATGTAGACTCATCAGAAAAGCAGATGTTGAAAAGGAAATTCTCATCAGCATCTATTCTCGTAGTCATAATTTCACAAAATTCCTGTCGCCTATCAAAATCATCTTCATTCAATTGGTGTACCAAATGTATTTTGTAGGGGTGGAATTTATGATGTTTCAGGATTCGGCGGATACTGGTTCTACTGATATTGGTAACACTAGCCAATTTCCTTGTGCTCAATGTTGGGTCTGCATGAACTTGTCCTAAAAGTGCAACTTCAACAGCTTCATTTCTCAACGGAAATTCACGTTCTGGGTCTCGTTTCTTGTTGGCTACTGATCCAGTTTGACGAAATTTTTGCACTAATTCTAGAACGTATTTTCTAGCAACAAGTTTATCTGGATGCGTTTCATTGAACAAATTAGCTGTACGGTTACCGCACTCATCATTCTTAAAAAAAATTGTTGTTATTTCAATTCTTTCCGCGATCGTATACACCATTATTGCGGAAAGATATTCAGCAGCTTTAGTCAAGTAATTCACTCTAATGTCGTTCAATCAAAGATCAATTTGACACTGATAGACGTCCACAATTGCGATTTGGCGAAAAAAATTATCTCATAAATGTTTTTGTTGTACTCGCATTTTAGTCAAATTCGAGAAAACGTCTTTTTATCGATTCTTAAGAATCTTGAAAAAATTTCCATCGAGTAAATGAGGATGAAATAAAAATTTGAAACGGAATTGCAAGTTATTTGTTGGTAAACAGTTAGATCATTTAATTCCTTGACAATGATAATTATCTTTAAACAGTTGCATTGTTAGATGTTATTTTCATTGATTGAGTGAATAAAAAGTGATTTCCCAACTTCATGTTCCTATATCTCGAAAACGAATCGATAGAATTAATTTATTTTTGTTGTTTGATATTAAGAAGGAAAATGCCTTTCAAATGGGGTATCACTTGCCATATGTTGCCATTTAAAAATTTAGGGTTGGCGTTCACAGCTCCGAGGGATGGAATGTATTTCGGGTGAATTTTATTGCGAACGATGTCCCCTTCGAAAATTTAGTTGATGTGTCGGAGCGTTTTTATATGATTCGGTTCTGCCGACCTAGAGAGCCGCTGTTTCGTTTTCAATGGCCCACTCTGTATTTTATACAACAAACTGAACTCTGTGAAATGAAACAACAAACAATCCCAGAGGCAGTACTGAACTTTAAGCCAAAGAAAACCATGGACAGATTTTACCATATAACTCTTTGAAACGAAATCTTGTTTTCAAATAAATTGGGTTTTGGAACCTGAAAATGTATACCAACAAGATTGTGAAATTTTTTCTTTTTGTAGAAAATTACGTTGGGAACATTTCAGTTTGTGATGAAAATAATGTTACATACTTATGAGACATAGTTTATGTATAGTTTTATATTGGATATCATGTCAAATATTTATGTAAAAATATGTATTTATGAGCATACTTTGTATGACTCCAAAAAATTCTTGAAATGAAATGTTTTTGGGTAGTTTTTTTAAATCCTGTGATGTTTGATAATAATATCTGGCCTAAAATTATCACTGCATTGTTACCAAAGTTATTAAGATACCTTTTGTAAAGGTTTAAAGCAGTTAATGATATCAGAGTAATTTATTTCCTAATGTGTAAAGACAATAATTTGTATATATAAACAGTTGAATAAATTTCTTATTTAAAAATGAGAGAAAATTTATTTATTGTGAAGTCCCTATCCTGAAGTGTAGTAGTTCCAAAGATATTTTATTAAGTCTGAGAAGGGAGGGATCATTCTAATATTATCAGGATTGCATTACTTTTTCAAATAGCAGTTACCAAATATAAAGGGCTATCCATAGAATATGTCACACTATTCTACTCAAATTTGAACCATCCCGCTCTCCTTGTTATTTTTTGAAACCCACATATCTAGATAGAGAGCAGTGGAGTGCAGGCATTTTCAGATGGCAAAATATGCAATAAATCATTTGTGAGACATGCATTCTCAAAGACGTTTCTCTTAATGTAATTTGGACTGGCCCAACAGCTGTCACTCATTTTTATTACCATAAGCAGATAAAGTTGAAATGAAATAAATATATACATTTCGTCTTACTAATGATTTATTGCCTATTTTGCCATGCGAAAACGCCAGCACTTTAGCTATGGCCTTTAAAGAAATAATCATCTCGGAAACTTGTTGAGATGTTGGTGAAAAACATCTAGTGTCGGCCATTTCGCAAGCCCCAATTCCTGCTGGAACCTCGTTTATCTCCTAACAAAGTTCAAGAACTCCTTCCATTGCATTTCTTTCACGTTTGTCACTGCTGGAATGTCCGAAGTGGTGCGCCAAGAACATATTGAGTTCTTTCGTTTGCAGTGAAGAGAAAAAATTAGTCTGCCCCTTCTTTCAACACAATACCACCTTTGTTTACGCTATACTTGTAATGATATTCAAGTTAATTGTTGTAATAGAATGCCCAGACTATTCAGTGAAGAGCGGTGTGGAGTTCTTTGGACTGCCTTGCTAGTTTCAATTTTTTTATGTTTCAAGCAAAGTTTTAGAAATTGTGAATTTGAATGGGCGCCAGAATTTTTTGTCAAATTGGGACAAAAATTCAAATTCCTTATTCAATAATGATTGCAAATCAAATAACTTTCCTTCTGTAAATAACTACAACAATAAAACAAATACCAACTTATATCAATCTATTTACAAATATACATCATTTTTTCCAGTTATTAACAAATATGTATCAAATTTATACATATATATCATATATTTGTTGAATGAAAAATTTATTTAGTTTCCAAAATAAGAAAAAGCAATATTGTTTTTGTTTGCTGAACCTGTCGGTTTATCGATGACGATGCACGTAGTTGTTTGGCTCGCAATCAAGGGGTACTTATAGCTGCTGGGCGACCGATCAGGTGGACAGATGGATCAGGATACAAGCGTCAGCTTCCTGTCCATTGAATGTGTTCTCAGCATGAACGACAATATTGTTCGTGTCAGAATTTGCTATACAAAAATTCAACTTCTTGAAACTTGGAATATTTTCAATGCACTCCTCAACGCATAGTTGTTACAAATGAGTGTAATCTCATCAAGAGACTATTGCTTAAAATTAATTGATCATACAAATCAGCTTGTGCTTAGATTTGTCAGTAGTATTCAATACTGAAATTGAAGAATTATTTTATGATTTCAACAAAATTGATCTTTGCTCTCTATAAAAAATAATTTATTCTGATTCTGAGCAGCCAAGATTATACTTTACCAAGAATAAAAAAACAGAATTTGGCACAATCAAGTTTGATATACAAAAGACTTTAATTTTTTCAATGATATTTAAGAAAAGTATATTAAATTATTGTTTGACCAGTCGTCAAATACTTCTTCAGAAAGTTTGCTTTAAAATCGAAGAATATTCCAAATTCCAGGGATTAAATTTATACATAAAATATATATATGATCTCTTCACCTACATCAAAATCACAGCTTGGTGATAATTATCACCAAATATGGAACCATACCAAAGATATATAAAAAACTCATACCAAATACAGCATAAGTGATATCATATATTTGTGAAACCATCATTATATCCCAATAAAGTCCTGTCAGAGCAAGCAATCTAATCAGATAAGATTGAACACTGATATATTAATTCAATCTGATACATCACATGTGGCATCCATGATTCTAACTGAACTCCTTAAAAAAATATATAGTGAACGGCACTGTAATTGTTTATCAGATTGACCTGAATAGATCTAATCGCTGTTTACTGAACAAAATGCGTAGATGACTTTAGATATTTCATTTGTGAAGAACTACCTGACGTTCTCGTTAAAAATTATCTGAACGTGACATATTTAAAAAATCTTTGGCCCAAACATCATTCCCAATACATACCTTGATATCACTCGGAATTCACTGATTCGAAATCACTTTCGCGGAGAAAGGAAAATGCTCTTATTTAGTTATTCAACATGAACATAATCTACTCTGTCAATCAATGGCTGACGAGCTTCAGAACACAAGATATCTCAATTACAGCAAGATCGGAAAAGGGACGAGAATGGCATCACGCCTCCTTTTAATATCTCCGTTCTGTCAGATCCCTCGCGACCGTTCTTATTCTTCTCAGCCGTAATGACTGTTCCATTGACCACGGTTAGATGTCGCTAAGATTTTCAATAGGGATTGATGAATGAATCTCTGAGCATACCAATAAGAAATGTAACAGATATATCGTTACATACTACACCACACTTTTTTGCAATCAACAAAACCTATTTATATTTCAGTTTTCCTTGAACCTTGATAACGATGCTAAGTTAATGTATAATAGATCCATCAATATCGCATACAAAACTGATAATAATTTAGATACATTTATTAGGAACAATAAAGATAAAATCGAGAAATCTGAAAAATCTGGAGTACCTATATAGATAGATAGATAATTTTCCTTTTTTGCCACTTTTACAATGGATCAGGTACGTCAGACTTTTATATACATATACGTACAAAATTATTGAAAAACTAAATTGATCACAAATTCATTTCAACTACTGAGATGAATCTAAATGAATACAATACTTTAGAAAATTACAGTATTCATCAGTCCATTAGGGAAAAGAATAATATTAAAATATTTTACAACAATGCCCGATCAATAAAGAATAAAATGGATCAATTGAAGTCATTTTTGAAGATGTAAAACCAGATATTGTAATCATATCTGAAACATGGATCAACCAGGGAGAAGAAATTTACTACAATTTTAAAAATTTCAAGCCAGTTCATGCTACGAGATGTACGCGAAGGAGGTGTTGGAATATTTGTAAAAAATTATTTGGAGTTTGATATAAAAATGAAAGAAGAACATTTATTATCTTATATTGCAGTTGAAGAAAAATCGTTGAATTTATTACTATGTGGTATATGTATCGTTCACCAAATCAAGATGTGAGACTATTTTTAAATTTTGTCGATGAACAACTTCAAATGAGAAATGAAGATAATATAAATACATTTTTATTTGGTGATGTTAACATAATATAAATATGTTAAACTCAAACTCATACGAAACTAACCAATTTCATGTTATATATGAATCAAATAATTTTAAATTATTTAACACAACAATTCCAACTAGAGATATATACAAATATAAATCACTTATTGATCATAGCGTGACAAATACCAATTGACCAACATCACTATCTTCCATTGATTCCCCACTTAGTGATCATAAGATAATAATAACTGAAATTGAAAATGAGAAATCTATAGCAAGAAAACAATTCAATTTTAAAATTATTATATATAATATTGAAGACATACAAAAAAATATTGAATCCAAAAATTCAAAATTGAGAAATTATGAAAATACAGATGAACTTTATAATTCTAAACCTTGGTTTAATTCAAATATTTTAAAATTAATCAATACCAGAGACAAGTATTTTTATAAAAGAAAAAATTTCGTGATGTGGAATTATTCCAAACTGAATATAATCATTATAATAAACTAGTAAAAAAACTGTTAGGAAAGCAAAATATAACTATTACAAAAATGAATGTTTGAATGCTACACCAAAATATATATGGAAAATTATAAATAAACTATTAAAAGATAAACAAGTGAAATATATTATAACTCAGAATAATGAACACATCGAGATCCAATAAAAATAGTGAGGAATTTAATGAATATTTTGTGAATGTTGGACCACAATTAGCTTCTACTATTTTATTTGACCAATCATATACTTGTGACAATGTATCAGTAATTGATTCTATGTTTTTAAAAGAAACAACTTGTGAAGAAGTACAGGATACTATAAAAAATCTTGATAACAAAAAAGCGTCTGGTTTCGATAATATTAGTGTCAAAATTGTGAAAATTTTTGCAACAGAATTATCAATTTGTATGAGCACATTGATCAATAAATCATTTGACACTGGCAATGTTCCATCTTTAAGAGTGGTAAAAAACTTCAAGTAATTATTGACCTATGTATTACCAGTTTTATCCAAAATCATGAATTAAAGAGTGATGAATTACCTCGTTAAAATACTGTTTGTACAATGGACAATATGGTTAATAAGATCAAGCGACACTGATTCTGCTGTACTGGATTTGATTACAAAAATTCAAATAAACCTAGATAAAAACCTCCAAGGTGGTTTAGTGTCGCTGGATCTATCAAAAGCATTTGATACGGTAGATCATAAAATTTTATTACGTAAATTAATTCAAATCGGGATTAGAGGACATATACATAAATGGTTTCAAAATTATTTACATAAAAGAAAACAATATGTCTGTAAGGGGAATAAAAAAAGTCCAATAGGAAACATAACATGTGGTGTACCACAAGGTTCAATTCTTGGACCTGTATTGTTTCTCATATACTTCAATTCAATATCAAATCTTAATTTACATGGTGAGATCAAATTATTCTCAGATGACAGACAAAACATTAATTCATTTTGGGAATGATGACAATAAAATAATTGAAAATATTAAATAAAAACAAAATCAATTTGGTTAAATAATCTTAAACTAACAATGAATATTGATAAATCCTCCTTCGTGTTTTTATCTAAAAGAAAAACAAAACATACTGGAAAAACTTTGGTTTTCAATGGCAGGGAAAAATATAAAATATTCAGAAACAACTAAATTTTTAGTATTATACATTGATGAGCAACTTTCTTAAAAAAACCATATTGAAAATCTTAGAAAAAAAATATCTCCTATAATTGGTATTTCATTCAAATACCTAAAAATTATATATTTCAGTTTAATTTGTTCAAAATTGCTGTATTTAATTTCACTATGGGAAAATGCAAATTCTTCAATCTTGCGTCCACTTAAATCAATCAATCAATTAAAGTATCAAATGCATTTTAAAATTACCATTTCTTGAATCTACATCCCATTTATATGCTCCAATCTTTTTGATATTGCTTGTTTATATAAATTGAAAATATGTATATTTATACATTCTGTTATCAATAATAAAAAACATTCATCGCTGGAATTTCATTCAACCGACACTATTCACAATCACCAAACCAGACAATCAAATAGCCTCATCACGCATAGAATCAAGACAAACTTTGGAAAAAAAATCAATGTTATACAATGGAGTTTTGATATTCAATAAGATACCTAATCATTTTTAAAAAAATATAGAAAAAAATTACTTTAAATCAAACTTAAAAAAAATTATTACATTAATGTTTTACTCTGATGCAATCATTTTCAACATGTTTATGCTTTTTTTAGATCCCTATTATAAACATTCATGTTTCTTGGGGTTATTTATTCATTCGATAATAACTATGTGTAAATTACAATCACAACTCTAAAACTAACAGTGTTAAAATTGTGTAGATAAAACAGTACAATTATAATATTTATCACATCTAACTTATACATATTTTGGTAGGTCACAGTTTCTTCAGATAACTTTTAAATTCTTGTATATTGTAGAAACAACCTTTGCTCATAAAATTTCTTAGTTCTCTTTTGTTTTTTTTTTAATTTATGGGCTTTATTTCTTTTGGAAGTAGGTTGAAGTAATAAGTGTATACACCCGTATTTTTATAAACCGTATGTTCAGCTTTTCCGATGTACAAATTATTTGAGTTCCCCGTGTCATACTTGGATATTTCACCTACAGTTATGTCTTGCTTATGTTTGTCTCCACATGTATTTTTAATAAAATTTTCATGAGGTATATGCAGGGCAGAGTGAGAATATCGTTACCCTTAAATGTTTCTCTGCATGACTCGTTATAATTCGTAACATGACATGGATAATTCTTTCCTGAATGATAAATGGTCTCTCTAGTTCTGTGCTACTTCCCCATGGCATGATATTATAACTCAGTGCCGAATGGATTAATGCATAGTACACATTTAAGAGGGATGTTTAATTGAGTGTGCGCTTCAATTGTTTCATAGCAAAACATAGGCTAGTGAGTTTGTTGCATGTATGGTCAATCTGGGGGTCCCAGTGCATTTTGAAGTCAATATACGTACCTATAGGAATTTTGTATCATCACACATGTTCACTTTGATATTTTGTATTGACATTTCATACTTTGATTTCTTTCTTGATGGCCCGGTGAATTCCATGCACGAGGTTTTGTTATAGCACTTGTGTTTTTATATAGCAGAACATTTAAACAGCGAATATCAGAACATATGAACTGTTTGACAATGGTAAAACAAATTCAACTTTTGCTACTCATTTCTTGAGTGGAAAACATTGTTTTCATAACGAGTTTTAAATATTATATATCGAAAAGAAAGGTTTTAATCTCGACCTTGTAGAAAGTTTGTAAATCACTAAATGCAAAGTCACAATATTTGCTTGGTGAATTCTCCTTTGTTAAATTTGTTTTACTGTAGATTAAATAGATATTGGATATGATCCCCGTTCTTAATCCCCCTTCTACTTAATCCCCCTTCTATCAATTACCTATTGGAATATCCTTAATTTATCTGTATATATATATATATATATATGTATATATATATATATGTAAATCTAATTGTATTTATATAGAGACTACTGCCTTGATTATTTAACATGATACATCGTATTTATTGAATTAGTATATATTATCTCATCACATTCAGATTTATATTGTTTCGAAAATAAGTACAGTATGCCCACGCGTATTCATCATAAGCCAGACGGTGTAACTGTCGGGAACCTCCGACGACAAACATGGAATAATCTAGATGTTTCCACGAACTACTCGAAGATTCTGGAAGGCAAAAACGGGGATAAGTTCGGGAGTCATTCATTCAAGAGTAGTAATTTATATTAGTTCAAGGTGAATGTTTATTTAGTGCAGTGCGGTACATTTTAGTAGTAAAGTGTGATTGAGTATTTTATTATCTGTGATTTCGAAGTGTAATAAACGGGCATTAATTCATTCGAGTATTTCAATGAACGAACCCTAGTTTCGTAATAATTGGTGTCAGAAGTGAGGATTTTAGTAACTATTCAAGAACAATCAATGGTGAATACGAGAAATACGCCCTACGACGTGATGGAGGCTATAATGAAAATGATCAACAGCAGTTGCGAAAAAGAGAGACGACTTTTAAAAAAAACAAAAGAAGACGGTTCGACGACGAGAGGAAGAGAAACCTCGGCGGATAGAAAAACAAGAAGAAGAGCGTCGACAAAAGGAAGATGAACGAGGCGAACTCCGAGTTTTCTATTCCATCACATTTAATTGTCATTATACCATGCAATACTATACCTCACATATTCAATGTATACCATTAATCCAACTTCGGCAACAAAAAACACAAGAAATTATGTCCAAAAAAGGATATAATCAGTTACAATATATCAAGGGAATATTATTTTGCCGGAAACATTTTTGATCGAAAGATTGTTGCTTGAGACAAATTGCATGATCAAAATCTCGAGATGGAGGCGAGAGATTTTATCATTCAATTTGTCGAGGAAAGTTACTTATAAGCAACAATATTTAGATAACATTTTTCGTGAAAAATAATGGACCGAGATATATTTGATTAGACTATTTCCCAACTGACACCAAAAAATAATGTTTTTTATTATTTTCAATTACATATTAGGATTAGAATAGAGATTTGTACAATGAAAAGTACAATTCTGGTAAATAACAGAATGACTAGGATTAGTTGCCAGTGGTTGAGAAACGAGACTGGTAGGCATCTCTTCCGCAGGTATGGACAGGGAGCTTCCAGATGCTTCAGATCCAGATGGACTTTTTCTAATATTATGATGCTCTTGTGATGCTCACTATTTAGCTGTTGATAGGGCGAAATGGAACTCACGCTTGAGTGTCCGGAAATTTTAATTATTGAGGGCTCTCCAGTTCCACATTTTTCTAGATTAGATATCGCTGCAGATCGATGAGAATGATTGGTGATTTTTCTTAGTTTTGATATCGATACCAATTTTTTGCGCGGATACGGCTGTCCATTTTGATATATTTTTTTTTCCAATGGGTTCATTCTGATATCACCCATCTGATTTTGGATTATCCCTTGCCATATTGACTCTCAGAAATAGTCCATTTGTCGTTACGTGCGCTAGGCGCTTATCAAACAGTTTTTTCAACAAACGCACTGGACAAACATCTGGATCATTTGTATTTGTAACGAGCCACTTGCTATCAGTGAGTTTTCTTTCTCCCCCTTGACTTGTTTTGGAAAATATTGGGTTGTACCGTTGGTATACCGTCGTTTGTATATTCGTTTTGCACTGGACACCCTCGCCACCTCTCCAGGCTAGTTCATATGCCATTATATGGTCCATTTTTTTTATAATCCTTGAGGATTATCTTCATCCCATGCAACTGCCATCCCATACACTTAATTTTTCGTTAATGAATTATTTTCTCTTGTCGGGCATTATTTGTAATTGCTTGCGCTTCGGGATTTTAGCATTTCGCGCAGCCTTGAAAATAATGCCCGAAAAAGGATTGAACATGATATTGAAATTTTAAAATAATATTCCTGCAACATCTTTGCTGTTGTATTCCATATACTTTTTATGCAACTTTCTTTACAGTCCTCACCATTAGATTTCCTCATGTTATAGGTATGCGTAGTCCGTTAATATTTTTGATAGAGTGCTCACTTGTGTATCAGCGCGTAATTCATAATTCCTTTCACTGCAGAACTTCTCAAATTGTCTCCAAATTGAGTTTTTGGAAGTTACTGTATTTTTGGGTGTTATAAATATTAGTCTGAATTTGTTCAAATGAACTTGTACCAAAACGACTCATTTTGACACTTTCAAAAATTTAACGTCAGATGACAAACATATGTCCAGAGTTCTTTTGTCTTAACCACAAATATCAATTACGGAAGTATGTTTTCATTATACCTATCTGACTATTCCACGCACCTTGGAATTTTCACAAAATCTGACCAATCAAAAACCAAAGACAGCTTGTATTATCGCGAAAACACCAGCTGTCAATTCTGATTGGTCTATCAGCATCGTGTTTTCAACGACATAACCATGGATACGGATCGCAATGAAAAGTTTGACAGATTGACCAAAAATAATTGTAGCTGCAAACGTCAAAATGAGTCGCTTCGGTGCTACTTCAAACGAAGTGATAAACCAAAATATTGAAGAAAATATATCCAGTAACACAAAAAAATCAAAATCTTATATATGGAGAGAATTTATGACGTACTGTGCGGAACGCAACTACAAATTAGATGCAGAAAATAGCAATGAAAGATTAGCATTCATTCTAAAAGACTGGGCATTCAATATGCGGAAAATTGATGGAAGTGATTACAAGGAGAGTGGTATTAAAACCATATGGAACACTACTGCAAAATTAGTACAAGAAAAATATTTTTGTTTGTATCAGAGACATATTGATCCCTTCAAAGATATAATGTTCAAGGAGGCGAGGTCGGTTCGAGATAGTAAGAGAAAATTGTTGCAAGCTGTACCCGAAAAACAGAAAATGAGTTCTGTCGCTATGACTTCAGTCGAATATAGAAATATGTGCTTACAATGGGACGAAGACACGCCAGAGGGACTCCAAAAGATGTTTTTTCACATATCTGCAGTAGAACTAGCTTGGAGAGGTAACGAAGCAACTTTGTCCATGTTACATTTTTTTAAGGGAGAGACTGACAACAGAGGCTTTTCAACAAACAGAATTGCATATAACCCGATATTCTCCAAAACCCGCCAAGGTGTTGATAAAAACTGTGCAGATACTAAATGGCTTACTCAAAATTTGAAAAATCCTGAAATGTGTCCTGTGATATTATACCGGAAACGTATATCGAAAAGGGGAATTATTACCAATGACGGACTTTTTCTGACAGTGAAGGGCAAGTGGAATAAATATAATATTAATAATAATTGGTACGAGAATTGCCCTATTGGTATCAATACAAAACTCTCTGCAGTAAAGATAGGATTAGACAATAAAAAACTAAAAATAACAAAACACTCTAATCGTGCCACTGCAGTTAGTCAGTTACTACAATCCGGCGTTAGTGAACAACAAGCTATGAAAATTACTGCACATGGAAGTTCGAACTCGATGAAACCGCATTTATATCCTAGTGCTGAACATCATCAGAATATAGTGAATACTTCTAGGAGTACTCCAAGTACATCAAGTAATAATACCAACAATACATTGTATGCACCTAATATCGATCATACTATTAAATTTTTTTACAATTGCACCATTTATAATAATTATATTCGAGAATAATGTATTATGTTCGTGTTCATAAAGAAATATTTATTGTTATAGGTAACAAATAATAATCAAAACAAATTGTTTATAGTTAAAATAAATATTTCATGATTATAATTAAATTTGGATTATTTATTATTATTAAATTTCTTCCTCTCATTCTGCCGAATTTAATTTTTTTGACCTTTCACTTTGTTCGTGAAATAGTCTAATAAAATACCACTCGTGATTGAATTGATCTTATAAGTCTGTCTTTTATTTCTAAACTCAGCTGAGTTGCTTAAAGAAAAAACCACTCGTCCTGCGGACTCGTGGTGTTTTCAAGCAACTCAGTTTCGTTTAGAAATAAATCGACAGACTTATCGCGAAAATTCAGTCACTAGTGGTGTTCCGAAACTCACCCCTCCGAACAAGTGCCGCTACTGGCTTATTTAGTTTATAGATTTATTGCTCGCGAAGAGACAAAAAGAAGTTATATTGTTTATGTTGACATTCATGTCATATCTGTCATGTTGAAACGTTGTGTTTGTATTAATAAAATAATGGTAAAAAAGTGATACAGTCCACATCATTCAATTAGTTTAACAAGTCAGAACATGGTCCATTCGAGCCGCCGGATTAAGCATTAAAAACATTCGGTTGGTTCAGTTCAGCAACAAGTTAATGAAGTCGTAAATAAGCGCAGCAGATTGCGTGAAGAAGAAAGCAAGTTAACTCCCATTGAAAGCGACATCAGAGTGAGTTCCTATATTCCAAAGCATTCCTATTACTCCATTCCCTTCAAAACAGTTTCATATTATTTTCCCATTCAAAGCATTGACACGCATTGACAATTTCCAATCATGTCTCTAGGGACCCTAAAAAAGCAGAGAGAGTCTATTAAACAAAAACTTCATCTCTTTGAAAAATACGTCAGTAACGTCAAAAAAAATATTGCAGACAATCAAGTTGTCATCAGTGACATTGAATACATCGAAATCGAGCAACGCATATTTCGATCGGATCAGTATCTAAATCAATTTGATCAAGTTCAAAACGAAATTGAATGTTCATCGGAAAGTAAAGATATCGAAGATGAATATTCAGAACGCGAGTTATTCGAAAATAGATTTCACAAAAGCATGTCCGACGCAAAGGCGTTTCTCTTTTCAATCGCCGGAGCGATTCCGATTTCAAAAACTGCTCCCGCCAACAGTGGCGTACAACAAATACATTCAGACGGGGTCAAGCTCCCTATAATTCAGTTACCGAAATTTGACGGTTCATATGAACAATGGATGGAATTTCGGGACGTATTCAAATCTTTAATTCAGTCAAACGGACAAATAAGCAACATCCAAAAATTTCACTACCTTAGAGCCTCACTAACGGGAGGAGCTGCGGAAGTTATAAAATCAATGGAATTCACCGATGCCAATTATAAGGTCGCTTGGGATTTTAAAATTTTAAAAAATTAAGGCCTTAAAAAATGTACAAATGAAAATCAAGAAACTAGAAAAATTAAAGATGAATTGAATAAGCATTTGAGAAGTTTGGAGCAATTAGGTGAACCCGTCGAAAAGTGGGACACGTTGGTGATTCATATTGTAACAAGCAAGTTAGGCAAAGGTACAAAAAAGGAATGGGAAAAGGACAGATATAATAATGATGTCCCCACACTTCAAGAATTAAACAATTTTCTAAAAAATAGAGCTGACCTGCTCGAAACTATTGAATCACCCAACGAACCCCAAGATAAACAATTCCAAAAACGCGAACATGTAAAAAATATTTCGAGAAATTTGCATGGCAAAAATTCCACAGAGTCATCACGCCAATACGTTTGTGCCTATTGCAAAAAGGAACATAGTATTTATTATTGCCCGGAGTTTTTGAGACTCCCTGTTAAAGAACGGAAAATCAAAATACGACATTTACAATTATGCAATAATTGCTTACGCAGCAATCATCAAGTGAAAGACTGTCGTTTCAGCGGTTGTAAATACTGTTCAAACAAACACAATACTCTTCTTCATGAAGAAATTTCTGTACTGCACAACGCTCACGTGAAAACCGAAAACGGCAATTTAGACACGGCCGACGAAGCCGAGTCGAGCGAATCCCATACGAACAGTACATCAATATGCACGCTGTCAAAAAGGGTTACAGCCAGCAGTGTGCTGCTTTCAACTGCTTCGGTGTCTGTCAGAAATGATAAGGGCACGGAACAAACTGCACGAGTTCTTTTGGACTCTGGTTCAATGTCAAGCTTCATTACAACTGATTTAAGTAATAGGTTAAAATTAACGAAAATAAAAACTAACTTAGCCGTTTCAGGATTTAACAATGCGCTTTCATTTGTGAAACATAAATGCAATGTACGTGTACAGTCAATTTATGATTCGTTTTCTTTCGAAATCTCATGTTTTGTCATTGAAAATATAACAGGAATATTGCCCGAATCAAACATAAGTAAATCCAATCTTGATTTTCCAATTGAAATTCAACTAGCCGATCCAAACTTTCATATTCCTGGAAAAATAGACATTTTAATTGGAGCAGATTATTTTTGGGAATTATTATGCAATGAGCAAACAAAGTTAGGACCATCAAAGCCTATTTTGCAGAAAACAAAATTGGGTTGGGTAGTTGCGGGACCCATTCAAGTTCCACTTTGTCGCTCCACTTGTAGTCTTAGTAAAAATCTAGATATCGAAACACAACTGACTAAGTTTTAGGAGGTTGAAGAAATGGGTCACAAGAAAGCATTTTCCAGCGAAGAAATTTTATGCGAACAAGTTTTTTCAAATACGGTTCGTCGTGATACGAACGGAAGATTCATAGTGTCTTTACCACTTAAAGATAACATTGAAAAATTAGGCGAATCACGTCATCTTGCGATTAAACAGTTCTATCGTTTAGAAAAAAGACTTCAGTCTAACGAGAAACTAAAACGGTTATACAAGGATTTTTTAAATGAGTTCGTGTCATTAGGACATATGTCAGAAGATTCAGATTTCAGAAACGATGTTGAATACTATATGCCGCACCACGGGGTTTTGCGCGAAAACAGCATCACCACTAAATTGCGTGTAGTTTTCAATGCGTCCGCCCTTCGACTACAGGAGTAAGTCTAAATGATTTGCAAATGACCGGTCCGATTATACAGGATGATTTGCTATCAATCATTCTGCGATTTAGAATGCATGCAATAATTTTACGAGCGATATCAAGATGATGTACAGGCAAGTATTGATAGAGCCCGAGCAAAATTTGCAAAAAATCGTATGGCGATCAAACCCTGGCGATCCGTTGCGCACTTATAAAATAAACCGTTTGGTGTATGGCATGACCGCGGCATCATTCTTAGCTATTCGTTGTTTACACGAAGCAGCCGACATTCACGAAAATTCCAATCCCAAAATTTCTCGTATTATCAAAACTGATATGTACGTGGATGATTTAGTTACTGGTGCAGATACACCTGAGGAAGCAAAACACATTTGTAAGAGAATTGATCAGATCCTTCTAACTGGGGGATTTGAACTTCGTAAATGGCGTTCGAATATGCGCTCGGTAATAGATGATTTCTCGGGTAAAATTGAATCCGAGCCATTTGAGTTTTCACCCGAACATATTAAGCAATGTAAAACTTTAGGTTTGTCGTGGATTAGCAAGACCGATAAGTTACAGTACGCTCTTAATGAGCATGATAAGGGATATAAAGTGACTTAAATTAAAGAACAATTCTTTCAAGAATTTCAACTGTGTTTGATCCATTGGGTCTACTGAGCGCTTGTATAATAGTAGCGAAAATTATATTGCAAAAATTGTGGGAAGCACGTTTGACTTGGGATGAGAAAATTCCTAGGAAGATTTATGATCAATGGTGCGAATTTGAAACCGAATTACATAATTTAAATGATTTAAGGATCAATCGAAAAATTGTGTGCAATGAATATACCGACATAGAATTGCACGGATTCAGCGATTCATCTCAAGACGCGTACGGAGCCTGTGTTTACGTAAAATCTTCTAATCAAAATAACGAAGTAGAGGTTAATTTATTAATTGCAAAATCAAAGGTAGCTCCTCTTTCGAAACTGAACATACCGCGCTTAGAGCTTTGCGCTGCGTTACTTTTAGCCAGACTGATATCAAAGGTTGTAGAATCCATGAAGGTTATATTCAAAAATATTTATTGTTGGACCGACTCGACAATTGTTTTAGGTTGGCTCAAAACATCCCCGAATCTATTAAAACCATTTGTTGACAATCGAGTAGCAGAAATACAAAGGTTAACAAAATCATACAGTTGGAGACATGTTCCTACAAGCGACAACCCCGCAGATATAGTATCCAGAGGGATAAGTCCAAAATATATTTCAAATTGTCCTTTATGGTGGCATGGGCCAACATGGCTTCTAAAAGAAGAACCCTACTGGCCATATTTGACTTTGTCAAACGATAATTTGCCTGAACTGCGCAAGGTTGTATCCATTGTTTCTTCAAATGCACAAACATTCCCGTTCTATCGATTTTCAAAATTATCAAGAATCAAAAGAACTATGGCTTACATTCTGAGATTCATTAGAAACTGTAGAACGTTAAAAGAAAATCGCGAAATAGGGAAACTTACGGGCTCAGAAATTGATACCACTTTTATGTCATTGATTAAAATGTCGCAAAAGGAAATGTTCTCTTTCGATTATGGCAGATTGAAAGAAAATAAACCATTGAAGCGCGATAGCAATCTTCTAAGCTTGAATCCATTTTTAGACCCAGACGGTCTAGTTCGAGTAGGAGGGCGGTTAGCTTATTCAAAATTTGCCTACGATAAAAAACATCCCTTGATATTGGATCCCAAGCATGATTTGACAAGATTAATTTTTGAATATAAACATATGGAACTTCTTCATGCGGGACCACAACTATTACTGTCAACTATACGCGAAACATTTTGGCCAATTTCTGGCAGGAATATGTCAAAAAAGATAGTTCGATCTTGTATAAGGTGTTGCAAGTACTCGAAACAAGCTATTGCACCTATAATGGGGAACTTGCTGAAGTCTAGGTTGGAACCTTCTCCTCCTTTTAGTAAGGTAGGCGTCGATTATACTGGCCCATTTATTATAAAAGATAGAAAAGGTAGAGGTGCTAAAGTATCCAAGGCTTGGGTTTGCGTATTTGTCTGTTTTCTGACCCGCGCTATTCATGTTGATTTGGTAACTGAGTTGACTGCAGAGGCCTTTATTCAAGTTTTAAGGCGATTTGTATCACGTCGTGGCAAACCAACAGACATTTTTTCGGACAACGGAACTAATTTCATAGGCGCAAGTCATGAATTGCAAACTTTAGGTAGTTTTCTGATGGATAATTCTGCACACATCAGTGAACAGGCCCTAAATATTAATGTTAATTGGCATTTCATTCCGGCCAACTCACCCCATTTCGGAGGCTTATGGGAGGCAGGAGTAAAAAGCGTTAAACATCATCTTAGGCGCGTGATTGGAAATTTGTCATTAACTTATGAGGATTTTCAAACTCTTTTGACACAAATTGAAGCTGTGTTGAATTCCCGTCCTTTAAGTCCCCTATCATCCGAACCTGATGATTTGACACCCCTCACCCCAGCTCACTTCTTGATCGGGAGGTCTATCCAAGGAATGCCAGATCCATTACTATACGAAGTTCCGGAAAATAAGCTGTCGCATTTTCAACATCTTCAGAAGTTGCAACAAAATTTCTGGGAGAGATGGAGCCGCGAATACATAAGCGAGCTTCAACAACGTTCCAAGTGGAAACAGAACCAGAGCGAATTGAAAGTTGGTCAACTCGTTTTAGTCAAAGAAACTAACTTACCTGTGATGAAATGGCGTTTGGGGCGAGTCCTGGAGTTAATTCAAGGAAAGGATGGCGTTTGCCGTGTAGCGTCAGTGAAAACTGCTGATGGAATTTTAACCAGAGCTCTTGTGAGGTTGTGCCCGTTACCAGTTGGTGCCTGAGTGATGTACTTTTTTTGAAAGTCTTGATTTGCTAGAGACTTCCAAGGCCGGGGGCATGTTCCGAAACTCACCCCTCCGAACAAGTGCCGCTACTGGCTTATTTAGTTTATAGATTTATTGCTCGCGAAGAGACAAAAAGAAGTTATATTGTTTATGTTGACATTCATGTCATATCTGTCATGTTGAAACGTTGTGTTTGTATTAATAAAATAATGGTTAAAAAGTGATACAGTCCACATCATTCAATTAGTTTAACAAGTCAGAACAAGTGGTATTACTACTAAAAACAGTATATTTACATGCTTATTTAGCGCACCAAAAGTGGGCTTTTTCCGTGCGCCCGCACGGAACATTTTGCGGTGCGCTAGTGTCATTAGCTGCCTACTTACATGTCAAAATAAAATAATATGTTATTGACAGTTCTCTAGAAATCGCAAATTGATTGTATATTTCCTTAGCAACGGGGTAATTAACGCTTGTTTTGTGACAATATTTGGATATTTTTACTGGAAATATTTAAAAATGATTTCACCAGAGGAAGAAATATCACGTGAAGCGGCAAAAGTAAGTGCAGAATTACTGCCCATAAAGTCACGTGAGAGATATTAAAACCAGTATCGTCTATTTTGCAACTGGCGCCAACGAAAGAAAGTTATAAATGTAAGTGATGTATTCTTCTCGTTTATTTGTCAGAAAAAAGCAAATCCATGAAAGCTTCAACTTTATGGAGTCAATTTTCAATGTTAAAAAGTTGTCTGGCAGTAAAAGAAAATGTAAATGTTGATAATTTACCAAAAACTACTGCATTTCTCAAACGAGAAAGTGTTGGTTATACACCGATAAAGTCCAAAGTATTAACTGCTGACCAAATCGCCAAATTCATATTTGAAGCACCAGACGAGAAGTGGTTAATAAGTAAAGTAATTTTAATATTTGGCATATTCGGTGCCTGCCGAAGAGATGACTTGTTTCGTCTGACTTTGGAAGACGTGGAAGATAATGGCCGGTTTTTGATAGTATTCCTTCGAGATGGCAAAAATCACAAATCAAGAAGTTTCACAATTACAAAGGAAGGATGTCCCTTTGATCAATGCACTTTTTATCATAAATATATTAATCTAAGATCTACACACATGAATAGTAGAAGATTATTTATTGCGTATCGTAATGGTAGATGTTTTGCATACAGGGTGTCATACAATCAGTGGTACGAAAAGCAAATTGCTGAATATCTGAACCTAGAAAATCCGGAAGATTATACTGGACACGGCTTAGACGATCTTCAGCATCTATGTTAGTCGAGGGCGGAGGAGATTTGCTTACTTTAAAAAGGCATGGAGGTTGGCGTTCGACTGTGGCTGAAGGCTACATCGAAGAATCGGTAAGCAGAATATTGAAGTTTCTCGTAAATTTTTCAGCCATTCAGGAACAGTAAAAACAACGCCAACATCAGAATACAATGCAGTGGGGGAAAATAAAAAACTGAATACTTCTACTAATATAGTAGCACCTTCGACTTTATCAACTACAGTTATCGAAAATGAAGTAGCTGCTAAAGAATTACCTATTTACAACAACACAAATTGTACCATAAATATTTCAATTAATAAAAATTAAAAATACATGTTTTTGTTCGTTAATCTTTAAAAATAAATGTTTCTTAACAATCTGTGGTTTTCAGGTAGATATAATGAGAAATATCGTTCATTACACGTCCATAAATGCTTTTTCCGTGCTTGCACGACTTCCCGTGTTCGGCTGCGCCTCCCACGGGAACTTGTCGCGCACGCACGGAAAAAGCCTATTTTCTCGACTCCTAATGAAATATACTATTATAAGAGATATTGTCGAAAAAAAACCAAGGGATGATTTGAAAAATTTTTTTACTGTCATTTTGATAGTATTGGTCAAAATTTGAAAAATGCTGACAGATCATTGGTTGAAATAGTATGAGGGAATTAGTCATCTAAATACACGTTATATAGAGAAGCGAGAAGAAGCAAAGAAATAAGTGTGGGCGGTGCGAGAATTGAAAGAGAAAATAATGCAGCACTTGAAAGAACTAGGAAAACAAATATGCTTCCCTGAAGATCCAAGATCACCGTGACAGGGTTGCCACATAGCATATTTTCGTAAAACCACCGACTTTTGATGGGCAGTCGCCATGGTCCCTCTATTGAAAACAGTTTGAATCTGTGGCAATAGCCAATGGATGGAACGATGAAGAGAAGGCTAGTGCAATTATGGAGTTGGAGCACCTTTGTAAGAGGCACCGCAGTGGCGGAATCGGGCGAATTAGTCCACATAGTGCAATTTATCTGCATTTCCCTGTTTGATAAATAAAATGTTTTTAAATTTCAGCAGTTTGAATTTAATTGTTACAAACATAAAAACTGCGGTTGCTTTTTGATTCGGTCTGTATAACCTTTGTATTGAATTGAGCCCCGGTTTCAGAAATTGCGCTAGTAAAAAAGCAAATTTTGTTCTTTGCGAACCGCGCAAGTCTACATTGAAGTGCTGAACACGTGCACTGCGAACACCTGATTGACCTGTCATCGTAGTGTAATTTATTGTGTTGAAAAGTGATGTAGTATATACGTGATGGAGCAAGTGCTTGCAACTGGGTTTTTAGACATTACAAGGCACATTGTTTTCAAGAATCGGTCTGTAAAAAAGCAGCAGCATTGGTGCGATCGGGTCACGTAGGACAGGTGCGAAAAATGATTAGCCAAGTAGCAGCGACAACAAATCAGTACTCTGTCGAATTAGAGGTAAATATATACTTTCACAAACAATTGATAAAATTTAATAAGTAAGAACTTGCATGTAAAGTACACGAATAAAAAAAGTATTACAGAAATATTAATAATTATTAAAGAAATATAATTAAATATATTTTCTTTTTTACATGAATACATTTTCACATATTTTTCATATTGTTCGATTACTGTCAGAATTTGACTAAAATTTTTTTTTTGAATGTGTATGACATATTACATGAATAGAAATATGTTTCATCCATATTTTTTATATTACTGTAGTTAATAGTATGAAAAACTTGGATTTTTTATATCAAAGTGAAATTTCATTCGAATATATTAATGTCACCGATTTTTTCAACCCAAATATGTGAAAAAAAATTATGAATTGACTATGAAATTTCCAACTATATACCGTACAAAATCAATATCAATACTGCATTTATTGCAATTTGTCAATAATTTTCAACAAAAAAGTAATACTATTTGCTAATTAGTGTACAATTATAACAGACTTTTCACTCACTTTACTCTTCGTACTGCCAGTATACATTTTTCCCTTTGGTCACGTTTGTAGTTCACGGTTGAAAAACAATAATATTTCTTATTCGGGGGAGCATTTAAACGCGTGTTCGTGCACCCTACAACACAGAAGTGGTCACCCGAAAACTTATTTTTTTGCATCCTCCACGTCATTTACATTTGGTTCGAGATTATTTGAGGCCGACTTATTCATTGTCATTCATTTATTATACGCGCACTTTCAACACTGGGCCTCTCTTTGATTCGAAGCTTTTACACGCCGAATCGCAATACAAATACCGTTTTGACGTTTGCGACCGAAAAATTTAAACTATCGAACTTTGTAGACACCCTTTTTATCACACCGGTGGATGGGGATAAGTGATACTGTCTGGACCAGTTTGTTTGATTCCGCCACTGCGGCGCTGCTTCCCCCATGGTCCAAGTCCATGGTGGCTTTGAGTGGACCTGCGTTGGTAATATGTTACAGACCATCCCAGAAGACACCGCTTTAGAACAATATCGATAACAGCTGAATCGGAAACAGTGGAAAACACGATTGCAGAAATTTTATGAAAGTTTGAAGCAGACCCCCAAAGACTTATTCAGCTCGCCAACTTCAAGAAATGGAGTGAAGCTAGTTCGTTCTTTGGAAGTGGAAGCGGCTTTCTACACCTCAAAGCCAAAAGTAGAAGCGGCATCGATTGAAAAACCACTTCAAGAAGAGATATAAAGCGACAGCATAGAACAGATGCTCAGCAGGATACTGGACGAACAGGAACCCAAGAATAACAGCGCAAACAATCAGTCAAAAGGAAACTGCTCCAAGTGAGATTGCAGAGGTTACCACCACGTTTGCCATCACTTTGGAGGACACCCCCACGTACCCACTCACCTATCAGGACAGGATCGCCAGGATCAAGAGGAAATTGCTTCAGGTGTGGTAGGAGCGGACATTTCCAGATAGATTGCATGGTGAGGTTGCCCCACGTTCGTCATCACCTTGGAAGACATTCCCACGTTCCCACTCACCTACGAGAACAGGATCGTTCACTCTCTTTCAAGATGAAACTGTTCCAGATGTGGTAGGAGCGGACATTTCCAGAGAGATTGCCACCATGTTTGTCATCCCACTCACCGACGAGGACCGAATCATCTAGTGAATTTTCGGGCTGATACCACCCAGCGAGCACAAAAAAGTACGTGATTTTGAGACATTGAACATCCACTGCGATATTCTGTTTATACATGAATAGAACTTTTATAGAACAGCCAATGTCCTCCGCAGGTGGCGATTTTCAGAATGTCTCTGGGATGTCACAAAAAGAACTTGTCCTAAGTTTTTTTTGATAGCCTTTTCATAGACACAACAGAACAGTCCCAAAACGTTTTGCGCACATTAAATCGCTGTAAATAAAACATTTTTAGAGATCACTTTCTGAAGCCTTTTGGACATTTGAGGGGTGTCACATTCTAATTGAAATAGAGTTTTGGAACGAAGTTCCTTTACGCGGCTTGTGGTAGGTGTTAACTAATAGAAAATGTAACGTAAGAAAAAAGCGTTATGCCCCCTCCACGCGACTTTCTCTCTCTCTCTCTCTCTCTCTCTCTGTCTCTTTCTATTATATACGAGTATGTGTGACAACTACACTTGGTCCTGTCAGAATTAAATGTCAACGCATTCAATTCCTATGGACTTAGAGAATGGGCAGGAGTTCAACGTGCAGCGCCGCAGTGGCGGAATCGGAAAAACGGATCCAGACAGTATCACCTATCCCCATTTACCGCTGTGTTAAAAAGGTTGTCTACAAAGTGCGATAGTTCAAATTTGTCGGTCGCAAACGTCAAAATAGCATTTGTATTGTGATTCGACGGGTAAAAGCTTCCTATCAGAAGCGCGCTTACAATAAATTAATGACAATGAACGAGTCGGCCGCAAATAACCGCGAATCAAATGTAAATGACCTGGAAGAAAAAAAGAAATGATCGGGTGACCATTGCTGTGTTGTAGGGTCCGAAAACACGCGTTTAAATGCACCCGCGAATACGAAATTTTATGGTTTTTCTACAGTGAGCTTCAAACGTAACCAAAGGGAAAAATGGATACTGGCAGTACGAAGATTAACGTGAGTGGAATGTCTGTTATTATTGTACACTAATAAACAACTAGTATTATTTTTTTGTTGAAAATTATTGACAAATTGCAATGAATTCAGTTTTGATATTCACTTTGTATGGTAAATACCTACTTGGAAATATTTAAATTCAATTCAATAATTACAATAATCTAAAAAACATGCATGAAACATATTTTTACACGTTCAGAAAAAAAACAATATTTTCAATATATTTTTTTATATTTCTTCAATATTTATTAATATCTCTTTATTATTTTTCTTTATTCGTGTAATTTACTCCTACATCAGACATGTAAGTTTTAATTAAATTTTATCAATTATTTGTGGAAATATTCATTCACCTCTAATTCGAGTAGTGATTTGTCGTCGCTCCTTGGCTAATCACTTTCGCATGTACGCTGGAATAATCAATTGTTTTTACTTCCCGCACCTGACACACATATCCCGAACACACCAATGCGGTTCCTTTTTCCTTTCCATCACAAATATAAAACTCTTTTCAACTTGACAATAAATTACGTGTAAACAATACGAGGATAGGCGACGTATTCGCAGTGATGTGTCAGTCGGTTAAATGCGGTTCGCAGACTACTCGTCTCAATCTGTATTTTATTCATTACTAGGGCAATTTCCGAAATTGGGGCTCAATTTCAAATCAAAATTACTTTAATGTCTGAAGAATGAAAATTCCTATTGACAAAGTGAAAAAAAACAGTAAAAAAGAAGAAAGAGAACATCAATAGCAATTGAATATATGCTTATTTTTTATACATACCTCGTTACATATTCAAAAATATATTGAATTTACCTTGTCATTACAACACAAAATTTGTAGAGCAGGTTACTACACGTCGAATTATTCATATAAGTAGAAGTCTATATATACAAAAACATACATTACATAAAATGAATTTCAAACAATATTAATGTTAGTCACTAGACGTCAGTTTATTAAAAATTGGAGGTATTATTTATAGTATAAAGTTATACATAACAAAGAAGGGTATATACAAAATCAGAATTCTGATCTTTACAATTAATTAAATTATGATAAAAAATAAAATGGAATAAAATAGAATAAAATAGAATCAACAGAATAGCACATACAAGGTGAATACCCATACGTATCAGTCGATTTAAAAAGCATAACAAACAAAAAGAAACTAAAATAAAATCTAAAATTTTACAGAATAAAATTCGTCCAACGAGTAGAATGCTCTGTCGAGTAAAACATTTCTCACATAACTTTTTTTTTATCCCTAATCGTTTTAATTTCGTTAGGTAAATGATTGAACATTTTTATGCCATTATATATAATGGAATTTTTTATTTGTGCAGATCTTGGAATTGGTAAGGTTATATTTAGGGTTTGTCTTGTGATATATTGTGCGGTGCCATACACTCGATCCCTAAACTTACTGTGAATTAGGCAAATTGTTTCTAGTATATAGATACAAGGTAAGGTCAAGATTCGTTGTTCTATGAACAAGGGCTTACAAGAATCACTGAATTTAGCTCTGCACAAGTATCTAATTGCCCTTTTCTGCAATACGAAAATAGATTCGAATAAAAATCCACTACAAGACCCCCAAAAGCAGATTCCATATCTCAGATGGGAATCAATTACCGCATGGTATACCTTTTTGGCCATATCCCTACCAAGTTCCCACGAGGTCGTTCTCACTGCAAAACATCCAGAGGCTATTTTTTTGCCCAGCTTTTTTATATGGTCCTCAAACTTTAACTTTTCGTCAATGTACAAGCCAAGAAACTTCGTTGTTCTTGTACTGCTAATAACTTCATTACCAAGATACAGTTCTGGCAGATGACCTTCGATCAAAGGTGAGGATATTCGTTTTCGATATGTTTAACGATAATAAATTGGCATCGCACCATTGTTTTACATTTATAAGATCATTATTGATTTGTAGATGCAGATTAACGTCATTTCTATTGTTCCAAAGTATGGTAGTATCATCTGCGAACTGAGTAAACTTTCCCGTAATCTTTATTGAGGCTAGATCATTTATGTAGTTTAAAAAGAGAATTGGGCCAAGCACTGATCCTTGAGGTACTCCCCATTTGATCAATAATTGTTGCGATAATTTGTTCTGAAGAGACACGGCCTAATAAGTACGACTCAAACCACTTCAGAACTATATCTCTGAAGCCATACCTTTCTAATTTCTTCAACAGGATTTTATGGTTGACACAGTCAAACGCTTTTGGTAGATCACAAAGAACTGCTGCCACAACATCTCCATCGTTTGGATTGATATAAACATCCTGTAGTAGGTTAAAAATAGCATCACTAGTTCCTTTAGATCTTTGGAACCCAAATTGAAAAGAATGGATAGCGTTATGATTTTCCAAAAAAGTCATCATTTTATTTTTTACAAGCTTTTCAATTAATTTAGAGAGGGAAGGTAACAATGAAATGGGTCTAAAGTTGGCTGGATTTTCAATATCCCCACCTTTATGTAACGGAATCACCACCGCCTTTCTTAGACATGCTGGGAATACTCCCGCAGAAAACGAAAAATTGATAGCTTCCGCCAGAATCACTAGAGCGGAGTCCGGTAGGTGCGAAAAACTTTTGGTGGATAGGTCATCGTATCCAGAAGCATTCTTATTTTTTATTTCATGAAAAGTTCTCTTAATTTCTCCAATGTCTGTTGGCATGAAGAAGAAAGATTCTAAAACAGATGTATTTTCTAGATAACTCATGGGGTCCGTGGTGGGTTGGATGACTTTGGAGATATTTTCTGCTATTGAGCAATAGTATTCATTAATGCCGCCACAATCGAGATTTGTTTTCACGGGTATAGTATAGTATAATTCAAAGATTTTACATGCCGAATCACAATGCAACTGCAGTTTTCACGTTTGTAACAATCAAATTTAAACTGTTGCACTTTAAAACCACAGGAGCAAATACGGATAATTTGCGCCATCTGGAGTCAGTCGCCCGATTCCGCCACTGCGGCGCCACTTACAAAGGTGATCCATATAGGGAAATAGGAAATGCAAAATTGATTAAATAAGGGATTTTGAACTCACTACATACAGTGATTTGATATTTGAATTCAAATATACCTTTTTTCAGCATGTTAGAAAGCCTCAGTTTTTCAAGTAAGGCAATGAATAATTTAATTGTGTCATTTTCTGTATATCAATAAAAGTCCTTATAGAGCAGTGGTTAGCATCATAGTCTCTCACGTCATAAAGTGGCAATAAATTAAAAAAAAAATTGTTTGAAAAATAATTAGGGGCCTCCACTCCTTTGTTGACCCAGGGCCTCCACACCTTTTAATCCGGCCCTGCCTATCATCGAGGGTAAAACACTGGTATGGTCCTACTAGACTTCGAAAAAGCTTTCGATACCGTCTGGATAGGGGGATTATTAGCAAAAATGGAAAGGGCTGGCAAGCCTTTAATTCCACTTGCTATTAAGGTTAGAATCCGCAGAGTAATCTGTTGAAGCAGGTATACCACAGGGTTCGTGCTTCTCTCCGCACTTGTATTCTCTGTATACATATGATTTTCCTATGTTCGAGCATGGACGTATAAATATGGACGTATAAATATTTATACGTCCATGTGTTCGAGCGGACGAATGTTGCCATATACGCGGACCACACCGCAGTGTATGCACATTCGTTCTCAAGTGAAGTTGCAGCGAGGCAGTTGCAAATTTACTAAGACCGGAAAATCATACCGTATATGGAGAATAACAAAATAAAAATTAATTCTGCAAAAACAAAAATAATAAATTTTACAATTTTTTTTACAAATAATATTTTTTTTAACAAAACTATAATTAACAACACCCAGATTGAAGAATGGAACTCTGTGAGGTACCTGGGGGTACATCTGGACAGACGTCTAACATTACACAAACATATAAACCTTGCGATACAAAGAGCATCCGCAGCCGTGAAACGAAATTACTCATTTATCGCAAGAAATTCAAATTTATCAACCAACAACAAACTCATAATATTTAGGGTCGCTGATATGTAAGGAAACGGTCAATTATCTCATAAAGTAAGATGGCTATCGAAAAATGGTAAGATACGAAAGTTATAGAGTTCTTTAAAATATATTAAAATAAAAATGAAGTATACAGGATCAGTCAAAAAGTCATGACGAAACAAAGTTGCTTTTTCTTTAATGGAACACCCTGTATATTTCTCCATATTTCAATTCTTCTCAAAATTCTAAATGAAATTGATTAGCACATCATATCCTAAATTCAACCTTTTTCGAAATATCGAATTTTGAAAATAACTTTCTTATAATTATACAAAAATATTTTAGTCCATTAAGTTTATAGTCAATCAAGTTACCTTTGAAAGTTCCTAGCTCCATAACAACGCCGCATCGTTCTCTTGTCTAACAGTAATGATCTTGACAACACATGTCGAAAAAAATTATACATTTAGTGTGAATAATTTTCGTGCAAAAATGGCACGTTTAAGCGAAACCGAGCGTATATTGAAATCAAAATGATCATAGGATATGGTGATAGAAGACGAAGTTGTGACCAAGTAGTGGATATTTTTAATGAATTGCATCCCGATCAGAATCTCTTTCTAAATCAACCGTTTCAAAAACATTGCAGCTTTTTCATGAAACTGGAGGTGTCAAAGATCGACCAAAAAGATCGACCAAATGACCAAAAAGATCGACCAAATGAAGACAATTCTTTGAATGTCATGTTAGATGTGCTGGAAAATCCAATACATTCTACACAACAGAGAGCTTTGAATCATAACATGAGTCAATAAATTTGCAAACTGCGAAAATTCCATCCATATAAACTTCATTTGTTACAAGAGTTGAGTGAAGACGATTTTGATCGTAGAATCGGGTTCTGTGGAGTTATTATGGATAAATTAAACGAAAATGTCAACGACGAATCTACATTTTCTTTAAACAGGCACGTAAACCGACACAACTGTAGGTATTGGTCAGACCAAAATCCATATTGGATGGAGAAAGTTCACACTCAACGACCACAAAAAGTAAATGTTTGGTGTGGCGTTATTGGTGGACACGTGGTGGACCCTATTTTATAAACGGAAATTTGACCTCTGAACGATATTTATTACTTTTGCAAGAGCATATTATTCCAGAGCTTGGACGATTATTCCCGAACAATAATAGGGGGGCAATTTAATGGCCAGCTAGGTCTCCCGATATGACCCCACCTGACTTTTTTCTGTGGGGTGACATAAAATATGTAGTCTACAAAAATAGGCCGCAAAATATCGAAGAGTTGCAAGAAAGGATGGAATTTCCACCATTCCTCTCAACATGATTCATTACTGTCAGGAGGTAAATGGTAAACACTTGGAGCACCTCAAATAGAATTCCAAAGAAAATATTTGTAGTTTATTAAAACTTGTTTTCTTTCTTTTTTCTGGAATAACTATTGTTTTTATAAAATTTAAAATATCCTGGACATTCATAAAAAAATATTTCGTTTCATGCATTTTTTAACCGACGAAACCAAAAAGGAGGAGGTTCTCTATTCGACGCGTATTTTTTTTTGTATGTATGACCACGCATAACTTTTCATAGAACAGTCCGATTCCGATGATTCTTTTTTCATTGGATAGGATGTACTTCGAAGTTGGTCCCATTTGAATTTGAACAACAAAATCCATCCCTAAGGGTAGCAAAATGGGGGATATTAATCGTTCACCCTCTGAATTTTGGTCCATTAACCGATTCTATCAGGCATAACTTTGTAGTGGGTTTTCCGATTTGGATGATTCTTTCTATATTAGATAGGGTATACCTCATAGTTGATTGTAACACCCTGTAAGGTGTTATGTTATTGTTGTTGTTTTTTTTTAATTTTTTGGCCTTATGAAAGTTATCTATTTTTCTGGAAATTATGAATTTGAAATTTTATTATTGTAAGAAATAGTGGAAGAGCTCATATCTTAGTTATTCAGAAATTATCATTTTCTTTCATTGAAATAATATGCATATATGGTGGTTACTGGAAGTCAACCATCAATCAATCTTTGATGGGAGATTGAAAAATAATCAATTATCGGTTTAGAGTTTAATTGTTTATTTAAGTTAGGACGTGTTGTGTTAAGATTTCTTCACACAGTTAAGTGTTATGGTCTAATTGCCGTTGTGCTGAAATAACAAAAATTATTCGGGGAAAGACTTCATCTAGAAAAATCACGCAATAATTAGTAGCCAATAGGATTTGAATATGCAAAAGTACCACTTAAATGAAAGACCAATAAGGGATTTTAAAATGGGGACTACGCCTTGACGCTAACTTGGAGCGGAAAAAAAAGGAGATGAAATAAAAAATTCGGTCTACGGGCTTCACCCGAACAGACGTGCTAGGCACGGGCGAAGTGGTTCGGTAGAAAATGTTTGGTAACAGATTCGGGTTTTTTTTATACGACGGCGGGGAATAATATTTTGTTTTATTAACATTTTGAAGCGTCGAGGATTAATTATATGAAATTTCAAGATAAAGTGAGTTTTTCGTGAGTCAAAATGGGTGGTGTTTAAGTATGGGATTTTTATTGTATCGGTAGATCGAAAGGGAATATACGAGTGTCTATGGAACATGGGACAACTATTTGGAAAAATTGGTTATTGGAGGCAACGATTGTTCTACAGGGTAAGTGTAAAGCTTTTAGGAAAAAAGTAGTTTAACGCTGGCTTTAATTTTACTCTTGGGGTGAACCACATGTACAAAAATCGTTCGTATTTATGCAGGTGTATTACCTATTCTGGTATTGACGCCAATGCACAAAAAGTTTAATTAAAATTAGGGAATTATCGGTAAACATAAAAATGAGGGATTTGAGTTTTTTTTTCAATGGTGACTAGCGGCGGGATGTTTGGATTCTTCCCCTTTTGCTTGTTATATTTTTTTTCATGTATAGGTTGAAAACATATGAGGGTGATTTGGTATGAGAACATTTTTATAGCCTCTAGTAAAGCTATAGAGGGATATATTTCACGCATTTTGGGTGTTGGGCCCATGAACATTAAATATAATGTTTGAAAATTATTATAAATAGGATTTGATAAGTTCTATAAAGTTGAATATTTGAGTTGACCTTATTTTTGTTTCAATACAAAAAAAAGGTGTAATACATTTTAAAGATATTTTGAAAAAAAATGTAATTTTTTTTCTTTTTCTCATTATACCTATGGTGGTTAATAATTAATTCGGTCTTTTTATTGTAGTAGAGTTTACAACCTCCTTAAGAACTTTTATGAAAAAAAAAATCACCAAAGACTCATCAATGGCTTTGAGCCGAATTCTAGCTCTTTTGGACTAGAAGGTGATAAAACCAGTGAAAAAAGAAATTGATGTGAAAAATTTAAAAACAACTTATTGGTGACAGTGTTAGAGCCCTTTATTAGATTTATTGTATTCAATAGAGCAAAAGAAAGAGCTCATTTTGGTTAGGGCAAACATATATAAATATATATGAAAATAAGGGCAGGTCCTTTCCAAGGTGGACATCAGAGAAAGATATGGTTAGTAAGTATGAATATTTCTTTCCAAAGGTATTGAAAAAATGGTAAAACAGAGAACTGTCGATAGACAGGCTCTCCGTTATAAATGGTGACATCAGCGGGACATTTTTTTTATGAAGATCATTGTTATTCATTTTTACTGAAGTGGCTAGTATTACAGGGGGACAGCGTCGAGAAAGTTATGAAAAGATAAATTTCTCCTTGTAGGTAAATTAAAGGTATTATCATTTTTTTTTCTATATAAAACAGGGAAATGGGTCTAAAGCCAATTTAGCCCTGTTACATGATCATATTCCAATTTGGAATGAAATAACCCACCCCTATGGATAGAAAAATAGGGGATGATTGATTTTTCACTTGTGAACATTGGCACACATATGTAGTTGACATTGACAGATCCTCCTACATCCGTTACAATAATAATTACATTCTATGAAAGGATGGAATTATATACAAAGTGATGGAATCAACTAACCAGAACTTTCAAAAATAATTTATATTATATAACAATAAATAGTTAAAGTAGATAATCATATTATTCACCAGTTAATAGTTGAAGTAAGCTAGGTAAGTAAGTATTTTGGAAGTAATAAAAAATTAAGTAAGTAGTAATTAGCAGAATTCAACCACAAAAAATTTAAAAATAAAAACTTTAACAAAAAATTAAACCGACGAAAAAATCAACTGAAAAGCAAAAAATAAAATAAACCTCCTTAGTCTTAATGATAATTGAGCTCCTAAACTAATTTGAGTAACTAATTTTGAGTCGGCGCCAAACAAACAAACAATTGAATTAGGTAAAGCGTAAAATAATGACAGGAAGATGCATAGCGGCGTTTTGATTACTTCTTCAAAGTAATATAATGATCTTCGATAATTGTTTGTTTGGCGCCGAATCAAAATTAGTTACTCAAATTAGTTTAGAAGCTCAATTATCATTGACACTAAGCAGGTTTATTTTATTTTTTGCTTTTCAGTTGATTTTTTCGTCGGTTTAATTTTTTGTTGAAAAGTTTTTATTTTGCAATTTTATGTGGCTGAAATTTACTAATTACTACCTACTTAATTTTCGATTACTTCCAAAATACCCATATAGCTTACATCAACTAGGTAACTGTTAAATAATGTGATTATCTACTTTATTTATTGTTATATAATATAAATTATTTTTGAAAGTTCTGGTAAGTTGATTTCATCACTTTGTATATAATTCCATCCTTTCATAGAATGTAATTATTGTGACGGATGTAGGAGGATTCGTCAATGTCAACTACATATGCGTGCCAATGTTCACAGGTGAAAAATCAATCATCCCCTATTTTTCTACCCATAGGGGTGGATTATATCATTTAAAATAGGAAATATGATCAATTATGAGGTATACCCTATCTAATAAAAAAAGAATCATCCGAATCGGAAAACCCACTACAAAGTTATGCCTAATAGAATCGGTTAACGGACCA
This sequence comes from Gonioctena quinquepunctata, assembly GCA_018342105.1. Classification (NCBI taxonomy): domain Eukaryota; kingdom Metazoa; phylum Arthropoda; class Insecta; order Coleoptera; family Chrysomelidae; genus Gonioctena; species Gonioctena quinquepunctata. The sequence goes on along the minus strand of JAFIRS010000024.1, from coordinate 87,636 downwards.
AAATTCAGAGGGTGAACGATCAATATCCTCAATTTTGCTACCCTTAGGGATGGATTTTTTTGTTCCAATTCAAATAGGACTAACTTCGAAGTACACCCTATCCAATGAAAAAAGAAACATCCGAATCGAACTGCTCTGTGGAAAGTTATGCGATCATACATAAAAAATATACGCGTCGACTAGAGAACCTCCTCCTTTTTTATTTCGTCGGTGAAAAATCAATTTGTTTCATAGACTGTGAAATATTTTACCTTATCGCCTTATAACAATAGATCAAAATCTTGCCGAATGTATTCAGAGTGATAGAAATCTAGTTTTTATTTATAATATAGATAACTGGAGATTATATAGAGTAGTTCAAAGAGTCAAGGGTAATTCAATTTATGTTTTGAAAAACCCCAAATGACCATACCAAAAAATGGTTAAAATTTCATATAGAACAGTTTCACTTTGGAAAGAGATTTTCGTAGAAAATCGAATAATGCCATTTAATTTAATAAAAGTTGAGGAAGATCTGATATGCCAAATTAACACAAAACAACAAAATGTCTTACCAGTTTTTTTCCTGCTCAGATTGTAGATGTCACAAGCAATATTTTTATCAAAACGATTTGTAAAGTTTTTTTATTATTAGTTAGTCATTTCTTTTCTGTTTTCTTGGTTACTATTAAGTTATTATTTCTAGTAATTAAATACGCGAACTGATTCTAAATACATTTTAATTATTTATATTGGTAGTTAAGATTTAATTTTAATTTAACTACATACTTCGCGTTATGTTCGTAGACTTTACTTAGTGGAGTCGAGTCAAGAGTTTAAGCTTGGACACTTGACTAAGAGAGGGTTGAATAAATTTCTCGCCTTTTATATTTTCCGAGTTGATGCCGCCTACCGCGTTTAATTATGTCTGCCACGAAGGGTAGGATGATAGTTTTTTATGTCATTACTGCGTGCCCATTAGCGGGTAGCGATGAAATATGTTATGTCTTCCACCTATACTGTTAGACTCTGGGGAAGATTAAAAGCATCAGTTATTATCTCCTATGATGATGTTTATAAGATGTATTTATATAGGGTTAAAAACACACATAGCCGTCATTATTTGTTACTCAGCTGGGGTCTTTTATTCAATTCCTTTGTTAACGAGTTAATTAATGACACTATTTTACATTAAAACTGAATATCTATCATCTCTAAGCGGATACGACCCCCTGTTTTTGATTTTCATAGCGTTATAAATTTGAGATTTAATGTATGTACTTTCTGAAAAACTTACTTTCCCACGTATGCATTTTCCGTAAGTGCTGACAAGTTTTGAGTCCATAAAGAACTTTTTTTTAATTCGTTCTGTTTTCATCTCTTGACAGTTTACCTAATGGAGTTTTTTCTTAACCATATCTGCTAGCTATTTCCCGTCTGTACTTTCAACGTCTTGAAATTGGATTATTCATTAAAATGATTTTTCATATTTGAGGTTTGGTATTTCTTTCCATATAAATTCGTTGTGTTTATATATGAATATTATCGGGGCATAACAATATAGGTACAGTATTGCTTGGTATTACGTGACGATTTCTACCAGTCAACACCTAGCGCAAGCCGCGTAAAGGAACTTCGTTCCTGACGGGTGTTCCCCGACCGCAAATGTTTTTTTTTCCATTTTTGTACCACCAGGAAAGCATCCTTCTTTTAGGATAGCTATCATGTAATCTAAATGGAGATTCTTTTTTTGAAAAAAAACGAACTTGACACATTATGAGTGAAACTTTTCCATTAATTTATTCTGTTAGGATGATAGTGTTGATGTTAAAAAATAAAAATAAAGTTTTTTTATAACTTCCAAGGCTTTTATATTTATTGGGGTACTGAAATTAAGGTTTCATCTCATGGAACAGATTCGATATGAAATATACTAACCACCAATTTTTAAGATAGTTGCAATATGTTTAAATATTTTCTTATATATAATTTCAATTGTATCTCTAGGAAGGAAGATTTAGTTGAAATTAAATTCAGAAAAATACTAATTTTTACAGTGATTCTTTAGTTTTAGCACGAACCGAATCCTATTTGAAAAGTCAATATATTTCAGGTCGCATAAATCTTTTGGAAAACATGAGAACATGTTTTTTATTTTCCAACTACCCATAATCTGAAAACCAACAAAGTTCCTAATGGAAATATGACCATGTCATTACAGATTCGAAGACCCTATCAAAAAATACACTGTGTATGCTTTTGAGGTTATATTATGTTTCTGGACTATGCTAATACATTTAATTCATGTAATACTTACTCTATTTACTTATTCAGTGATATCAAAAATTTCTATTATATAATTGGTAATGTTCACTACACTTCAAACACTCATCACTTTCCACGTTTTTCTCAGTTAAAAAAAAAAAAAAAAACTTTAACCAATGCCGTCAAATCCAAAACAACACAGAAAGGGAAAGGTAGAATTAGAATGCAGTCTTTAAGAGCTATACATGTTTAAGGTTTATCAGGTGTACCACACTGAATGGAAAAATTGTAACAATGTAATATGGCGGGAATTTTGAAATGAAAGCAGAAAATGAGTCATTTGAACATTGCTTTTTATTATAAGGAATAATATTGGTTTCATTTGCTTATGAAAATATTAGAATGTTGTTTCTGTCCTGTGTAAAATAGCAGGTATTGGTATTAAAATGAAGGAATACAAAATGAAATAAATAGTTGAAAGTGAGGGGTCCAAAAAATATAAATATTCTAAGATTTAATTCACATGAAATGTTTAACTTTTTGATGTGTGAAATGATCAAGTTATTAAATAAAATTGTCGAGAACCATGATGAAACTGGACAATAAATCTATATTCAATATCTGGGATGAACCTCTCAAGGCGAACTATGGTATGTCTAGAAAGAACCATCCACACGTTAACATTTTTTCGACTTCGCCGATACCAGTAGGCATACAAAGAAATGCCATAGAAGAACAAATACAATACTTCCAACAGTCTTTAAAGTCCTCTTTGGGAAGTGCATATTTCGTCTCAAAATATAATCGTCATGCCGACATTTTCAAAACATCCCAATCAGGAGGCATGCGGGCTAGTGAAAGCGAAGCCCCCAGAGTCTTCCAAATCAACAGAGGCAGAAGTACTAATCCGCCCATCAGGAAAAAGACTAAGCAGTATCATGCTAATACCAAACTTTGCCTAGAACGACCGAATACTAATGCAGATGTCTAGTCTAGAAGACCGCAACCAAGCATCCGAGCAAAGTCAGAAAACAGGGTCTCGCGAAAAAGACCATCAGACGAATTCCGAGCCAAACTTCAGATCCACAGGACTTACCAATCGGAGCTACAACGCTACAACGATGACTCATCAGTCATATATATATATATATATATATATATATATATATATACTAGCAGACCCGGCCACGCGATGCTGTGGCTGAGGTTTTTGTTATAAACTAAAACTAAAACCCGACAGACGTTGTCCTGGCCAAATTATTATGTTCCCTGAAATGTTTTTCCCGAAAACTCTCGCCCGCGTAGAATTTCTTTTTTTCTATGTTTTCCTTTATGTTGTTCCATCTAGATTATGCTTTTGACTCCTTCCGCTTCCTGTTGTCCCGTTATCTCGTTTTTCCGTTATCCCCTTATCCCATTTTCCTGTCATCCCGTTTCCCCGTTTTTTCGTTATCCCGTTATCCCATTTTCCTGTTACCCCGTTTTTTCGTTATCCCGTTCTTACTCAATCCAGTCAACAGATACCGCCATCTGTTAGAATCGTTTGGAGCTAACAGGTAATTAATAAACAAATAATTTGCAATAAAATAATATTGCAGCTATAAATTGAGATGTGAGCTATCCTATCTTTCAAGTTAGATCAAACTGCACACTTAATATATATAAATTTCGCGTCACGTTGTTTGTCCGCGATGGACTCCTAAACTATTATTCAAGGGAAACGGTAGGAGAACACCAGTCATGGGGACCACCATGCTTTTTTACACAGATGCCATTTGTAAAAAAACATGGCGACCTCCATGATTGATTTTCTACTATATGAATTTAATTTATACTTCAGTCTAAATAACACATACTAACATAAACATGTAGAACGCTCGGAACTGGAGCAAGATATAGATATACTGACTATCCCACTACACAGGAGCATACATATGGACAATGCTTAGTAGACGATAGTGGGGACGCTACGAAGCATCGCACAAAGAGGATACCGAGAACGTGTATCGAGTTTGAAATCACAACGATTCTAAAAAAGTTTCACTTCAATAAACAAATAATTTGCAATAAAATAATATTGCGGCTATAAATTGAGATGTGAGCTATCCTATCTTTCAAGTTAGATCAAACTGCACACGGTGTGCAAATTTGATTGAAATCGGTTAAGTAGTTTAGGAGTCCATGATGATATGATGTGTTGTATTTGTTGATATAATTATTAATATTATTATTTTTATTTATCTGTTTAACAAATACCCATCACAACAATAAACTCCGGCTATGATGCCCTTACCCCTTTTCAATACACTATTTACCTCTCTTTTATTACCTTTCTCCAGCTCAGTCGGTACGCCTATGTAGAGATGATCGTCTCTATCTCAGGAGGATTGCAGTTGCGCCGTCTAGTTGTTTTGCTTGAAGTCAATGTACGGTTTTTATGGAAATATAGCTTGTAATATGGTCAAATGATAAATAATGATGCCAGAATATAGTTAAATAATTGTTCTTTTATTCAAATCAATTTTTAAAATACCTATCCCTGCGATATCTACCTTATTAGTAAATATTATTCAACCAATCAAATTGAACAACATCAAATAAACTTGCTCATGCGCAATCAAGGTACAATGTAAAATAAATATTTAGAGGTTATATTGATATCATACTAATGAATAAGAAAGAAAGTTCACCACTGTGAATAGGTGATTATTAAAAATAAACCAAAAAGTGTCTGAACCGAATATTATTACTTTATTTAGTTTTTGTTGATAAAGTACCTGTTGAAAGTTCAGCTTCTGCACTCACGCGAGTCCTGGATTATTATGTCGCTATTGGAAGTGAAGTTTGCTAACGTTGAGCCCCCTTGCTGCTGGTTACGTCATGTACAGGAAATCTAATCTGAATTGGAGGTAAGTGGTTGCTTGGTCGAATCTGTGCCTGGTTGTTTCTTGATTTGGTTTTAAGTGTCCAATTGCAGTTATACTTCTGTTGTCAGCTTATTTGCGTTGATTTTTTTCATAAATTTTTTATCACGGCTTCTCTCCAAAAAATTTATTTTTCGATTCCTATTTTCCTCTTTCCCTGGCAACCATAACTTTTTCACTCATTACACTTTTTTTAAAAACACATTTTCTAATTCTAACCTATGATACATATTTTATTTACAATTTATATATCTACACATGATATTATTTATAAAGAATTGTTGAAAATTCAAATCTACCAATTTTGTTCTCAAATTTGATATTTTTATGATTTTTTGATTCAAATTAGCATCAGGATGTTCTTGCTTGTAGATTATTTTTGCTATTTAATTCTAAAATTTTATTTGTGGATTTTTCTTTTATCTTTTATAGTTGTGCAAATTAAATGGATTGTTGGAAACATAATGATGATAATATAAAAGCTCCAGTGCTAAACTCTTGGATCATCTGCGTTGACTATAAGATGGCCAAAGGTTTCAGAGATGCAAAGTATACAGAAAAATTGGAAGAACAATCATAGCAGGTATTCATGTAATGTATAAATATCATTATATCAAATTTTTATTATTTTTATATTTAACATATTTTTTATACCATAACAATATATATATATATATATATATATATATATATATATATATATATGTATGTATAGTGGGATGAGGGACTTTCTTGGATTTTGGATTCGTTTTTTATTTGGTGCTAACTACAAATTTTTTTCATAAACGTTTCGCTCGCCCTGGGCCAAGGGCTTCTTCAGTATTTTATTTATATGAGTAGATTTTTTAATCAAAAACATTGGGTTACATTTTACTTTCATTTACTTTACTTTGTGTAATAATTGAGGTGTCAACGAATCTATTAGACAAGTCATAACTTCTAGAATATTTGGTTAGGTCAATGGTATGTGAAGAGGAGAGTTTTCGCATATTCTTCACTTTCCGGTCACTTCCGGTCTCACCGGAAATTACTCCGGTTTTGAATTTTTAAATGGAACACCCTGTATATTGTAACATTTTTTATTTCTGAGAAAAGTTCTGGATCAGAATGTGACATTTTAAAAAGTTTTTATATTGCATCTAGGTGGCCATGATCGGACGTAAACTAATCTGAAGACCTCAGGTGATGTCAAGAAATTGCAATCGCAAAGTTTTAGTGACTAGTATGATAGATAGGAATAAGACAAGTTGGCAGAATTACATTTTCGTGTCTACTATTTTCAAATAGCGACTAATTTTTGACAAGCTCTTTCCGAATAAAGGATTTTTTGTCGAATCTAACGATACTAATTTATTTGCGATTGGATTAAAAATAAGAACATAAATTAAAATAACTAAGGAAAATACTGGATAATAATTTATTTACTTTTGTCAAGTGTGCCATGGATAATAATTTATTTCCTTTCACTGTAGTGAAGTGCATTCCTCCTTGTTCAAGCTCGTTCAATTGTTTATCTCAACACGTTTCGTAACATTTGAGGCGTTATAATTCTAAATGCCCGTAGAATTCTTTGGTCTAAGATTTCAAGAGTGGCTGGGGCTGTTGCACAGTAAACCTTTTCTTTAATACATCCCCAAATAAAGAAATCGAGCACAGTGAGATCCGGTGAGCGGAGAAGCCACCGTACTGGACTATTGGTTGCAATAACTTGATTATTAAAATGCTCTATTAAGTAATTAATAACTTCTCTGGTATTATGAAGGGGTGCTCCATCTTGTTGGAAGTAAATTTCGTTTTGAAGAAAACCTAAGTACCTAACCCCTGTTAACTGACCTTGAAACAATATTGGCCCAATTATTCTGTTTTCAACGGTACCAGCCCAGACATTGACGCCAAACCTTTCTTGAAGATTGCCCTCTCTCATTGCATGTCGATTTTGTTGGGCCCAGTACCGAGTATTTTGCTTATTGAACATACCATTATTTGTAATTCGTGATTAGTCGGAAAATAGAATAAAGTTGATAAAATTTGGGTTAACTCTATGATTTTGAAGCAGCCAATCATAAAACACTACCCGTCTATCGCCATCGTCAGCATTCAAATGTTGATGTAACTGATATTTAAATGCTCGATATCCGTGCCTTTTCAGTAGTTTTCTTGCTGATTCCTAACTTATCTGCATTTCTTGACTAATTTCTCTTAAAGAAACCGTTTTATCAACCTCAACCATAGCAAGAACGTCAATCTCAGTCTGTTTATTTATGATAAACCTCTGTTCCGTCTTTCGATTTCCTTCTTGCCTAAAACGATTCTCAACATACGGAAAATACTGATGGGCTGGATGATGCCGATTGGGATACCTCTGAGCATACAACTCAGCAGCATTCCTTGAGGTTCTATGACATTCTCCAAATATTAATAACATTTTCACTTTGAGTATACATTATTTTGAAGAAAAATTAAACTGAAATTTAACGAAAATTAAAAAAAATTAATGTCTGCTCATAAAGCTTATTACTAAGCATTACCTAAGTAAAAAAAATAGTCATCATGACTATCCATGGCACACTTGACAAAAGTAAATAAATTATTATCCAGTATTTTTCTTAGTAATATTTAATTTATGTTCTTATTTTTAATAGTATCGTTAGATTCGTCAAAAAATGGTCGCCTTTTTCAAAATAATAGTTAGACACGAAAATTTGCCAACTTGTCTTATTCCTATCTATCATACTAGTCACTAAAACTTTGCGATTGTAATTTTCTGACATCACCTGAGGTCCTCAGATTAGTTTACGTACTTTCGTGGACACTTTAGGTGCAATATTAAAACTGTCTCTAAAAAAATTAAGTAGGCGTAAAAACTTTTTAAAATGTCACATTCTGATCCAGAATTGTCTCAGAAATCCAAAAATGTTACATTATACAGGGTGTTCCATTTAAAAATTCAAAACCGGAGCCATTTCCGGTGAAACCGGAAGTGACCGAAAAGTGAAAAATATGCGAAAACTCTCCTATTCACATACCATTTACCTATACCAAATCTCAATTCGATTCACCTTTTATTCTAGAAGTTATGACTTATTTTATAGATTTGTTGACACCCGGTGACTATTTTTCCATACTGTATGAATAATCTTGTGGCTTTGTATTTGAACTGAAAACTTCGCGCGACAAGCTCTTGAATCTATAGAAGCTTTCTTTTTGGAGCTTCGTGCACCGGAGCTGTACCGTGTTTGTTGCACTTGAGCTACTCCCAAATAAAACGCATTTTAAGGAGTTTATTGTCAAAGATTAGAGGTGTTACTCTACTCTTTGGTAGAGCTCATCCAGTATTGAAACGACCACTTTGGCCTTCCCCCACCTAACAACCAATTTTTATCGAAGATACCCGAACCATTGTCTAACTATGGCTATTAATAGAAATTCCATAGGCGTACCAAATTATTTGGTATAGGCGATTCACGAGGCGTAGAGAACTTACACTCCTATAACTTTCCTAACACTCCTATTTCTTTTTCCGCTACTGAATAGTACTTACCACTGGGAATTTTGGCAAAGTAACGAGTAAACTATTGCAAAGTTGAAGAAATAACTGCACTACCTATTTATTAATTAAACAAACCTAACCTTTCAAACGCTGCATGTCAAGACACTGGTGAAGATTCGCCGTAGCACAGCAAATCGTGTCCACTCGTGTTTTCCCCCTCTCTACCTACCAAACGGTCGTTTCAATACTGCATGAGCTCTATTGTGTATTACGATAAACAATTGCACATGCGCACGAGGTTTCATTTTGTATACGATTTTGCATTTATTTCGAAGAATTTTATAAATCTTAATAATTAATAAATATTTATTTGGATATTTGTTGATTGGTGAAAAAAAATCTATAAAATTCCAGACAATATACTAGGGTCTGAATTTTGGTCACACTTGATAGAGCCCTCTTTGTTATCGAAAATATCATAATTTTTTTTCTCGTAATCATTTATTTGTAACCCTTTATTTTAAGTTACACCATGCATTTTATTTTGTAAGTGATTCTACCAGAGATTATAACATTAGTTGTCAAAGAGAGTAAACGTTATAGGAGAGTCTATTCCCCATAAGACAATGGTGACACTAATAGAAAGATCATTTGTGAGTCAGAGTGACGTATATGGTAATGTCATGGCCACCATTCACTCTGGACAGTGGCGGACTAGCGCATTCCGCACTCTGATATCTGAGAGTTACAGGCTCTTGAATGTATATTGGACCACTCTGTATGTTACGTGGGTTACCTGTACTCATGTCCAAGTACGTCACTATGATGCGTTAATGCTACAAGACTCTGATTGGCCAGAGCTTATTAGTGCCTCCTATTCAGTCTACTCTCTTTGATTAGTTGTTGCGATTTGTGTATAGTCAAACATAAACATTATACATAACCAAAAAGGGCTTGTTGCACCAAGATCTTGGTAGGTGCAAGACAAAGAGAGTAGACTGAATAGGAGGCACTAATAAGCTCTGGCCAATCAGAGTCTTGTAGCATTAACGCATCATAGTGACGTACTTGGACATGAGTACAGGTAACCCACGTAACATACAGAGTGGTCCAATATACATTCAAGAGCCTGTAACTCTCAGATACCAGAGTGCGGAATGCGCTAGTCCGCCACTGTCCAGAGTGAATGGTGGCCATGACATTACCATATACGTCACTATGACTCACAAATGATCTTTCAGCTCTTTCTATTAGTGTCACCATTGTCTTATGGGGAATAGACTCTCCTATAACGTTTACTCTCTTTGGGTGCAAGAGGGGTCAGGGGAAGGTTTTTGGTGTTGCTCCGGGGCTTCAAGCACGACCTAAAAAGAACGGGTCGGTGTCTGTTTCGTGCCCCGGTGCAGCTCCGGTGCTACATACATGGCCAAAAAGAAAGCTGTTAATGATTACACACAATAGAAGCTTTCTTTTTGGAGCTTCGTGCACTGGATCTGTACCGTATTTGATGCACCTGAGCTGCTCTCAAATAAAACGGATTTCAGTGGTGTTTTCAGGATGAACACTTTGCACATGCGCATGAGATTTGGTAATTAACATTTGACATACATTTCTATTTATTGTTTTTTTTTTATTTAAAGGGTTTACATTGATTTGGAGGGTTTTGGAAAGCCTAATCGAAAATCTAACAGCTATAGTGAATGCTCTGTGGACAATTTGTTTGCTGATTCTGATGAAAGTGGACCCAGGAGAAAAAGCACCAGAATTGAAAATTATATTGAGGAAACTGCGAAGGAGAATTCAATTTTCGCGCGTAACGGAAGACAACTTATAATATAATTGGTATATACATCCTTTTGTGTGAAAAAATGAATATACTTTTACTCCCAAAATTTCAGGTCTATTTTTTTATTCGCATCATTCATGTTGTTTTGTATTATTCTTAGATTAAGGTAAATATTGATCTCGTATTTACAAAGAACTATAATCTTTGATATTTACTCCGCTATTCGAAAACAAACATAACCAAAAAGGGCTTGTAACACCAAATTATCGGCTTGAAGCTCGACCTGAAAAGAACAGGTCTGTGCCAGTGTTTCGTGCTCAGGAGTAGCTCCGGTGCTACTGACACGGCCAAAAAGAAAGCTTTTTATAACTCACGCAATAACCTACGTCACTCATTCAAAGCAATTATTTTGAACTTTTTAGGGCATTTGTATAAAAGCTTGTCTTTAAAAAAGTTATTATTATGTCATTTCGTCTCAACTGTCTTTGCTGGTTCTCTTTCTTTCTTTCTTGGCCACAGACGATATAGGAAGATTCTGGGAAGGAACTGTATTCTTCTCCAAGATCCCAAGAGCCCGTCGTCTGTCTATAGACTCACTCGATCCTAGATTAGTCTGCACCATTACGTTACATTCATTTCCTCACGGAAAATGATAGAAACTTATTCCAGTGCAATATTGAGGTACACAACAATAATGATTTGAACTTGAATCACTCATTTTTTCACTCGAGGACGTACAATAGTCAACAGAACATTCACCGGGTGAACCAGAATTTCATTAAATGACAAGAGATTTGACAAGTTTTAAGCATATAATGGCTAAAATCATATAATACGCCTGAATGCACCGTTTGTCAATTCTAATCCTAGTTCCCCAATCCCGTTTTTGTAATCTTTGGCCCGTAGCTATGCACCGTCAGCAGATTAAATAATCCAGATTGGAAATCTGACAACGTTGGTATCGCAAGATTAGATTATAGTTGGAGATGATAAAACGTCAAAATTGTCAGTTTCGATTTTTCATTGTCAAAATGACTGGTGGTGAAAACACTAAAAGAATCCCCAATTTTTCCAAGGGAGAAAAGCAGAGTCTCATGAGGGTACTTTTGAAACATGCCAATATCATCGAGGACAAAAAAACAAACAAAGTGTCCAATGATGAGAAATTTCAAGCTTGGAAGCGAGTTACGGAAGAATTCAATAGCACTGCACCTATACTCTGCTATAGGACCGTCGAAAAGTTAAAAAGGCTCTTCGAAAATAAAAAAAAAAGAATTGAGGAAGAAACTTGCTGAAAATAAACAACAGGTAGGTAGGTACCTAGTTAACAACAACTTGTCTTTGCCTTTTTTAGAAAGTGGGGATAGGTATCTTTGTAGAAAACCAAGTTAATGTTATTTTTAGGTCTACTTAACAGGTGGATGACCACCACCCGAAGAGGTGAAGCTAGACGAAACTGACAAAATTTTACTACAAATTATGAATGAGAAAACAGTATATGGTATGAGATAAGTGCCATGTGAAGTGGAATGAATAGAAAAATCGAATTTAAACGGTTTTCTTCACATAAAGGTTTCAATATAAAATTGAACCAGAGAAAGGTAGATCTCAGGTGAAAAACAACTACTTTCCTGGCAAATACCACGCAGAACGTTGAATGATATCCACCTGAAAATCCATGCATACTTCCATAAAATATCAATGGACATTGAATGCAAATGTTTCTTTCTGATAAGCTCGATTATGTTTAATTTAAGTCGTGTTCACCTAACAATCCGCATACCGGTTTCAGGCTTCTTGGCCCTCATCAGTACGGAGTAGTCAACCAGCCAAAAGTCCAAAGAACTCTGGCTGAAGTGAGACACAACGTAAACAAACCATCATCGATCTTGTAACACCTATAGGTACGCCGGAAAAGATAAACTTTAACTGGCGGTACCTAGTGACAGAAAGAAACACTCCGAAAATCTCCCACCTCGATAGGTTTCTAAATAAAAGATTCCTTCTCAGTAGGAGTGGCAAGCCGTCTAGCATATAGTGAGAGATAAGTGCCATGTGAAGTGGAATGAATAGAAAAATCGAATTTAAACGGTTTTCTTCACATAAAGGATTCAATATAAAATTGAACCAGAGAAAGGTAGATCTCAGGTGAAAAACAACTACTTTCCTGGCAAATACCACGCAGAACGTTGAATGATATCCACCTGAAAATCCATGCATACTTCCATAAAATATCAATGGACATTGAATGCAAATGTTTCTTTCTGATAAGCTCGATTATGTTTAATTTAAGTCGTGTTCACCTAACAATCCGCATACCGGTTTCAGGCTTCTTGGCCCTCATCAGTACGGAGTAGTCAACCAGCCAAAAGTCCAAAGAACTCTGGCTGAAGTGAGACACAACGTAAACAAACCATCATCGATCTTGTAACACCTATAGGTACGCCGGAAAAGATAAACTTTAACTGGCGGTACCTAGTGACGAAACGACGCCCACTCGAGAATCTCCCACCTCTTTCCCAGGTTTCTGCACTACCGATTCCTTCTCAGTAGGAGTGGCAAGCCCGTCTAGCATATAGTGAGAGATAAGTGCCATGTGAAGTGGAATGAATAGAAAAATCGAATTTAAACGGTTTCTTCACAAAAGGATTCAATATAAAATTGAACCAGAGAAGGTAGATCTCAGGTGAAAAACAACTACTTTCCTGGCAAATACCACGCAGAACGTTGAATGATATCCACCTGAAAATCCATGCATACTTCCATAAAATATCAATGGACATTGAATGCAAATGTTTCTTTCTGATAAGCTCGATTATGTTTAATTTAAGTCGTGTTCACCTAACAATCCGCATACCGGTTTCAGGCTTCTTGGCCCTCATCAGGTACGGAGTAGTCAACCAGCCAAAGTCCAAGAACTCTGGCTGAAGTGAGACACAACGTAAACAAACCATCATCGATCTTGTAACACCTATAGGTACGCCGGAAAGATAAACTTTAACTGGCGGTACCTAGTGACGAAAGAAACACTCCGAAAATCTCCACCTCGATAGGTTTCTAAATAAAAGATTCCTTCTCTTATGGAAAACCGTTTAAATTCGATTTTTCTAGTATATGGTATGTCTCCTCAATTTGACTGTGATGTAGTGGGACCTCCAACCAAAAAAAAAATGATGAGGAGTTTGAATATTCTCCAAATGAAGTCGAGAATGAAGTTGTAAGACAAAATAAACAAAAACCCTTTTTTGTTCCAGTCAAAATATGACAATTTCAAATAAAAAATAAGAGTTCATAACTTTTTCATTTCTTATCTGATATAGGTATATTAGGATTGTGTATTAGGTATCCTTGTTTCGATAACGGAACAAGGATTGAGCTTTTGTCACATTGTCTTGATTTTTTTCCTGAAATTTTTGCCAGGGGTTGGCGACGGGTCAAAATCACCCATTTTTAAAAGCTGCATTCATGAGAAAGGTCATATTTTGCACTGGATTGAAAAAGTCTTATGTCCTGTCAAAAAGCCAATTTTTTTTTAAATCGATCGATCAGATCAAAAGTTGCAGTAAATAAAAAAAAATTGTGTCCCACATTTATATAATATAATTCAAACTGTTAACAATAATAGTAAATTGGAAATACATTTTGTTGAGCAATATCCTTGTTACTCTGAAATATTACAATTATTATCCAGATGATAAGAATAATTTTGCAAAAATCATTGGTTTGGGTCCTCTGAAATTTTTAAAGTGTATTTGTTTTAGGGGATTTTTGATGTGCCTGATTGTGAAGAGTTGCTTATTCCAGCAAAACCGACTCAAAGTTATTCACCATCTCAATCAACTGTCCTACAAAAGCCTATAAATGATAAGCTAAACGTAGACATCACTCCAGCGAAACCTACTCAAAGATATCCACCAACTGGTCTTCAGGGTCCTATAAATGATAAGCTAAAAGTAGATATCTCTCTCCGAACAGCAAACCAACCCAACAAAAATAGCAGTGCAGTAGTGGTTAATAATAAACCCTCATCTTCCACCACAACTCCTAAAACACCATTGATGTCTAATCGAAGAAGGCCAATGGGTAGGGTAAGAGTGTTGACCTCCTCAGATGTGGCAGAAAAATACAATCTGCTGCTAGATAAACGACTCATTTTGGTTGAAAAGCAAATCGAGCAAAATGTGTTACTACAAAACTTCTCCAATGAAGAAAACAAAATCAAAATGAACATTTTGAAGCAACAACAAGAAAATCTGTGTTTGGAAAAGAAAAACTTTTAAAAATAGATCTGCTGAAAGCTGAATTAATGTATAAAAAATCTCTGCTCTCCACAAATATTTAAATCTGTGCAGATTATGATATGATAATATGCAACTTATTATTATTTTTTTTAGTTTTTCACCTATGACAGTGAAAATGATAAGCAACATTGATCGTACTTAGCATTTCTAGTTGAGTTGTTTTGTTCAATACTTTGAATTATTTATATTTTGTTCAAGTTGAAGGTACCTAGTTCCAGAATTTAGCTGTTGAAAAGTTCTATTCTATCTATCAATAAAAAAGCTGGAAGTAAACAAAGAGTATCTATTTTATTTATTATTCACATAGGTAGTGCTTATACTATACTTATTTTACAAACGAGCAAAAAAATTATCAATAAAATGTCTTCTGAGATCATAATTTTGGTTGCCTACAGGCTCGTGTAATGGTCCAGGGTCAATGTTCCCCATTTCAATTAAATAATTGAATTGTTCTTCATCAATGCCTTCTGGTGCCGGGGGTACATTTTCTCCATTCTCTATTGCCACATTATGTAGAATGCCAGTGGAAACTATAATATTGTTAGCCAATTCTGATTTATATCGCATGCCTAATGCCAAAATTGGGAATCGTCTCTTCCACACTCCAAATAATCGCTCCACAACATTTCGAGTTCTTATATGCGATTCATTGTACAACTGCTCAGACTCTGTTATGGGGTTCAATAAAGGCGTTAACAAGTAATTTTGGTTGGCGTATCCACTGTCACCTAAAATAAGAAATACAGAGATTAGAGAATTAAAAAAAATATTGCCATTATGATATGGCCACCTCCCTCGAATTCTCAAAATACCCCTACTTACCTAATAATAAATTTTCTCCAAACTCATTGTTTCGCAAACGAGCCTTGATTCTGCTGTTGTTGAAAATGGTTTGGTCATGTGCAGAGCCAGGCCACCTTGCTACTACATCCATTATTTTGAGGTTGCTGTTGCCAACCACTTGAGTATTTATTGAAAAATAGCTTTTTCTGTTTCTGAAGACTTCAGCGTCTGCACCCCCTGAAAATTACTTCACCTTAAGTATTGTACCTAGAAGTAATCAGCTACCTGTCATTACCTGGGGATTGTAATTTCATGTGGGTTCCATCGATACACCCATTCACCTTTGGAAACCGTGAGATGCGATAAAAGTCAGTTGAGGTTCTGAGACTTTCCTCTTGAGTTTGTGGCATCATAATGTAATTGGGCCTTGTTCTTGCAATGGCCGTTGTAACCCGATTTAAAATTCTGGAAACTGTGGTCTGATAGCAGCCAATAAAATCTCCGATTGTAGTCTGATAACCCGCACACGAGTACAGACGCAATGTGGTCAGGAACTGGTTCATCGGGGTTACACTATTATTTCTAAAATAAATAAGATAGTAGATAGATACCTGCTAGTAGCCGTTATTCCACTACACCACAAATCACCCAAATAGTATTTATGTAGCCAAGGAGCATTCTCCATGAAATAAGTTGTGTTGGGTGAAGGTGTATGAGGTGGGGTAATCTACTAGCCAACGTAACCCAAAGACAGACACTCCCTTGCATTTATCAACTTACAAATCATTTTGGAATTCAATTTCGTCTTCTATGTTTTCCAGGAAGCTGAGAACTGTAGGTTTTGTAAGGCGAAATCTTCGAAAAAATGAATAATTGTCCATTGTGTCGAAATAATCACTCCTTTCGTAGACTCTGCGAGGAAAACCAAAGTTGATGATATCGAGGATATCTAGGTCATCATCAATGAATATTTCGTCCTCCATTTTATCCAGAAATAATGAAAAACTTGCAAAAAAACTCAACACTCGAAAACTCGGTGTCAAAATTAAATAGACGTCATTCGCTTAAACCACGCTTAATTGACCGATTAGAAAATCTGAAGCTTAAACCAGATTTTTCTTGCGGTGCATGATAAACAATAATCTAAACCAGGTTTCCGTAACTAATCCGCGAAATTAGCCTACGGTGCATACCGGCGATAAACATTAATGTTTCGAAAAGTAAACAATGTACTTATGTATAGTTTCAAAAATCGACACCAGAGGGAGTATCCTTTATTTTGAATTCCCAATTGTCTCCGCACGGCAGCACCTTGTGGGTAACAGATATAACTGTCGTTACTCTGAATATGAATCTGTTCAAATTGGATTTTAGGTATTGTGAGAAGTTTTTCATTATTTCAAAGATGTGAGAATGGTACCCATATTTCTATTCTAATATTATATGATACAAATACCAACATTATTTGATTGATATTCAAATAAGAGCGTTTGGATTATATTTTTGCCAAATTACAAAAAACTAGTTCAAAAATTATCAAAAAACCAGCATGTTTTCTAAAATTATAAGACGTTTATCTGAGAAGTTTAAGCAAAATATGTCATATTATTTTTGAAAAAACATGGAAAAACATCACAATTAGCCGTTTTGTTTAATTTTTTCAAAATGTCGACAAAAATAGAATTATTTTTTTTAGAACATGAGTAATTTTTTATCGTGTCGTGTTTTTTTGAGCGGGTATACATGCACCTTAAAACGGACGCTTGTACTACCCAGCAGCTAACTTACTGTCTACAGATCTCCTATTAATAACTGGAAGGTAATTTCGGGCGGAAACCCATGATACGCCTCAGGTGGATATCCCATGGATGCTTTGAGGAAATTCGCATATGATTTCTCATAGTTCTTACTTCGAAGATAAACAAAATCGCAAATAACAAATGCCAATGAAAATAATAATCAAACTTGTGTCGTATATATTTTAATCACTTATAATTGCACGAGAGGCTTGTATTTTATCGGGTAAATTTGGGTTGTTTAATGAGAAACTATTGTGTAGACGAGAAAAATTGTCAACTATTAAAAACGCGACACCGAATTGTCAGTTTGACAGCGGCAAAAGTTAGCTGCAACTTTTACAGCGACAAATGCACTAGTGGTTTTTTCACTTATTCATTTGTTCATCAATTATCGCGGTGTTGGTTGCCAAAATAAATAGTTTGACATGTTTGTCAACAACTTATTAAAGGACCCTGCAAAATCCTTATGGAAAATGGCTCTCGGCTAAATTCGCTGAAACTCTGCAAAAATATAGTATTTGGTATGCTGATCAAAAGTCTTGATGAGCACAACCCTCCATTTTCAACCCCAGACCCTCTACAGCCCCCCAGAGTACACTTTCCGGTGTGTTATGCATAACAGTTTCAATTCATCTTCAAAGCGTTTCCTTTCACTGCCCACCCCTTTCTCCAACCGAATCCTACATTCTACCCTCACCCCCGCACAACCCTTCATTAACGCCCCATTGTACACTTTCAAGATTAAAGATTCTTCAACGAAAACACAGAAAGAGAATATTCGGCAACTATCCTCAATAGGACTGTTGCGCGCACCCAAGGAAAAGTTGCACAAGAGCGTCAATAACGTGATCGACATATATATATATATATATATATATATATATATATATATATATATATACCTATATATAAACAGTGGGGAATAACGGGGATCTTCAGTCAGCAAAAGTGTTGAAATATGAAAAACTCTTTAATACTTTGGACCAAGCTCTCGTTTCAATTTTGAAACTTCTTCAGGGTCCTAAAATATGCGAATTACATTATTGAGAAAAAATACTTAAAATGAAGGGAGTACTTACAGTAATGTGAGTGGTTGATTGACGAGCATTAACTTTTAGAAAAAGAAAACGTAAAATATGAAAACATTGGTCGGAATGGTGGTAGAGCTTTGACGTTTCAAGTGACATTGAAAGATTTGAAATTACTGCTACTACTACTAAGATTTTCGATATTTGTTTTTTTGTTCATATTTTGATTGGATTTATTAATTTCAATCATTTCAAGAAATAATATTTTAGAGGATTTTTTTTCTGAATGTAAAACTTGTGCTTTCTCGGATGATATTTTATGGCCTGTTTCAATAGCATGTTACATTCAGAAAAAAATGTATCTAAAGATTATTTCTTCTTTAATATGCGAAAAGGCAACGGAGAAGACTACAAAGAAGCGGTAGTTAAAACAATTTGGAACACCACCGCCAATATGCTACAAAGTAAATATTATAACGAAAATATTGTATTTAACCCTTTCACCGACGTTCAGTTTAATTCATCACGAGCTGCACGTAATGCTAAACTTCAACATCTACTACGGAAACGATTAGCTGTGGCACCCGCAGCGACATCACTGTTCCTAATATGAATTTCAATAACTGCGTTTTTATCAATTGTACATTCAAATCAAAATGTGTTTATTTTTAATGTTTCATAAATAAAGTTTGCATTGATATGTTTCTAAATTTCTTATTCATCAAATTGTCCTGCCGAATTACATTCGATGTTTGTATTGATATCAGGTAAATTTGTGTTGTTCAAATTCTAAACTGTTTCCTTTAGCAATTTGACTCGAAAAACTGTCAACCTAAAAACGCTCCACCTTCGGTGTCGCGTTTTTAATAGTTGACAGTTTTTCTCGTCTAATTGCTAGGCAACAGTTTCTCATTAAACAACCCAAATTTGCCCGATAAAATACAAACCTCTCGTGCAATTATAAGTGAAAATGCATGTATGATAATATATAATATTTTACTCTGGAATTAAACATCTAATTTTATCTAAGATTTAGGTATATATATATATATATATATATAATGGACATAGCCCTCAGAGAAAAGTGCTAACCGTAGACACGTGTCCATTAAATTCGTTCCAATTCGTTTTTAACAGTCCCCTCGATATTACTCTCTTTCATATATATATATATATATATATATATATATATATATATATATATATATATATATATATACCTACTGATTCCCAATAGTCCAATTAAATAAGCCTGTTTGGTTCATTTTAAAACTATCGGTAAAAACAAATGTGTTCAACCCCCGGTGAGGGTTGGAAAAAATTTAACAAATGTTTTTTCAATATAAGTAATTAAAAAACGGTGAGTTACAGAAATTTTTTCAAAATAAAAATTGTAATGCACAAAAATGTACTAAAAAAATTACATCGGTAGAAAAATTCTAAAAAAATCGTAAATAGAAAAATTGAAGGATTTTATTTAAACTTTTTTTTTATGTCTACTCTAAAAAATCTTCACTTTTTCCTGGAGAATGGTTGAGAATTTTTGGGTAGATTAAAAAAAGAATAAAATTAATTAATTTAATTTTTTCGAGAATAGCAGAAAAAGTCGGCAGCCAATTTGAAATTGTATTGAAAAAAAAACAGTTGTTTTTTTTTCAACCCTTTTTTCAACTTATAACAAAAATTCAGGTAATCAAATCTAAATTTGGGATAAAATTTAGATTTGAATGCTTATTTAATTGGACTATAAGGCGTGTTAGTTATCATTATATTTTAGCAGGGTTATGGCCGTCTATAATCATTTTGGGGAGGAAAAGTGGTAAAGTTAAACGTTCACTGGACGACGTTTTTTTTATGTGTCAACTTTAGGACATTAAATTTTGTTCTCGATGTTTGTTATCTGCATAGTTTAAAAAAAATCCTGTATTTGTTGAGGAGAATCAAAGAAAACATTCCCGAGGGTGGAAATTAAATGGGTAAAATCATGTTTATTGCAAAATATTTGAGTCCCGCTTTGATAATTAAGCACGTGTGTCGGATGAGGTAATCAGTAAAATGGAACGTACATCCTGCAATTCTACGAACTAATTCCATAAACGCATGTATAACTTCCTTGAACGCTCGATCAAAAATATGTGCCGGAACATTTTTAGGAAAGGTAAAATATTATTCTATTCGATTGCTATAAACCTGGCAAAAAAATTCATAAAATCTGTTCATTTCGGGACTTGTTCATTCAAAATATTCTATCTTCGGTTTTACTAATCGATCATGATAATCTTTGCCCGTGTAGTTATTTTATCTGAAAATCATATAACAATTGCTATATGAGTAATTGTATGTTATCTTTCTCAACAAAAAAAATGATAAATTGGTTGAACATTCAAATTCAGATAATAAAATAACAAATTACCATGGATTACTTCAAGTAGCCCTATCACTAGGCAACTTTAATTAATATAAAGCCAGCAAAAAAACAAAAATTATATCATGATTATATCATAACGCAAAAATCATCATTCCAAACAAATTTTCTATAACAATTTTCCAGTGTCTCAATAACAATAATTAGATCGTGACGTAAGAGTTTTCAATACTTGGGTATTTTTGTATAACGCCCGATTTACTTTGAATGAATGAGCGGACGTTTTAGTCGCTTTACTTGCAGCCACTGCCACTGCTATTTATGCAACAAGTGCAAAAAGTAAGTGTTTATTGCACGCGACGTGAAGTTGTCAGGTAGAGTTGGACAACACGTCGAATGCAATAAACACTTTTTGCACGAGTTGCATACAATATTTTTTCTACGTTCATGCAAAAATAATTTTTTTTTTATTTAGGTGGCACTAAGTGTGGGAAAATAATAGTGAGTTTATACAGCAAGTAAAATAAAATAAGAAATAAAATAAAGTAATTTAAAAAGTTAAAACTTCACAACATCCATAACAAGTTTATACAGAAATAAAATAAAATAAGAAGTAAAATAAAAGATGGTTAACTTGTATATTTTATTTTATTTGACTTTGACTAGTTGTTAGGCACATGTACATACTGAATAATTTAGGCAAATTGACGAATGTTGATGATAGATGGACATGATATAATAGCTATGGAGTCCTAGTATATGTTTTTGTTTTCATAACTGGAAAATGGTGTGTTCAGTGCCATTTTTTAAAATTTCGTTTTTGCCCAATAATGTCTTTAGATGACGAAAATTTTATAATATTGTTAGTGTTGTCAGCAGTAGCTTATTTTTTATTTAATAAATAACAGGGACCAATTTTACAATGATAATAATAATAAATTCATTTATTGTTAACAATAATAATAATAAGGTACAGGGTTTTAAGATATAGTAAATATAAAATCAATGAATTATGTGTCTTTGTTTAAAATTAGATTATATCTATTCTAAGGATTCATATAGTTTAACAATAAATGATACTCGATAAGTAAATTAATACTTGTTTCGAGAAATAAACATAAGTGGGACTTATACATATATGTATAGAGGACATGTAGGACTTATTTGTACTAGGTATTTTATAGAACATAGAATAAAGATTATAATTCACAGTATGTACAAGCAAGAATGAGTGCATGTTAAAACCAATTTTACAAGTATACATCATTGAAATTGAGGTAACCTCAACATAAAATCCCAAATTTCTATTGACAGCTTCTTACTTTTTACATTAATTTACTCAGCTCTATAAACACTCTGAAAATTATTATTTCTTATTTTACTTTATTTGATTTCTTATTTTATTTTACGTGCTGTATAAACTCACTTTAAAAAGCGCAATTTAATAGGAAAATATTTAATAATTAATTAGCACTATCGATTTGCATTTAGAAAGTTAGGAACTAACACCTATGTTAGGAACAATTTAACTCAAACTTTATTTTTAATAAATTGCATTTTCTAGTAATTCCGTAATCCAGTATGTAATAAATATTGTTGTTTTTTGAGGTTCGGGGTTCAGGACTAGGTCAATAACCACGCGTAAGATGTCTAAAAACCCTGGTGAATGAACTGATTCGATATTGTTTAGATTTTCAGAGAGCTGAGCTGAGCACTAGTGCAATAAAGAACCAGTTTTTTCACTAAATATAGTTCAATAAAGTTTTATTTTTTGCATGAACGTAGAAAAATTATAATAATGTATCAAAAATAATTGAAAAAAAAACATTGACGTCGAAAAAGGCGATGGTGGATTGCAGCAATTCATCGCAACAGAACATTGTAAGTCATAATAAGTGAAGTAATAATATGTAAATTAGGCCTATTGTTTTTTTACAGAGGAGACATGATGAATTTTTTTGCTGAGTTGACTTGTGAGGAATCCGGAGAATTTTATAACTTTTTCAGAATGTCACGTAAAGATTTTGAAGTTTTGCTAAACAAAATTGAGACCATCATAAAAAAACAGAAAGAATTCCAATAACACCAATTATACGTTTGGCAATAGCTTTACGATATTTGGCAACAGGGGACAGTTACCAAAGTTTGCATTATTTATTTGAGGTTTCAACACCAGCAATTTCGTTGATTTTACCTGAAGTTTGCAAAGCAATTAATATTGTTTTAAAGAACCAAATTAAGGTAACCATGGTCCTAAACGATAATAATTGAACCCATAATGAGGCCTGACAAAATCTGGAAAACATTTCCATTTAAAATGAGGGGAAAAATGTATTTTGAGAAAAAATGTATTTCCAACTCTAGAAATCATTCAAATGATGTTATATTCGCACCTCCTAATATATGAAAACCCCAATAACATTATCTTTGAACGATGTCCTCATACGCTAGCATAGACGAACATGACTCGAACTTGTTTTGAAAAGACTTGAGTATAAAACGACTAAAGTTTCTTCAAGTATTCCCATGCTACCCTTGCAGTTTTTTTTTGTATGTAACTGTAACGGGGAACAAAAATATTTATGACCGAAAAAATAAATTCTAAAAAAAATATTTCGCCGATGTCGCATTTGTACAAAGAGCAATGGGCTCTGCGGACCATTTCTTTGTTTTATATAAGAAAATGAAAATGAACTTTCAATATTTTTCCTATCAAAAAATATATAAAAAATGTACGAACTTGAAATCAATTCGATCGCCCGATTAGATAACGTAATTAAATTTCCCATACTTACTTATATTATCTCAACTCCTCTCGTAAAGTAAAGTGACACTCTCTTTTTCCAAAAATGTTTCTACATATAATATTTACATATTATAAGGGCAGCTGCTGTCACCAGGGCATATGCAGAAAATGTTGGTTTTCCTACGCACAACACCAGTTTTGATAGAGTGTTTCTATACTAGAATGTAAGGCAGTGTTATTTTGGGTCACCATCAGTCCGTCGGACTCAGATTCGTGCCTTCGGCTTAATATGCGAGGTCTTTTCTTTCAATAACTTTCCTTTTCAATATATAAAATAGTTCTTTTTGTCTTTTGTTTCGAATGACTTTTCTTCAAGTGAAAATAAAATTTAAATGACTCAATTAAAATTATTCTTATATTGCATTCAAGTTTTCTTAACTATAGTTTCAAATAATACACAAGATAACTTTAATACTTCCATTGAATAAAAAACATAAAAAAATATCACACCGTTAAAAAAAATCATCGAAAAATAATATCGATAAAATAAAATGGAAAAATAAAATCATATCTAGCTTTAGAACAAGATTAAAGCCATAAATTTCGAAACATCAATCAACATAAAGAGCTCATATTTGTATTTCTATTAACTTGTTTCTTATGTAAAACAAATAGAATCCGTACTTTCCGTAAAACCTCGTATTTTATATTTACCGAAAATTCCCTAATTCAATAACTTTTTATGCATTTGTATCAATATGAACAGTTTCTGGGCATGCATGTGGTTCACCCCAAACAATAAAATGACAAACTACCTTTTCAAAAAGCTCCGCACTTTCCCAGTCAATTAATTGTTGTTTCCGGTAACCCATTTTCCAACTATTAGGAGACGATGGCTATCCTATTTCGCCTTGGATTATGAGTCCCTGGAGAAACCCTACAACCCAAGAGCAGCAATATTATAATAAGGTTATCTGCCGAGAACGTGTAATAATTGAACGATGTTTTGGGCAGTTAAAAGCAAGGTTTCCTGTCCTTCAATATAAAGTAAGGTGTAAATTAGAAAAAATACCATCGCCGATAATTGCCTACGTTATATATATATATATATATATATATATATATATATATATATATATATATATATATATCGCTAAACATTTAAATAATGAAGATTTTGATTATTCCAAACCAGAAGATAATTCTGAAATTAACGCACAAAATAACGATAACCGGACAACAAATATAATTCGTCAATTAGGACAGCAGAAAAGAAAATTAACAACACAAATGCTCTTTAATAATCATGTTAGTATCTAATTAATAATTACCAACAATTATATTCTAAACAACTTTTTTCAAATCTATCTTGTCAATTAGTGGTACTCTATTCGTACCAATAACAATACGTTTTCTTATTTTTCAATCACCCTGTATATTATATCTGTAATATTTTCCAGAGTTAGCTAAACTTTTGGAAGAAGTTTTTTCTACATCGAAGATACAAAAGTTTTCCATTGGCCATTATTTTCACACACGCTGTCTTATGCAAATAATTTTAGTTTCGTTTTCAAAAGCAAATCTTAATCAGGTAGACGAGTTAAACATTAGAAGAAAAAAAAACATGAAAATAAATTTTACACATATATGTATTTGCAACTTAAAATGTATTCTTATCATTCAAATCGGAACCAAATGAAAACATAAAATTATAAACCTTATATATTTGGCTAAATATTATCAGTGGTTAGAGATCATCCGCTTAGATCAGCTACTGAAATTTTCGAATGATGATGAAGTTGAGTGACAGGCAATGGATCTCGACGGCCAGTGATAAGAACGTTTGATTTTCGATTCATTTCTTACTTGAATATTAAATTATGGAAGGAAAGGGTTCACGAGTGTGTGTCGATCCCTAGTTCCTCGGATAGCTCAGACGGTAGAGCATATGACTAGAATAATCATGAGGTCGTGGGTTCGACTCCCATTTGAGGATGCTTTTTTTCCTTAATTTAATAATTTTTCCTCTATCCACGAAATTCCCCCTTTTTCATTATATATTTCGGACACAATATTTCCACTTTCATAAATATTATAGTTTCATATTTAACTCACATACTTAGTATTTATGAAGAACAATGATAATACTTTTAGGCATGTGGTGTTCCCTGACTATAAATTCAAATACACCTTGCCTTTTTCCGTAACAACACTGCTGCCATCAGTTTCTTGTTTTTTTTAAGGATTTGTTCTTGTTGCATACGGCATAATTTCAGCTGCTCTAATAAAACTAATCATTGGAGTTCAGCAGTTGATAATATTTTTGTTTCATCAGTTTCAGGTAATTTATTTGATATTTTAATTTTATTTCTAGGAATAGTAGGTACTACCTTCTGCAGCTGCAATGTCACTCGATGTTGATGTAGAGGGCTTATCAAGTATTATTTCTCCATTAGCTCCAGCAGACACAGCGCCTAACAATTTATATTTTTTTAGTTTATCACGCATTTATAAAAAAAAGTATTACTATACCTGGTATTTTTTTAATTTCTCCCAAGGCTTATAGATTATTCAAACTTCTTCTTTATCTCTGCCTTCATATTACTAATTTTCTTTTGACAACTGTTTTGTTGTGAGACGTTAAAAATATCTTTATATCGATGCACTAAGATGGTTGAAGCGGCCTCCTTTTCTACTTCAACTTGCGGAGCTTGTGATTTATTAAGAACGATTCTATGTTCCTTCAATTTATGGACAAATATCAGTTGCTTGTCAAATTCCTCACTTTCTCTCAAATTTTCCATATCACTACTTATTTTTCACAAACACGTATATACTAAATACATAATACTCGCATTGTATTCGTTAACCCTATCGCACAATCGGCATAATTAATTTAGATTGGATACGACACGTCTGAACTTGTGAGAAATCAATTGCTACTGAGATGTAAGAAACGCAGCATTTGCTTTAAAATTTTATTCATATCAAGATTCAGCAATCGCTTTTGCTCATAGCATTTGCTAGTTGAGCAATTGCTTTTTCTAAAACGCAATTGCTTCAAGTAATGGCTTACTTTTTATTTATTAGGCTCATTGAGTCAATTACTAAGGTGACTTTCTTATGTGATTTCATGTAGTAATATTCAGATAGTTTTCAAATTTCACTCGATTTTTGTTTACCGAAAAAGTTCAACAACACATATAGCTAAATAAATGTATTCTTATTGTTTTGTTGGCAGTTAAATTATATTCAATATTTTTTCATCGCAGATTAGTAGCAAAACTTTGCTGCATGAAAATTAAAGAAGATCTTGGTTCTTTACTACGTCCCTTACAGTTTGGTTTCGGTACGCCAGGAGGTTGTGAAGCAGTTGCTCATTCAGCTCGTAGATACATCAATCAGCATCCAGACCCTTTTCCCAAAGTGCCTTCAATATGATTGATAGGAATGTCATGCTCCTCAAAGTAAGAGATAACCTTCCTGGTATATACCCTTTTTTAAATCAATGTTATAACTCATCATCATATTTGAATTTTGGTGATCATTTAATAACTTCTGAAAGAGGTGTTCAACAAGGTGACCCTTTGGGACCCGCACTATTTTGTCTCACAATCGAAGAATTGACAAAGAGTTTGTCATCTGAATTCAACTGTTGGTATTTAGATGATGGCTCCATCGCTGGAGATTTCAATACAGTGTTGGAAGATTTGGATAAGGTTATCATCCTATCGAAACAAATTGGTCTTGAACTTAATTTCAATAAGTGCGAACTGATTTCACTATTAGACCCAAAAACGGATTTTGAATCCAAATTCCAATCATTAGCCTCTGGTATAAAATTTTTGGAAATGTCAGATTGCAGCCTTCTTGGTGCGCCCCTTTCTATAAATGCTCTTTCTGGACATATTAGAAATAAAAAGGACTATCTGCAGTCACTCTCCACCCGTCTTAATGAACTACCAACTCACATCTCATTCTTTCTCTTGAGAAATTGCCTCGCTATACCAAAATTGATGTATACCCTCAGATGTTCTCCATCTTGGAAAAGTCTCAATGAGCTTCAAGTTTCGACGATTTAATGCGCCATACTTTGGAAAATGTTACTAATAATTCTTTTAATGAAGATTCTTGGTTACAGTCAACACTTCCGGTGAATCTTGGAGGTCTGGGGCTCCGTTTGGCTTCTTCCCTAGCTTTACCTGCCTTCTTAGCTTCCATGAGTAGTGTATCCAGTCTTATTGATTCTATTCTCCCTTCCACTTTTTCTGAAACGACTGATACATTTTTTGATGAAGCTGTTTCTCTTTGGTTATTACAAACCAACTTAGATTTGCCACCAGCTACGAGAAACATTCAGAAATCCTGGGACCTTCCACTTTTGAATATAACCTCAAAAAATTTACTTGATTCGTCCAAGTCTGAAGTAGAAAAGGCTCGTCTGAGATCTGTTAGTATTAAAGAATCCGGAGCTTGGCTGAATGCTCTACCTGTGGCTTCTCTCGGAACCCTTTTAGACGACGAGTCTTTCAGAATATCAATTGGACTGCGACTGGGTTTAGATATTTGTATTCCTCATAAATGTATATGTGGTAGTGAAGTGAATCAAAAAGGAACTCATGGTTTGAGCTGTCATAGAAATGCAGGTCGTTTATTCAGACATTATCAAGTCAATGATATCATTAAACGTTCTATGATATCGGCAGGTATTCCAGCTGTGTTAGAACCTCTTGGAACTAGCCGAGATGATGGTAAACGTCCTGATGGTTTGACGCTGATACCTTGGAAATGTGGTAAACCTTTGATGTGGGACTTCACTTGTGCTGACACAGTTGCAGCGTCTCATTTAGCAAATACTTCCAAGTCCGCAGGTGCTGCAGCAATATCCAGCAAGAAATTGAAAAGAAAGAAATATCAAAATCTTGGAAATAATTATCTTTTCCATCCAATAGCTGTCGAAACTTTTGGTGTCTTTGGCCCTGAATCTCTGTCTTTTATTCATGAAATTGGAAGGAGAGTGGGCCGCGCTACAAAAGATAAACGTTCAACGTCATTTTTGATACAAAGAATTAGTATAGCAATTCGAAGGGGCAATGCTTCTTCTGTAATGGGTTCAATTCCTCCATCGCATCCACTGGATGAATTATTTTATCGTCCCAATTTTCCTACGAGATACATATCAGTTATCAAAGATAATCACTCAGTAATTTCCAAAAAATCGACATCAGTTTCTCTATCACCTTCTTTGAATTACAGGAACAATGAACCTGGATGGATTCTTCGTCAAACATGAGTGGGCATGCCATACCAACAAGAGACTCCATTTCTACATTTGGCCTAAGAGGATTGAAGAATGTAGGAAATACCTGTTTTATGAATAGCATGATCCAGTGTCTCTCGAACACCAAGGTTTTGTTGGAATTTTTCAAGAATGGTTTCTGTATGGAGGATTTAAATACTACTACATCAAGAATGAAAGGAAATTTAGTGAAATCTTTTATATCTTTGATGGAAAATATCTGGAGTCCTGATTCTTCTTGAAAAATTGCTCCTTCCTTCGATCATAACGTCCCAGCAGATTCGGAAGAATTTCTGAGATACCTTCTGGTAGGTTTACAAGAAGATTTAAACAAGGCGAGTGCAGAGATTCATCCATCACCAAACGATTTTGTTATCACGAATGATAATCAGAATGCTTCCATTTCTTGGACAAGATATCTGTCTACTCATAATTCCAAAATTGTGGATACATTTGCCGGTCAGCTGAAGTCTATATTGAGATGTACTTTTTGTAATTACTGCTCCGTTACGTTTGAACCTTTCTGGGTACTTTCAATCCCTATTCCAGACTTGCCAAACGAAGTCGTGAATTTAACACAATGTATTGAACTGTTGACAGAAGAGGAGACGTTGACTAACGATGCGAGCCCATACTGTTCAACTTGTGGAATGAAAAGGGAATTCAAAAAGATGATTCGTATACATACATTTCCAAAAATTTTAGTTATACATTTAAAACGTGTTTCTTCGACTGATGGCAGTAAATTGGACAATGTGATTAATTTTCCCATACAAAATTTGAATTTGGAGCAATATTCTGCTTAGGATGGAATGAATACTCTTTATAATATCTACGCCATATCTAACCATAGCGGCAGCATTTCCAATGGACACTATTCTGCATATTGCAAACACCCTTATTCTAATTGTTGGCACCTCTTCGATGACTGCCGTGTATTTTCCAAGATTGATTCTCTCAGCTCCCAGGGAGCATGTGTCCTTTTCTATGAGAAAGTTGATGATCTGATTTCTGATGGTGTTGTGGGTTTTTCCGGGTTTTCCTCCAACTGAAACAGCAAATGCGCCATCACTTCGAGTCCCGGGCTTCAATCAAGATTTTCATCTTGATATTATTTTATATTTAAAACTTTGCTTTTGTATTTTTTAATTCTGAATAAAGATGTTTAATTGCATATTCAACTGAGAATGTTTTCCTTCACACAGTTTTTATTATTTTAATATCTTTTAGCAATGGTATTTATTATTATTACTCTTGTTTCGGACGTTTTTGACGACGTCTTGAGTTGAATACCACAGTATTTACCTGAAGATTGCAGATACAAGATCGAAACGCCGTGAATAACTTTCATTTCCTCGAGACGATGGACGTCCGAAACGAGAGTAGGTAATCAACAACATCGTCTACAACATTCAAACCAAACCTTCCATCCGTAACACATTGCATATTTTTAAAGGCAGTTTTCTAATTCAATACTGACATTTTTGCAGACTCAGTATAAAATGCTTCATATCGTTATGAGAGCAGATATGGTAATAATAAGGATTAGTCTCTTATCTTTCTTTTTCGAAACCTGATAATGCTCTCATGTATAAATTGGTTTGTCATTAATAATAGTTGCATTCAGTAATAAACTATTGTCCTTTTTTAACTGCTGAAGTTTTATATAAAATCGAGGAAGAATATCGCAGTTATGGAAAACGTTTGGAAGAGGTTAATTTCGTTGGTGTTGATAATAATTACACTAAGAATAAAAATATCAATCGCTTCAACGGTGAGTGAATAAAATGTATATTGTGTTATATTTTGATTTTCAGTAGACAGTTTCTTAGTAATATAATAGGTTATAAAAAATCAATGGTGATTTTTCTTTTACAGGTTGAGGAGGAAAAATATACCTACAATGCAGCAGTAGTGGCGTATCACCCATTGGATGACCCCACTTCTTCTCCTGAGGAGAAACTGAAAGCCAGAACCAAAAGTTATATCGACCTTTTGAAAACTGTTGATCAAGTAAATATACATATCAATTTATACAAATTACTATAGAAAACACGCAATTCTTAGTTCGCGATATGTTTAAGTAACTGAAATTCCGCAAGAAAGCAGAAGGAAACAAAATTAATGGGGAGGTGGGTTTTGTAACACCTTGTTTTAAAAGTATGTTGATTCTGTATCCAACAGTGCATTTTTCATTTCTGCTTACCGTTAGGGGAGATATGGGCATCTGAAATGTTTTCTTTACTTTCACGTCACCTACGCAAATTTTGAAAATGAAAATTTTCGATAACACAAAACGAAAAAAGCAATCAGATCATGAAAAATATAAATACCTACTCAGTCTTTATTACTGACTGATTTTTATGTACTCATTATCATCTTAATTAGTGTTCAAAATGTTCTCCCATAACTTCCTGACAATAAAAAAGTCCTTTTTCGAATTCCCAGTATTTGAGGCGTTATATTTGCTCGAGGCATTATATTTGCATACTCGTTTCTCATACGATTTCTCAATACAACGGTTGTCAAAAACTCAGCCTGATATATACTTTTGACTTCAGATATTCCCAAAGGAAAAAGTCCATTGGCGTTAGATCCGGGGAACGTGCCGACTATTCAATTACTCTCCTTCTACCGGTCCACCTATATATATTGCATTCAAATTTATTTATTTATCGGTCATAAAGATATAAAGAGACAAAAGTCCAATGAAGTATCTACGATTTTTTACGATATTTCTACAATATATCATATACTTACGAGTACTGTACTATATACTACTCTAAAATGCTACGCTAATCCCTTTTCACTATTACATAATATTATATACCTTTTTACACAAGTCAAAGAAACCATAATAAAGAAAAATGAGTATAAACATATACAGGGTGTTAATTAAGTACTTTGACGAACTTCGGGAGGTGATTCTTTGAAAGATTTCAGGGCGAAAAGTTCATATAAACATATGTCCCAAACGGCTTGGTTTTCGAGGTCAGGGTAATCGAAATACATTTGTTTCAAGAGTTTTTGTAGTTTACTACATTTTCGACAATAATCAGTTCAAATTGAGGAGGATCCTGTGAATTATTTGAGAAAGGAATTATTTTGTATCGTGCACACTGTTGAATGGATTATACTTGTCAATTTGAAGTGATAATTGTCGAAAGTGTCGAAGTAAACTCCAAAAACCCTTTAATTTTTTTATTTTGATCACCTTTTACCTCGAAAACCAAGCGTTTGGGGCATATGTTTATAAGAACTTTTCGTCCTGAAATCTTTCAAAGAATCACTCGAAGTTTGTGAGAATGTTTACTTCTCAAATTTCGTGTTGAGTTTACTAAACACAAATGCATGGTAGACACAAATCAAGGTAATGATGTTTACAAAATATCTACATGTTGTCATTACGTAACCTAACATTCTTGAGGCAGAGTTTGCATTTGATTCAATGTGTGAATCAAAAATGAGTTCGGAGTCAAATATAATGCCTAGGTCCCTAATATTACTTACTCACTCTAGTTATTAAATTATTTCCTGAATGATAATCCAGGTGTATCAAATTGATATTCCTTGTGAATGTGATACAATAACATTTTTGGAGGTTCAAATACAGGTTAGATGAGTTATATTCCATTAGCATATTTAGGTCGTCTTGAATTTTGTAACAATTGTTCGAATTTTGTATGGTGAGGTAGAGTTTCAAATCATCTGCATATAACGAAAATTTTGAATATTTAAAGCAAGATTTTATGTTATTCATATATATGATAAAAAATAACGGTCCTACATGTGATCCTTCAGGAACCTGTCTAAAATAATGAGGGGTGGCTCCTGTTGGAAATTATTGACATATCAAAGTCCAATTGATTCGAGTCTACTATTCCATCAATGATTTCGTTTTGCAGCATATTTAGGTCTAATTGTCCAGTTAAATTGCCATCTCCAAATAAGGATACTACCAAAAACAACTTACAGAATCACATAAGAATGTAAAAAAATGTGGGATAAGATTAACGAAATAACAAATAAAAATTTAAACAAAAAAATCAAACAACTTTGATATAATAAATGAGAAAAATGAGAAAAATGAAGAATTGAACTCCGAAAAAGCTATAGCAAATCATTTTAATAGCTTCTTTCCAATATTGGTTTTAAAATGGCAAATAAAATTGAAAAACCACCAATCCCCATCTCGGAAACTATTATCGAGGCAAAAAATTCATTATTCCTTCATCCCATAACAAAAAATGGACTCATTATATTATATCTACGTTGAAAAATAATACATCCTCGGGTCCGGATAAAATTACGGTTCATTTCATAAAAAAATTTCACGAATTCCTAGTAGAACCTTTATGTCATATTTTTAACCCAACACTAACAAAAGGTGAAATTCCAACACCATTTAAAAACTTCGTAACCATTCCTATTTCTGAACAAGGTGATAAAAAACAATTTATAACCATTATAAACAATTTTCCCAAGATATTCGAGAAGTGCATCAAAAATAGAATAATGAATTACTTACTGTGATAATAATAATATCTTCTCAAATTCACAATTCGGTTTTAGAGAAAAGTTATCAACAGAAGATGCAGTTTTTAAATCAACAAACACCATATTCGACTCTTTTCAGAAGCACAACAAATGTCTCACAATATTTCTGGACCTAGCAAAGGCTTTTGACACCGTCACTCATTCAATTCTATTTCACCGTCTGGAGCTGCTTGGTATCAGAGGAACCATATTAGATTTGCTGAAAGATTATCTAACAGAGTGCAGGTTGTCAAAATAAAAAAATTAACTACTAAGTTAATTTTTTTATTTTGACAACCTGCACTCTGTTTGTTAGATAATCTTTCATAATCACTAGATCCTTTACCAATAAATATGGGCGTACCACAGGGTACCGTGCTGTGGACAGTTTTATTTCTGCTGTACATTAATAATATGTTCTCTGTAACAAACTTCCAACGTAAATTAGTATCGTACGCGGATGATACGGCAGTTATCTTTGAAGGGAATACCTGGTCCGAAACATATTACAACGTAGAAATTTAAATGCAAGAAATATATAACTGGCTCAGTAGCAGCCTGCTGAGTGTTAATATTGAAAAAATTCATAACATACCACGGACCCAAATTATATAACCGGCTTCCTTCTAACATAAAACACTCAACCGGTAAGGAGGCGCAGAAAAAAGAGATAAGAAAATTTGTTATTTCTCACCAGGAACTATTGCTCAAAATAATCGGTAATCAGGAAAATTGAAAATGTCATCGAAATGCTAATGTTTTTTGCCTCTCCTCAAGTTTCACATTTTTAATCAACCTTAAAGAAAAAAAAAGTTTAATTTGCAATGTTAAGAACTCTTAATGAGTAATTTTTTTTTCTCTTTTCTCTCTCTCTTCACTGAAAATCACCTAATTATTTGTGGGAGATAGAACCGCAACTCAAGCCTAGCTTAGGCGGCTTCTCCTGCTTTTAATTTTAATTTCAGTTTAAGTTGACTACCTTACGATAGGTACATATTTTGAGTTAGGTACTCTATGGAACTAAATTGAGAGATTTTTACAATGTTATATCACTTGTAAGTTATTTTGTAACTGAAGTACTACTATGTAAAAATTGTAACTGAATTTTTCCTTTGTAAATTACCATATAACTATGTAGCATTGTAACTGAAGAAATTTCATTTATTTCATTTCATCTATGAATATGGGACTAATTATATGGTTACCTAAATGAGTGCCCATATATTCATTGTTTGTGGATACTGACTGTGCTCCTCCCTAATCATACGTGGATTAGTATCACTACAGTTTAGAACATTTTGTCTGTTAACAGCACCACATAATGAAAAAAAACACTCATCACTGAAATAAATATTTTTTACATAGTTCGGATGGTTCCTGATTCTATTGCAGATTATTTCACAAAATTATATTCTTCTATCCGCATCATCTTCAAATAACTGGTATCAAATAATAAGTTTATAAGGATTAAATTGATGTTTTTTCAAATATTTCATCACGGTAGAAGTAGAAACGTTTCACTTATTTGCAACTGATTTAGTTGTCGAATAGAACCGACAATATCTATTTGTTTGATTTCTGAAATTGCTTTTCTGCCACTGTAGTAGGTTGTAGTAGACTTTTGTACTAACTCTCTGAAATATTTCGTCTCGTTGAAAATTCTCACTGTTTGATACAAATTGCGTCCACTTTCTCCATAGATGATAACCACTTCGATTTTTTCTAACAGTGCACGTTCTCGAGCCATTTTTTACTTACCAAGCTTTACTCAACAACAAATGTAATACAAACTCACAAAATTAAGACCTTTTCAATTCAGCTAATCAAATGCATTTATCTAACCAATCAAATTCCGAATATACACCATGTTGCTAGTATATCCGCGAATATACACGCTACTCGCTATAGAACAAGTGGGCATTTACCATTGTTTATACCAAACCTATCAAAATAATTCAGTCCATGTCACTTTCAAATTAAAAAATGATGTCCGACCGTTTCGAAAACCCTTCTTTAGAGGAAATTAAAAAAACCTAGAAAAACATAGTTCTTTCAAATATAGGAATGTTTGTAATATATAATCTGGTCATATACCACTCGTGATAGATATTTTGGGTAGAGAATTCTTTGATATTTTTCCGCCAATGTTGTTGCAAAAATGAGTAAAGTGAAGAAAACCGAGAATTTTCTCCGATTTGCTCAGTACTCGGAGCACTTTCTGAAAACGAGGTGAATAAACATGTGTCTGACCTGCAGAGAATTTGCTCGCGTGAGAATATTCTTTCTTTCTTTACTTGTGGTGTGAGTCTCATAACTCTCCGGTAAAAATTATTTTGTAAGAAATTCAACACTGCCAGTCTCAAACCTCGAAAGCTTTTTACTAGCACTCATTTTTCTTCTTTCTTTGTATACTTTTTCCTTACGAACGTTCATGTACATTGCTATGATTAAAACTGAGAGAAAGTGAGCATGGGTTGGACTAGACTCCAAATAATTTGAGAATATACTTGGGCCTAGAGTTGTTACTGACTTTTATTCACACATATTTAGAGCAAAAACTGAGTCAATAATATCTATACTATATTCTTTGAAAAACTTGAGTTTGAGCATTTACTCAGTTTTATTCACTTCACTCAATACCACTCGGCCAAATTTCTTTAAAAAAATAAACATTCTGAATAAAAATGCAAATTTTCACTTTTAGATTTTTTCTTTTTGAGTTAGGTTCCTTTCTCAATATCTATCAGATGTAGTTCAATGTCCTGCGTGGCTTTAGCCTGGGAAGTAGTTGTTTTCTGTTATATATTACAAAAAATAACTTCATTTTTATCGTAGATTTTTCAATTCACAGAAAAATATTTCCATTCAATATGCAATTGAGAATGTTTCCCACAACAGGTTATCTTGAACGATGGAAGACGGTGACTAAAGTTTGACTTTCAGTCGCAGATAATTCCACATCAGATTTTATGAACATTCTGTTTATATTTTCAAACAAATCAATTTGTCGTACCCCATGACTGGTTTCAATGTCAAAAAAAATAATTCAAAGTGTCTCTCCAAAAGAAATGTTTCTAACATTTTTCCATCTTTGCAAAGTGAGATTGCTTCTTGAAAATGTGTTTCCCATTTCTTCCGGTTTCCTGATGATCGTGGAAGCGTGAAATAGATTTTTGTCGACCAAAATGTATTGAAGACATGGTGAGTGAGATGCTTCTCTTGTATCAATGTTACAAATGATTTCTGGTGATTACTTTCTTTTGGAAAACATTCTTCGTTGCCTCATTCATCTATATGAGTTCTTAATTAAGACTGGAATAGAAAATCAAATAACTATCTGAATGAAAATGCAAATTTTTTCTTTCAGATTTCTCAATATCAGATGAAGGTCAATGTCCAGCGTGGCTTAGTCGGGCAAATAGTTGTTTTCTGTTAGATATTACAAAAAAGAACTTCATTTTTATCGTGGATTTTTCAGTTCACCGAAAAATATTTCTTTTCAATATTCAATTGAGAATGTTTTCCTTTTCTCTCACTTTTGTTCTTCCACCAGCGCCAATATTTTCCTAAAATAAGTATTTACAAAATGACGCATCTGGAAATAACCAACAGATATACATTTTTATACACATTGAATCACAACTTATATCTTGAATTGAACTACGAATTGAATTATTATTATCTTATAATAAAATCAACTTTCTGGATGTCTATGGACTTGGAGCATGGGGGAGGGGTTTAACGTGCAGCGCCGCAGTGGCGGAATCGGACAAGCTGGTCCAGAAAGTATCACTTATCCCCATTTACCGCTGTGATAAATAGAGTGTCTACAAAGTACGATAGTTTAAATTTTCCGGTCGCAAACATCAAAACGGCATTTGTATTGTGATTCGGCGGGTAAAAGCTTCGTATCAAAGAGAGGCCAAGTGTTGAATATGCGCGTATAATAAATGAATGACAATGAACGAGTTGGCCCAAATAACCTCGAATCAAATGTAAATGACGCGAAGCTCGTAAAAAAAATACGTTTTCAGGTGACCACTGTTGTTTTTTATTATTATTTTTTTCCAACCGCTTTTTTAGTTGTTTGATTAAGCCTCAGAAGTTAATGAAAGCTTGTACGAGTTAAGATCCCGAATGCCTTACCTTTTAAAAATTTGTAAAATTGTTTCAAATCGCTTTCTTAGTTGTTTGGGCAACCCTCAGAAGTTAATGAAAACTTTGACGAGTTAAGATCACGGGAGCCTTACTTTTACCATTCTTGGGGCCTCGAAAAATTTTTCGTCGGTTGCGGGAGTCGAACTCGCACCGGGTGGAAACAGTGGGCAAAAGACTATCGCTAGTGCCACTGAGCCACTGACTCCGTTTTATTTATAAACATTTCAATTTTTTCATACTAATAATTACAGTAATATAAAAAAACATGGCTGAAACATTATTTTATTCATGTGATGCTTAATACACATTCAAAATATTTTTCTAGTCAAATTCTGACAGTAAACGAAAAATATTTAAAATATTTGAAAATGTATGTATGTAAAAAAAACTATATTTTCAATATATTTATTTATATTTCTTTCATATTTGTTAATATTTCTTTAATAGTTTTTTATTTGGGTAATTTAGTGCAATATTAGACATGTTTTTTTAAATTTATCAATTGTTTGTGAAAGTATTTATTCACCTCTAATTCGACAGAGTACTGATTGGTTGTCGCTGCTACTTGACTCAGCACTTTCGCATGTATGCTGGAATAATCAATTTCTTCATTTCCCGCACCTGACACACGTGACCCGATCGCTTACCAATGCTGCTGCTTTTTTACAGACTTATTCTTGAAAACAATGTACCTAGTAACTTGTAATGTGTAAAAACCCAGTTGCAAGCACTCCATCACGAATATAGAACACTTTTCAACTTGACAATAAAATACATGTAAATCCTACGATGACAGGCGAATCAGGTTTTTACAGTGCACGTATTCAGCACTTTAATGTAGCCTTGCGCGGTACGCAAACGACTCGTCTAAATCTGCTTTTATTCATTA
Source organism: Gonioctena quinquepunctata (assembly GCA_018342105.1). Lineage (NCBI taxonomy): Eukaryota > Metazoa > Arthropoda > Insecta > Coleoptera > Chrysomelidae > Gonioctena > Gonioctena quinquepunctata. The sequence continues at coordinate 49,288 of JAFIRS010000024.1, read as the reverse complement.
CTAGCGAATTTCCGAAACCGTGGCTCAATTCAATTCAAAGGTTATACAGGCCGGATTACAATGCAACCGCAGTTTTCACGTTTGTAATAATCAAATTCAAACTGTTGAACTTTAAAAACATAATTGCACTACTTATGTGGACTAATTCGCCCGATTCCGCCACTGCAGCGCCACTTACAAAGGTGATCCAACTCCATAGACAAATTGTTATTATCATAATGTCCATATACAGAGTCGTGCAGAAGTCACTCAGGTAGCAATTTTGTTCAATTTGATGTTTCAAAAAAGGGTGTGAACTTTAATGTTTGAATTTTAATACACTGTATCATCAATTTTAAATGTTCACTATTTCTACTTTTCAAAATGTACCCTAAATATTTTCCAAAGGTGTCATGTAGAATTCACATAAAAACGTTTATTCTACCAAAATTCGTGTTGTTGTATTCCCACATTCAAACATATGTACGCAGATGGTCCCACTATGAATTTTCCAATGGATACACAGGAACACTTAAAAAATATTATAATCAGAATAAAAATAGCAAAAATTGGGTTTTGGACTAAATAAAAATATCAAGCAGAGAACTAAAGGATCTTTTTATCTTGAAATAGCGTTTTCCGATCTTAACAGAGCAATACAAAGCTCAAAAAAAGCAACACGAACTCCTCATAAAAAATACAAAGAAATCGTATTACCAAAACAAAATAATTAGCTCTCAAGATACTTGCAAACCAACGTGGGAAGTAGTAAATGAGCTATCTAATCGAAGAAAACAACAACAAAATATAAGGATTCTACACGATGGTCATATCATTGACAATCCCATTCAGGTGGCAAATGTTTTAAACAGTTTTTTCGTGAACGCACCAAGTGACCTAACAAAAAAAATACCAGCTTCTCACAATCAAGTTTATGTGGCAAAAGAAACTCATAAAAACACATTTTTTTTAGGCCTTTTTCCGAACCTGAGCTCAAATTTAAAAATAAAAAATCATCAGGCTTTGATGAAATTCCAGCATTTCTACTGAAAAAATCTATACAATATGTGATTGAACCCATTACCTTTTTAGTTAATCTTTCATTTCGGGTAGGAGAGTTTCCACAATCACTGAAGATGGGAAAGATCGTGCCACTGCACAAAAAAATGGATAGACTAGACATAGAGAATTATAGACCTGTGACAATACCCTCAAGTATGCCAAAAATCTTTGAGATTAGTTTTTTGAACCGCCTCATGGACTTCCTGGAGAGCGAAAAAATTTTGACGAACAGCCAACATGGTTTTCGCTCGAAAAGGTCTACGAACACCGCTTTTTAGCATACATTGAAAAATTATTTGAAATGATCGACGCAGGCGAGTGTCCTGCTGGGATTTTTTGCGATCTCAGCAGGGCATTCGACTGTGTCAGTCATAGTAAACTCTTGTCAAAAATGTATCAGTATGGAATTCGTGGAAATGCCTATGATTGGGTGGCTTCCTTCTTAGAAAATAGGCAACAATATGTCACCCTGACATCCGTGGAGAATGTCACAGGGGTACCTCAAGGATCCGTACTAGGTCCAATTTTGTTCCTGTTGTACATTAACGAAATGAATACGATAACCGATGGAGCATTTTTTACCATTTATGAAGATGACATCTCTGTATTAATTTCCAATAAAAATGACGATACCCTTATTTCCAAATGTAACAGTGTACTGAATAATATCTCTGAGTGGTGCATGACAAATGAACTCTTTTTCAATATAAAAAACCCAATTAGTCCGTTTTCACATCCGACAAAAAACATGTTCTCAAATGGAGATTCAACTGAGTGGTTCAGCTATACAGAATACGAAAACAACAAAATTTCTCGGGATCTAATAGATGAAAACCTAGATTGGAGGAGTCATTGTCAAACCGTCATTAGTAAACTGAATTCATTGGGTTATATGCTTAGGGCCCTAAGACCAATTCTGCGGCAAGATCAGTTACTCCTTGTATATCACAGCCTGGCAGCATCAACTTAGAGATACGGTATATGTTTGTGGGGTAACTCTACGCTATCCAATGATGTATTCATCGCACAAAAGAAACTTATAAAAATAATCGCTGGAATGAAACAAAATGAAACATGTAGAACAATATTCTGAGAGCTGAGAGCTGATAATGGAACTTTGCCTATATATTTTCAACAACAAGAAATCTTTTAAAGAAATAAGAAACATTCACACAAAAGAAACTAGACAAAAAAAAAATTTTATGTGCCTTACTGTAAATATAAAATAACCTCAAACGCTCCTTCACACCTTGGCCTGCAAATTTTTAACAGGCTTCCATGTGAAATAAAACATAAAAAATGTAACTCTCATGAGTTCAAAAAGAACCTACAAGAATTTTTACTAGAAAAAAGTTTTTATTCACTTTCCGAGTTTTCCAATTGGTTTTTTTTATTTTTTTAAGCTTTAGGATTAAGTTAGGTTAAGTTACTGTCCGAGTTTTATACCGAATGTTCAGGTACATTTTATTTTTTGTGTTAAATCTTTTAAGCTCTAGGATTAAGTTAGGTTAAGTTACACAATTGACTATTCTTATACAAATTTATATTTGTCTCCAAAGAAAATAAATGCTACTTACTTACTTAGACCTTTCTCAGACCTTGAGAGCTGCTAGACTAGCCAAAATTGCCCTTTTTTATGGTGAAAGTGGGGGAAATCATCTAAAGAATGCGTGATTATAAAATTGAAATAATGCTTGTTTCTGCCGATGTGATACCTCGTATATCAATTGATTTTTTTGTAGAAAAATCGAAAATTTATTTTAGTTTACATATCATCGGACCACTAATCCTTTTCTTTGAATAATAAATATGAGAAGTGATAAAATTGATTCCTTGAATGATGATAAGCAAATAATAATTAGAAATTCAATCTGATTAAATAATATAGACTAGATAAGTAAGACAAATAGGTATACTGTGAGGCAGCATCTCCCCATAATATTATGCACTCAGTTTCATCCATTGTTGTCAAGTGACCTTTTTAGAAGTTATAAAAATCACAGTGTTTTGATTTCGGTTTTTGATCCCATATTTACGTCGTTGAAAAACTTAAACTATTATTTAGGTGTGAGTTGATCTCGAAAGAAATTGATTGGAAAGTTTTATTATTATTTTACTTTTTTGAGAGCATCTAAGAATTCCAGTATATTCCTAATTGCAGTTGATATTCGATAGAACAACAACATTTTTGTGGTTGTTTTGATCGTTGGTGTGTACGTATTGACGAGAAAAATGCCGTTGTTTTGTTTATTTCAGTTATGTGGTTTTATATTTACACACCAGTGTGAAGACAGCAGCCCTAGTTAGCAGCTACGTTCGAAAATTCGAATTTTCACCCTGTAAGCAACGTTGACAGAAAATTTCGTGAATGCCCTCGACTTTCTACTAGTAACAAACTGCTTTCAATATTTGAAGTTGCATAGTTTTTGAGAAAATCAATTATTTATTTTTGGAAAATTTCGAATTTCCACCATCTTAGCAACATTGGCAGAACATTTCGTGAATGCCGCTCGTCTCTACTACAGAATAACAAACAGCTTGCAATATTTAATGCATGGTTTTTCGAGAAAATGAATTCATCACAGAACAATGCAAGATGGTTAAGATCTTCTGGTATCTTTCTGCAGTCACTCAGGTCATTTAGTTAGAAGTGAGCAATGTTTCAAGGACTTAAAATAATTTCGTTTATACCGGGTGTCTATTAGACAAATCATAACTTCTAGATTAGGTGTATCAAAATGAGATTTGGTATATGTAAATGGTATGTGAAGAGGAGAGTTTTCGCATATTTTTCACTTTCCGGTCACTTCCGGTTTCACCGGAAATGGCTCCAGTTTTGAATTTTTAAATGGAACACCCTGTATACTGTAACATTTTTGGATTTCTGAGACAATTCTGGATCAGAATGTGACATTTTAAAAAGTTTTTACGCCTAATTCATTTTTTTAGAGTCACTTTTAATATTGCATCTAGGTGGTCATGATCGGACCTCAGGTGAACTAATCTGAGGACCTCAGGTGATGTCAGAAAATTACAATCGCAAAATTTTAGTGACTAGTGTGATGAATAGGAATAAGACAAGTTGGCAAAATTACATTTCAACTATTATTTTTCAAATGGCGACCATTTTTTGACAAGCACTTTCCGAAAAAAGGATTTTTTGACAAATCTAACGATACTAATTTATTGGGATTGGATTGAAAATAAGAACATAAATTAAATATTACGAAGGAAAATACTGGATAATAACCACTTATTGTGACAGAAATTCCAGAAGAACAGATAGGTAATGAACAACAACGACACAAACAAATTTGCTAGAAATACAAGACAAACAAACAGATAAGATTAATTGCACAAATTCAATGGGATCTCATTCTCAGAACCCATCACAAAACAACCACAATCACCAGAAATACATTTGAATACAGTGAACTCTAATAATGTATATTATATTAATGATGTTACAGGAAAAATGTTGGTTGACCCAGAAGCAGGAATTTTTCTTTTCAAACCACATGCCGTAGAAAATAATCCTTATTATCGTGCACCTGAATTTTTTTTTTTATTCAAGGTATTACCGACGAAAAAAATATAATTAAAGAATCTGTTATGATTCCCTCCAACGGTACAGATCTACACAACATTTATATTTACAATCTCTTTTTAAGTTGAAAAACAAATTCCAAAAGAAGTCCCTCCAACTTTCAAACCCAAAACCAAAATAAAAAATATAATTTCGATAGATGAAAAGACAGAAAAAGTATTTAAATTAAAAACCAATTCGAAAAATTGTGAAGCTATATTGTTAGCTCAAAAAAAAAGATTCTACTTTCAAATGCATTAGAAAAAACTGACGAGAAAGGAGATTTTTTTACAACGATAGTTATTAACATAAATTGTATACGAAAAACTATTTTTCAGACTTGAAATCAGAAATCGTGAATGATTCAGAAATTAATGATAATATTTCAGATTTTGTTCAGAATATCTCACAGACAGACGCCAATAAATAAAAAATCAATTGAAACTTCGCCATTTGAAGGAGGAAGAAAAAGAACTCATAATTGAAGTATGTCTTACATTTTCAGATATATTTTATCTTGAAGGTGACTATTTGACTTTTACAGATAACGTTCCAGTTAAACGTTCAATCGATACATGAAACTCAAATCCAATTTTCACAAAATCTTATCGTTACCCCTACGTACAAGAATTAAGTTGGGACTCAAATTTCGAAAATGTTAGAACAAAAAATTATTCACCTTGGTCATTCCCAGTATGGTTTGTCCAAAAAAATTTGGACGCATCCGTAAAACAAAAATGGAGAGTCGTAATAGACTACAAAAAATTAAATGAAGTGACAGCTGACATACATAACTGACTTACTTGATTAATTAGGACGATGCCAATACTTCACAACGCTTGATTCAGCCTCAGGTTTTCACCAAATTGAAATTGAGTTATTTCCAAAACCACGTTTCCAGTAAAAATGTAAACAATGAATTTTTACGCACATCTTTCGGTTTGAAAAATGCTCCGAGTACTTTTTAACGCGTGATGGACAATATACTCCTAGGTATCCGAAACGAGAGATGTTTAGTATACATGGACGATATCATTTATACTCAGCAACCATTCATGAACATATTTTGAGACTGACTGAAATTATTAAAATACAAAAAGCTAACCTAAACATTCTCTTATCTTGGACATAAAATTACTAAAGATGGAGTCAAATCAAATCCCGAAAAAATAATGTATTCAAAATTGTCCATATCCAAAAAATCCCAAAGTTATAAAATCTTTCCTGGGACTAACTGGGTGTTATAGAAGATTCATACCTAATTTTGCAAAAATTTTAAAACCATTGACACACCTATTACAGAAAGATATCCCTTCCAATTTTACTTCAGAAAGTTCCCTGGCATTTGAAACTTGAAAAATGTCTTAGTGCAAAGTCCAATTTTGATTTATCTAAATTTCAATGAACCTTTTATACTGACATATGATGCAAGTAATTTTGCGATTGGTTCTATACTTTCACAATTTCACATTGGATAACTAAGTTATCATAACTAACTTATCATCATCAGTAGGTAAACTACATTAAATAAATTGTTACATGTTCTTACAATATATACCTGGTGTTTCTTATTGGGTTATTTTTTATTTATTACTGTTCCTCAAGTCGCTAATGGGATCTAAATGGTTCTATGGGGATTGAAGTGAACAAGGTAGAATACATCGGCCCATGATTCCCATTAAGTAATTTTTTTATGGTTTTTGTGGATACCTATACTCTCCAGGCAATCTAATTTTCTAGTGTCGTTGACCGTTGATCATTTTCAAATTATGAATATTAATTTTGTGACCAGATTCGATCATATGGTCCGCTACACTTGACTTATTCTCCCTTCGGTAGGTAGCATGGGCCAAATGTTCGTGGAACCTTTTGGAAATTGAACGTTTTGTCCGACCGTAATAGACTTTGTCACAATTTTTGACAAATAATTTCATAAATACCCGACTTATCTAATATCTCAGTTTTATCATTCGGGTTTCCAAATAACGTTTGCAAGTTATTTCTATTGCTATAAGCTGCTTGGACATCCCAGAATATAGTGTTGAGATCTCTCGTAAGATTTGGATTGAGAGGGATTCTCACGAATCTTTTGCATTCCGTCGTTTTTCTCAGAGTCGTGGATTCATTCACTAAACGTGTGAAACGCTTCTTTTTCAAGAGGTTATCAATAATGTCTAGTGTATATCCATTTATTATTGCTAGAGATCTTTCCATTGCCTATGCCTCAAGAACTTTATGTTCTGCGGAAACAAAATATTCCACGATTGAACGAGAATTATTAGCAATTGTGTGGGCAGTAAACCATACCTATTTGGCAGAAAGTTTATTAGTTAATATCAAGGGAATATTATTTTGCCGGAAAAATTTATGCTCGAAAGATTGTTGCTTGAGTAATATCCGAGGCAAATTGCATATCAAAATCTCGAGCGAAGGCGAGAGATTTTGTCATTCAATTTGTCGAGGGAAGTTACTTATAAGCAACAATATTTAGATCAAATTTTTCCTGAAAAATAATAGACCGAGATATATTTGATTAGACTTTTCCAAATAAACTAAACTGACACCAAAAATAATGTTTTTATTACTTTCAATTACATATTAGGATTAGAACAGAAATTTGTATAATGAAAACTACAATTCTGATAAATAACAGAAATACTAGGATTACTTGCCGGTGGTTGAGAAACGAGACTGGTAGGCATCTCTTCCGCAGGTATGGACAGGGAGCTTTCAAATCAAATCAAAATCATTAGATGCTCCAGATAGATAGGGCGAAATTGAACTCACGCTTGAGTGTCCGGAAATTTTTATTATTGAGTGCTCTCCAGTCCCACATTTTGCTAGATTAGATATCGCTGCAGATCGATGAGAGATTGGTGATTTTTCTAGTTTTTATATCGATACCAATTTTTTGCGCGGATATGGCTGTCCATTTTGATATTATTTTTTTTTCCAATGGGGACATTCTGGTACCACCCAACTGATTTTGGACTATCCCATGCCATATTGACTCTCAGAAATAGTCGATCTGTCGTTACGTGCGCTGGGCGCTTATCAGTAAGCTTCTTTCTCCCCCTTGACTTGTTTTGGAAAATATTGGGTTGTACTGGATTCTTCCAGTTGGTATACCGTCGTTCGTATATTCGTTTTGAAAGTATTGCTTTTTGCACTGGACACCCTCGCCACCTCTCCAGGCTAGTTCATATGCCATTATATGGTACAATTTTAGCATTTCGCGCATCCTTGAAAATAATGTTCGAAAAAGGATTGAACATGATCTTGAAATTTTCAAAATAATATTCCTGCAACATCTTTGCTGTTGTATTCCATGTACTTTGTATGCAACTTTCTTTATAGTCTTCGCCATTAGATTTCTTCATGTTATATGCGTAGTCCGTTTAAATTTTGGATAGAGTGTGCTCACTTGTGTATCAGCGCGTTATTCATAATTCCTTTCACTGCAGAGCTTCTCAAATTGTCTCCAAATTGAGTTACTTGACACAACCTCCAAGCAGCTTCAAAATGCTATAATTAAAGCATATGAAATCAGGTGCCCAGAAAAACAAAATGCAGTCAACAGAGACGTGCCTTGGTGGAATAAAGAGTTAGGAAACTCTTCAACAGAGCCAAAAGTCTGGGACACTGGGAAGACTACAAAGCGGATCTTTCCGAGTACAACTAGGAACTCAGAAAATCCAAAAGAAGAACATGGAGGCTAACGTATGAGGGGATTAACGCCTCCAGAACGCCTCCAGAAAGTTCTATCTAAAGAACATATCAATGGTATCGGTCTGATGAAAAGCCGACCGGTGGATACGCAGAAAACCAGAAGGAAAGCATGAGTGTACTCTGGGTCCAAGGTTGTTGAAAACGAACCTTTCAAATCGGAAGGAAAGGACTACTACAAAATGGCCTTGAGATACTGGATCCCTTCCTGAAAAGGCTGTTCAAGGCCAGTCTCATTTTTGGTCACATACCGAAAGCCTGCCGGAAGGCATATACTGGTGTTCATACCAAAGACTGGGAGACGTCCAGCAGACGAACCAAACCTCTTTTCTCCTGGAAACAATGGAGAAAATCATAGACTGTTATATAGAAGTGAAATCCTTTTCAACAGACCGCTTCACAAAAAACACCTATCAAGTAGGCAAATCAACGATTAATGCTCTAGAATGCTTGGTTGAAAGCAAAGACATACTTGGCCAAAGAAATGGCTCTATGGGCATATAGAGGGTGCTTTGGATAACACCACACATGACTCCATCACCGGATCCCTAGTGGAAAGGACCTCAATGATCAGATAGATACATGCAATGCTGAAAGGCAGAATTATTGTAGCTGCTCTCGGAGAGGAAACGGTCAGAATGACAGCGGGAAAATGTGTGGAATTACGACTCAAGGTTACGCCGATGACCTTGCCATAAGGGGGAGGGGGCATAAGGGCCAACCCCCCCAAACGTGGCAATGAACCTTAAGTAAATTCTGGTCGACTGGATACAGGATACTATTTACTATTGTGACACCCTAAATGGCCTAAATCGAAAGATTTCAAATGATTTACTTATTTGAATAGATTCACAGACATTCCGAGCGATGGACTGAATGCTTTCAAACAATGCGATAAAATGACGTATTCAATTATTTATGATTCAAAAAAAAATACTGTGTACTCTTCCAGTGAGTATAGCATCTGCAGAAAGGAGTTTTTCAGGACTGAGAAGACTCAAGAGTTGGCTGAGGACCAATATGGGCGGAGAACGGCTAAGTGGCCTTGCACTAATGCATATCCACAAGGACATTGTTTTGAACGAAGAAAATGTAATAGAAGTGGAGTGAGACGAAACACAGAGTTCGTCAAGTATAATGTTAGTATTTTGTTAATCATTTCGTTCGAATGATTTGATCTACTTTAATTATATAAAATATACCATGATGCGTTTTGTGTGTGTATTGAAATTGATCACTGATGTATAAGTAATTGTACAAACCAAGTGTCCCCCCAACCCAGAAGCAAGGTATATGACCGCCCTTGATGACGGGATAATATCCAATCGCATGCAGACAGCCCTTAATATAATCAGAAAGGGGGACTAAATTTAAATCCTAGCGAAACAGTGCTGGTTCCAATCACAAAGAGGCGAAAGCAAGGAAGTCAAATACCTGGGCGTTATAATCGATCAATGACTAACATGGAAGAGTCATATCAATAACATTATTTCCAAGGCTACAGCGGCAACCAGGACATGCCGCAGAGTTTTTGGCAAGACATGGGGTTTGAAGCTGGTTATATCAAACGATTATCAAACCCAGGGTCGCCTATGCCTCATTAGTAAGGCCAAAAACCCAACAGTACTCAGCACAAATCAAGCTGCAGAAAGTGCAGCGGTTAGTCTGGGAATCATAGGGACACTGCAGCATTAGAGGTAATTCTGAAACTTCCGCCACTTGTGTGTAATGGAGGAAGCGGCAAATAATACCTTCAGACTGCACCAGGCATCAAACTTGAAAGCTGGAAATCTGATTGGACATCTAAAGATTCTGGAAAATATTCTTCTAGAATCCAGGTACGAACCATCTATTATGCCTGCTAGGCACGACTTTGAAGTGAATGATGAAGTGGTTATAAACAACCAACATACATTCACAACGGACGGGCCTCAACTAGGAAGGATTGCATCACTATGGGTTATGGTTCCAAGATAGACGAAAGGGGTGGAGTGGGAGTAACGGGTCCTGGTTTCAGGCTCTCATAACCCATAGGCAAAATCCCATCAGTCGGCCAAGCAGCCCTAAAAGCTCAGAAAAACTCTTTTGTGAGTCTAGACTCACTTCGGACTGCAAACTCTCCTTGGCTACGAATAATCAGGTTACTCTGAGGTGGGTATAAGTTGGACAAGAAAGACTTGAAAATGCTCACCGGACATTGTCTGAAGTATCACCTCAAAAAAATAAATGCATAGATCAGACAGGGAACTGTGCCGTTACTGCGAGAACTTCGCTGAAACTTCAGAACACCTGCTTTGCAACTGCCAAGCGCTGTTTTCCAAAGGTTCAAGTTCCTCGGGTTCCATTAACGCCCTCAGACATCAGGAACTTAGCACCCAGGAAACTGACATGCTTCGCAAGGAGTCTCGGAATCCCTGGTCAAGGGTAATGTACAAAAGACCTTATAGGTCGAGGTACGGAGAGGCTGAAGAGCCATATCGACTCCCCCCCACAAACTAATATCTGTACAGCAGAAAAGAAGAACCCTTTTAAAATTCTATGGTTAAAAGCATTGCAAGTGAATGGTTCCTTTTGATATTGGAAATCATTAATATCAATAACATAATGTTCGTTTATTCTGAGCATTTTTTTATTTCAGGATCTAGATATCATAGTATTTCCAGAGTCGATGTTAATTCCCCCAGATAATAAAATAGAATTAAGCAGCGAAGTGCCTGAACCCTTTAAGGAGTTTATCTGCAATTCGACCAATGGAAAGTACAAGGAATATCTGAAAAATATTTCATGTGCTGCAATCGAGTTCAACGTTACTATTGTTATCAATGTTGTGGAAAAAGAAAATTGTACTTCGACCACATCAACAGGAGTTTGTCCAGATTCTGGATTTGTCTACTACAATACAGATATAGCATTCAATGAAGATGGCGTCGTTTCAGGAAGGTGAGTTTTCAATGTATTTATCTCATCTGTTGCTGGTTCTAGTATGACCAAAAAATTGATTGATCGTAAACACCGCACATACTTTTTCGCCGAACGCCAAGTTGTTAGTTTTTGGAAGAACTACTAATTTTTTCGAGAGGAGGAGTACCTCTAATTTTGAAATAAGAGAGAAAGGGAAAAAAGGTCTGTATATACTCTCTGAAATATATTTCACTTCGACCGGTTCATTGACCTGCGATGGCGTTGGACAGACACACAGTCTTTTATATCTATAAAAATTCATATTAGAAAATTTTGAATATTACAAATCTGATCATATTATATGTATTTAACATTGGTTGGGGGTATAAACCAACCATACGTATAAATAATTCGCATTATCTTCCAAAGTCTTATCTATTATCTGAAGGGGTGAATCCATGAAATATTTATTATTTGACCGCCCCCCTAAGGGTTGAGTAAAGTAATCGTGCGAAAAAAAACGAGATATCGACGAAAATATCCGTTTTGAGGTCCCCCGAGATGATTGAGACCATTTCCAGGGTGAAGTCTGTCTGTCTGTATATACATGTATGTATGTATGCCTGTCTGTCTGTTTGTCTGTCTGCAATCTTCCACGATAACTGCCGAACCATTTGACCAATTGAGTTGAAATTTGGTAAGAAGATGAAGTTCCTGTCCCGAATGCGACTATTAGTTTTTGGCTGTCATCTGTTGAACGGAAGTGTCACTATTAAAAAATGACAGGACGGAACTTTACTTGCCATATGTCATTTGAAAGCCCTTGAAAAACTGTATCCAGAACCATCAACATTATTTTTCCAACTGACATCTGTCAAACATTGAAAAATGTCAAAATTCAAAACTTTGCTATTTAATTATTCAAAATCTATTCGATGGATTAGAACTGAATTCAGCAAGGAGCAACGCAACAAAAGAATCTCACTTGGTCAATTGACTGTTGAATTGACCGATCACATTGACTAAAATATATATATTTAAAAAAAAAAAAACCGTAAAATAGTCACCTGTATTTAAATCCACTTTGTTTTTAACAGTCCCCTCGATATTCTCTCCTTTATATATATATATATATATATATATATATATATATATATATATATATATATATATATATAGTGTTTTCACCGACAGGAGCCAGAAACACTTTTAGGGCTGTACTGTACTATATAAACATAATAATATGGGGCCAATCTACTAATATTGACAGAGTTTTCGTACTACAAAAAAGGATCATAAGAATCATATATAATTTGCAATACAGAGAATCTTGTAGAGATATTTTCAAAAAACAGAGAATACTTACTGTGACCGGAATATATATTTTAAAAATTTGCTGCTTCATTCATAATAATAAAAATAAATTGACGCTTAATCAAGATGTGCATAGATATCAGACCAGGAAAGCACAAGAAATCCACATTTCAAACTTTAGTGCAAATACATTCAAAAAGTCACCTCACTGTGCAGGAAGCTTAATTTATAATAAACTGCCGCTAGAAATCAGATCTGCTGAAACTTTCAATATATTCAAGAAGAAAATACAAATATTTTTAGTCGAAAAAAGTTTTTATAACCTGAAGGAATTTGGCTGATACTATATGTTAAAAATGTCTGTCTGCTTGTCTGTCTGTTGATCAAGGAAAAATGTATTCTGTCTTTTTTTTCTCTCTTTTCCTTATTTTTTATTAGATTTTTGTGTTATAGTTTATAGATTTTTTAGTTTTAATGACAAAACCTTGTGTTCCCTGTAACACTTTAATGGCAAATAAATATCTATCTATCTATCTATCTATATATATATATATATATATATATATATATATATATATATATATATATATCGTGCACAATTGAGCAACGCCGGTGGCGATCTGGCAACAACGCATCCAACAACGACGTTTTCCGGCTCTACACGCAACAGGGCGCGAACGAAGGAAACGTGATCGTGACGATCGTGCGCAATCGACTAACCACCATTACAAATTGAGGAGCACAACACAAAAACATCAGTCGAGTTCGAAACAATCGAATGAATTAGACATCACCTGAAGATGGCAAATGTGAATCAAAATGCAAAGAAAATGAGTCCTATCACAACAACTCGATCGGATTATTAGTAACGGACAAAAACCGGAAAGAATCAGTTTTTTTTTTAATTCATAACTTTGCCACTTTTCAAGTTGTAGTGCAAACTTTCCACGACATAGTAGTGATCAATATGTACTTTATGTTTGAAAAATTCAGGCGCTGTCGCATCATTAGTTTGGCATAATTGCAATCTGAGTTTTTTAATGCATTTCATTGAAGCAGAGATGGATGCGTCATAGGTAGTTCGATTCCAATTTTTCAAAAAGATTTCGGGAGTAGATGTACAGTGCTACAATTCTCATTTTGCGTTAAAATACTGCAAAATAGGTGAAAAATACTTGCAAACATGACCGAAAATGGACGAGTGCGTGAAAGCGGCTGAGTAGTGGGGGTAGAGCAGCAGTCGCGGGGAAGCGTATGTAAAGTAATACAAGTGCGCTGCGCCCGTTATGAATCTGCTGATCTACCACCACTCCTGAGCCGCTTTCATGCACTCGCCGGTTTTCGGTCATGTTTGCAATTATTCCTCACCTGTTTTGCAGCATTTTAACGCAAAATGAGAATATACGTTTTGTAGTACTATACTTCAACTCTCAAAATCTTTTAGAACTATTGAAATCGGACCCCTTATTTATTTATTTATTTAGTTTCACTTACAAACACATTAAAATGTAATATGTAAGGTTGAGGTGCTTAAAACTAACTTATACTAGGAAGAGAATACTCACAAAGTGCTTAAAACTAACTTATACTAGGAAGAGAAAACTCCAGAGTCGAATTTTTAAAATTTTACAGCATACAAGCTTTAATAGTTTTAGGACAGGACATGTAAAAATCTAAGTCATACTTATCAACAAGGGAATTACATTGTTGTAGCATGTTGTTTATTGGTGAGCAATCCGTAGGATTTGTGGAGAAATTCATTTTTCTGTTCATTCTCAAGTTTATTTTGGGTACTGTAATTTTGACAGTGTTAATTAATGCGAGACCATTGTATTTGACGTTGTTGATAATAGATAAAAAGTGCAGCCTGAACCAGTCTCCTCCTTTCAAGCGACACCAGGTTAAAACTTTCTAGCATACTTTGATAGGATACCAAATAAGGATATACATTGTATTTACGAACATATAGGTATCGCAAAAATCTTTTTTGAACCTTTTCTATTGCATCTTTATTGATGTCCGCCTGTGGTGACCATATAATAGAGGCATATTCAAGGTGTGGCCTAACTAAGGTATTGTATAAGGTGATGATGTTATTACTATTTTTGAGGAATTTTGTATTTCTTATTACAAAGCCAAGTACTTTGTAAGCTTTATTAATAATGAATGTGAAATGTTTGTTGAATTTGAGGTTAGACTGGATAATAACTCCTAGGTCCTTACACTCATTTTGCCTACGTAGTTCGGAATCTTTAAGAGAATAAGAACATTGCAGATAGTTAACTTTACGGGTGAAAGTTATTACAGCACATTTGTCAATATTCAGAGTCATTTTATTTGTGTCAAACCATTTACATACGCAATTTAAGTCTTGTTGAAGTTAAGTGCAGTCATGTTGATTTCTTACCGTTCTAAACATTTTGAAATCATCCGCGAACATTAGGCAAGTAGAGTGGGATATGGTCTCGGGTAGGTCATTGATATAGATTGCAAACAAGAGGGGACCCAGATTGCTCCCTTGTGGAACCCCTGAAGTCGCGATAAACTCATCAGATAGAAAGTTTCCTATTTTTACACGCTGGGGCCTGGAGGTTAAGTATGTTTTTACAAATTTTAGTGCGTTCATTGAAAGGCCTAGCCTGCCTAACTTGCTTAAGAGTAGATCATGATCGACCTTGTCGAAGGCCTTCGCGCTATCCGTCATAATAACGTCAAGCTGATTTTTGTTATTTATTGCTTCCGCTGCCGCGTGAGTGAAAAGGGCTAGGTTAGTGACTGTGGACCTGTTTGGTAAGAAACCATGTTGCTCTTGCACAAAGTTATTCCCGAAATGTTCTAGAATGTCGTTGTAAAGAATTTTTTCAAAGATTTTCGCTATTATGTTCAGTATGCTAATAGGCCGATAATTCATGATATTAGTTTTGTTGTTGTTTTTAAAAATAGGAGTAACTGCAGAATGTTTTATGAAGCGTGTAGATCTGCTGCAATAAAGTGCATTAAAAAAATCAAATTGCAATTTTGCCAAAACTAATAATCCAACAGTGCCAGAGTTTTTCACACATAAAGTACATATCAATCACTACCATGTTGTGGAGAGCCAGTTTCAAAACTTTAAAAATAGCGGTGTTACGAATTAAAAAAAAACGCAGATTTTTTTCGGGTTTTCCGTTTTTTTTCCGTTACTAATAATCGGATCGAGTTGTGCTGGAGCTCAACTCAAAAATGCTTTTAAATGTTTATAACAAATTTAGCAATGACAGTTAGGAGTAAGAAACATAGCAGGATATAACTACGTACCGTCATTCGTATGATGGCACAGTCGAGTTCCTGGTGGTATTTTTGTCACGAAAAAATCTCCATTATTGATTGGTCTATTATATTATGCGTTTTCGAGAGATTACAGTGTTGATATAAGCATTGTTTTTAATGTTTTGCCTTGCGAAGTGAGTTCAGAGCTGTGGATCTGACGGAATCCCGCCGATTGTTCTCAAGAAATGTGCCCCCGAACTAACACCTGTTCTTTGCAAGTTGTTCAACCACTCTTACAATTTGGGGGTATTTCCGTCCAATTGGAAAATTGCAAGAGTACAGCCAGTCCCTAAAAAAGGCAAAAAGGCCCTACCTAGCAACTACAGACCTATCGCACTGCTATCTATTATTTCAAAGGTCATGGAAAAAGCCATCAACATCGAGCTCATGAAATATCTGGAAGACTCAGGAATTGTCAACGATAGGCAATATGGCTTCCGCCATCAGAGATCAACTGGTGACCTGCTCGCTTACGTCTCACATATATGGCAGCTATCTATTGAAAAGCATGGAGAAACTTTAGCTGTGGCATTAGATATCTCCAAGGCGTTCGATCGAGTTTGGCACCAGGGACTCCTCGCCAAGCTTCCGTCTTATGGCTTGCCCCCTCAGCTGTGTTCTCTGCTTGCTAGTTTTCTCTCAAACAGGTCTCTCCATGTAGTGGTCGATGGAGTTTCATCTGACACTCTACTCATAAATGCTGGTGTTCCGCAAGGATCCATTCTCGCACCAACACTATTTCTACTTCACATCAACGACCTGTTGAAAGCAACTTCATGTCCAGTACACAGCTTTGCCGATGATAGTACCCTCCATACCGCTTTCTCTCCAGGGCCCCTATATCAGCCCGTGAAACCAGAAATGAACGAGGAAGAAATGTTAATAATATAAATATGGACTTGGCAACAATTCTCGAATGGGGATCTAATAACTTGATAGAATTCAATGCAAACAAAACACAAGCATGTCTTTTCTCTAGAAAAGCCGATCTCACTGTGCCTAACATAACTTTGTCAGGAGTAACCATACCACTGAAGCCATCCATATCGATGCTTGGTATTACTATCAGCAATAACCTTCCTGGGAAAATCACGTGAGGTCCATTGCCAAAAGTGCATCCCAAAACTTGGTTTTCTGTTTCGTGCCAAGAGCTATTTCACCCCAGTCAGCTGCTTATGATCTATAAGGCACAGATCCGACCTGTCCTGGAATACTGTTCCCATATTTGGAGTGCGGCACCTAAACATATCCTGAGGCTATTGGATTCTGTCCAAAAAAGAGCAATTCGTCTCGTCGGTGATGCCTCGCTTACAAACTCGCTCACTTGTCTGGAACACCGTAGAAAAGTTGGCGATTTGTCTCTATTTTATAGATATTTTCATGGGCGATGCTCTTCTGAAATATCAACAATCGTTCCTGCTTTGGCAGTCTCTTCGAGATTAACCCGTCAAGTTCAGTCATCACACCCCTCCGTGGTCACTTTGGAAACCTGCAGAACATCACTTTCCAAAGACTCGTTCATCCAACGAACAGCGAGGCTTTGGAACTCATTGCCTAGGGAGGTGTTCCCCGAGGCATACAACCTTCAGAAATTTAAGAAGAACACCAACTCCTACCTTCTTTCCCTAGGTTCCCACGATGTTCTCTGAACATTACAGGATATCCCTTTTCGTGGGAACCAGAACATAAAAAAAAAAAAAAAAAGCTTAAATATTTTTCTCTGAATGCAGAAACTTAATGAATAGACTTTCTACACACGATGATATTTTATTAAGAAATCTTGCGAACAGTTCTTAAAAAAATAATATTCGTATGACTCTCTGTGACTGGAAGGGCCTTCTGACCAGATCAGTGACAGCAATTTCAATTATGTTTTACTATTATTTTGGCGTAGCTCTATGTGCTGAACTCTCTGCAGGCGCGTACTGGGACACTTTTGGGTGCCGGGAAACTGTTCCCCGAGGGTCCATGCGATTTTTTACGAACATGGAATTTTTTTGGAAATATTTTTAGAAGTTTTTAATTAATGTGCTGTGTTAATGTGTTTAGGGTCCGATTATATTTATAATTGGTATGTGAGAGTTTTTGGTATCGGAAAACATTATTTTGAAAAAAAAACAGGAATTCAAGATGGCGGCTCCGTTATGGCTGACGTGTGTTCTATCATTGATGGTCCGAATCTATTCAAAATTGCTATCTGGAGGTTTTTGGGGCTGTAGATTATGATTTTATTGTGAAAATTCAAGATGGAGGATCTAATATAGCGGACGAAATTTTTTATTTATCATTCGATTTCAATGAAAATTGGTGTCTAGGGGTTTTTGGGGTCGGAAATCATGATTTGTCAAAATTCGATAATTCGAGGAGACAGCTTCAAAATATTCGATATTATATGAATAA
This sequence comes from Gonioctena quinquepunctata, assembly GCA_018342105.1. Taxonomy (NCBI): domain Eukaryota; kingdom Metazoa; phylum Arthropoda; class Insecta; order Coleoptera; family Chrysomelidae; genus Gonioctena; species Gonioctena quinquepunctata. The sequence continues at coordinate 31,011 of JAFIRS010000024.1, read as the reverse complement.
AGTTTTCGTTTTGAAGTGCACTAGCGTGCGAGTCGTATTTTTTCCACTACACCAATGCCACACGCCACACTCATAAATAATATATCATACGGGCAAAGCATTGCGTTTTACATATAAAATTTCACTACATCAGAGCATAGTTTTTTCCAAAAAAATTATTTTACAGATATCGCAAGTGGAATTTGTATGGAGAAACAAACATCAGTGTGCCATCAAACGTAGAACTGGTAACAATAACTACTAGAAAGAATGATACTTTCGGTATTTTCACTTGCTTCGATATTTTGTTCAGCCAACCGGCATTGAACCTTACTAAGGATCTGAATGTGAAAAATGTTATATTTCCAACGAATTGGGTTTCAGAGCTACCATATTTGACAGGTAAGTGTGAGTTTCTTACACAAATAAATAGGTTTTCTTCAAATTAGTGTGATTTCAATTTGGTACAAGGTATATTTAATCAGAAAAGATCTCCTAATTTCTTAACGAATACGCTAAAAAAAATTACTTAATGATCGACACCACTATGCAGGGTATCTCGTAAGTATGGTACTGAATTAAAATTGGAAATTAATCTGCAAAATATATTTTTCTGCAAAGGGTCTTTGTTATGGAGGGTTTGGAAATTGAAAAATTACTTTATTTACATATATTTAAACGTTCGAAGATAATTCTCATGAAAACAAATACAAATACTACTGAAAAACTCTTTGGTTATGGGCGAATTTTGCATATGTAATTGCAAGCCCAAAACAACAAACACTATATATATATATATATATATATATATATATATATATTTGGCGGAGCTTTCTTAGGTTATTGGATTCTGGGTATTAAATAAAGCCTGAAGAAGTCCCCGGTCAGGGACGAAACGTTGCCATAAATGATTTGAAATATTAGATATATCCTACCCAGAATCCAATAACCTAAGAAAGCTCCCCAAATATATATATACTAGGATTCAAGAACCACAATCTCCAGATATATATATATATATATATATATATATATATATATATATATATATATATATATATATATATATATATATATATATATATATATATATATATAAATATATATATATTATATATATATATTATATAAATAAATAAATATATATATATATATATATTATATAAATATATATATATATATATGGAATAGGTTATGTATTTTGGCAAGATACATAAAGAATACAGGTCAATTATGAAAATAATCAAAAACTTTCCACAAAACTAAACAATCAATATTTTGGAGAAATGTATATCGAACGACATCTTCTGAAGAAGGCTGAATTAAAAATGTAGAAAATTTTTTTGACAAAAAAAATATTACATCGAAGATCATATAAATATTAAAAGGTGAAGACAAGTGCCGTGGTAATCTGTTAAAATGCCTTTTATGGTGGAGCAGACTATTATTATTTCTACACAATTCAAAACTTTCAGATTTCAAATATTTGATTATTGAAAACTTGAAGGTAATATAATAAACATAACATTTCATCAACACGGGGTTTGTACTTTTCCTCCAAGCCTCAACATATCGTGAACGATATATGCAGTGCTTTCGTAAAGTACTCAATAAATTCATTTTTAGCCAAACTATCCATTTCTGAGGAATCTCCTGAAACAGGTCGATTTTTAATCTCAATTTTCCACATTTATAGGGGGAAATTCAATATACAGGGTGATCCACGTTTGACTAATGACGTCCGGGACAATTTTTTCAAATAGAACACCCTATATATTATTTAATTTTTGGAATCTCCATGGAAAGCTGATTTCAAAAATATATCACACATAGGGTTTCTATACAGTGCGTCCGTTAAATTCAGTGCTCTCGTAAAGTAATGGATAAATTCGTAAAAAATTAGAGGAATAATTTTTGGAAAGAACGCTCGAAGCCATCGAATTTTATTTTCATTTGGGCATTCTTTCAAATTTAATTAATACATACAGAATGATTCTTGTAGGAGAAATAACGTCATATTTTTAATGGCAACTCCATTTTCATTACGGAATGTGAAAAGGTGATTATGAGTATGGGTGAAATGAAAATAAAATAAGAAAAACTATTTTGAAATATGAAAATACTAAATTTAATGGCAATGATAGCTTCAAACAACGATCAAATTAAATGTTCAATTTGTGCACCGTTTGCTATCTGACAGTAGCCAAGACGATGAATAAATTATTTTTGAACATTGTCAATAAGGTCAGGAGGTATACATTGTATCTCCTGACGAGTTCTTGCTTTTAAATCTTCTAAATTTCCCGGCCTATTAACATACACTTTACTCTTTAAGTATCTCCATCAGAAGTAAACAAGTGGTGTCAAATCTGGAGATCTAGCTGGCCACTCAATCGGTTTCCTTCTCCCTCTCCAATGATTCGGAAACACCACATCTAAATAGTCGCTGACAGTCGCTAATGGGGAGATGCACCATCTTGTTACAAGAATAAATCAGTTCTCGGAAGATCAGGTTCCTCTAGATCTGGATATAAAGCTATTAGTGGACGAATTAGCTCGAATCGAAGAAAATCCAAATATATCGCACCAGTCAAGTTCACGTCAAAGAAAGATGGACCCAGAATTCTTCCGTCGACTATGCCTTACCATATATTCACTTTCTGTGGATTTTGAGTGTGATACTCCATCATCCATCGGGGAGTTTCGGTAGCCCAATAACGGCAATTATGCCTATTGACGTGGCCTTTCAAAACAAACGTAGCCTCGTCAGAAAAAATTATATTTTTTACAAAATTATTATCATTATTGCATAGCTGTTGCAGTTGTTCGCAGAATTGATTTCGCCGATCAAAGTTGTCTTCATTCAGCTCATGGATGAGGCGTACCTTATAAGGATGGTGCTTTGCTTTTCTCAGAATTTTGTGGACTGTAGACGCTGCCATATTGAAATCAGAAGCCAATTGGTTGTGTGATGATTTTCATGCACTGCCAACACAACATTAAGCAGATCGTCTTCTGGTGGTGACAATCGACCAGATTTAGGAAGATCACAGACATGCCCGAATTCACGATATTTTGACTCAACTTTGCCCAACATGCTTTGGTTGCCGATCAGGATGAGTTGCATTAAACAATTCAACTACTTCTCTTCGGGTGCGCATTCTGTCTCCAAATCCTATTATGCAAAGAATTTCAATTCTTTCTCGTTCATTTAATTTAATCATTTTCCATGAAATGTCAAAGTTACTACTCAATAATGTATCGACAAACGATAAGATATGTGGCCAATTGAGATTAAATATAGGCTTGTTTCAGGAGATTCCTCAGAAATGAATAGTTTGGCTGAAAATGAATTTATTCAGTACTTTACGAAAGCACTGTATGCGTTTGAACTTTTCCCGATATTTAAATACGAGTATAAAATATAAATTATGAAAGGCGAAAGATCTATACCAATATTATAAAGAGGTAAAATGTGTTTGTTTGTATGTAGGGAACTACTGTTTAAAAAAAACACTATCCCTGAGTAACATAGTAACATAACAAGTGCAACCCTTATGAGGTTAGCTCCCATTTCAAGTATATATTCTCGTTATATTTATATATCATCGAATATACGACCATGTCGCTTGTATATTCGCGAATATTCACGCTACTTGTTATAAAACAGTTATTTACCATTGTTTATATTCATCCGCCAATATTGTTGCAACTATACCACTCAACCAAATTTTTAAAGAAATTTGGTCTCGTGAATTTCTACTACACAAAAATATCAAAGTATACTCACCAAAATATCTATCACTTGTGATATAACTACTGAATATTATGGTTGGCAAAATTGACCTTTGAATCGGTTGGCGCTGAATTTAGTGAAGGAGAATCGTATTTTTGTCAGATATTCACCAGTATTGGCAAAAACTAAAGTAATTTGGAACTCCACCAGAAGAAGTTATTGTATAGCGAAACACGGGTCGTGCTTTTGTTAACCCAATTTAGTGAAAATAATTTAGTGAAGTGGGTGTTATTTTGTTTGCTAAAAAAATCATTATTCGCAAAACTTTCGAAAAAATTGATTCCCATGATCTGGGCCTTCTATAAATGCCAAGAACGTAGAGCTTACAAACCTTCGATAATAAAACATTAACCATTCTTGTTGTTAGACCAAATTATCTGATGAATTAATGATAAAATGATATATTTATAACGAATTTTAATTGATTTCAGCTCTTCAAGCCCAACAGATGTGGGCACATGAAAATAACGTGAATTTGCTTGCTGCTGGAGCTAGTAATCCTCAAATCGGAGCTGGCGGAAGTGGTATATTTGTTGGTAAATATTTATTTACATTCATTTCAACCATGGTTCTATATTATACTATAGTAAATAATTTGAATGACATAACCGACTTAAAGGGACAATTTACAAAGTTAAACAGATGTTTAAACCAATGGGTTATTATGTCGCTGAATGTTAGGTATGTATGTATGACAGCGAGAAAAGTTATTTTGTATAGTGTCCTAATGAAACCATCTTCTAAAGGTATGTCTTTACTCACGTAACTAGTTATTATTTATATTATTGTATAGTAAACTAATTAACCCCTTTAAACTATGGTATAGTAAGTTACTGTAAAAATACCAGTTTCTAATTAAACAAGTTATACTGCAAGGTGTAGTCAGGATTTCAAAGCTATTTTAAACTTTGCTTTAGTCATTGATTGATATGTTGATATGCGGAGTCGTGCGGAGTTTGATAATGTAATTGTTTTTACAGATCGGCAAAGAGATTTTTGACACATGACGTTCTACGAAGCCCAGTGATCGTTCAGCGTGTTTGATTGAGTTCGTGCAACAGCAATTAGGGATAACAAACTTTACTGACCAGAACTTTATAAAAATAAAACGTGTAATAAAGGCAGAAAGTGAAAAATTAAAACAGAGGTGGAATAAAAAAAATCGGAGATATAAATTTATAAAATCATACAAAGGATGGATTAACGAAGAGATAGATTTTGGCATCGTATCTAATAGAAAATGTGATACGGCAGTAGGTCGGCCTCAAAAAAGTTTTAGTAACAGTTCTTCTAAAACGAAACTCGGAAAGGTTAAAGTTCTACTTAAAATATTTAGCAGTGAATAATAGTATTTTGCGTAAAAGTAAGGGATAGTGGCAAGAGAGACAGCGCAAAGAGTTTAAAAAAATATAGAACTTCCACCATTAGAATAAATACCATTTAGACCATATATAAGCCTGAAGAAGCGTTAGCACTATTTATTAGTAATAAACTTACTATAAATCAATATAAAAACATCCAACCAGAAGCACCTGAGAGGGGATTCAACCTATTATGACTTACTTTTCAAAGAGAAGAAAAAGTGTTATCCCTTTGTCGAGAACATAGTAGTTCCTGATATATCTGCAGATATAAATTTTCATTAATTAGTCGATAATACAGCACCTAGGCCTTGTTGTAAAGTTATCCGAGAGGTATTTGATCGCTTAGACATGACAAATTGTACGATTGTATATAAATGAGGGTGTGATGGGTTATCACGTGTCACATGGTACATTTTCGATTATATGAATTTACCTCCAGGAAAGGTACCACTCAATAATAAGTGGGTCTTCAGGACAAAACGATATGTCACTGGTAAAATAGTGAAGCATAAAGCTTGACTCGTTGTCAAAGGCTGTGCCCGGCGCAAAGGGCTAGATTTTGATTAATCCTCTTCTCCGGTGGTGAGGTACAGCTCAATCCGGTATCTTTTGGTCCTGGCAGCTGAAAGAGATAGGGTCATTGATCAGATGGACGCAGTTTCAGCTTTTCTTCAAGGAGATCTCACTGATGAGATCTATATGCGTCAGCCTGAAGGCTACCAGCTTTCGAACCAAGTCTGTCGTCTCAGGAAGAGTTTATACGGACTCAAACAAGCGAGTCGAGTATGTAATATCAAATTAGATGGACGTCTGAAGAATATAGATTTGAAGCAATCAAAATTAGACCCCTGCGTTTATTTCAAATCAAGTCAGGAAAAGTTAATTATTGTAGCTGTCTGGGTTGATGATCTACTAATCTTTTCTGACGATCCGAAACTAAAACACGAGGTCAAATCTCAACTGATGGAAAACTTCAAGATGACTGACATTGGTGAAGCCAAATTCGTACTTGGATTCCAAATTTCAAGGGACAGAAAGAGGAGGAAGCTGTGGATTGATCAGAAAGCGTATATTGACGTTTTAACTCGATTTCATATGGAAAATTGTAACCCTGCGTCAACTCCAATTAATCCCAATGTGAAGCTTTCCAAATGGGTAGTCTGTTGTTTGCGTCGCAGGTGTCCAGAACGAACATAGCATTCGCTGTCAGCTTCGTTAGCCGGTTTAACAATCGCATCCTCCGATATATGAAGGGAACAGTACATAGAAAGTTGGAGTACGATGGAAAGAAATCTTGTAAGATAACTGGGTATTGTGATTCTGATTTCGCCAGTGATATTGATGAGCGAAAATTCGTCATAGGATATGTGTCCTGATGTGCAATGGATCCGTGTCTTGGGGAACGAAAAAGCAACCAACAACAGCGTTATCCACCACTGAAGCGCAATATATGGCTTTGTCCGCTGCTACCAAGGAAGCACTCTGACTGAAGAGTTCGTCAGGAAGACTCCACTCAAAATATTCATGGACAATCAAGGTGCACTCAATCTTGCTCAGAATGGTTCCTATCAATCAAGAACCAAACTGATTGATGTGCGCCACCATTTTTTAAGATAGAAGATAGCTGAGAAGCTAATCCAACCATCCTATATACCAACGAATGATATGGTGGCTGACTCTCTTACGAAGCCGTTGGTACCCTCGTCAATTTTCTGAAGTGAAGTGTCAAATTTCTGAAGTGATCTTATGAATATTCGGACTACTACTACCAACTGCAGAATTAAATAAATTTAATTTTCGTTTAGCTACAAGTAATAATCAAATAGGAGAGGTTGTTAGACTATTTTATTTGATTATATTTTGTTAGTATCATTGGATATTTCCGATAGTGTTATCTTGTTAATATGTCAAATATATACAGTTTTGTCCGAGTCGGTGTCAGTCATTATGTTCAGTTCATTTGATATATATCCATATAATTACAACAATGGCCACCACACTCCACCTCTCTACTCAAACCTAAAACATCGTTGTGGCCGCTATTGTCGCTAGGCATGTTCTAATCGGTACCCGGACAGATTGATAATCCCCCAATTGTTCGTTCATTTATTTAGGCTTTGTAACTGTGTTATCCTGCGGCTATGTGATTTCGCTGCACTTCTGTGGTGGGAGAAGGTACATAGTCCTGAGTAAATACCTTAGCAAGTTTGATGACATTTCGGAAGAATTACTTTCTTTAAAACTCAAGTCAGAAATGGATTTGTGGTCACAAAAATTCATCTGCAATTTTAGATGCCGAGCTACTTGCTTATAAATCTTGTACGCTAACATACTTCCCTGGATAAAAAAGTGTCTTCATATTTTAAATACATTGCCAGGTAGTGTGGCATCCGCTGAAGGAAGTTTTTCTTCGTTGAAGCGACTGAAAACTTGGCTGCGATCAACGATGCAACAGGAGCAGTTGGTTGGATTAGCTTTACTTCATGTTTATAGAGATGTGCTAATAGATGTTTCAAATGTTATTGAAAGGTTTGCAAATAAGAAACACAGGAGACTGGATTTCATTTTGCAATTTTACTTGGTCAAGTAATGTAATCGTGCAAAAAAAAATATTGACGGAAACATCCGTTTTGAGGTCCCTCGAGACGATTGAGACCATTTCTAGAGTGAAGTATGTCTGTGTGTGTGTATGTAATCTTTCATGATAAGTACCAAACCGTTTGATCAATCGAGCTGAAATTTGGTATGAAGATACAGTTCCTGCCCCGAATGCGACCATTAGTTTTTGACTGTCAGCTGCCAAACGGAAGTGTCACATTTTGTATTTTTGTTTGAATTTGAATGAAAAGATATAAATTCTTATGTTTTGTATACCTATAAGTAGAGGTATATAACTTTCTCATGTCATTACCCCCCCCCCCGCAAAATTCCTAGATACGCCACTGGGCGGAGACGACATTTGTGGGATAGACAGTTGAAGCCCTAAATATTCCTGAAACAACCACAATTGGCGCTAGTGTATGGGGGAAGTTATTCAAGTGAAGGTCAAATCGAGTTTGAACTGAGGGGCTCCTTTAAATTTGAAAATTTCGAGAAAAAAAGGGATATGAGAAGTTATTTTCGCAAAGAGTAATTTCTGAGAACCGAACTGAGGCAAAGCAAAATTAAAATAAAATCATTCGTGCCCTCCCCCTATTGTTCACTGACTCATTTTTCGAGTAAAGATACACTAAATGTCTCCTAGATTCCCCAAGTTCTTTTATTTGACGTAAATAATACTGCCTATGCAGGACGAGACGAGGGATTGCATTATTGCGAGTCTTTGGGTCTGGAGATCTTTGTTTCTAAAATCCCATTGTTCTCCAGTTTGTGCGTCTTGTTCCAGTTGTTCCTCACGTCCTTCGAAGAGTCTCCAATATGCCAAGTACGCCACATACACAAACTCACAAAACACCACTTTCTGTTCTTGAGTTTTACCCCAATCGCCTGAATAGCAATAAAAATAATGTATGGTGATTTATGCAACAAACGGTCAGCGATTGGTTTTTACGCGGCAAACGGTTGCCACCCAATTTGCTCTACTATTTACTTTATACGGGGAATAATATTTAACTTTCCATTCTCTTATTTCATTATTCGACATTATTATGTACGAAATTGAACGAACCCTATATTTTGTACTGAAGATAAACATTTTCAAGTAGTTTGGAAATACAATATAAAGTGCGGCTTTTAATAGTCGTCGACCCCCCCCCCCAGTTAACTTTTGAACGGTTCGACGTAGAACAATGAAAAAAAAAAGGATTATATATTATCACTGATACTACTTTTTGGAATAAAATACATTGTGATTGCCCGATCAACTTCAAAATTTTAAATAGCATGGGGGTCATGTGCCACATCGTTGAAAAGATAATTCAATTCTCTTTCCAAACATCTATTTTTTTTCATTTCGTTGATAAGTGACTTTGCGGCTTTTTATGCCCCCCCCCTTATAACTTTTGAACGGTTCGACGTAGAACAATGAAAAGAAAGGTATTGTATGATATAACCGTTACTACTTTTTGAAATAAAAGACATTGTGATTTCCTTATAGATGGCGCGGGAGGGCACATCAACTTCAAAATTTTAAATAGTATGGGGAGTCATGTGGCGCATTGTTGAAAAGATAGTTCAATTCTCTTTCCAACCATCTAATTGTTTTTATCATTTCGTTCATTTGTGTTTTCACAATGTGCATTTGAAATGTCAAGCATAAGTGCGGATCTGAATGGTACCCTTATCTCGATAACTTTTGAACGGTTTCATATGAAACAATGGAACAACAAATATTTTGAATGGTATTACCAATCCTACTTTTTGAGAGAAGAAACATTACAATTACTCGACAGAGGGCGCTGGGGGCATAAAACTTGAAAATTTCGAAAGGCATAGAGATCGAGTTGCACAACGTTGAAAAGGTAATTCAATTATAGTTTCAACCGTGGTTGTTCTACGGAATCACAATTGCGATGAGTAACACTGAATACGGTCAATAGTCGATGTTTAAGAATTTCGAATGTAATAATAATTATATAATTACTTACCTGCTCTTTATATTATCGCATTTGTATTTAAAGAAGAGTTTATTTCTACTTCTACTAGTATTATTTTGAAGAGAAAACTGAAGCAATCTACATGTTTGGTGAGGCCCGTGGGAACTACCATGCAGCAGAGATAATTTTTAATGATAAATTTCCTGATCATCCAATAATTCGAACGTATTTGAGGGAACTGGTTGAAAAATTCAACAGAACTGGCACTGTTCATAGGGCCAGTGGAGCTGTCCGAAAATCAATTTCGGAGGAGACGGTAATTACCAAATGCATATTGTGAGATGATTGGCAAGGAAATTTAATTGTATTTTCAACGATGAGCCACATAACCCCCCATGCTATTTGAAATTTTCAAGTTGATGCCCCCCCCCTATCGGGCAATCACGATGTCTTTCATTTCAAAAAGTAGCATCGGTGATATCATTCAATACCTTCTTTTTTCATTGTTCTACGTCGAACCATTTGAAGGTTAACAGGGGGGGGGGGGGCTATAAAAAGCCGCACTTTTGCTTGACATTTCAAATGCACATTGTGCAAAAACAAATCTACGAAATGATAAAAACAATTAGATGGTTAAAAAGAGAATTGAACTATCTTTTCAGCGATGTGCCACATGAAATTTTGAAGTTGATGTGCCCCCCGCGCCATCTATCGTGCAATCAAAATGTCTTTTATTTCAAAAAGTAGTATCGGTGATATCATACAATACCTTTTTTTTCATTGTTCCACGTCGAACCGTTCAAAAGTTATAAGGGAGGGGGTATAAAAAGTCGCATAGTCACATATCAACGAGATGAAAAAAAAAATAGATGTTTGGAAAGAGAATTGAATTATCTTTTCAACGATGTGCCACATGCCTCCCATGCTATTTAAAATTTTGAAGTTGATGTTGTGCCATCTATCGGGGAATTACAATGTAGTTTATTTCAAAATGTAGTATCGGTGAATCATACAATACCTTTTTTTTATTGTTCTACGTCGAACCGTTCAAAAGTTAACAGGGGGGGGGGGCTATAAAAAGCAGTAGTGAAAAGCCTTTTCTCTCTGAAGACTCCTCTGCATGATTGTCTAAACTCCATCTTATATATGATTCTCTGTACCTTTTTTTGAATTATTTTTTCTACAGTTGTGTCCATTCCCCAAAATATCAGTCCATATCGCATGACCGATTCAAAATTGGCATGGAACAGTTTTCATGTGTGTTCATTTGAGTATTTTGCAGTTATTCTAATTGCATAGCAAACCTTGTTCAATTTACTAGTTACAAGTTGTGTGTGGGTGTGTGTGTGTGTGTGTGTGTTTCCAATCAAGAAAACTGTCTATTACAATGCCTAACAACTTTGTATGATTTTTTTTTTTTTTTAATGTTCTGGTTCCCACGAAAAGGGATATCCTGTAATGTTCAGAGAACATCGTGGGAACCTAGGGAAAGAAGGTAGGAGTTGGTGTTCTTCTTAAATTTCTGAAGGTTGTATGCCTCGGGGAACACCTCCCTAGGCAACGAGTTCCAAAGCCTCGCTGTTCGTTGGATGAACGAGTCTTTGGAAAGTGATGTTCTGCAGGTCTCCAAAGTGACCACGAAGGGGTGTGATGACTGAACTTGACGGGTTAGTCTCGAAGAGACTGCCAAAGCAGGAACGATTATTGATATTTCAGAAGAGCATCGCCCATGAAAATATCTATAAAATAGAGACAAATCGCCAACTTTTCTACGGTGTTCCAGACAAGTGAGCGAGTTTGTAAGCGAGGCATCACCGACGAGACGAATTGCCCTTTTTTGGACAGAATCCAATAGCCTCAGGATATGTTTAGGTGATGACTTATTTCCCAGTTTTGATCTTCCAATTTAATATTTTCTGGTTTGTTTTTCCCACTGTGACTTGTACGTTGAATGTTGAAAGTTGATCAATGTATTTTATTTCAAAAAGTAGTATCGGTGATATCATGCAATACCTTTTTTTCATTGTTCTACGTCGAACCGTTCAAAAGTTAACAGAGGGGGGGGGCTATAAAAAGCAGTAGTGAAAAGCCTTTTCTCTCTGAAGACTCCTCTGCATGATTGTCTAAACTCCATCTTATATATGATTCTCTGTACCTTTTTTTGAATGATTTTTTCTACAGTTGTGCCCATTCCCCAAAATATCAGTCCATATCGCATGACCGATTCAAAATTGGCATGGAACAGTTTTCATGTGTGTTCATTTGAGTATTTTGCAGTTATTCTAATTGCATAGCAAACCTTGTTCAATTTACTAGTTACAAGTTGTGTGTGTGTGTGTTTCCAATCAAGAAAGCTGTCTATTACAAGGCCTAACAACTTTGTTTGATGACTTATTTCCCAGTTTTGATCATCCAATTTAATATTTTCTGGTTCGTTTTTCCCACTGTGACTTGTACGTTGAATGTTGAAAGTTGATCAATGTATTTTATTTCAAAAAGTAGTATCGGTGATATCATGCAATACCTTTTTTTCATTGTTCTACGTCGAACCGTTCAAGAGTTAACAGGGGGGCTAAAAAAATATGTTCATTGAAAATTATTGGTCTTTTCGACAATTTCGCGTGCCAATAAAAATAAGCGTTGATCCCATGCAAAAACACATGATATAATTTTTGTTGCAAATTGAAAATAGAAACTGTCTTTGTCAGGATTATCAGATTACGTGGATTTTTTTATATTTTATAGTAGGCACATTTCTGTTTGCTAGCGTGTCCGAACATATTAATGATTTGGATCATTTTCATAGGAAATTTTGTAAAGTATAAACAATATTGATTGATATTTTCAGCTATGTAAAAAAACAATATTCGGATTATATTTGAGAATTGTTTCCATCCTGTCTGGAACACTCAACATCTGATATATCCCTAACGTATTATCATCATCTCTAAACTTTCTGATTACAAAGCATTTCACAGGAAGAAAAGGTCCTCTGGACACTTCATTCACTGGAGGACATGGAGGAACCAAAATATTGATAAAAAGGGTTCCGAGACTAGAAATTGAAAATAATCCTTATCTGAAGAACCTGAATGCGACTGACGATGAAATCGATGAGTTGGCAAAATATCTGGATGATGTGCACCTTTTAGTCGATGCAACTTTGGAAGGTAAGAATTGTGTTTGGTTTATTCGACTCAGGGACAAACCGAAAGGAATTTTACCAACTCATTTCCACTACAAACTTGGAGTTACATATTTCCAACTTCAAACTCAAACTACCCAGAATATTCCATTCATAAGTTTGAGATTTCAAGTCTGAAGTTGGAAATTCTGAGTTTGAACTGGGAATTTCATTTTTCAAATTGAAACTTGAAATTTCCAACTCAAAATTTGGAATTCTATTTAATCGATTTCAAACTCTAAATTATCTACTAATCAGTCTGAAAGCTCGAGTTTGCAGTTGGAAATTTGCCAAAGCACCAGATGTCACGCACACTTGTCTTTTTTCGAAAACTCATTATAATGACTTTTTTCTCATTATAATGACTTTTCTCATTATAATGACTTTTTTCTAATCATATTGACTTTTTTCTCATTATAATGACTTTTCTTTTCATTATATTGACTTTTATATTATCATTGGAATGTACATTTTGGGTAAGTGAAACATCTTCACATATTTCCTTACTTCATAACATTTTTTATCCTAAAAAAAATATTTTTTTATAACAATTAGGCACCTATAGGCAAATAAGTATCAAGTGAAGTTGTTGAGAAACTAATAGGGATTTTGAAAATGATATTGTATACAGGATGTATCATTGGAAATGTCAAAGTTGCTATTACTTTATAAGACATAGAAGCGGTGATGCTGATGTAATTGCCCGTACTTCTCAACTTGTTCAGTTATAAAACTCAGAATTTCTGGTAACGGAGTAAAATATTTGTTTCTATAGAGTCCCATTACCTTCAATATTATCTTCCCGTTGATAACTTATATTTAAATTAAAAACCGTAATTTTTTGTAATGAGACCCAATAAAAATTTAAAACAATTTATTATATATTTCTTGTAAAATAAATTCGAAAATATAAGACCAAATAATATAAAAGTCCATATAATGAAAAAAAGGCATTACAATGAGAAAAAGTCAATAAAATGAGAAAAAAGTCGTTATAATGAAAAAAGGGCATTATTATGAGAAAAAAGTCATTATAGTGAGAATAAAATCATTATAATGAGTTTTCAAAAAAAAGTGTGCGTGACACCAGGGTGCTTTCGTAGAAATTCCTATTGAACTGGAAATTTAGTTTTCCGACTTGACACTTATAACTTGGAAATTCCGACTACAAACTCGGAATTTTGAGTTTGAACTAATTGAAAACTCCATTCTCGGGCTAAAAACTTGAAATTCCGACCACAAACTCGAAATTTTATGTTTTTGAAGTTGGAAATTCCTAGCTTCAGTTGAAAATTCCTAGTTTAGAATCAGAAAAAACTTAACTTTTTCCTATGAAATGATTTTTTTTTTAGTTTAAAAAATTTTCATTTTGCCAAGTCGTCTAACATTGGGGGGGCGGACCCCCCATGCCCCCTTGATTCGACTATTTCCCTCATTATTTTTTAGCCAATCAAATAGCCGAAATTTCAAACAGAGAACCAATTAGATCAGTTTTATAGTGTTAAAACGTCTTCTGTCTTCTCGCTGTTTTATACTGATAAAACCACAGTATATTCAATATTGTTTTGCGATAAAACCACACTAAGGTCCTGTCAAAATTATATGGCAACGCATTCAATTCCTATATCGGGAAACAAGAAATCCAAAATGATTAAATAAGGTATTCTAAAAATATTCAACATGATAAATATACAATAAAATATATTTCATAGAACATTCAAGCTTTTTCAATGTACACTGTATGTCAGTCAACATTTTTTTCTTACAGCCGAAAACTCACCTAATAATTATCGAATAACCAAAACATAATTGTCGTGCAAATTTTAAATTTCCTAATGCAAAAAACAAAGTGGAGAACTATTTTTTTGGAAATGCACCCTGTATGCAAGTTGAATAGTGTTTCTTCCAGCCTACAATCCACTTCTTCAGTGTCTTGCAGTTTTTGAATTACCTGAAGCGAAAGAACGAGTGGTCAAATTTCAAAAATTTTGTTATTAAAATTGACGAAATCCATTTAACTTTATGAAAAAGAACTAAAATATTATTAATAGAAATTTAGGTTTTTTATGATAATTTTGATATCGCATTTATTCATCGAATACATTTGATTTATGCATTTCACATGTATATTCAGAAAATGTTTGTCTTACAATTTTAAATTCGAATTTTTTTAAGTTTTTTATTTTTTGTAATGGATGATAGATTTTTTCAACAATGCTCATTGTATACTGGTTGAACATTTTTTCTTACAACCGAATACTCGCTTAACAATAAACGAATGACCAAACCAGAACGTAATTGTCCTGAATATTCCGGAGAAGAAAAACACCTGTTTTTGAATTATGAATAATTCGATAATTCCGTTTTTCAGCAATGCACTATGATATTATAATATTTTTTACAGCCGTAACGTACTTGACCATTGTCGTACGACAAAAATACAATTATGGAAATGTTGAACTTCATAAAGCTCAAAAAGACTGGTTGAGAACGATGATTGAATTGAAAATTCCATTTTCAATAATATACCAGTTGAAATTTTATTTTTCCAGCCTTAAGTTCACAAACTAATAGGCCTTTTCATTTAGATGATTTTTTAAGGCGCATGCGCTCGTTTTGAGACCCAAAGTCTGATTGGCTATTGGGAAAGTGAATAGCCATTGGTTAGTTTTGAAATAACAATTTGAGATTGGCTTAGTTCAAAATTAGCGGTATTTTCACATTATGTCAACAGTCAATCAACTTCATGACAAATGCATCTGCATACATTGGCGTTCGTAACTTTCTTTGTAGGTTAAGTACTTATTACCTATTTTATACCGCCAAAAACCTTTCATTCGTAGATAAAATAATGTACACGAATATTTTCTAATGGTGGAGTTTTCTTCTCCATGTAAATTGAAGACAACTATCCTTAGGAAAACTCGGAAATATTTTATTTCCTTTAAAAAAAAAATCGCCGTCAATGCCGTTGGGTCTGACAGGTAAACAAAGTTAGTCATTTGTCATCTAAATGAAAAAGCCTATTGTCAAACTTGATATCAAGTTAGCACAGCCACCCCTTAGAAAAATAATGTGCGCCCTTCTTTTGTTTCCGGAAATTCAACATTTCCACGACAATTATGTTTTTCTACGTTAATGCAAAAAATAAAACTTTATTGAACTATATTTAGTGAAAAAAAGTGGTTTTTTATTGCACTGTGCAATAAAATGTTTATTGCATTCATCTGTCATTTGTGATCATGACGAACATAAACGTCAAATCGAAGCAATTTTCAGTCTATTTTCTGTGATATTGTATTACATTTTAAACAAATGCATATTTTATATTATTTTCAATCAAATTTGTTTCATAATAGATTACGAAATTACAAAAAAATGCAATTTATTGAAAATAAAATTAATTTCCTTTAAATATCAACTGAATTACAACGCTTTTTATTAACCGACGAAACCAAAAAGGAGGAGGTTCGCTAGTCGACGCGTATATTTTTTTTTTATGTATGCTCACGCATAACTTTCTACTGAGACATCCGATTTCGATAAATAAATAAATAATTCTGGTCCGTTAACCGATTCTATCAGGCATAACTTTGTACTGGGTTCTTCGATTTGGATGATTCTTTTTTTAATAGATAGGGTATACCTCATATTTGGATTTCGAATGAAATTATCCACCCTTACGGGTAGAAAAATAGGGAATAATTGATTTTTCACTTGTGAACATTGGCACACACACATTATATTCTATGAGAGGATGGAATGATATACAAAGTAATGAAATAAATTAACCCGAACAACCAAAATAATTTATATTACAACAAATAGTAAAAGTAGATAATCATATTATTTAACTGGTAATGGTTGAAGTAAGAAAAGTATTTCGGAAGTAATAAAAAAACAAGCAGTTAGTAATTAGTAGATTTCAGCCACAAAAAATTGAAAAATAAAAACTTTTTAACAAAAAATTAAACCGACGAAATACGGAACTGAAAAGTAAAAAATAAAATAAACCTTCTTAGTCTCAATAACTAAGCTCCTAAACTAATGTAAGTAACTAATTTTGAGTCGGCGCCAAACGGACAATCAACGAAGATCATTAAATTACTTCAAAAAAGGTTTATTTTATTTTTTCCTTTTTTTCCTACAGTGTCATCTGAATAAAACTTTTTTTTTTGTTTTTGCATGAACGTAAAAAAATATTGTATGCAACTCGTGCAAAAAGTGTTTATTGCACTTGACGTCGAGTGCAATAAACACTTTTGCATTTGTCGCATAAATAACTATTTTGTTATTCGACAATTGTTAGGTGAATTTCTGCCTGTGAAAAGCATTCAACTGTCATATATACAGGTTGCATTGCTAAAAAAAATTAATTCTCGAATAAATCATCTTCACAGACGAGTGTTTCAAAAAAACAAAATTAGTTTAGTTCGTACGGTGCTTCTCAAAAAGGTGTTAGTTTGGAAGATACACCTTTGTACAGGCAAACCTGGTCACGTTCTTTGAATCCTCCTAAATTAGCTTTCAAATCATAACGAGCTTTCATCCTGTCATCTGCCAATATCAACCTCCTCCAAACTCTTTCGTGAATTTTCAACATGTCACTCTGCATAGTTCCACACTTCTACCTACTGGGTGCTTGGAGATCCGAACAACAAGTCCCTGTACATACGAAATTCCCTTCCAAATATAATGCTAGCCGGAGTAGGCTTGGTCGAATCATGGACAGCTGCTCTGTATGCCATCAGAAATAGTGGAAGTCCAGTCCCAGTGTTGTTTTCCTTCAACCTTGGAAATATGTTCCATAATTCAGTTAAATCCTTCAAACGTGCCATATGACTGGAAGTGGAGTACAGTAGTTCTGGTCTTGCTGATACCCAACAGCTCACAAACTGTCTTGAATAACTTTGACTCAAAATTCCTTCTTCGGTCAGAATTTTATCGTTAAACGGAATCTTTAGAACATGTCAGTATTGGGGATGCCTACAGGCATGGAATGGCATAGGCTTCTACCCATTTGCTGAAATAGTCCATGGCTACAAGGGTATATTTGTTGCCTTCATCCGTCACAGGAAATTGTCCAACTTCATCAATGGTAATCCGTGCGAATAGAGCGCCTACATTGTATCCCTTCATAACATATCAGGACCTTCTTTTGGAACCTTTAGTAGCTCATACTAGCTCACTACATCGTCACAACATTGAACCCAGAAGAACCTCTGCCTGATCTTATGATCAATTCTGTATATGACTTGGAACAATTTTTCCTACAACCAAAAAAACATATCAGGACCTTCTTTTGGAACCTTTGTTTGGTCTTACTAGCTCAAAAAAATTCGTAATAATGGGTTGTTCTAGGGTATCTAGAACCCAACAAACTCAAAAGTTTTTCAAGCAGAAATCCTGTTCAGTTTCGCCTAACAAAAAAATGCCTTGCAAGAAGCTCCAGGAGGGCAAAAATCTATATCCTATTAGATAGCCAAGCAGCACTAAAAGCTCTCACACACTTGTGAGTCTAGATTGACTTGGGACTGCAAAACTCTCCCTAAGACAACTGGCTACGAACAATCAGGTCACTCTGATGTGTGTGCCAGGTCACAAGGGAATCAAAGGCAATGAGGAAGCAGGCAAGGAAGGGGCAAACACACAATTTCCTGGCACAGAATCCTTCTGTGGTATTTCCCAAGCCCATATTGAGGAAGAGTTTCGGCGCTGGGAAGCTCACCAAATCAAAACCAACTGGAATAAGGTTCCAGGATGAAGACAAGCGAAAAGTCATCTGAGCCCATCACCTAAGAAAGCTGAACAGCTTCTCGGGTTGGACAAGGAAGACTGGAAAGTGGTAACGGGACTGCTCACCGGACATTGTCCTCTGAGGTATCACCTCAAAAAAATTGATAGATCAGACAGTGAACTGTGCCGTTACTGCGAAAACTTCGCTGAAATTGCAGAACACCTGCTTTGCGATTACCAAGCGCTGATTTACAAAAGACTTGAATTCCTCGAATAGGTTTCATAAACGCCATCACACATCAGGAACGTAGCTCCCAGGAAACTGATACACTTCGCAAGGAGGTCATACCCCGAGATTATATATATATATATATATAAGTAAACTTCCCTACTAGTGATGATAGATGACGAAATGGTCAAAGATGACGTCACAAGGCCATTGTGACCAATAATTTTAAATGGAACCCTACGGCAAGCGACACCTCTTTTAAAAGGTATCGAAAAAACCTATTCAATGATACAAATTTTGTTTGTGTTTATGGCAGTTTTGGCAACTCGCTTTAAAAAAAAATTACGGGTCGACTAGAGAACCTCCTTCTTTTTGGTTTCGTCTGTTAAAAACGCAAAGCTGTGATGAATTAAATCAGTTAATACTAAAATTCCAAATTCAAGCTCCGCCTCTGGATAGTTGTCAAATAAGCTGACGTTTTTGTTAGTCTCCATAATTCGACGTTTTGTAATTGTCCAAGTTTTTGTACATTTAATAATTTGTGTATTGTTGATCGAACGTTTAACTGTTTTAGCAGCTTCTGGTACTTTTAATATTTTTTTACATTTTAATAATTTGTTAAACTGTTGTGAGTCGAACGTTTAAGTGCTTCAGGAAGCGAAATGGTATGTGCTTTAGGTGATAAAGTAGCAGCGATCCTAATTCTTGGTGAAACTGGACAAAATATTCATGCAGCAGAACGCATTTTTAATGAGAGGTTTCCCGATCGCCCCGTTTCGAAGACATATTTAAGGGATCTTCTTCGTAAGTTTAAAACAACGGGTAGTATTAATGATGCGAAATGATCTGGCAGACCACAAATTTCTGATGAGAAAAAAATTTATATACTGGCAGAAGTAATAGTTAATCCTACTTCTTCAACAACTCACGTTGCATCTACATGTGAAGTCAGTCGAAGTACAGTACACAGGGTGTTGAAAAAAAACAAATTTCATCTATACAAATTAAAAATGGTTGATCAACTCTCAGACGACGACCCAGACCGAAGACTAGAATTTTGTGAAAATATGGAAACTAAAATCAACCAACAGCCAGACTATGTCAAAACAATTTGTTTTAGTGACGAAAGTACTTTCCATCTAAATGGAAATGTAAATACACAGAATGTGAGGTATTGGAGTGACGCAAATCCTCACCTGTTTCGTGAAACACATACCCAATTTCCCCAGAAGGTGAATGTTTGGGCAGGTATCCTGGGAAACCACATCGTTGGGCCTCTTTTTTTTTTAATTCTAATTTAACTGGTGAGGTTTATCTGGAGCTGTTGCAAAACGCAATAGAACAGTTAATCCTTGAAATTTTGGAAGATAATCCAGATGAATTCGGCAATTTGGAAATAACATTCCAACAGGATGGTACTCCTCCACACTATTACGGTGCAGTAAGACGGTATTTGGATGAGGAGTATCGTGGTAGATGGATTGGACGACGAGGTTCAACGGAATGGCCAGCTCGATCACGGGACCTCACACCTTTGGATTTTCTTCTGGGGGGTTACCTTAAACCGAAGGTTTACGCCACTGAACCTGACAATATTGACGTTTTCAAACAACGTATTGTTGCAGAATGTGAGGCTGTTTCCGCAGACACATTTGCAAAAGTACGAGAAGAGTTTGAAAATAGGATATTTCACTGTCAGGAAGTAAATGGAGGTCACTTCGAGCAATTTCTTTAAGTAGATACTGATTCTTAAATCTGTAATTAATATCATACTGAATGGAATTTAAATTTTAATGTTTACTAATGAGCCATTAAAACTGCCATAAACACAAACAAAATTAGTATCATTGAATAGGTTTTTTCGATACCTTTTAAATGAAGTGTCGCTTGCCGTAGGGTTCCATTTAAAATTATTGGTCACACTGGCCTTGTGACGTCATCTTTGACGATTTCGTCATCTATCATCACTAGTAGGGAAGTTTACAACCTTTAATATTCAGTTTCCAAATTTCACTTGTTTATGTATAATCGTTCCAAAAATCAGTAGAATATTTCTTGAACTATTTACTTTATACTTAAGAGGGATTTCTTGGGTTATGGTTCTTCAGACAATTTATAGAGACTCATTTATAATTTATTTTTTGAAATTTTTATTATAACGTATATATATATATATATATATATATATATATATATATATATATATATATTTTTTATATACAGAGTGGGCCATTGAAAACGAAACAGCGGCTCTGTAGGTCAGCAGAACCGAATTATATAAAACGCTCGGACACGTCAACTACATTTTCGAGGGGGACATCGTTCGCGATGAAATTCACCCGAAATACATTCCATCCCTCGGAGCTGTGACCGCCACCCCTAAATTTTTAAATGGCAACATATGGCAAGTGATACCTCATTTGAAAGGTATTTTCTTCTTAATATCAAACAACAAAAATAAATTAATTCTATCGATTCGTTTTCGAGATATAGGAACTTGAAGTTGGGAAATCACTTTTTATTCACTCAATCAATAAAAATAACAATGCAACTGTTTAAAGATAATTATCATTGTCAAGGAATAAATGATCTAACTGTTTACCAACAAATAACATGCAATTCCGTTTCAAATTTTTATTTATCCTCATTTACTGATCGAATTTTAAGGTTCTTAAGAATCGAAAAATTTTTAAATAACATCAAAAATAAAATTGTATGAGATATTTTTTTTCGCCAAATCGCAATTGTGGACGTCTATCAGTGTCAAACTGATCTTTGATTGAACGACATTAGAGTGAATTACTTGACTGAAGCTGCTGAATATCTTTCCGCAATAATGGTGTATACGAGAGTTGAAATAATAACAATTATTATAATAAACAAAGAATGATGAGTGCGGTAACCGTACATCTAATTTGTTCAATGAAACGCATCCAGATAATCTTGTTGCTAGAAAATATGTTCTAGAATTAGTGCAAAAATTTCGTCAAACTGGATCAGTAGCCAACAAGAAACGAGACCCAGAACGTGAATTTCCGTTGAGAAATGAAGCTGTTGAAGTTGCACTTTTAGGACAAGTTCATGCAGACCCAACATTGAGCACAAGGAAATTGGCTAGTGTTACCAATATCAGTAGAACCAGTATCCGCCGAATCCTGCAACATCATAAATTCCACCCCTACAATATACATTTGGTACACCAATTGAATGAAGATGATTTTGATAGGCGACAGGAATTTTGTGAAATTATGACTACGAGAATAGATGCTGATGAGAATTTCCTTTTCAACATTTGCTTTTCTGATGAGTCTACATTCTTTTTGAATTCGACTGTGAATCGTCATAATTGTCGTTATTGGTCAGATGCCAATCCACATGTTTTCCACGAAGTCCATACTCAAACTCCCCAAAAACTCAATGTCTGGGCCGGTATTTTTGGGAACCGTTCGATTAGACCAGTATTTCTCGTCGGTAACCTGACAGGAGGAACTTATTTGGAATTATTGAATGAATTTGTTTATCCACAATTAGTAGACATAATTGAAAATGACGATCGTTACCATGAAGACCACTTGATATTTCAACAAGACGGGGACGGCGGACCTCCACATTATGCACAGCCTGTTAGGGCATTTTTTGATAGAATGTTTCCTGGAAGTTGGATTGGAAGAAGAGGCTCTATAGAGTGGCCAGCCAGATCTCCAGATTTAACCCCACTCGACTTTTTCCTGTGGGGTCACTTGAAAAACAAAATCTTTGCAACCGAACCAGAATCTCTGGAAGATTTACGAAGCAGAATTATTGAAGAATGCCGTCGAATAACGCCGGAAATGTTACGAAACGTGAGGACTCGTTTTGAACAGAACTTGTACTATTGTATGGAAATGGGTGGTAGACAGTTTGAACATTGAGTTCATAGACAATAATAATTATTGCGACAGCTGCTTTATCAGATATTGTTTTTATTGATTGAGTGAATAAAAAGTGATTTCCCAACTTCAAGTTCCTATATCTCGAAAACTAATCGATAGAAATAATGTATTTTTGTTGTTTGATATTAAGAAGGAAAATACCTTTCAAATGAGGTATCACTTGCCATATGTTGCCTTTTAAACATGTAGGGGTGGCGGTCCCAGCTCCGAGGGATGGAATGTATTTCGGGTGAATTTCATCGCGAACGATGTCCCCCTCGAAAATGTAGTTGATGTGTCCGAGCGTTTTTATATAATTCGGTTCTGCCGACCTACAGAGCCGCTGTTTCGTTTTCAATGGCCCACTCTGTATATAAAGGTTAAGTGGAAGAACAAATCATCAGTGAGATTCTCGCTTTACACTAGTTTTTTCAAGTGGAGATAATACTAACTCAACAATCACGATGTATCATATTTAACAATTTGGTTGGCGCCATTCACCTTACGCTACGCTTCCATAACATTACCAAATAAGCAAAACTTTCGATCGCCCTATGTAGCCAGCATATTCGCTGACTTTTCTGTCCATCAAACTATGAGCACTTGCTCAAATATTTGCCAACATAATAGTAGAGGAGACCGTGGGAGGTCGACCTTCACCGATCTGATAACTCGATGAGACATATTTTTTATCAAATATAATTTATAAACAAATATGCCCATGATAACTTGCCTATCGAAAAGTGTTCATAGCTATTTTTATTTGAATTAATTTTAATCAATTTTCTTTCACCACCTTCACTCTTTTGATAACCGAATGAGTTTCACCTCAACTGATAGTTTTTAACACACAGAATATGCCTAGGTAGGCTTGTCTACTTATTTCTGTGCATGGCTACCTGGCAAGCAGATGTGAACAGGTAAGTCAATATAGGTAACTACACCGATCTGTTAACCAATCAAAATTGATATCATAGGTAAGATAATTTAATTACAAAACCAATCGTATAGGCTTGCCTGCAAAAAATCGTACATAAAATATTATTGCCAAGCTATAAAGTTTTAGGATTTTAGCTATCTGATAGGTGCGAGAGAGAAAGTAGAGCGCCCGAGGTACGTGTGATAGAACAGGACACAACATAGCAGCTGCACACTACCTGACCGTTGAATGTATCCGAGTGCGCATGCTCGTGTACATGTGAGTGACAGTGACAGCATTTATTTACACTGGACTCTTTTATTTATTATACTAAAATTTTAAAAGTAACGCTTATTCTTTCCCGCTTTACGGCATTTATTTGATTTTAAATAATAAATAAATTACTCTTTATTTAATTTTAAATAAAAAATATAGATTTTTTATCATTTTTAAATTTTATAATTTAGCTTTAAAATGAAAAAAAATGGTGATTTTTTATTTTTTATTAATATATTAAATTATTTATTTTTGATTATTTCATAGCTGTAAGTATATATAGTGTGAAATAATACAAAAATTGTGATCGAAATTAGAGTTATAATAAATTAGAGTTCAAAATTACTGTCGAGTGTAAATAAATGCTGTCACTGTCACTCACATGTACACGAGCATGCGCACTCGGATACATTCAACGGTCAGGTAGCGTGCAGCTGCTATGTTGTATCCTGTTCTATCACACGGACCTCGGACGCTCTACTTTCTCTCTCGCACCTATCAAATACTCTTAGACTTTATAGCTTGGCAATGATATTTTATGTACGATTTTTTGCAGGCAAGCCTATACGATTGGATTTGTAATTTAATTATCTTACCTATGATATCAATTTCGATTGGTTAACAGATCGGTGTAGTTACCTATATTGACTTACCTGTTCACATCTGCTTGCCAGGTAGCCATGCACAGAAATAAGTAGGCAAGTGTTAAAAACTATCAGTTGAGATGAAACTCATTCGGTTATCAAAAGAGTGAAGGTGATGAAAGAAAATTGATTAAAATTAATTCAATTAAAAATAGTTATGAACACTTTTCGATAGGCAAGTTATCATAGGCATATTTGTTTATAAATTATATTTGATAAAAAATATGTCTCATCGAGTTATCAGATCGGTGAAGGTCGACCTCCCACCGGCTCTTAGACTATAAGATTTTACTCAACTCAGTGTTTTTTACAATTAGATCATACCAGCGTTATAGTGAACACTACCCAAACCAATATATCAGAAAAAATATGCAATGGAAAATCGAATGAACTTTGCTGCCAATTCAACATCATCATACACGTGAATGAAACAATTCAGGGACAAGACAAGTATGTCTATCGAATGGCAGTCTATTCTGGAACGAGATCCTACAATGCTGGTACTGCACTAGGTGGCATAGAATCATGTGCAGTCATAGCATGTTTGAACGAGTCCCTGGCCTCATGTGGTCAAAGGTAAGATTTTTTTTTCGCTGTCGGATCTTATACAGTGCGGTCCATAGGTATGGAATAAATTGATTTTTAGCGTTATTATATATTTGTTTAAAAAAACCTGAAACATGTCGATTATTATTGTCAATCCGACAATTTATAGTATGAAAATATTACCTTGCACACTCTCTGAATTATGAGCACCCCCTCAAAAAATTTAAATGAGAAGGGGGGTCGTGTGACACCTCATTCGAAAGGTATTTCCATTCTGTGTTCAGCAATATTAAGTTTTCCAAATTTGGTGCAATCATAACTGAGAAAATGTATTTTGAAAATGTAAAATGTTGATACTTTACGTACGTACGAATGAAGGAAATAATGTCACATAATGTTTAGCAAGTATTTTTCAATTTATTTTACAATTAAATTAAATGTTCAAAATGACCACCATTCACTTCTTGACAATAAGCAAGTCGATCTTGGAATTCTCGTACAACATTTTGTAGGACCTTAGGGGTTACGTTGTTAATTTATTCCGTTATCCTAACTTTTAAATCTGCAATATTGTCTGGTCTATTGAAATATACTTTTGATTTTAAATAACCTCATAAGAAATAATCAGGTATTTTCTTATCTGTTTTGCTAAACGTCAGGAAAAAGTGGTTCAAGAAACCAAAAAATTATTCACAAAACCCACATAAATAATGTAATGTCAATCTAGTAGACTACTGTTATTTCGATATTTATTAGTTGCTGACACACGTCAGTGTATTGAAAAATATGTGTGTGTGTGTATTTGATTTAACTATGGCTCATTTATCCAAAATTCAAAGAATATACATTTTAATTATGATTGGATGCGGTAATAAAACAAGAACTGAAAAGGAAGTTTGTGAAATGTTTAATAATAAATACCCTTGTCAACACGTCTCACAGTTAGCAAAATAGAAACACAATTTCGTGAAACTGGACATGTAAAAACTTTTCAAAAACCAGGTCGAAATGTTAAATTTGATGAGGAAAAAAGTTAGATGAACTGTTAAGGAGGGTCCTCACCACTTGCTATATAACACTGCTATATAGCAGTGGAAGAACATTTTCGTATTGAAGCTACTGTTTTCTCTGCAGAAAATGAACTTCGCCCTTTATTTTCAGAAATCTGTTATTTTACTATTAAAATATAATAACTTTTATGTATATTACTTGAAAATAATAAAGACCTTTATTATTATTATTATATAAAGTTTTATTTTTTTAATCATATTTAGCAAATTTGGCTGCTATATAACTTGCTAGATGTTATCCACTTTCAGTCGGTAATTATAAAAGATGTTGGGACACATTGCTATTGTATTATAAAACAAAGATAGCAAATTGCAATATTTGTTGATATTCAATTTATTTATTTATTTATTTCATTACTTTGTGGCCATCAATTATCATTATTAATGGAGCGGAGCAAAGAATAGACCTGCAAACTAATTGAGTTATATAGGGACAATATAGCATTATGGGATGCCCGTATTCCCGTATTTAAAGTAAAACAAATAAAAAGCATGACACATGGATATAAATTTCCAAAAGCATGAATTTGGAGAGTTTCATTATATCTAGATCTTGCTTATAGGCTACGACGGACCCTTTTTCGCGTCTTTCTTTTACTTTCTTCAAAAATAATTACGCACGCCGCTGCTGCGAGCAGAGCCTCTTTCTCGCCATACGGATTCATGATTACTAAATTTATAATGTGGACGTAACCCGGTTTTTCAACATATAGCATGTAACATCTTAAATAGCGATGTTATATAACATGTCATTAAATGTGGGCCCTGCTTTAGCGATTGACAAGTAGACAACTTGTAATTAAATCATCGATATTGAGAGCTTTACAGAAAGAAAAATACCATCCTTATAAAGTTCAGTTGGTTCAGGATTTAAATGAGGATGATCCTGATAGAAGGCAACAATTCTGTGAACTGATATTATGGACAGAATGGAACAGATTTGCAGTTCATAAACAAAATTGTTTTTTCTGATGAAGCTACTTTTCATTTAAATGGAACGGTTGATAGACAAAACTGTCGATATTGGAGCAGAGAAAATCCTCGTTGGATGTGTGAGGCTCACACACAATATCCTAAAAAAGTGAACGTTTGGTCTGGTATCATTAACAACAAAATTATTGGCCCTTATTTTTTTTGGAAGCACAGGTGAGGTTTATCTAGATTTTTTGATGAACTTTGTACAGCCTACATCAAAACTACTTTTTTCCTGATGTTAATGATCCAAATGCAATAGATAGATCAATTTGGTACCAACAAGACGGAGCTCCACTGCATTACAAATGAAGTTTTTCCCAATAGATGGATTGGAAGACGTGGAACGATTGAATAGCCGCCTAGATCCCCTAATTTGACTCCTCTCGATTACTTCTGATGGGGTTATTTAAAATCAAAAGTATATTTCAATAGACCAGACAATATTGCAGATTTAAAAGTTAGGATAACGGAAGAAATTAACAACATTACCCCTGAGGTCCTACAAAATGTTGTACGAGAATTCCAAGATCGTCTTGCTTATTGTCAAGAAGTGAATGGTCATTTCGAACATTTAATTTAATTTTAAAATACATTGAAAAATATTTCCTTCTTTTTACGTAAACTATAAAAAAATTACACTTTCAAAATTTTCTCAGTTATGATTGCACCAAATTTGAAAAACTTAATATTGCTGAACAGAGAATGAAAATCTCTTTCAAACAAGGTCCCACGCGACCACTCTTCTCATTTAAATTTTTTGAGGGGGTGCTCATAATTCCGATGGGGTGCAAGAAGGGGGTAATATTTTCATACAGTAAATTGTCAAATTGGCAATAGAAATCGGCGTGTTTCAGGATTTTTTAAACAAATACATAATAACGCTAAAAATGAATTGATACCATACCTATGGACCGCACTGTACTAGATAGTGGAGTAGGCGAGTCAAACGGCTCGTTGTAAATAAATGGTTGGACTAATTAAAATACGAGTAACAAAGGCGGCTTTGATATTTTTAAGAATACCACGAGAAATGAACAAACCAATTAATTATCAATAATAAATGACATTTCTAAAAGAATGCCGAAATATGTAAATTAGATAACGGATAAGCCGAGAGTTATTCACCGGACCCAACAAAATTGTAAATAGAATTTATCGGAAACAAAATAAAAATTAATTGTTTAATGAAGAACAATGCTGCTATTCACTCACGGGGCATCAACCCTGTTGTTATGATAAAAATAATAAGTAGACGAAAAAGAAGTTATTTTTCTGAACCTGACAACTGTCCATTTTTAATGAGATATATTGCTATATAAAAGCTCGGGAATAATCAGTAGTTAGTTCAGAAATATAAGTCATCAACTTAATCGGAATCAGTATGTTAGACTAATCAGTGCGATTCTGTCAATAGGCGAGATCACTAATTTCTGGAAAAATACCACAATGTCCAGAACGATGAGAAAAGTGGTTAGATTTTATTGGGCAATTTTTTTTTTCGAAGTTGTTTTTCCAAATAAAATTCCCAAAGAAATGTTTCTGTTTGAACACTGCGGAAACCGCGCCAGGATGTGATGTAACAAGTTCAGAACTATTGCCGATCGCTGAGAATTTCAGCGTTGCCAAGCGTTATTCATAATATTTCTTTACAATGTATGCAAGCCGAAAAAATCATGGCATAGCACTCGGTATACATACATATTATTCAAAAATAACTAAATCAAGAACAGCTATCAAATACGAAGTCTTCACTTCAATATAACACATGCTGACACAGGTAATGTTTTATTCATAGGATGAAACAGAATAACATTTCCTCGGAAGTTCTGCAAAATAGTGACACTGGCAACTGGCCGATCGCCAAGACTGCAAGGGATTACAGGGTTGCTGAGAGTTATTCATATTATTCCTTTACAATATGAGCAGACCGACAAAATAATGACATAGCACTCGGTATACATACATATTAATAAAAAATAACTAAATCAAGAACAGCTATCAAATACGAAGTCTTCATTTTGATATAACACATGCTGACAAAAGTTCTGTTGTATCCATAGGATGAAACAGAACATTTTCTCAGAAGTTCCGTAAAAAAGTGACACTGGCAACTCAGGAAAATGGCAAATCAATGGACTTATGACGTCAAAAGAAGCGGCAATAACGCTGTGTTTGAATGTATCACTGAATTTGAGCGGTTTCGAGCAGCGTTTATTCGAATATTACACAATATCTTTTAGGAAAAACTATGCATATATAATATGTTATCACTATTTTTCAACTTCAAGCACATATGAAGCAAATTAGTGAGTTTGTGATCTCGCCTATTAATTGAGTTGAAATGATTCACAGTAATAAAT
The DNA here is from genome assembly GCA_018342105.1 of Gonioctena quinquepunctata. Lineage (NCBI taxonomy): Eukaryota > Metazoa > Arthropoda > Insecta > Coleoptera > Chrysomelidae > Gonioctena > Gonioctena quinquepunctata. The sequence goes on along the minus strand of JAFIRS010000024.1, from coordinate 1,487 downwards.
TGTGAAATGTACCTTTTTGGGTGGACGCCCTATATTTTTTATAAGTGATTTTTCAGCAAATGTAATACAAAATAATAAAAAACTGAAAATTGTATATGTATTTCATTAGATAAAAATTCGAATAAATATTTTTTTCAGGTTTTCCAATTACTCGAATATCTACTGGCCAATCACCTTCGAGAGCATCACTGTTTCGGCGCTTTTTCCTAGTGATAACAACAGGATTCAATATCCCAATTCTGTTTTAACATCCTTGAGACCGATTCTGCCCCAATACACGGTCTGGGAAAAAGAAGAAATCAAGGGCTCTGTAAAAAGAACTCATATTTTGAATAGACCTCAAAATAGGCTGCTCACTTTTGGAATTTTTGGAAGGAATTTCATTCAAGATATTCCAGTAACTCCCGATGCATCGGCAAAAATGAATATATGGAGCATCAGTTCACTTCTATGTCTTGGAGTGATTATTAGTCTATATGGTTTTTGAATGAATATATTTATTGGGAATATATTGTGAAAAATTAGCCTAGGTAGTTCCTAAAGGCACAAGGTTATATATATAGTTTGTAATATTTTCCTGCGAATAAATATGTTGTAAGTATTTTGTCTTTTTTATTTGAACGTTTTACTCGACACTAGATGTAAAATGTTATGAAATCCTAGAGATTCATACTGTGATCATTGTTCTCGTAACTATCCCACTAATTTTAGCTACAAAATCCCCAGAAAAAAAATTACATGTAGCTGAATGTTTTCACTCAAAACTAAAAGTAGGAGATTTAAGCCGGTTCTGGGTCTCCCCCCACCACTATGACGTCACGTGTGACCTTGAATGGTTGCAGGTGTGCAGTGTGTGTGTGTTTGACCTTGAGATTTGACTTTGAGATTTGTCATTGAGTTTTGATATTGGGTTTGGTCGACTTTGAGATTCGACTTCAGTTTTGACCTTGAATATGACCTTGAGATTCATAACATTAAGTTTTGACTTTGAGATTTGACCTTGAGTTTTGATGTTGGATTTGTTTCGGCAACCAAAAGATTTGATCTCGATGTTTGTTTGACCTTGACTAATGTTGTGGTGTAGGCATACATATTCTGTGTAGTCATGACCTTCATGAATCCTTACACTCTCCAAGCGAGGAGGGTGTTTGTCCTGTGAGAGAGTTAAGAGTGAACTGCGAGTATTGATGAGTGTGCTGATGGTCAAGTGCGCAATGACCTTCACACCCCCATCTACTGGAAATGGGGTGGGGATGTCTCTTATAAAAATGTGTGGAGTCGTTGATGAGAAATCAGATGTTAGATAATATCATCAGAGTGGATACAGAGTACGAGAAGTTTCTCAATTCAGTGAGTGTATTTTTTATAAGGTGAAATAATCTATATTTTTCATACAGTCTTACTATGTCTTTTCTTCCAAAAGTTGTAGATTTGAAGAGAATCAATTCTTCAATAATTGAAAAGAGGGTGGGAGCTTTAGAACAAAG